>OY754314.1:26077539-27277539 GCA_963573325.1 Astragalus glycyphyllos | reverse complement strand
GTACAAGTCACTATATATATATATATATATATATATATATATATATATATATATATATTCATAAAACAATTAAATGTCCAACACATGTTTCGGTTCAAGCTATTTAATTTAATTTCTATATCATTGGAATAGGGATTTTCTTTAATATGGAGAAGAGTGTTCCAGCTTGCTGTCAAAGTAAAGGACTAATCTAATTCTATATATCTACAGGGGTGCAATACTAAAAGGAGCTAATTGATTAAGAAGTTAAAGTAATTCATATACAAAGAAGCTCAGATACGTCATTTGGAAAATATTTAAGCCATATTAATTCTTTTCTTGTCCTTTCATATAAGAAAAATCAAGATATGGAATGAATTAATACATCTTTATCGTATTATATATCAGGTACAGATGATCCTATATCTCATAACTAAATTATTCTCGTGACTGCAGTAAATTGTGACTAGGCAAGTTTGGGAATTAATGGAGACAACACATTAACAAAGGATTTTGATCGCTAAAGAACTTTAGATAGTTATATTTTCAAACATAATTCCAATCCAACCGCCTCTAATCTCAATTGCTTTAGATCAAGAACCCATAGAAGTCACGTTATTAAAAGGTATATACTATGAAGGTTTATCTTGAAAAGGGTTTTACTTACAGTAAAACAAGAAGTATGTAAAGAACTTGGTACATTCATAGATGATTAAATCCATGTGACCAGTATACAGGAACTATATCGTATATACGTATATAGTAATCTACAAGGTACAGAATATAGCATGGCAAGTTATTAATACATATAATATCACACCCTTCAAGAAATCATACCATGGCAAGTTATGAATAATGTTTGAACATAATCTAACAACTCCTTGATCAGTCACGTGGAACCTTGCTTAGCAACAAACCATGCACATGTCATCTACACAATATAAGAGAAATTTTGTTCATATATACTTAGAAATTAGAAATAAGTGTTCTAGTGTCCATTCTTAAGCTAGAGAACAAAAGTAATAATGAATTTAAAGACAAAACTATCCCTTGATATGTTTAATAGCATTATTCAAGAATAGAGACAAAAAAGAGAAGTGGAACAACTCACATATAACATGAACTTCTTTTTATGCCTCTCAAACAAATATGAATGCTACTACTATATCTATACTATATCTATACATATACATATGACTATGAAAGTAGTTAAAATCAATGCAATACAAATAGGTTTCACAGCACTCTTTCAGTTCTACATTAGCGTAGTGCTAATGTGGAATATGAAAAACGTATTGTGGTATAAGCATTTTTTTCACAATAAAAGGAATCATGCCGTCAATAGCCCTATTGTATTGTAATGGTTTACATAACACCAATATTTTCTCAAAAGACTATAAAAGCAGGACCAAAAAACAACTGTTGTTGCAACCAACTCAAGCATATAATAAAAATGAGGATTTGCAAGTGTTTAAAAAAATGCTTGACAACATCTCTGCAATAGTACAACCCAAATCCTTATAGAATGCTACTGAATAAGGCCTGCTACCAATAACAGCAAATATGATACTTCTACTATCTAATCTAACACAGTTTTCATATTATACAATCAAATAGAAAACTTACCCGCCCTAAACGACCCTCAAGAACCGCTGCAACAACAGTTAACCGCCCAAGGAATGAGAGGCCGATTAATGTAGTATGCAGCTCATGTTTGTGGATTCCACACCTAACCTTCACTCTCCAATCCCCACCATCAGTCAAAGTTGTACCTCTCAGTTTAAAAAGACGACTACGCTTCTTTAAGAACTAACATACAACAAGCAGTCTCTATTCCAATGTATTTCCACTCTTCCGCAACCAAAAATAACTATAATTCTCCTCCCTCTTTTACTATTCCATCGGTTTTCTTAACGTCTCTAACCCAACATACATGTAGAAAATATCAACAAAATATACAATTTTTAAGTAACGGTACATCTTTCGTCGTGGATGCAACTGACGGAATTGTATGATCACATATACTTGTATCCATATTTGTTTAATTTTAATAAAAACAATTAGTATTATTAGGTATTAAAATTAAAATTTAATATTTACCTCTGATTTATGTTTTAAAGCATAAATCCGTAATATATATTTATATTCCAGAATTATTTTTAAAAGGTAAATCTAGAAAAAATACGTATTACGAATTTATGTCTTAAAACATAAATCCAGAAGTAAAAATTGTATTTCAGAATTATGATTACAAAACTAAATCTGGAAAAAGAAAGTTTTAAAAACTATATTCGGAATTAACTTTAAAGGTATGTTTGGGAGGGGAAGGGGGGAGGCATATTTTTCAATTCTAAAGTGAAGAAGCTATAAAATGTCTCTAAACATAAATCAAATGTGATTAAAAATGTTATATTGATATCTATTAATTTGTTCTTTTAATTTTTTAAAATCTCAAATACATATTAAAATATAGACAAATATTTTTCAGGTCCTCGCCTCCCTGCCCCTCACAAACCCACGACCAAACTTACCCTAAAGGTAAATCCAGAAATTAGCAAAAAAGTTTGCATCTAGTGTTAAAGTGGTGAATTTTGGTAAGCGTAAAAAAGTATAAAATTAAAATGTGTGGTATAGTAGCTAGGAGTGGGAGTATGACAAAAAAATAGCCTTTTTTTGGGGTGAAAAATAGGGCCCAAACAGAATCAACTGCTCAAAGATGGGCCATCCAACCCACAAATATCAGCTGAAACTAAATGGACCAAAAAGTCCTGCGAAAATTCGTAAATTACAAATGTTTCCTGCAACTAATACTCTAGCCACTCTGTCTGCAACAGTATTGAATTCATGACCAACCACAAACCAATTGACTTCAAAGTCACCATCCCCAATGTCTAAGATGTTGCGAACCAGTTGACGGCATTGATGGCCACTATGCTTCCCTCGACGACGAAGCTCAATAGCTTTACAAGAATGTGATTCGATTGAGGAGGATGGCTCCAATTTCTGCGAGAAAGCGAAGATCAAATTGCCTGAACTGTCTCTGAGAACACCTCTGCATCCAGCACTTCTTCCATTATTCCTCACGGATCTGTCACAGTTAAGCTTCCAATTCCCTACCGGAGGAGGTTTCCAGCAATCCTCTTTAATAACATTGCTGATTCTAGGAGCCTAAACAGGGGAATGTTTGTGGGAGAAAACCCAATCTGATATGAGCTACAGAAATGATACAACTCTAATTACTAAAATAAGCTAATAGTAGAAATTTGCCTCCCTTTATTCATTCATCAGTCATTCCTTTATACCAAACCTAGTCAAAAGGACAAGACTCCTAGAATGATCTCTAGGATAAAACCAACCGTACAGTGCTGGCTGGCAATTACAAAGCATGAAATTTAAATTGCAAAAAGGACAAGAGAAAAAATCTATAATAGATTTCCATTACACAGCAAGCATCAGCACCTTGAGAGATATTTCTCTCCTCACTAAGTGACAAAGTCATTCAATCTTGTGGGCTTGTGGATAACTCTCTTGGGCCTTGCTGGGTTGTTAATGGGCTCAGCTGAAATGTTAACATTGCCGTCCTCTGGAAAAGCCACCTTGTCCTCAAGGTGAAAGGTCTTGGCAAGCTTATTCCAATCCTCCCAAGAGGTGTCCTCAGGTGGGAGGCCCAGCCACTGCACCAAAACTTTGCGGACAGGGGTCGAGGCTGAGGAGTCAATCTTGGAGGCTAGAATGACCAGAGGCTCAATGATAGGATGATTGTCGAATGCATCAGGAGGTAGGTCATCAGTTGGGGAAATTAAGGGCCCTTTGTGGAGTTTGAGTAGGGAGCAATGAAAAACAGGGTGTATTTTTGAAGTATCAGGGAGGGCTAACTTGTAAGCTACGGTTCCAATGCGCTCAATAATGAGGTAAGGGCCATAGAAACGTTCGGATAACTTGCTGTAGTTCTGTGTAGCAACTGAGGTTTGTCTATAGGGTCTCAATTTGACATACACCCAGTCACCTACACTAAAAGATACGTCCCTGCGCTTTTGATCTGCATAATGCTTCATAGTGGCTTGAGCTTTTGCTAGTTTTCTTGTTAACAGACCCAAAATTTCCTCTCTAGAACCAAGTAGGCTATCTACAGCTTCAACAGATGATGACCCAAGTATGTATTGTGGAATAGAGGGCGGTGGTTTACCAAAGATAACCTGATAAGGGGAGAGACTAGTTGAGGAATGGTGAGAAGTATTATAAGACCATTCAGCCAAGTGGAGGTATTGATGCCACAATCTCGGTTTTGAGTGAACAAATGCTCTAAGGTATTGTTCAAGAGTGCGGTTGAGAACCTCAGTTTGTCCATCAGTTTCTGGGTGGTAGGAGGTACTCATGCGCAGTTTGGTGCCACAAAGTGTGAAAAGTTCACGCCAGAAACGACTTAGGAATATAGGGTCACGGTCAGATATGATGCTGCGTGGAAGACCATGGTGTTTACAGATAACATCGAGGAACAAAAGGGCTACTTTGTGGGCTGTGAAGTTAGCTGGTAAGGCTGCAAAGTGTGCTCCTTTGGAGAATCTATCAACTACTACCAAGATGGTTGTGAAACCATTGGAGTTTGGAAGACCAGTGATAAAATCCAAGGACAGATCTTCCCAAATAGCTGAAGGTGGGGGTATAGGTTGAAGCAAACCAGCAGGTTTCTTAGTACTGTATTTAGTAGTTTGACAGATGGTGCATTCTGATACATATTTACGGACATCCTCCCTCATATTCTGCCAGAAGAAATTGTCATGTAACCGAAGGAAGGTTTTCTGAACACCCATGTGGCCTGCTATTGGCGAATTATGGAACTCTTGTAGCAACCGAGGGATGAAAGAATTATCTTTGTTAACCCAGATTTTATTCTTGAAGAATAGGAGGCCTTGATGCCATTTAAAATCCTTATGTTGTGCAGGGGATTGTTGAACTTGTGCAGCTAGTTGAGTGAACTCTGAGGAAGATGCAAGACAAGCACGCAACTCATCCAAAAAAAATGAAATGCGGCATAGTTAAGGTGAACAATTCAGACTCATGTTCAATCCGAGACAAGGAATCAGCAACGACATTAGATTTACCCGATTTATATTGGATTGAAAAATCATAGCCTAGCAATTTAGAGAGATATACCTGTTGCTCTGGGGTTTTAATAACCTGTGAAATCAATTCTTTGAGGCTCTTGTGGTCTGTGTGTATCACAAATGGATGACCGAGAAGGTACTGCCGCCATTTTTTGACAGCAGTAGTAATTGCATGGAGCTCACGCACATAAGTAGAAGATCTCAAGAGACGGGGGCAGAATTGTTTGCTAAAAAATGCTATCGGATGTTTCTGTTGTAGAAGAACAGCACCCATTGCTGTACCAGACGCATCAGTTTCTAAGTCAAATGGAATTGAAAAATTGGGAAGTGCTAGCACCGGTGCCTCTGTCATGGCGTTTTTCAAGTTATCAAAGGAGAGTTGAGCCTCAGGGCTCCATACAAATGAATCTTTCTTGAGCAAAGCTGTTAATGGTGAGGCAAGGGAAGCATATCCCTTGATGAACTTTCTGTAAAAACCTGTTAAACCCAGAAAACCACGAAGAGCAGTAACAGAAGATGGAATGGGCCAATCAATCATAGCTTGAACCTTAGAAGGATCAGCTTTAATGCCATCAGTAGATATATTATGACCAAGATATTCCAATTGTCTTTGTGCAAAGAGACATTTTGATGGTTTAAGATAAAACTGTCCTGAGAAAAGAGTAGAGAAAACCTGGTCTAGGTGCATCACATGGTCTGAGAGAGAACTGCTGAAAACCAGTATGTCGTCGAAAAAAACAGCTACAAATTTGCGAAGAAATGGCTGCAATAAGTCATTCATAGCTCCCTGGAACGTAGAAGGTGCATTGCATAATCCGAACGGCATAACTTTATATTCATAGTGGCCCTGGTGCGTGCGAAAAGCTGTTTTAGCAATATCCTCAGGATGCATACGAATCTGATGGAAGCCCTGTTGTAAATCAAGTTTTGAAAACCAAGAGGCTGTGCCTAGGTCATCCAAAAGTTCATCAATAGTGGGCATAGGAAACCTATCCTTGACTGTAATTGCGTTTAATGCTCGGTAGTCCACGCAAAAACGCCAGGATCCGTCTTTCTTTTTGACAAGGAGAACCGGTGATGAAAAGGGACTTCTACTAGGTTGTATCATATCTGTTTGCAGCATATCAGAAATTTGGCGCTCTATTTCACACTTTTGGGAGTAAGGGTACCGGTAAGGGTGTACATTGACTGGTGAGGAGTTGGGTATGAGGTGAATTTGGTGATCACAAGTGCGTGAGGGTGGGAGGGTATCAGGCTTGTGGAAGAGGGGTGAGAATTTGGTGAGTAAAGCTTGTATTTTTGGTAGGGGGTGTAATTCAGTGTTGTTGTCATCTGTTGTAGTGTTATGGTGTATGAGCTGGAGATGGAATAGTGTGGAAGCTGAGTTTGTTTGTAGGTAACGTTTAAGCTGGGTATGTGAAGAGTGATTTGGCTTGAAGGGAGCATCTGATGCTAGTGTAACGGGTTGGCCCTTGATCTCAAATTTCATGGATAAATCAGTGTAATTCATGAGGATAGGCCCAAGACTTTTAAGCCATGGTGCCCCAAGAACAACTTCAGTACCACCCAAGGGGAGAGTGAACAAATCAACTTCAAATGTATTGCCTTGGAGTACAATTGGTACTTTGATACATCTGTATTTGCAATCAATTGTGTCTCCGTTACCAATCATTACACGGATAGGGTTAGGGTTTGGGGTTAGGGTAAGGTTTAGGAATTTGGCTATACGTGTTTGGATGAAGTTGTGGGAGCTTCCGCCGTCGACAAGAACGGAAACTGGGGTTTTTGAGACGGTACCGGTGAGGCGAATCATGTTGTTAGGACAAGTACCGGACATGGCGTGGAGACTCAATTGGGCGGGGGGTTCAGGGTCTAGTGTAGAGATTGGTTCTGTTGTGTCATGGATTTGGGTGGAATGTGTTTCTGGTGGCTCAGGGTCGGTGTCGTCTTCGGAAATAAGGAGGAAAAAACGCCCTTTGCAACGGTGACCGGTGGTGAATCGCTCGTCACAGTTAAAGCAAAGTCCTCGTTCTCGGCGTTGGTCCATTTCCTCTTTGGTGAGTTTTTTGAAGTGGACTCGGTTAGGGGTAAGGTTTTGAGAGCTGGTGGCTTCGGTGTTTGAAGGTGTAGGGTTGGCCGTGGTTGTGGTAAGTGGTGGTTGGGGTGTGTTACGGGGTTTGAAGGTACGACGGCGATCAGATATCTTGTCTTCTTGTATCTTAGCTAAGGCGGTGGCGTGGGGTAAGGATAATGGTTGGAAGGCTTGAACTTCTCTCCTAATTTCAGGGGACAAACCAGAAACAAAACAGCTTAAGAGGAAAATGTGAGGAAGGCCTACCACGCGATTTGCGATTCGCTCAAAGTCGTTCAGGTATTGATTCACGGTGCCTGTCTGTTGCAGCTTGAAGAGCGCTGCGCGTGGATCGTCGTAGAATGACGGTGCGAAACGTGTTTCGAGCGTCATCAGGAAGTCTGGCTAGGTGTGGATCAACCCATTTCGCACCATCCACTGGTACCAGCTCAGGGCGGGTCCTTCCATGTAGAAAGAGGCGATCTGGAGACGATCGTGTTCTGGTGTTTGATGGAAGTCGAAGAATTGGGAAATTTTGAAAATCCAACCGATTGCATCGTCGCCGTTGAAACGGGGTACTTCAAGCTTCATGTGTGGTTTGGGTCTTTCGTTTGGGTTTGTATGTGGTCGTGGATGTGTGTGATGTAGTGGTGGCGGCGGTGGAGGTGGTGGTGGTGGAGGTGGAGGTGGAGGTGGTGGTGGTGGTGGTGGAGGTTGAGAGGTGCCATTGCTGTGTGAGTTGTAGTGTTGTGTTGAATTGGCGGAGGAAGGGGTTTGGTTGCGCAGGAAGGTGACGTCTCTGGCCAGAGCGTCAAATTTTTCTGAAAGGGCGATGATAGCAGCTTCCATGGCAGAAGGTGGAGGGGGTGGATCGGACATGGTGATTGGTTCAATGAAAGCACCAAATTGATATGAGCTACAGAAATGATACAACTCTAATTACTAAAATAAGCTAATAGTAGAAATTTGCCTCCCTTTATTCATTCATCAGTCATTCCTTTATACCAAACCTAGTCAAAAGGACAAGACTCCTAGAATGATCTCTAGGATAAAACCAACCGACAGTGCTGGCTGGCAATTACAAAGCATGAAATTTAAATTGCAAAAAGGACAAGAGAAAAAATCTATAATAGATTTCCATTACACAGCAAGCATCAGCACCTTGAGAGATATTTCTCTCCTCACTAAGTGACAAAGTCATTCAATCTTGTGGGCTTGTGGATAACTCTCTTGGGCCTTGCTGGGTTGTTAATGGGCTCAGCTGAAATGTTAACACAATCATTCCTATTTTTCTAGATCGTATCAAGGGTTACTCCGAACAAGATATGCTAGTAAGTTTCTTCATCCCTATTCTCCTTCTGAATCAAATTCATTTCAATCCATTGTTTTCAGTTTTGACACTACTGAAAAATTTGCTTGGTTTTCTAACATTGAAGCTGCTCCACAAGCTAGACAAAACCTAGAGTTAGGAAGCCACTTAGTGGAAAGAACCCACAAATCCACACAAAAAAGTAGAGGAGTTACCAAACCAAGAGAATGTATCAGCAATAAGGATAGAGGAGTTGTCTCCTAAGGAACTGTGAAGGACAAGTAGAATGGCAGTGTGTTCAAGTACAAGGTGTTAGAACTAGATAAGGAGAATATTCCTTCCTCTAGTCAACAGATCTTAATTGATTAATTGGAAGCCTAAACAGGGGAATGTTTTTGGGAGAAAACCCAATCATTCCTATTTTTCTAGATCGTACCAAGAGTTACTCCGAACAAGATATGCTAGTAAGTTTCTTCATCCCTATTCTCCTTCTGAATCAAATTCATTTCAATCCATTGTTTCCAGTTTTGGCACTACTGAAAAATTTGCTTGGTTTTCTAACTTTGAAGCTGTTCCACAAGCTAAGGATCTTCCTACAATCCCTAAAACAATGGAGTAAGGTTTTATCTTTATCATAGTAGTTAGGGCACAAACCGTTTGGAGCCATGGATCTTCTATGTCTTTCCACGTTGGTTAATAAAGCGCCATGACCAAGCTTCCAAAGCAGGGTACGTATAAGCTCTGAACCTTTCCACTTCCAAATGAGTTTGAAAATAGTATCATTAGCAACATCTAAGTTACACTGCATAGATGAATAGGCTGATTTGGTGGTAGAATTACCATCTGGGGTTAAACTCCATTTGAAATCATCTTCCTGTTGAAGAACAGAAGGTGGATTGATTGCTGTGATTTTCTGAATAGTAGTATCAGTTAAGACCCCTGCAAGAGAATCTAGCTTCCACTCTCCTTCATAGGTAACATAGTGGCTAATAGGAAGCTTAAGAATCTTCTCTTCAATTATGTCAGTAACAAGAGATGAGAGTTGAAGGTCACTCTTAACCCAACAATCACTCCAAAATCTAATATGCTCACCACTCCCTAATTTCCAGTTGAGATTCTTCCTGAAATCATCCCAAGTGTTTCCAAGTCCATTCCAGAAATTCGATCCTTTATTCTTTGTGTTGATTATAGGAAAATTCCTCCAACCACATTTATATTTACTTTTAATGACCTTGGTCCATAGACTGTCAGTGTTGTTATAGAAGTTCCAAAGAGCTTTCATTATAAATGCAGAGTTAGTGGCCCTAGAAGATCTCAGCCCTAAACCCCCTTCTCTTTTAGATTTGCAAAGTTTGTCCTAACTCAAATGATGAACCTTCTTGTGGTGCTCTGCATCACCCCATATTAAACCTCTGCATATCTTATCAATTTCATCCCAAGTGCTTCTAGGAATCACACTAGATTACATCACTTAGACAGGCATAGCTTGAATTACAAACTTAGCTAGAGTGACCTCCTAGCAAAGGATAAGGTTATTGCCTGCCAATTACTCAATCTCTGCTTCACTTTGTCCATAACAAAATTGAAGGTGCTGATACCCACTTTTTTATGGAATATAAGCCCTCCCAAGTACTTGCCTAGATCTTCAGTAGAATGATACCCTAGAACATTGCAAATATCAAGTCTTTGAAGCCTAGGAACATTCTTAGAAAAATATATCCTAGTCTTCTTCTGACCGACCTTTTGGCCTGAACTAAGACATCAATTCAAGAGAGTTTGTTGAATTAGGTGAGTCTGGTAAGTATTAGCTTTTGCAAAAAGCAATAAATCATCTGCAAAAGCCAGACGAGAAATTTTAATTCCTCCTCTAGAGAGTTGGATAGGCTTCCAGCTGTTGTCTTCAACTTCCAATTCAATAACTTTGAAAAGTCTCTCAATACAGAGGACAAACAAGTAAGGAGAGATGGGATCTCCTTGTCTTATGCCCCTAGTAGGATTAAAAACCTCCAAAGCTTCACCATTCCATACAACTTGCATGGAGGGAGAGGATATACAATGCCAAATAATCTAAACCTGCTTTGGTGTAAGACCAATATCTTCGAAAGTGTCCTTGAAAAATTCCCATCTAAGACGATCATAAGCCTTTTCAAGATCGATTTTAATAGTCATCCGGCCTTTCTTTCCACTCTTACTTCTCATTGAGTGAAATATCTCTTGAGCAATGATAATGTTGTCATGGATTTGTTTCTTGGGGACAAAAGATGCTTGAGCAGGGCCAATGAGTCTCTGAAGAGCTTCCTTTAATCTTCCTGCAATGATTTTTGTAATGGTTTTATAGGTGACATTACACAGACCTATTGGTCTGAATTGTTTCATTGAAGTCACATTCTACACCTTAGGAATAAGAGCAAGAAAGGTAGCATTAAGCTCTCTAATTTTCCCATGATTATCCCAACAGTCTTTGATTAGATCTCAAAAAGCCTCACCAATAATTTTCCATTGACTGTGGAAGAAAATAGCCTAATAGCCATCTAGCCCTGGTGCTTTGTAAGCACCAATGTTTGTAACCATGCTATAAATCTCCTCATTAGTGATATCTTTGAACATGTCCACTAACATTTGGTTCTCTAAACAGGAAACTGCGCATCAAGCACATAGGGGGCAAGAGGCTCATTAGAAGTGAAAAGATCCTTAAAATATTCTGTAGCCACCTGTTCAAGCTCCATAGGATTATTGATCTAGTCCCCTCTACTATTCTGAATGGATCTGATATGGTTCTTTTTCCTTCTTATAGTAGCAACACCATGAAAATACTTAGTGTTTCTATCACCAAATTCTAATCATTTGGCTCTAGATATTTGGAACCATAAAATCTCCTCCTTGGCCAAGATGTCTTCATAAAGCTTCCAAGTAGTTTTCTGAAGTTCTAGAAGTTGGTCAGACCATCTCTTCTGTAGTTTCTTGTCTATATTCTTCAATTTCTTCAGAAGCTGTTTTTTCTGAGTGAAAATATTACCAAACCTCTCTTGGTTCCAATCCCTCACAGTACCTTGAAGCTCTCTAAGCTGATTAGGGAAATTGGTATGACCTAAGCTCCAATTATCCCGAATAAGCTGGTTAAAATTAGGATGTGAGAGCCAAATAGCTTCAAATCAAAAGGGTCTCCTTCTCCTATTAATAGGTCTCATGTGATCAAAAGACAAAAGGAGAAGGGAATGGTCAGATTTAAGTTTAGAAAAATGTGAAATCTCTGCTTCTGAAAATCTTAGGCGCCAGTCTAAGTTGCAGATTGTACGATTCAACCTTTTTCTAGTAGCACCCCTTGCTGAAGTGAAAGGATCGCCACTAAAACCAAGATCCAACAGATTGCATCTATCCATAGTGAGTTGAAAACCAGGCTCTCTGCAGTGTGAGATTGGGCTACGTGAGGTCCAGTTCTTTCCGAGTTTTTAAGAGTAACATTAAAATCCCCTAGTCGGATCCACTGTGCATCAGTCTTAGAGTGAATTTCTTGAAGTTCATCCCACAAAGCTTGTATAGGGGGATAGTGAGGACTGCCATACAAAATAGTAAGAAACCACAGTCTATTATTAGATATCCCAACCTCCATGTGAATCAACTGGTTGGAGTCCTTGATTTTAGTAATGTTCCAATCGTTTGGATCCCAAAGAAGCCAAATCCCTCCAACTTGATCTCTAGCAGCTTTAATAAATTCATTCTCAAAACAATTTCTTCTAGCATTCTCTTGGATTGAGCACCATTGGTATGGGTTTCAAGCAGAGCAATAAAAGAAGTAGGAAACTCTCTCCCCATGTCTTTCACTAGGCCAACAAAGCCCTTGGAAGTTGTACCTCTACAGTTCCAACATGTTAGATTCATTTAAAATGATTGAGGGTTTTTAGGGAGTACTTACTCAATAGCATCCATAGGCGAACATTCTCCTTGTTCCAATGATCTGCCAATATCTATTCCTGAAGTATTGGTAGTTTTAACTATGGAATTATCCACCTTGGTTCGACTACTGGCAGCTTTCATCCTTAACATTTTAACATGAAGTCTGTTATTTTCATCCACCTTCCCCAAAGCAGTTCTGATAGAATCTTCATTTGTGAACTTATTGTGCAGATTTTCCCCATGAGTCTGGTACATTGTTCTCATGTAGTTCAAAATGTAAGCTTCTTCTTGCTTCTTCTTGTCATCAATTAAGATCTGTTGACTAGAGGAAGGAATATTCTCCTTATCTAGTTCTAATACCTTGTACTTGAACAGACTGCAATTCTTCTTGTCCTTCACAGTTCCTTTGGAGACAACTCCTCTATCCTTATTGCTGATACATTGTCCTGGTTTAGTAACTCCTCTACTTTTTTGTGAGGATCTGTGGGTTCTTTCCACCAAGTGGCTTCCTAACTCTAGGTTTTGTCCACTATTTTTGCACACTGACAGTAACTGGATCCCCATCTTCCTTTTCCTTGTCCTTTTCTATATCATTACTCTCTTTAGGTTCTTCAATAATGCCTTTCTGAGTATTCTGCTTCTGATTAGTGCTCTTAGGAACCACTTTAGGTGTAACCTCAGCATATTTATAACTATCATCTTTCTTCACTTTACCTTTCACTATGGCATTGCGCTTCTTTTTCAAGTTATACTTGGGGATATTCCATATATGGACCCATGTGGTATTCATTATTCTCTTTCTCAATGTGAACTTCAAGAGTCTTGGCAGCTGGCTGGTTATCAATTAGGCCTAAAACCACATTCTGTGATGGCATATCCTTCCCTGTCTCAACTGTTTTATGAGGAATATTCAGCTCATTCTTCTGAACTGAATTAGTTTCCTTAGGCACAATAGTGTAACTTTCCAATAATTCACGGCACTAGTCTTTTTTATGACCAGATTAGCCGCATCTAAAACATATAGAATGTAGACCCTCATATTCTAATAACAGTTTCATACCACAAGTAAAGAAGACAGAAGCCAAAGGTTTTTCGAAATCTAGTTCAACACAAATTCTAGCAAACTTACCTCTAGAGTGAAGAGAAGTAAGTTGATCAATTTTGGGCATAGTTCGAAGAGCATTACCCAGTCTATTTAGGAAGGTTTCATTGGCGAGTTCCATAGGCAGTTTTGGTGTTCTGATCCACACAACCACTTTTTGAGAGATTGAAGCATTTTTAGAGAAAAATGGTCTCAATCTTTGCATAACCAAGTAATGGTCAGCCACCTTCCAAGGAGCATCAAATAGGGCATGTTTATAGTCATCAATGGAGGAAAGGTGAACTAGATAGAAATGATCATCTAGGTCTGTGATTTTCGTTGTTCCATGTTGAACCCAATCCCTTCTTAGTTTTTTCTCCAAGAGTTTGAAGTTGATTCTTTTCCCTAAGACCTTCACTATCAAGGTGTTCCTCCAAGGCTTAACCCAATCATTTATTTCATTAGGGGAAACCAAAATGACTAGAATCACACTATCTTTCAAGTATCACTTACACTTGCTTTTGTTCAACCACAAAAGACTTCAAAACACCACTTGCTAATGATCAACACACACCAGCAATGTGCTCTCTTTACACAACTACACCAAGCTGTTCCTACTAGAAAACTCTCCTAGTTTCCTAAAGGATTCCTCTATCAAGTAGATTCTAACCAACACTCACCTCTCTCTTGGTAGTTTGATAGAATGCTCACTAGATAGCTTTTTACAATCAAAGGTTTGGGTTTGGGATATACAATAGCTCGAATAATAAAACACACTAAGTGCTTGCAAGCTAACACACACTCTATAGAAAATCCCAGGTGTAGCGACCGAAAAATCCGGGTGAGGATTCCTCGAGGGTTCAAAAGTGAAGCCGCCACCAATGACAGTAATTACTTTATTGTTTTCTCCCTTTAGATCTCTTCCAATGGCCATTCCAAGCCCTGCTGATATTGTTGTTGAGCTGTGACCAGCACCAAAACAATCATATTCACTCTCAGAGCGTTTTGTAAACCCACATAATCCATCTTTCTGCCTCAGTGTATGCATCTGGTCCCTCCTACCAGTGAGAATTTTATGTGGATAGCACTATATTCCAAGTTTATGAAATTTGAGCCTTGATTCTTCTAAAAAAAATACCCTTCTTGCTGCTCAGCTTCTTCCCTACTTGAAATCTTTTTGTTGTTTAATTCCTACTCATCAAGACTCTGATATTGAGTCTTGATTTTTCTATACTTTGATGAAATTGTATCGGCTATCTCTGTGTATTTGTTACTCTGTTACTGTGTGTTACTGTTGATGTATGCACTGGTATTTATAGTGAAATTTGTGGTGTAGGTGTGGGTATTGATGCAGAGGTGCAAAACTCATGGGAGACAAAGGCACAAACGGCCTCTGAAATACTCAGGCAGGAGCAGCAAAGGATGTAGCGCTGAAGGGTTTTTGCCAAAATTGCAACAAGCAAAGAGACAGAGAGAAATGAACTTGAGCTTCTAGCTCAAAATGGAGCGAGGCAGCAACGCATGCTGATGCTGCTCTTTTTCTATTTTTGTTTTAAATCTTTGTGTACTATTTTTCATTTATTTTTGTCTACATGTGTACAAAGTTGAGCCTTTGGGTTGTACTATTTTCTTTGTAAAAAACTGATAATAATAATGATAAAAAGCCATTTTGGAATCTGATTTTTGTTATGACAATAATAATAACTTAAGCTAATTAATAACGAGTATCAAAAGAAACGAACGTACACGACAAGACGCAACTGCGCGTGCTATAGAAATGCGTAGACAATTAGAAATAAAATGTGCACTGCATAAAAATAACAATGCCTAATGATACGCATCTGATACTCCTAAAAATTATTCGATTAATTCAACGGACAAAATTTGGGTATAACAGCTGCCCCTCTTTATTTATATTCCGTAGAAAATACGAAAGACTTCCAAAATTTCATAGTAGGAATAGAAATAAAGATAAAACAAATACGGATTTTGTCCAGTTAGAGGGGGAACGAGGATTAAAAGAAAAATTTGTGGTTAACACTTGGCGTGTTGACAGGAAAAGTAAAGAAGGAGCACTAGGGCTCTAAAGGAGCGCTAGGGCTCTGAAGGACCACTAGGGATCTGAAGGAGCGCTAGGGCTCTAAAGGACTATTTAACCTGAAGGGTTGCCTGGGCCTAATGGACCAAAAATGGTCTGATGGACTGCTACTAGACACGGTACTAGTAGAACAGTCTGAGGGTGACCTACGTCGTTGCGGTCGTGGGTGTCAAGATCAGATCCGAAACTGATATGTTGATCATGAAGGATTTACGCCATGTCTTAGGCAGACACAAATAATCTGAAGGACCACTTGGGGTCTGAAGGATCCGCCGCGCTCAGTGGCGACGTTATGATCTGAAGGTAGAGTCCGAAACCGTCCTTTTGACGTATTAAATCGAACTGAACTGAAGGACCGATTTGGTCTGAAGGATCTATGCTATACTCTGCGCTAACACTTCGATCTAGTATATGATATGGGGTGCAACAATCGTAGTGTTGACTTAGAGACAAAGTATATAAAGATCGACACTTGAAGTCGATCGAAAAAGTAATTGATGTTATGATGTGCACGTAATGTATACACATGCAGATGATTTGATTTCTTTTCGGTGAAATGATGAATGAAATGCAATGAGGGAATTTTTCTTCTTTTTTTTTTGGTGATTTTGCTTTTCCTTTCTTTGTCGCTTTTCTTTTTGCTCTTTTTTGCTTTGCTCTTTTGCTATTTTTTTTGGCTCTCTTTTTTACTGGTCCAATCAACCTGCGGGACTTTCAGCATGAGATATGAGGGCCGTTGAGTGTATTTATGTTGTTTGATTGACATGCGAGCATTTGTGAACTGTTGTTTATGATGATCATGCATATGTTTATTTCCTTGCATTAGCTTTATATGAAAGATCATGTCCTTTCCTATAATTCTTAGAAATTTCGTAAGGATTTGTAATGCTCTTAATCATACTACATGTTTCACAATTCAGTATCATATACCATAAAACGTCATTTTAAAGTAAAAGGGAAACAAGCAGAAGAAATGAAGGGTTTAATATTCAAAATGGAAGCCGAGTGTTCAGAAGGTCACACCAACCGATAATTACATAGAGAGTTTAAACTAAAAAGAAAGAATAGATCTTTTGGTTGTCTGTATCTTTGAAGTAACTGTGCCAATCACCCATACACATAACCTTGACCACTCATCACCCTATTTTTAGAGGTGTTGATTGCCTTCATATTTGTTCCAAGTCTAACTTTTTGACCCTAATTTTTGCCTGGATCGCTCTTGTCATACCCTAATTTTGTCCGCCTAGGTTTAAAACCCTAATTTTCAGCAAAAATAAATAAATTGAGAAGTGTGGTTTTATTTTGAAGAGTGAAGAGCATTGTGCATGCATTTTTGGGTTTTAAAAGTCATTCTAGGGCTTTTAAATTCATTGTTAGAGTGGAAATGCATTTGTTGTTGAAAAACAAGGTTTTTAGGGCAAAAGGGTATTTTGGTCATTGTCAAAAGAGGATAATTTTTTTATCAAGAATCATTGTGCAATTTTAGAGAAATTTATTTGAGGCAAAACATTTTTGGTCATGTATGTATGTATGCGCATGCATGCATACATTGTGCACAAAATTCAAATTCAAAAAAGGCATCAAAAAGGAATATTCTACAAAAAGTTCCAAGATGTGATTTTTATGACATTTTTGGTCATGGTGATCACATAAAATGGCATATTCCTCAAGATTGCATTTTTGTACAATTATCCTAAGAAGAATAATCAAAAATGAAGGGATAATGGAATGGTCATATAATAGTACAATAGTACAAGATGACAACTAGCAAAACTTGGTCACCAAGGACCCCTCCCTTGCTGTTTCGAATTTCTCCTCTCTATTCTCTCATTTTGTGTTTTCTCAATGTCCTCAATCCATGTGAGCCTCAATCCTAGCCTTTGATTCAAAATTAAAATCAAATCCTAGAGCACAACTAGTGCACAATGACCTAACCACCCTTAAACCTAATTGCTTTCTATATATACCCTATTCACCTCACAAGAAAAAAGGAAGCTCTTGGCCTCATTTTCACTCACACAACCCTAGCACACAACTCCCTCTCCTAATTCCCTCTCTTGGCCGAAATCATATCACCCTCTTCCTCCATCAATTTTTCACTTCTCCTTCACCAAATCACCATTTTTTTCACCTCATTTCCATTCCTACTTCATATATCTTCCTTCTCTCCTAATTTAATTCAAGCTTGCATCATCAAAGGGCATTTTTAAGCAAGCATTTCGTGGGTTTCATTGAAGTTTGGTGAAGATTCAAGTTGATTTGTGGTCTTGTTCTTCATATTAGTCATTCCTTAGCTTGGATTTGAGGTAAACTTCTTAAAACCTAGCATCATCTTCAACTTTTTTGCATCAAAATGTAGATATCATGTTTCTAATTTTTCATCCTACCATATTCATGCATTTTAGTGTTGTTATATTGTTGATTTGTTGATTGTTGTTGGTGAGAGGTGTCTCAAACA
Source organism: Astragalus glycyphyllos (assembly GCA_963573325.1). Taxonomy (NCBI): domain Eukaryota; kingdom Viridiplantae; phylum Streptophyta; class Magnoliopsida; order Fabales; family Fabaceae; genus Astragalus; species Astragalus glycyphyllos. The sequence continues at coordinate 27,259,544 of OY754314.1, read as the reverse complement.
TTTTGACAAGCACTTAGGGAGGCTTGGGTGTTTGAGATTGCTTCTCACCCTTGAATAAATTGTGATTTGTGTTGTTATCATTTTGCTTGTTGCATTTTGTGAAACAAAATTGCGTTAGGAAGCTATGAATGTTTCGCACCTTTAGTATAAAATAGGTTTAATCGAGTTTTGATGCATTTCTTTATGCAATCTTGTTATTGGGCCTTGATTTTGAAGTTCCCATGTCCAAACATGTTGTTTGATTTTGCAAATATTCATTTTTCATGCCTTCTTACTTTCACAAAAATCAAAAAATATGAATAGTTGTTGATTTTGGTGTTTGATTGCTTGGATCTTGTGAATAAATGTTCCTAAGTCTTGCTAGTGTCATTTGCTTGCTTGATTTGGTTGACTTGTTGAAATAAATTGACGATTAATTTGTGATTTGAGAAAATGAATTTGGGTTTTGGTTCATTTATGGTCCACAAATGATCTTGGGTTATGCTAAGTTGGCAAGAGATAGGTTACTTCAACCTTGATGCCTATGCTTGTAAGCATTTAAAAATTCAATTCCCATTTGATGTGCTTGTGAAATGTGAGCAAAAAGGGGTCTATAAACAATTGAATTTGCGCACATGATTGGTCTCCAATGACCTTGATGCATCCTCAAGTTTAATCATGCTTTCTTTGCTCTTTGAGTTTAATGTAAATTGTTGTTTGAAGCTTGTGAAGTTTTGGCAAAGGATAGGCCACTTAGAGCCTTGATGCATTAAATTGTTGTGGTGCATTAAAATGTTGAATTGGTGTTCACAATTTGCTTGTTTTGATTTCCACCAATTGTTACTCGTTAGTAACTCTCCAAAACTTCAAAACCATGTTGCATACAAAGAACAACTTGTTACTCGTTAGTAACGTTCCAACTTCAAAACATTTTTTTGCATTTACATAATCATTGATAAACAACTTCACTTCTTCTCAAAACAATTTCAAACTATTTTTCACAAATCAAACTTTGTTGAGGATAATGCGAAGCCTTTGCTTGCACGATTGTCAACAATGGGGTGCTAGTGGTGATCACTTGGAGTCTTTGCTCAATTGATTATCATGAACACTCATTTTTCAAAAGAACTCTCATTTCACAAATTAAAAACTTTGTTGACGATAATGCGAAGCCTTTGCTTGCACGATCGTCAATAATGGGATGCTAGTGGTGATCACTCGAAACCTTTGTTGTTTGATCACTGCGAACATTCAATTTTCACAATTAAACAACTAAAAAATAAAAACCTTTTCTCGACAACCGAGAACTACATAAGCTTTGAATTCTCCATCGCACTGGGAGATACGTAGGAGCGGGTCACATTCCCGTCAAGCACGACAAATAAAAACCATTTTCTTTTCAAAAAAACAAACCCTTTTCCAAAACAAGGCAATTCCTAAAAACAAAACAATTTTCGAAAACAAGAACTACGTTGCTTTGATTCCCTCCCCAGGATACGTAGGCACGGTGCCCTCCCGTCAAGCGCAAAAGATTAAATTTTCCTTAAGTTTTTCCATAAAGTAAGGAGAGATAAAGAGAGATAAAAACAAAGCATTTCTTAAATCAACCTTTTAAATCACACGTCAAATCGAGGTTCCCTTTCAGTAGAAAGGATGTGTGGGGTGCTCGTACCTTCCCCATGCATAACCGACCCCCGAACTCAAATCTCGTGGTTCCAAGGACCATTGTCTTTCAAGAAAGGATTTTTTCAATGTTTTACCTCTAAAAAAATATTGGTGGCGACTCCAATTCATGTTGTGCGAAGAGAAATCCCTCCAAAGGATTTTTCGGGGTGCAACAGCTGGCGACTCCGCTGGGGACCTTTCTTTAGTGGGTCGAGCCAATCGATTCGACATGTGATTTATTTCGTTGATTTGAATGCTTTGTTATATCTCTCCTCCTTTCCCTTTCTTCTTTCTTTCCTTTGCCTTTAAAAACATGCTTGCATTATTCTTAGAATTGTCGTGTGCATTCTTGTGATGTTGTGCTTGCGTGCATTGTGTGTTAACCTTCTTCCTCTTCTATATTTGCTTCTTGAGTAAAATAAGAGTAGCTTCTTCTTCTTCTCCTCTTACTTTCATTGTTTATATGCTTTTCTCATACATTTCCCCAATCCTAGCATGTTCCCCTCTTCTTTGCTCCCTTTCTTGAGGTAAGCTCATGCATTTTCCCTAATCCTATTATGTCCCCTCCTCTAGGCTCCTTTTCTTAAGGTAAGCAATGCTTGCGATTGTTGTTGGAACCCTAGGTTAGTATACTTATGTTGAAATGATATTGAACCCTAGGGTAGACGACATGCTGTTGGTTGATATTGTCTGGACTGTTTTGGTTTCCCTTTGCAGGTGGGGTTTGGGTAGATTTTTAGGTGTTGTGCCCTCATCACACACTGCACACCTTATATTTGTGAGCATTGAGTGGGGCCTAAAACCCAAGGTCTGCAAAGAACCCTAGGAGAGTGGAAATGAGTAGTGACTGCCATTCGTAGACCGTTGTCTGTCTGGCTCTCATGAAAGTTTCGCCCAAGAGTGCGCTTTCTTCATGATACCTCACAATCGGTAGCTCTCTACGATTGTGGGTGTATTCATGAGAGAGACTTTAGCTCTTGGTTGCCATTGTGAGGCAGTGACCAGAACCCACATGGGAGGATTACCCTTGTCGTTGACTAGCCTACGATCTTTACCCATTTGTAGGACACGGGGGCACGCAAATTGTGTGTTGCATTAGCTTAGGCATCCTCTTTCGAAACTCTTTTACCAAAAATGTAGAAAGTAATTTCCTTTTTCCCTCATAAACACCTATATGAGGTGGCATATAGCGGGTATTTTCAAAAATGTTTTGAACCGCCACCAATAAACATCATTTTCTTCTCTCTTTTCTATGTAAATAAAAGGTCATAATCATCACATCTGCGTCATTTTGCATCATCATCATTGCATTCGCATCTAACAAAAATTTTGAAAAAAAACCTCCATTCTTTGCATCCTCCATGCATTAAAGTTGTTTGCCGGAGATCGCAACGTAACACAAAGTCTTGTCATAGGTGTGTAAGAAACGGAATGGAATCAAAAGGCAAAACCGTTTTCAATTCAAAAAGCACCTTTTTCTAAAAACCTTTTCCCCAAATAAAGCACCTTTTTCTAAATTATTTTTTTCAATAAATCACTTGCATCTTCAAATCATTTTTAAAATCATTTTCCAAAAAAAATGAAATGAAATAAGAGAAACTCCTTATGCAATCGTTCCATGGGTAGAAGTGCATCTTTGAATGATGAAGGGTAATATCTCAAATTTGTTTGTGCACTACAAATTTGAGATGATACTCTACGATATCGGGGCACTTTGACCCAATCAGGCGCAGTTTGTTTTCAAATAAAGTGAATAAGTGGAGTCAACCAAATGTCGAAGCATTTCAGTATATTACGTGAAGTATTGAGTCAGGATCCACTCAATGTTTCATGCAAGTTACTCAGAGTAATGACAATTGGTTGCCTCACGTCATCATTTTCGCAAAAAGGGGCATTGGTATTTCAGATCTTGCCGTGCCTCTAAAGAATAAAAAATCATTTTGAAAAGATATCATTCTTGCATCTTGCATCATCCAAAAATGCATTGGAGTTTCGTATTTCATCTTGCATCAAAAACAAACAAAAAATCTCCTTTAGAATAATTACACTTTTCAAGTGGTCATTTTTCATGCATTTGCTTATCATGATTTGTTCGTTCATACATTGCATAAACCAAATAAAAAAGTTGTGATGAGAGACGAGACGCTTTTGCAAAATAATCTGTTGAAAAAGTTTACCCTTACTTATTTGCAAACTCAAGATGTTCCAAGGCACTCAGTTTTTCAAATCAACAGTTCATTTGCATTTTCTTCAAAAAAGGCATTGCATCTCATCCATTCCATGATAAAAGACTGAAACAGTTCATCAAAAAAAAATATTTTTCCATCAGGTTTTAACCAATGTTAACTCTCTACGAAGCATTCTTCTAGTGGGCGTGCATGCCATGTGCAGTTTCTCTTGTTTGAGTCTGTCAGTTTCCTTCCCTTATCATCATTCTCCATCCAAGTTTGATCCAACCCCATCCCCGTGTCATACGCCGACCTATGCAGCTATCTAATCAGTCATGGATGGATCACTCCTCGCAAGGTGAGATCAGTTCAACCTCCATTCCAAAGCGGGTACAATCCAGAAGCCACTTGCGAGCTCCATGCTGGGGCAATTGGGCATTCTGCTGAAAATTGCTATCTTTTGAAAAGTTTGGTTCAGGGCTTCATTGATTCCAAGCAGTTAACTTTTGAGAAGAGGGGAATGATCAAGTTCTCAGGGTCTGTGGACTATTAAGCAAGGATAGCAGTTGTTGAAGAGGGTTGAAGTGGTGAAAGTGGCATCATCAAAACACTTGTGTCTTTGTCATGCATTTCATAGCATTTATGAGTGATTGTTGATTTTCATGTAGTTTTTCAGTTCAAAACAATTTTCTGTAATGCAATCCTTTGGCTCTGCCCAAGGCCTTAGGATATTTCAATAAGGGCACACATGTTTCCTTTTAGTATCATCATCAATAAAATGTTATTTTGAATTCCTCAATAAAATTTCTTTCTTTCATTTTGTCATGTGTCTGTTATTTGCTTTTCAATTCCTCCCAACGCGGATCAAAAATAATAATAAATGAAAATAATCTTTGAAAATAACGACGCCAATGGTTCATATTGTGACTCTGATTACCCGATTAACCAAACTGAGAGAGGGGCTGAAGACAACTGAGATGTTTCTTCGGAGTTAATAAGTGAAGAATTGGCTAAGGCTGTAGAAATTCATGATGCCACAACTAGGTTGGGCAATGAAGTCAAAGCACAAGTTCAAGCAAAGTGGAGCAATGCTGAGGAAACCAAACAAATGTTACAAACGAACCTCTTTCGGGACCAAACCCTTTCCCTTCCTCAGACCAACCAACTTTCCCATTTCCCATTACAAGTACCCCATCACAAAAAAAAATTTCATAACCAAATGCCTGCCATCGCCACCTTCCTCACTACCAGTGGCCCTTCTACAAAATCAACCCATCTCATTTGCTCCTCCCTCTGAACCTCCTGTCACCCCAGTTAATACCAGAACCCAATCAAGCATCCTCCAACCGCTGCAAAGGTTTCATTGCCATTATCTCTCCAATCACCCCAGACAAGGATAACTTCAAATATCCAAAAATAGTGTATCACTTTTATCAGCTCACTCAACTCAAAAGCAAAAAAGGAAAAAATTAGAAAAAATGAAACAAAAAAGAACAGATTCAAAAAAATGAAAATCCCAAAAATGAAAAAACAAGGGAAAAAGAGACGAAAGAAATATAAGTTGTGAGCTGATACATTTGGCCATAAAGCGTAAGAGATCCTTGTCTCAATGAACCTTCCTACACCTTGTTGTGTATGACCACCCTTTCTTCCATAAACCTTCAAACACTTCATCATTCCTATACATCTCTCCTTTCATAAAACCGCAAACACTACCTCGACCTCGTCATCCCGCCCTCCACAAGCCCTCAGTCATTCCTCAGACTCCACCATCAGATTTGCAATCAAGCTGTTGTGCAAGAATAAGAGAACAAAGTGGTCCGTCCTCATGAGGAATCAAGTGACATGATCAATTTGAGCAAAGGAGAGGATTGACGCCATGATAAAGAGCAATGAATCAACAAGTATGTGTAAATCACCCTTCTGACATAAGACACTTGCCATTATAACAAAGTCTGTAATTACCAAAGTTCGGTCTGTTGCGCAGCTTTCCAAGCTAAGGTAGTCACAAATGACAGTATGAAGACTCCAGGTCAAGCATCATGATCCCTCCCTACGCCACCCTAAAAATGGGGCAGTTAGAGACAATCAACAAAGGATATCAAGGACGATGATGACCTTCATGGAAATCAGGCTTCGTTTTACACTCTAACAGGGACAAACCCCATATGAAGGAAGTAATACTTTCATTGAGCCTTATCAAACCAAAGTACATTTGTCTTATGTCAGAAGAAGATTAAGAGAAAGCTCAAACCGAAGAAAGCTCATCTTCAACAATTTCAAAGAAGACTCAATGCTCAAAAAGATCATGAACCTCCAAAGGGATTCCCATGGAGATGAACCCAGTATCATGAAGACGAAGAACTTATTCTCCGGAGGGGCCTTTAATTCTCGCAAAATGGGATGCAAGAAAAGAAAACCCCAGTTTCCAGTAAATTCAGATACAGTCAGAAAGGAGTATGCCTAAAGAAATAAATGAAAAAAGAGAAAGATGAGCCAAGTAAGAATCAGCTCGCTAGGTTGAAAACCCGCAAAGGGCGGCCTAGGCAAAACCAGAGCGACCCGGTGGATTGAAAACCTGCAAAGGGCGATCCAGGCAAAAATTAGGGTCAGAAAACTTGGACTTTAAATGAAAAAGGCAATCAGCACTCCCAAAAGTTTGGATAAAGGGGTGATCAAGGTCATGAGTATAGACGATTGGCATCGTTACTTCAAAAGAAAAAACACAAGATCTGCTTCCCCTTTTTCTTGTATTTTTCCAGTTTAAAATTTTTTCAATGTACTATCAATTGGCGTGACCTTCTACACGTCCAGTTTCCATAACAATAAGAATTCAACTTTTTCTTCCATGTGTTTGCTTTTCGTGTCTTTTATCTTCACTTATTCTGTCTCTTTGTTTTAAAATAAATGTTTTTATGATTGATGATACTGAATTGTGAAACCTGTGCATGAGTCAAAAAGCATTACAATTATTGCGAAATTTCTGAAAATCACAGAAAAGAGGGGATCCCTCAAATAAATGAATTGGCAAAAAACAAACGCGGGCACAATCACTTCAAATGGCAAGAAAACTTATGCGCGCTCTGGCATTGCTATTACCCTAGATGGTCCTCATGTCTCAGGCCCAAAAGAAAAGATTTGCACCAAAGATTAAAACAAGGTTTAGTGATCACCAAGTGAGGCTTCTTTCATGCCAAAAGTCAAGACATTCATAGAGAACCAAAGATTTGCATTGAGAACACCACTCAGATCCAAAAGTTGGGGCATTCTCTTCACCACCCACCCACCCTGGTCTTGGGAAAGTTTGTTCATTGTCCATCCCATCCATATACCACCCTCAGTTCATAACCAGTACCATAACTTCATCCCCTTTCACAAACCCACTCAAAGAACCCATTTGAAATTGTCATTCTAAAGTGGGGCATTTCTATAACTGTTCACTCCCGCTCAAATGAGCAGAGTTCTCCCTAAAGTCATTCACATCCATAAATTCCTGTCGGGGCAGTCTCTCAACTCACTGTCCTAAACCAATCCCAAGTTAACTGACTCACTCGTCCACATCTGCACTCTTATGCATACTTACTAGTCAATGCTTCAGAGAGAGAGAATACAAATTGATCATGTGGTGTTTAAAGTTCAGTCATCATGGAAATGGAAAGGAAAATAAGTGAGCTTGTTAATAAAAACCTTGAGAACACCAGAGTTTGAATCAAATCTAGTTTTTCCAAAGAATGGTCCATAGCCATCTCAATTCCTTGCATTCAAAGTCTCGCGTCTCATCATCATAAAAATGTTTACAAAAATGTTTAAATACTCCAATCATTCATCCTCCTCATGCATGTAGGCATTTCATGTTATTCAAAGCATTACATTCGCATCATCCACATTCATCACAATAAAAGTAAAAGAACACAGACATTCCATAGCATTTATCATCATCACATCAAACATCAAATCAGTTTTCAAAACAAAAGAGGCATTCTTAATAAATAGTCATAGTCGTCACGATAGGACGCTTGAATTTATCACTCAAGAATCCTAAAGTCCCTATGCTAAAAGAAAATTAAAAACATATCATTGCATCCATGTGCATCCCAGCATCAAAAGCCTGCATTCCATGCATCATTCGAAGCTTCCCAATTTTCAAAAAGAAACTCAGTTGCTTTGGACTCGTTAGTCCCCAAAATTTTCAAAAAAGGTCAGTTACTTTGGACCAATGGGTCCCCGAAATCTCATTTTCAGAAAATCATCATGACACCGAGTTAGTGAACTCCATCAGCACAGAGTTAGTAAACTCCCACAGAGTTAGTGAACTCCTTCCACAGATCACAACGTCGCGTACGAGCGCGCGACAGATCCTACAGACTTCGTTAAGTCCATCGGATTAATTGTGTCAACCTAAGGCATAGTATAGATCCATTGATCAAATCAGTTCCGGACCTGATATTGATCGGCCGCTCGAAAAGGCCACCCCCAGAGCTCGGACTCGACGAGAGTCCGTTAAAAGGTTTTAGGCAACCTCCGAATCCCCCAATTTACGGTACTTCCCATTTACTGCTTTCATTTACTGCTTTACGCAATTTACTGCTTTCTCGTCGACGCGACAAGTGTTGACTCTCTCTCTCTCTCAAAAGAAGAGAGATCAAAGAAAGGAAACAAAAAAAAGAGAAAAAAAAAAAGAAAAAGAAAATTCGGGTTTCTCTAAGTAGACAAAATTAGTATTATTTCTGAATTCTTTATTTCTATTTTGCCTCGGAATATGTTTTGGCCAATTCATATTCCTTGGTAAAAATCCAAATAAAGAGGGGCAGCTGTCATACCCTAATTTTGTCCGCCTAGGTTTAAAACCCTAATTTTACGCAAAAATAAATAAATTGAGAAGTGTGGTTTTATTTTGAAGAGTGAAGAGCATTGTGCATGCATTTTTGGGTTTTAAAAGTCATTCTAGGGCTTTTAAATTCATTGTTAGAGTGGAAATGCATTTGTTGTTGAAAAACAAGGTTTTTAGGGCAAAAGGGTATTTTGGTCATTGTCAAAAGAGGATAATTTTTTTATCAAGAATCATTGTGCAATTTTAGAGAAATTTATTTGAGGCAAAACATTTTTGGTCATGTATGTATGTATGCGCATGCATGCATACCTTGTGCACAAAATTCAAATTCAAAAAAGGCATCAAAAAGGAATATTCTACAAAAAGTTCCAAGATGTGATTTTGATGACATTTTTGGTCATGGTGATCACATAAAATGGCATATTCCTCAAGATACCTTGTATGTGGCCTTAATTGGGTGCATTTTTGTACAATTATCCTAAGAAGAATAATCAAAAATGAAGGGATAATGGAATGGTCATATAATAGTACAATAGTACAAGATGACAACTAGCAAAACTTGGTCACCAAGGACCCCTCCCTTGCTATTTCGAATTTCTCCTCTCTATTCTCTCATTTTGTGTTTTCTCAATGTCCTCAATCCATGTGAGCCTCAATCCTAGCCTTTGATTCAAAATTAAAATCAAATCCTAGAGCACAACTAGTGCACAATGACCTAACCACCCTTAAACCTAATTGCTTTCTATATATACCCTATTCACCTCACAAGAAAAAAGGAAGCTCTTGGCCTCATTTTCACTCACACAACCCTAGCACACAACTCCCTCTCCTAATTCCCTCTCTTGGCCGAAATCATATCACCCTCTTCCTCCATCAATTTTTCACTTCTCCTTCACCAAATCACCATTTTTTTCACCTCATTTCCATTCCTACTTCATATATCTTCCTTCTCTCCTAATTTAATTCAAGCTTGCATCATCAAAGGGCATTTTTAAGCAAGCATTTCGTGGGTTTCATTGAAGTTTGGTGAAGATTCAAGTTGATTTGTGGTCTTGTTCTTCATATTAGTCATTCCTTAGCTTGGATTTGAGGTAAACTTCTTAAAACCTAGCATCATCTTCAACTTTTTTGCATCAACATGTAGATATCATGTTTCTAATTTTTCATCCTACCATATTCATGCATTTTAGTGTTGTTATATTGTTGATTTGTTGATTGTTGTTGGTGAGAGGTGTCTCAAACATTTTGACAAGCACTTAGGGAGGCTTGGGTGTTTGAGATTGCTTCTCACCCTTGAATAAATTGTGATTTGTGTTGTTATCATTTTGCTTGTTGCATTTTGTGAAATAAAATTGCGTTAGGAAGCTATGAATGTTTCGCACCTTTAGTATAAAATAGGTTTAATCGAGTTTTGATGCATTTCTTTATGCAATCTTGTTATTGGGGCTTGATTTTGAAGTTCCCATGTCCAAACATGTTGTTTGATTTTGCAAATATTCATTTTTCATGCCTTCTTACTTTCACAAAAATCAAAAAATATGAATAGTTGTTGATTTTGGTGTTTGATTGCTTGGATCTTGTGAATAAATGTTCCTAAGTCTTGCTAGTGTCATTTGCTTGCTTGATTTGGTTGACTTGTTGAAATAAATTGACGATTAATTTGTGATTTGAGAAAATGAATTTGGGTTTTGGTTCATTTATGGTCCACAAATGATCTTGGGTTATGCTAAGTTGGCAAGAGATAGGTTACTTCAACCTTGATGCCTATGCTTGTAAGCATTTAAAAATTCAATTCCCATTTGATGTGCTTGTGAAATGTGAGCAAAAAGGGGTCTATAAACAATTGAATTTGCGCACATGATTGGTCTCCAATGACCTTGATGCATCCTCAAGTTTAATCATGCTTTCTTTGCTCTTTGAGTTTAATGTAAATTGTTGTTTGAAGCTTGTGAAGTTTTGGCAAAGGATAGGCCACTTAGAGCCTTGATGCATTAAATTGTTGTGGTGCATTAAAATGTTGAATTGGTGTTCACAATTTGCTTGTTTTGATTTCCACCAATTGTTACTCGTTAGTAACTCTCCAAAACTTCAAAACCATGTTGCATACAAAGAACAACTTGTTACTCGTTAGTAACGTTCCAACTTCAAAACATTTTTTTGCATTTACATAATCATTGATAAACAACTTCACTTCTTCTCAAAACAATTTCAAACTATTTTTCACAAATCAAACTTTGTTGAGGATAATGCGAAGCCTTTGCTTGCACGATTGTCAACAATGGGGTGCTAGTGGTGATCACTTGGAGTCTTTGCTCAATTGATTATCATGAACACTCATTTTTCAAAAGAACTCTCATTTCACAAATTAAAAAGTTTGTTGAGGATAATGCGAAGCCTTTGCTTGCACGATCGTCAATAATGGGATGCTAGTGGTGATCACTCGAAACCTTTGTTGTTTGATCACTGCGAACATTCAATTTTCACAATTAAACAACTAAAATATAAAAACCTTTTCTCGACAACCGAGAACTACATAAGCTTTGAATTCTCCATCGCACTGGGAGATACGTAGGAGCGGGTCACATTCCCGTCAAGCACGACAAATAAAAACCATTTTCTTTTCAAAAAAACAAACCCTTTTCCAAAACAAGGCAATTCTTAAAAACAAAACAATTTTCGAAAACAAGAACTACGTTGCTTTGATTCCCTCCCCAGGATACGTAGGCACGGTGCCCTCCCGTCAAGCGCAAAAGATTAAATTTTCCTTAAGTTTTTCCATAAAGTAAGGAGAGATAAAGAGAGATAAAAACAAAGCATTTCTTAAATCAACATTTTAAATCACACGTCAAATCGAGGTTCCCTTTCAGTAGAAAGGATGTGTGGGGTGCTCGTACCTTCCCCATGCATAACCGACCCCCGAACTCAAATCTCGTGGTTCCAAGGACCATTGTCTTTCAAGAAAGGTTTTTTTCAATTTTTACCTCTAAAAAAATATTGGTGGCGACTCCAATTCATGTTGTGCGAAGAGAAATCCCTCCAAAGGATTTTTCGGGGTGCAACAGCTCTTTAGAGTTTTCAATCCACCGGGTCGCTCTAATTTTTGCCTAGGCCGCCCTTTCGGGTTTTCAACCTAGCGAGCTCATTTTTGCTTGGCTCATCTTTCTCTTTTTTCATTTTTTTTTTAGGCATAATACTTCTTGACTGCATCTGAGTTCACCGGGAGTGGGAGGGCTTCACCATCCATTTTTGTGAGAATTAAGGCTCCTCCGGAGAACGCTTTCTTTACCACGTAAGGTCCCTCATAATTAGGAGTCCACTTCCCACGGGAATCCTTTTGGATAGGTAGAATTTTCTTGAGCACCATATCTCCTTTTTGAAACTGCCGAGGACGAACTTTCTTATCATAAGCCTGTTTCATTCTTTGCTGGTATAACTGTCCATGGCACAAAGCAACTACTCTTTTTTCTTCGATGAGGTTCAACTGATCCAGACGAGCTTGAACCCATTCCGCCTCCTCTAATTTCGTTTCCATTAGTACTCGCAGAGAAGGTATTTCAACTTCGATAGGGAGGACTGCTTCCATCCCATATACTAGTGAGAACGGGGTTGCCCTGTTGACGTGTGAACTGAGGTACGATACTCGTGTAAGGCGAAAGGGAGCATTTCATGCCAGTCTTTTAACGTTATCACCATCTTTTGCACAATCTTCTTGATATTCTTGTTTGCCGCCTCGACTGCCCCATTCATTTTTGGACGATACGGGGAAGAGTTGTGGTGCTGAATCTTGAAGTTGTCACACAACTCTTTCATCATCTTGTTATCCAGGTTAGTCCCATTATCCGTGATAATCTTATTTGGAAGGCCGTAACGGCAGAGCAAATCTCTTTTTACGAACCTGACAATGACAGACTTTGTTACACTGGCATATGAGGCGGCTTCAACCCATTTGGTGAAGTAATCGATGGCAACCAAGATGAAGCGATGCCCGTTTGATGCCTTAGGTTCGATGGGACCAATGACATACATTCCCCACATTGAGAATGGCCATGGTCCCGCTAAGACATTCAAAGAAGCAGGTGGCACATGGATGTTATCGGCATAAACTTGACATTTGTGACATTTCCTCACATAGTTAAAGCAGTCGGTCTCCATTGACAACCAGTAGTAGCCAGCCCTTAGGATTTTTCTAGCCATGGTGTACCCATTAGAGTGAGTTCCGAATGAGCCTTCGTGGACATCTTTCATAATTCTTTCTGCTTCTTCGTTTGCTACACATCTGAGGAGGACCATATCATGATTTCTTTTGTAAAGCACCTCCCCATTTAGAAAGAAACTCATTGACAACCTCCTAAGTGTCCTCTTATCATTTTCTGTGGCACCAGGAGGGTACTCTCTGCTTGTGATAAATGCTTGATATCGTAATACCAAGGTTTACTATCGGGTTCTTCTTCAATTGCCATACAAAGATGTGCCGGTAAGTCCCGATGTTGGATTCTGATGAATGTTAGACTTTTGTTGTTATTGATATTGAACATTGATGACAGAGTTGCTAAGGCGGCAGCCAACTGATTTTCTTCATGAGGGAAATGGTGGAAAGTGATCTCGTCAAAGGGTTCAATCATCTTTTGGATGTGATCGCGATAGGGGATCAATTTGGAGTCTCTGGTTTCCTAGTCACCCTTCATTTGATTGATGACCAAGGCCGAGTCTCCGTATACATCAAGTCTTTTAACTTTCCATTCAAGGGCTGCTTTGATGCCTAGAATACACGCTTCATACTCTGCGATGTTGTTGGTGCAATAGAAGCTCAATCTAGCAGTAAATGGTATGAATCGGTTATCTGGAGAGATTAATACAGCTCCGACCCCATGCCCCCACAAATTGGAAGCGCCATCGAATAACATTCTCCATCTTTCATCATCTAGAGACTTTCCTTCCCCAAAAAGAGCCATTATATCTTCATCTGGGAAATCGCACTGCATTGACTGGTAATCCTCCATAGGTTGGTGCGCCAAGTATTCAGCTAGTACACTGCCTTTGATTGCTTTCTGAGTAACATACAGGAGGTCATATTCGGACAACAGCATTTGCCAGCGAGCAATTCTCCCTGTGAGTGCGGATTTTTCAAAGATGTACTTAATTGGATCCATTTTAGATACCAACCAAGTTGGGTGGCTCAGCATATACTGCCTCAGACGATGTGCAGCCCAGACTAAAGCACAACACGTTCTTTCCAACAATGAGTATCTTGTCTCGCACTCAGTGAACTTCTTGCTTAAGTAGTAGATGGCATGTTCTTTTCTTCCGGATTCGTCATGCTGCCCCAGCACACAACCCATTCATTTGTCTAACACTGTTAAGTATAAGATGAGGGGTCTGCCTGGTACAGGTGGCATCAGAATCGGTGGATTTTGGAGGTACCTCTTGATCTTCTCAAAGGCTTATTGGCAGTTATCATTCCACTTTGTTTCTTGATTTTTGCACAACAATTTGAAGATAGGCTCACAGGTAAATGTTAATTGGGATATGAACCTGGAAATGTAGTTCAATCTTCCCAAGAATCCACGAACTTCCTTTTCAGTTTTAGGCGTTGGCATTTCAAGAATTGCTCGTACCTTGTCTGGATCTACCTCTATTCCCTTCTGGCTTTCTATGAACCCCAACAGTTTTCCTGATCTTACACCGAAAGTGCATTTAGCAGGGTTTAATCTGAGTTTGAACTTCCTTAGACGTTCAAAGAGTTTTTGCAAATTAACAATATGCTCTTCTTCAATCTTGGACTTTGCAATCATATCATCCATGTAAACTTCTATTTCTTTGTGCATCATATCATGGAATAATGCTACCATTGCCCTCTGGTATGTTGCACCAGCGTTCTTCAGTCCGAATGGCATTACTTTTTAACAGAAGGTTCCCCAGAGAGTGATGAAGGTGGTTTTCTCCATATCCTCAAGGGCCATCTTGATTTGATTATATCCGGAGTATCCATCCATGAAGGAGAATAGAGAGTGTTGCGCTGTGCTATCTACCAGGACATCAGTGTGAGGCAAAGGAAAGTCATCCTTAGGGCTGGCTCTATTCAAGTCTCGATAATCGACACACATCCGAACCTTCCCATCTTTCTTCGGAACTGGGACGATGTTGGCTACCCATTGAGGATACTTTGCTACCGCTAAGAACCCGGCATCAAACTGCTTCTTAACCTCATCTCTGATCTTCAATGACATATCTGGCTTCATCCTTCTGAGCTTCTGCTTTAACGGCAGGCATTCAGGCTTTACCGGTACCTTGTGTTGAACTATGTTTGTGTCTAGTCCTGGCATGTCTTAATATGTCCATGCGAAGACGTCGACGTAGTCAAACAAAAGCTGAACCAATTTCTCCCGCTCACTGTCTTTCATTGTGGTGCCAGTTTTAACTTCTTTATTATCTTCTTCTGTGCCCAAGTTAATCATTTCAGTTGATTCCTCGTGGGGTTGGATTATTTTATCCTCCTGTTCCATCATTCTCAGTAATTTTGGAGGAGTTTCCCGATTGTCTTCAACATCCTCCTCAGTTTGGTTAATGGGGTGATCAAAGTTACAGTATGAGTTATTGGCGTCATTATTTTCAAAGATGATTTTTTTAGATCTGCATTAGCGAAAATTGACGGAATGAAGCTGTATAGGTGTCACGATCCCTTGTTCAGTCTTTCCCAAACCACTTCCAGCTTGGTAACCCTTGCCTACCATGACTTTGGCAACCATCATGGCAGTCTTTGACAGTTTCGGCTTGGATAATGGGATTCCTTCCCCCACGAAGGTGGTGTTTGCAATTTCTAGTGATTGGAAGGCAATCTCGAAAGATTCTTCTGCAGCCTCAATACAACGAGTAGAAGACGGCTTGTTGACTAGCAACTCTTCTTCTCCAAAAATAACCACCAGCTTGTTGTTCACTATGAACTTGAGCTTTTGATGTAAAGAGGAAGGGACAGCCCCTGCAGAATGGATCCAAGGCCTTCCTAGAAGACAACTGTAAGACGGAATAATATCCATTACTTGGAAGTTCACTATGGAGACTTCCGGACCTACCTGTACAGGTAACTGCATTTCTCCGATGACTTCCCTTTTTGACCCGTCAAATGCCCTGACCAGTGTAGAACTGGGTTTCATGTATGAACAATCTACGTCTAGCTTGTTCATAGTTTATCTGGGTAGCACATTCAGAGATGATCCGTTGTCAATAAGCACCCGAGCAAGTGAGTATTCCTCTCATTTTACAGAGATGTGCAAAGCTTTGTTGTGCCCTCTCCCTTCATTTGGAATCTCGTCATCTGTGAAGGTGAGGTAATTGCTCGCAACGAGATTTCCAACGATCCCATCAAACTAGCTAACTGTGATATCGTGAGTGACATGGGCCTCATTCAATACCTTCATCAATGTTGCACGATGGACTGCAGAGTTGAGCAACACTGACAACAGAGATATCTTGGCAGGGGTTTGATTCAACTGATCAACCACTTTATACTCACTCTGTATCATAAGTTTCAAAAATTCACCAGCTTCTTGCTCAAATAGTGTCCTTTTGCCTGTGCCCTTATCAGCGGACTCCTCCTTTCTGTTCTTGTTTTTATCAGTAGTTTCTTCTTCATTTGATTTTCCACCACCAAGGACTTCAGGGGTATAGATGCGCCCACTTCAAGTCATTCTACTATTTCCTGATATATTAGTCACATCAGGATTGCCCTGAACCTTCATATCGTAATTCCACGGGACCGCATTGGCATCCTTAAAGGGGAAAGGAGCCGGCACTTGAATGGTTATTGGTTTGGGTCTAGCAAGGGCCATCTGTGAGTCTTTATGGTAGTGAATCTCCAGTGGCCTTCGGGTGTCCATACTCTTGTTACTGCTTGATTGGATAGTTGATATAATCCCCTCCTCCTTTAGAGAACCTACCTGTATTACATGCCTGTCTAACAAGTCTTGGAGAACTTGTTTGAACGCTTCACAACTTCCATCACATTGAAAGTTATTGCATGAACCCTTTCCAGCGCATTCTTTTTCAATTATCTCAAAGCGGCACAGCTCGGCACGAATGACTTCTAAGGGTGTATGGATGTCTTCCACCTTCTTAATTGGAGACTGCTCCAAGTTCTCGACTGCATTGACGGAGGGCCTCCCGTGTCCTGGTAGAGGGTTAGTGGCCACATTCGGACCATCTTCTTTAAAATTCAACCAACCAGAGGTAATCAGATCTTGGACCACATACTTCAATGCCTTACAATTTTCTATGGAATGACCAGCTGTCCCTGAATGGAATTCACAGGTGATGTTTGGGTCAAAACCTCTGGGAAAAGGGGGATAAATCTGTCTCATATGGCGGGGAGTGATTAAATTATGGCTGTGCAGATGGTGAAATAAGTCAAAATACGTCATAGGGATTGGGTCAAAGTGCACGGGCTTTCTGTCAGGGTAATTTGGTGGTCTATAGCCTTGGTTGTTTTGGGTAGGTAGCGTAGGTGGTGTTTGTGTTGGGAATTGGACGGCGTGAGAGGGACTGGGGTAAAAGGTTTTTCCGGAACCTGTTATTGCATTGGCTTCTCCTTCTTTCTTTTTAGGAAATCTGGAGAAAGGTTTCTTCAGGTTACTGTGTCCAGCTGGTCCATGAGTAATTTTTCCATTCCTCATTCCACTTTCTAGTCTTCCCCTATGATGACCATATCTGAGAAGTTTGAAGACACACTCCCAATTAATCTTTCATAGAAGGGTGACTGCAGAGTGTCCATAAACATGGATACCATCTCTTTCTCTAATAAAGGTCGTGCTACTTGCGCTGCCAATCCTCTCTAGTGTTGGGCATACTCTTTAAATGATTCATTGTCTCTTTTTACCATGTTCTGCAATTGCGTCCTATCAGGAGCCATATCGATGTTGTATTTGTAATGTTTTAAGAAAGCTTTAGCTAGATCCTTCCAACATCTAATACGGGTGCGCTCCAACTGCATGTACCAATTTGAGGCAGCCCCAGCCAAACTGTCCTGGAAATAGTGTATGAGCAGTTTGTCGTCATGTGCGAATGCAGCCATTTTCCTACATTACATAGTTAGATGGCTAATGGGATAGGTTGCTCCTCTATATTTTTCAAAGTCAGGTACTTTGAATTTGGGAGGGATAACCACATTGGGGACGAGACACAGGTCATAAGCATCCCTTGCCCCGGTATTAGACCCCTCTACGGCCCTTAACCGCTCCTCTAGCATCTGATATTTGTCCTTGGATTGGGGATCCCCTATTGAGTAGTTATAAGGGAGCCCTTGCGCATTATTGTAAGGGTGGACCATCGGAATTACAACTGGGCTCACATTTGGGATCTGATGGCTTGTTACCAGTGGCGGAGTGTAGCCTTGTGACATGACCTGTGGCATGGCTGCGGGGATAGGGATCTGACCTTGTGGTATTTCATTCTGACCTGGAGTTATGTTGTGATTGGTGTTCACAGCCCCCGTAGGAGCACCCTCTGAAGCGGCGTCCATCGTAGGAGGTGTGTAACCAATAGGAAGTCCATAACGAGGCCAATGATAATTCTGGCCATCAAACCCAGAGTTGGGAGGCGGAGGAAGGCTTGTAGCGATATTTTCGAAATTTCCCGTTGAGGTGCCTTCATTTGCTTTCCTCTTCTCAAGAAGTTTCACGAGTTCGGCCATCTGATCCTTCATGGCCATCATGTCAATCATCTGTTCTTTCAGCTTCTCGATGTCCTCCCTCAGCGCCTGGTTATCTTGATTTTCAGCCATTTTCTTCGTCTGCGCGCGAGTCCCGTAACGGTGTTGATGAACCAGTTTGCCTTTTTGTTCTATTTTTTTCAAAAATTTTAACATGAGTATATGAATGAATGAATGTGCATGAAATGCAGATGCGAATGTATGTTTTCCATAGCGCGCCTGGGGAATTATACGCTTTTGTTCGACAAGTAAAAACATAAAGGTGGATCAAAATTTAACCAAACCAAACGAGTTTTTCATTGAGAAATTTAAAAGGGAAATACATCAACTGAGTTTTTCGTGGATAAAAAGTACAAAGAAAATACATCAAAAGTCAAACAACTACATCCAAGGCGTTCTTTTTCTTTTCTAAGCGTAGGGCCATTTCGCCTTAATCTTTAAGAATACAATGAGGCGTTTCATATACGCGACGAATTTGATGACCTCGGTTGGAGTATTGCTCTCAGACATGACAATACCAGCCTCTCTCAAGTGCTCTGGAATATCTGTGATAGCATCATTGGCCGCCTTAGCTAATTGTGAGAACTTTTCTTCTGAGAGATGGCAGCGATCGTTCAACTTCATATATTCTTTCTTCAGATACTCGTGTTCGGCCTCAAGTTGCTCACGGAACTTCTCTTGGTAATCAACGAACCCCTTCAATTCATTAGTATCTCTAGACAATTTTTGTAGGGCTGCTTGACATTCTTCGAGCCTTCCCCGTACCACTACTTTAGCTTTTCTTTCCGTTACGAGCTTGCCCTCATATTCAGCAACAAGACCTTCCAATTGAGATTGCAGTCTCTCCAATTGACCCCGCAAGTCTTTCTCAACCGTGACAGATCTCTTCAACTGTGCTTCCCATGCATAAGCTTTGTGAATTGCTCTATCCCTATCTCAGTTGCGTACCTTGATCTCCTCATTGGCACCTCTGAGACAGTCTTATACATCAAGTAGTTTTTTATCACCGATGTTCAATCTTTCTTTATATTCAGCAATGCGTGTTTCTTTGAGGGCATTCTCTTGCTGCAGGCTTCTTTTTTCCTGAAGTGCTTTTTCTAGTTGGTCGTGCAGCTCAGCCTTTTCTTGCTCAGATTTGGTCAGAGCAGCTTTGAGATCTTCTACTTCTTCATTAAGGATAGGAACTGGTGCAGGGGCTTCATGACCGACCGGAAGTGTAGGGCGAAAAGGCAGCCCAACATTTTGGACATTGAGTCTGATCCACTGAAGATAATTTTCCCCAGCGTCAATTCCTCTAGGACCCAGTTCACGTCCTTTTTTAACTACTCTGTCCCAAGCTCGACTGAAACTTCTTAGCATATCGAGATCTTTAGAGCCCTCTTTCCTCTAGCACAATTTCAAACAGGGATTCTTTTGGAGGTGGATTTGTCATAGGGTAACCAAGTTGCCTCAGAGCAATGGAAGGATTGTAAGTGATGCAACCTTTGGTCCCAATGGGGGGGACATTTGGAAAATCCCCACACTGATAAACAATTTCCCCAATGTACTGATCTCGAGAATACCAAGAGATATCCCTCCCTTTGAGGCCGGTGATGTACTGAGCTCATTCGGTCTTTCCTTTTACTTCTATGAGGTGATTCCTTTTGAAAATATGAGAAGTGAACCAGCGATACAATCTGGGCAAACAACATAGAATCGAGCCCGACTTTTTCTTATGGCGTTGGTGGAGAGCATAGTATGTGTCAGCAAGAATAACCGAAGCAGGATTTTGCCCTCAGAGCTTGAAGGCTAGGAAAACATCGATCGCAGTGTAGTCAACAAAGTCCTTGTCATTTGGAAAGAGAACAATTCCGTAGATGAGGAGAGCAAAGACATCCTTGAAGGTAGCCCAATCATCTTTTTTGGCAAAAGAACAGAGCTTTCTTCTCTAACCTTCTACGCCATCTATTTCTACCACTGCTTTAGATAACTTTGCTGCCGAAACTTTCAACACCTTAGATAAATTTTCGAGGAGAGGGTAATGTTCCACATACCGATAAGGCTCTTTACTTGTTGGAGGGAAACACAGTATATTTTCATATTCTTCCAGTGTCGGAGCTAGCTGATAATCTTGGAAACTGAAACACCGTAACGGTGGATCATAATATTGGCCCAGCGCAGTGAGAGCCTCGGCTTGGACTTGGACATTTAGAAGACTGAGGAAGTTCCCGTACTTGACATTGAATGAATCACGGCGCCATGATGGCATTTCATCTCTTAGGTCCCGCGAACTTTTCCAATCTGGTTGCTTGACTTTCAAATGTACGGTTCTTTTTATTTTTATGTTCTGATCCATTTTTCTTGTCGAAAAACTTTACAATTCCCTGGCGGTCATGAAAATGTATGCAAAATGAGATGCTTTATATATATATTTTTTATGACATGCGAAAGAAAAACAAGAATGCATGAAACATTTTCTAGGAATAAATTGCAAAAATATGACTTTTTCTTTTTTTTGGAAATTTTTTGAAAGAATAAGTGTATTTGTTTTTTTTTGACATATGGCAAAAGAAATAGGAAAAAAAAAGGTTTTTTTTATTTCTTGAAAAAGTGTATTAAGTTTGTTTGAATGCAGGGGTACGAGGCTCCTTTGTGTCCTAAGAGGGTTCCTTTGAGAAATGATCTAAGGCTTTTTCTATTAAGTGGACCTTTCAAGGGTAGCTCTATAGGGTCCTAGATAAGGTTCCTAGAGCCAACAACCCCAATTAAGAATATTAATCGCAACAATAGGCAAGCTATCAGAAGCGACAACACCCTTAAAAGGGACCAAACTCTAGGTGAGACCTTCGTTACCACCGAGCTAGACGAACATCCAGAAGGCCATTACTACGCGGTCTCATTCTAACTTAGGTTATGCTCTAGTCCGAGTATAGGACTATTCTCACGTGTGTGCGGAAGTGTGGTAGTGGAGTGTGTGTAGGAGCAAAATGCCAAGTATACCCCTAGGCTGCAAAACAAACAAACATATATACAAAAATAGTCTTCTACCCTAAGGTGTACATATATATCGCATAAATATAATAAGCAACAAAAAGTAAAAGACAAAAAGGGAAAGGTAAAAATAAACATTAAATTAAAAACTAATCATGCAACTAATTAGACTAGGTTTGACTCTCTAAAATGTCCGCAGTGAAGTCGCCAGCTGTAGCGACCGAAAAATCCGGGTGAGGATTCCTCGAAGGTTCAAAAATGAAGCCACCACCAATGACAGTAATTACTTTATTGTTTTCTCCCTTTAGATCTCTTCAAATGGCCATTCCAAGCCCTGCTGATATTGTTGTTGAGCTGTGACCAGCACCAAAACAATCATATTCACTCTCAGAGCATTTTGTAAACCCACATAATCCATCTTTCTGCCTCAGTGTATGCATCTAATCCCTCCTACCAGTGAGAATTTTATGTGGATAGCACTATATTCCAAGTTTATGAAATTTGAGCCTTGATTCTTCTAAAAAAATACCCTTCTTGCTGCTCAACTTCTTCCCTACTTGAAATCTTTTTGTTGTTTAATTCCTACTCATCAAGACTCTGATATTGAGTCTTGATTTTTCTATACTTTGATGAGATTGTATCGGCTATCTCTGTGTATTTGTTACTCTGTTACTGTGTGTTACTGTTGATGTATGTACTGGTATTTATAGTGAAATTTGGGGTGTAGGTGTGGGTATTGATGCAGAGGAGCAAAACTCATGGGAGACAAAGGCACAAACAGCCTCTGAAATACTCAGGCAGGAGCAGCAAAGGATGCAACGCTAAAGGGTTTTTGCCAAAAATTGCAAAAAGCAAAGAGACAAAGAGAAATGAACTTGAGCTTCTAGCTCAAAATGGAGCAAGGCAGCAATGCATGCTGATGCTGCTCTTTTTTTATTTTTGTTTTAAATCTTTTTGTACTATTTTTCATTTATTTTTGTCTACATGTGTACAAAGTTGAGCCTTTGGGTTGTACTATTTTCTTTGTTAAAAACCGATAATAATAATGATAAAAAGCCATTTTGGAATCTGATTTTTGTTATGACAATAATAATAACTTAAGCTAATTAATAACGAGTATCAAAACAAACAAATGTACACGACAACACGCAACTGCGCGTGCTATAGAAACGCGTAGACAATTAGAAATAAAATGTGCACTCCATAAAAATAACAATGCCTAATGATACACATCTGATACTGCTAAAAATTATTCGATTAATTCAACGGACAAAATTTGGGTATAACACCAGGCTTTGTGAAACTTGAGTGTGGGATGAGTAGGATGGAAGAACTTTGTGAAGTTTTAGTTGTGTAGGTTCCAATTCATTCTCACGATTTGTGACTTCGATTTCCAGCCTTTAAATACCCAATTGATCTGAATATGGCCGTTGGAAACTTGAATATAGCCATTTGGAGATGTCCAAAGGTCCATAGAATTATCTGGTTAACGGTTCCATAGAATTATCTGGTTAACGGTTCCAAAGTTAACAGCTTTTGAAGCTTCACAAGCTGATAGTTGTACCTTTTGCTAGCTTTTCAACCTTCACAAGCTGACACAGTACTTTATGTTCAGAATTCTGGTTTTCCCTTAGCTGGCTTGTACTTATAAGGCAGCTTTACAGCTGTTACAAGAAGCTTCACATACTTTAACCTTAAACATTTTTTGTTTGGCCTAGGAATAATCAAGGAGTTCCTGCTTTATTTATTGTGAGATTCCAGCAACAACAACTCTCTGATTTTCAATAAATGAGAGCTAACATGTTTGTTATATTGAGAAGCTTGATGAGGATGATCTTCATATAATGTTTTTGAACTTGTTCTTAATCTTCATCTTCAACCTTCACAATTCTGGATCTTCAAAATAAATGTGGGGCCACACTCTTTTTCAATTCTGGTCAATGTTGCATTGAATTGGTCAACAATTTGAGTTGACATTTTTCGTTGACTTTTAGTCAACCTTCACCGTTGACTGTTGGTCAACCTTCACAGAGATCAACCTTCACATGACCTTAACCTTCACATCTTTCAACCTTCACAAGTCTTTTCTACCTTCATTTTTCTATGATCTTTTTAGCACAAGGTAGTCTGATATTTTGCTATCTTTGATGGCTAGTTCTTCACACTTGAAATAAACTTGTTAGATAACATTAAAAAGAAAACTCAATATCTTACTAAGTTTGTATCATCAAAACATAGAAAAAGATTTTCATTCCAACAATCTTCCCCTTTTTGGTGAGGACAAACTTGTGAGTAAGTTTTAAGTTTTCTGTTTTAATGGATAAACAGTTTAGGTATACTAACAGAATTATTTCTAAGAAATTTAACTTTCACAGCAAGCATATAGCAAAAGGATAATTATCATTAATCATTCAATGCATACATGATGAACATATTGTTTGATAATTATCACATAGGACAGAAATTAACAGAAATTTAAAAAGGTGTGCAAAATTATGTGAGATTATCACAAAAGTCACATAATCAGACTATCTCAAAAGATTTACTAAACTTGTCAACTAAAACTCCATTTAATCACTAAAACTCCTAACTAAGTAGCTAATTAAAACTTAATCTCTATTCTCCCCCTTTTGTCAACAACAAAAAGGAAGGAAGAAGCAGAAATTAGGCTGCTACTTTGTACGGGTGGAATCATCAGATGAGTTGGTTGAAGCAGCAGGTTGTGGAACATCCTGGAAAGGTTTTGGTGGAGGAAATTCTGGTGGTGTGATGGATGGAATGATGAGTGGAATGACATGCTCTGTGACCCATTGTTTGTATGCAAAGTGCCTCTGTGCCTCAATTATTTGCTCTTGTTGAAGAATTCCAATGCTCAGCATCAAGTTGTTTTCCATAAGTTTCATCTTCTTTATGTGCTTTTCATGCTGGACCCTCATTCTCTTCATGGATTTCTCCATGACCTCCAGTCTGTCTTGTGAAGGATGAGAGTCATCCTTGTCTACAGATGGTTTGCTACTGTGTTGGCCTTTGTCTGAGGAGGAGGGAGGAGCAAATGTGGGCTTGCAGAAAGAGCTAAGAGACCCAAGTTGGTTAGGCAAATCAGAAGGAATTTTTGACATATCAGAGGCTTCATGGACTCTTGGAACAGAGGAGTCATGGATAGGAGTTTGTGAAGCCATGAATCTGTTAATGTTTTCAGAAGCCAAGGTATTTCCTATTTTTGCTGGGGATTCAATGGGTGGATCACGCCATTTAGCAAACACATCAGTGTTTTCTTTTCCAAGAATGGGGGAATTCTCTTGGGCTTGAGTTTCTTGGAATAGTGGGGGATTCACTAGTGCAAAGGCAGTGTCAATTTCATTACATACCTCATAAACAGCTTTGGAGATGGGTGAAAGTTGGTTGAGGTTCTGAGTGAGTTGAATTTCTTCCTCTTCTTCCCTTGCAGGAGAGTGATTCATATCAAACTCCCCCTGAGGTTGATCACCAGCTGATTCCTCTTCACTTCCATGATTACCAGGAGAGGAGTCATAGGAAACTAGAGGTCCTCTTGGAGAAGGGGAATTTGCAATAATTTCTGGTTCAGCAGTGGGTTGATCAATGATGGGAGTTGTTCAACAACCACAGGAGCTTCCTCAACTTGAGGCATAGGATAAGGCAAAAGAATAACTCCAGAAGCAGTGATGATGGCAGGAGGAAGATCAGATACCTCTTGTGAAGGTTCTTTGATGTTCTCTTCAACATCAATCCCTCCTTGTGAAGGTTCATCATCATTCTGAGCTTGAGGCTCCTTATTCAAATCACCAATCATTCTTTCAACACTATCTTCCTTCTCTTCTTCTTCATCAAACTCTTCTTCAGGAATTTTGTTTAGCTCAAAAATTTCCTTCCAGTTATCAACAGGCTCAAAATCCATCATTGGTTCTTGCGAATGTAGTTCTGGTTGAGGGAAATTTTCACTGTCAGGGAAGTTAAACCGAGATGATTGAACATCAACAGTTTCTTCATTAATTAATTGCTCCCCCTGAGCAATTGCTTCCTCTTTCTTCTCTTCAGTTTGAAATGGTTCAGTAGGAGTGGAGACTTTGGTGGTTTTCTTTTGTGAAGGTTTAGGAGTTCTGGGTTTGGATTTTGTTTTGGGAGCAGGCTTGGCAGTGGCTTTAACTTTGGGAGCAGGTTTTGCAGTAGCTTTTGGCTTTGGAGCAAGGGATGTTTCAATAGACTTAATGCCCATTTTCTTGACACTCTTAGACCAGAAAATGGTTTTCTTAGTGATGTACTCTTCTTTCAGAAGGGGAATTTCATTGTGTTTGAAAATTTTGGTGAGAAACATGCCATAAGGCAGTGAAGTGGTCTGTCTTAGATTTTTAACTATATCTATCATGTAGTGAAGGATGGTGTGGGTGAGATTGACAACATACCTCTTGTTCATGTAGTACACAAGAAGAAGATAAGCAGGTTTGATTCTTTCATAACCTCCAGCTCTAGGGTAGAGGGAATGGATGACCATGTTGTGCATAATCCTTGCATGGTCTTTGAGGGAGGATGAAACTAGATTGGCTTTAGGATCCTTCATTAACTCCTCTAGGACTTCTTTTGTGATGTCTACTTTGTCAAAACAATCTTCACCATACACAGATATTCCATGCATAGGAATTCCCAGTGCATCAGAAAGCATCTTTGTGGTGATGATCAGCATTTTTCCCTTCACCTGAGTGGTCAAGCAAGTTTCATCCTTGTTAACGACTATTCCTCCATAGAACTCCCTGACTAGACTTGGATAAATGGGTTCTTCTTCAGTCAAGAGTTTGTACCAGCCCTGTTTTGCGACATAAGGGATGAAATCCCAACCAGATGCCATTAACTCTTCATCATTCTGTTCTTGTTCATCATCAATCTTTTCCTCAGAGATTTTTTCTTTTCCTTTAGACTCTCTCTTAAGTTTCTTTGAAGATTGCTCTAGTGGAGGAGAAGATTTCAAGGGGGTTGTTTCTTCATTGAGATCATTATATCAGAGATTGTTGCCTCTGAATCTTCTTCAGCAACGACGATGGGTTCTGAAACCTTAGAACCAGGGTCTACAATGGGAGTAGATGAGATTTGTCTAATCCTAGTTGATCTTTTTTTCGGCGTAGGTGATGATTTTGAGGATTTGGTTTCAAGAGAAAAGGGATTAGGAACAGATTCAGTTTCGTTTGAAGGCTTCATGATTTTTGTTACTTTGGATTTTGATGATTCTAGTTTGGGAGATTTTTGCTTGAGAGATGAAGGAATGGATTCCATAGAAGATAGGGAGAGAGAGAGGTTTTTTATGGAGACTTGTGCGAGAGGAGAGTGGTTAAAAGGATGGGTTCTCACTTTTCAGAACTAGCCGTTGTGACATGACTAGTGTGCAGTTATGATGGGACATAACTGTAGCATTTTATCCAAGAGATAAGTTCCTTGAGAAATAACGGTTACTTTGCAACTTTAACCGTTCATTTGATTTTTCCTAAGTGAACCTTCACAAGCCTTGTGAAGGTTGGAATTTTTGACAAGTCTTCTAATCTTAAGGACATTCTAAAATGTGCAGGGCCTCTTTAATAAAATTAAAACTTTCTTCTAATAAAGGCTTTGTGAAAATATCAGCTAATTGATGCTTGGTATCAACAAAAATTAGTTCCACATCCTTCTTTTGAACATGATCATGAATAAAGTGATGCTTGATATCAATATGTTTAGACCTAGAATGTTGGATGAGATTTTTTGATAAATTGATAGCACTAGTATTATCACAATAAATGGGGATACAGGAATACCTCAATAAGTAGTCCTCCAACTGATTTTTGATCCACAGAACTTGTGAGCAACATCCAGCAGCAGATACATACTCTGCTTCAGTTGTTGATAATGCAATTGTGTTCTGCTTTCTACAAGACCAAGAAATTAAGGACTCTCCCAGTATTTGACATGATCCACTAGTACTTTTTCTGTCAATCTTATCACCAGCATAATCAGCATCATAGAAGGCAGTTAGATCAAAATGAGTACGTTTCTTGTACCACAAGCCAACACTTGTAGTACCAACTAAGTATCTGAAAATTCTTTTCACAGTAGTGAGCTGAGATTCCTTAGGTGAAACTTGAAATCTAGCACATAGGCCAACTGAAAATACAATATCTGGTCTACTGGCAGTTAAGTACAATAGGTAAGCTATCATACCTTTGTATTCCTTCTCAGATATTGGTTTTCCCTCTTCATCCTTCTCAACTTGTGATGCAGGATGCATAGGTGTTGCCATGGCTTTTGCCTCATTCATTTTGTATTTCTTGAGAAGGTCTTTAATGTACTTTTCTTGACATATAAAGATACCTTCATCAAGCTGTTTGATTTGCAATCCAAGGAAAAATCTTAACTCACCCATCATACTCATTTCAAACTCACTCTTCATGAGATTTCCAAAATCTTTGCACAGTTTTTCATTTGTTGATCCAAAAATGATATCATCTACATAAATTTGAACAATCAACAAATCTTTTTCAAGAGGTTTTTTGAATAAAGTAGTATCTATTTTTCCTCTTGTAAAATCATTTTTGATCAAAAAGCTACTCAACCTCTCATACCAAGCTCTGGTAAGTTTAAAAACATGATTAGGTTTCTTTTGATCAACAAATCCAGAAGGTTGATTGACATAAACTTCTTCATTTAAGAAGCCATTTAAAAAAGCACTTTTCACATCCATTTGAAATAATTTAAAATTTTTGTGAGTAGCAAATGCAAGTAAAATTCTAATTGCTTCCAATCTTGCAACTGGAGCAAAAGTTTCATCATAGCCAATACCTTCCTGTTGATTATACCCTTGAGCAACAAGTCTTGCCTTGTTTCTCACAACCTTACCATTTTCATCTAGCCTGTTTCAGAACACCCATCTTGTTCCTATAAATGATTGATGTTTGGGAGGAGGTACCAGATTCCATACCTCATTCTTTTCAAATTGAGTCAGTTCTTCAGTCATAGCTTCTATCCAGGACTCATCTTGTATGGCCTCATTGATGGATTTTGGTTCAATGTTTGATAGGAGTGCCATTCCAGCAGCATTGTTTCTGAATGAAGTTCTGGTTCTAACAGGATCTGAAGTGTCCCCAATGATTTGGTCTTGAGGATGGTGAACTACTAATCTCCAACTTCGTGGCATTTGTGAAGGTTGGTCAATAGCATCAGTGGCCTTGTCTGAACCTTGTGAAGGTTGAGAAGAGATGTCTTGCTCATCCTTCTCAACTGCATTTTCTGTTGCATTACCATCTTTTTTGCCAGTATTGAGTTCATCAACATCAATTACTTCACCTGTATTGTTAGTTTCACTAAAAATGACATGCATGCTTTCTTCTACAGTTTGAGTCCTAAGATTATATACTCTATAAGCCTTAGAACTTGTTGAATAACCAAGAAAAATTCCTTTGTCAGATTTTGAATCAAATTTTCCCAAATTGTCTTTGTTATTCAAGATGAAACAAGTGCAGCCAAACACCCTAAAAATGATATGTTTGGTTTTCTATTCTTCCAGATTTCATAAGGGGTTTTCTCAACATTTTTTCTAATGGAAACTCTATTTAAAATGTAGCAAGCTGTATTCACAGCTTCAGCCCAAAAATATTTTTCAATGTTAGCATCATTTAAAATAGTTCTTGCCATTTCTTGCAAGGTTCTATTTTTCCTTTCCACAACACCATTCTGTTGTGGTGTTCTTGGACAAGAAAAATTATGAGAGATACCATTTTCATCAAAAAAGTTTTGAAAGGAAATATTTTCAAATTCTCCCCCATGATCACTTCTGACAGAAATAACATTTGTTCCTTTTTCATTTTGAACCTTTTTGAGAAAGACTTTGAAGGCTTCAAAAGCTTCATCCTTGTTTTTCAAAAATAGAACCCAAGTAAATCTAGAGAAATCATCAACAATCACAAAACCATATTTCTTCCCACTAAGGCTAGCAGTTTTAGTAGGGCCAAATAAATCAATGTGTAATAGCTCAAGTGGTTTTTGAGAGGTGATCATATTTTTAGATTTGAAACTTGACTTCACATGTTTTCCATGAACACATGCTTCACACACTCTATCTTTTTCAAAGCTTATTTTAGGTAGCCCCCTAACTAGATCCTTTTTGGAAAGTTTTGAAATGGTTTGCATGCTTGTGTAACCAGCTCTTTTGTGCCAAATCCATTTGTCATTTTCTGAAGACATAAGGCAAGTTTCTTGAGACAATTCATCAAGACTTAGGCTATATAGATTTTTATTCCTAGATGCAGTAAATAACACTTTTCCAGATGAGATTTCCTTAATAAAACATTTATCAGACTTAAAAGACACTTTATGACCACTATCAGACAATTGACTAATGCTTAAGAGATTATGCTTTAAACCTTCTACATACTGAACATTCTTTATTTTGGGAGAAGATAAATTACCTATAGTACCTATACCTTTGATGTAAGCCTTGTCATCATTGCCAAAGACAACACCGCCTCCATCAATTCTCTCCAATGAGAGAAATTTATCCTTTTCTCCTCTCATGTGCCTCGAACATCCACTGTCTAAGAACCACAGCTTTTTCTTGGATGCTAAGAGGCATTCCTGTTTCAGAAGTTAATTGAGACTTAGGTACCCAAAATTTCTTGGGTCCTTCAAAGTTAGTTTTCTTCAAATGATAGTTCTTTTTAACCTTGAAACATACAGAAATGTCATGACAAAACTTTCTACAGTATGTGGATCTCAATCTTGGTTTTCTAGCCTTTGAGACCTTATTGGAACTCTGTCCCATGTATCTCTTTCTAGGATCCTCAATCATGATTTGATTTGAGATGACCTTTTCTTTAGTTAACATTGAGAATTTGTTTGAGAAGGTTGTTCTCTTTTTCAAGATCAGACAAAGCTGATTTGAACTCTTCATTTATTCTCTCAATGTGCAGTATGTGTTCTTCACGAATTCCAGTGAGTGTGTTACTAAGAGTGTGAATGGTTTCTACCAGATGTTCATTTTCTTTTTGAAGATTTTCATTCATTCTTTTAGCTTCATAAAGTTGATTTTTAAACATCACACATTTTTGAGATAAAGTGTTTGAATCAGCTAATAAGTTTTCAAAAGCTTTTCCAATTTTCATGCATGAATGACAGAATGGTTTGAAAGTGATTATCTCATCAAGATCAGGATCTGCCATGAGACATGAGTTACTTGATTCAATGTCTGATTCGGGATTGAAATTCTGACTGGATTGTGAAGGTTCCTCAAGGTCTGCCATAAGACAGATATGAGCAGCCTCCTCTTCCTTTCCTGATTCAGATTCTTCAGAGTCATCCCATGTAGTTAGTAGAGCTTTCTTCTTGGTGTTGAACCTTCTGTTGTCACCTTTGAGTTTTGGACATCACAGTTTCGTTTTTCTAAAAACTTTTTTATGCTTTTTTTTTATATATAAATGTATAATATATAGGCATGATGAAAATGCAAATGCATGGAGGAATGATTGAAAAGACTAACTACTATAAATGTTTTTTGTTTTGTTTTTAGAGGTAATCCAATAAGCAAAATGCTAACTGAAATATATATTTTTGATGATGAATAATGCAAGGATAATCACGTGATTTTTGTTTTTGTTTTATTTTTTGAAATGATGCATGCATGCAGAAATGATTTATGAATAAAATGATGTATATGAAATGATGTAATGATGAAACAACATGGGTTTTTTGTTTTATTATTTTAGAGAATGATGCATGTAGGTAGGAATAATGCATTTGAACTAAGACAACAACATGAGTGAGATGATGTATGAACGTTATGTTTTTTGAAATGCAATTTATAATGATGAAGTTGCAAATGATGTGATGCCTACACTACTTGATGACGATCTCTTTGTGAATGATTATGAATGAATGGAAATGCATGCAAAATGAGATGTTTGTGTATTTATTTTTTATGATATGCAAAAAAAAGAATAATAAAGCATGCGATATGTTTCTAATAAAATTTGATTTTTTGATTTTTTTTCAAGAAAATGGGAAGAAATATATTATTGTTTGTTTGATTGTAATAGCATTATGTTCATTTGTGTCCTATTAGGAATAGGTCTAAGGTTTTTCTACGGAGTGAACCTTTCAAGGGTAGCTCTAAAAAGTCCTAAATAAGGTTCCCAGAGCCAACAACCCCAGTTAAGAATGCTAATCGCAACAATAGGCAAGCTATTAGAAGTGATAGCACCCTCAAAAGGGACCAAACTCTAGGTGAGGCTTTCGTAACCACCGAGCTGGATGTACATCCAGAAGGCCATTACTACGCAACCTCATTCTAACTTAAGATGTTCTCCAGTCCGGGTATAGAACTATTCTCACGTGTGTGGTGAGGTGTGGAGTGTGTGTAGGAGCAAAATGTCAACAGGCCCCCAAGCTGCAAAACAAACATATACAAAAAAGTGGTCTTCTATCCTAAAGTTTACATATCACATAAAAAATATAACATGCAACAAGAATAAAAGATAAAAGATAGGGTAATATAAAACATTAAATTAACTAACAAATCCTACAACTAACTAGACTAGGTTTGACTCTCTAAAATGTCTCCAGTGGAGTCGCCAGCTGTAGCGACCGAAAAATCCGGGAAACGATTTCTCGAAGGTTCAAAACATGAAGCCGCCACCAAAGTTTAGTTTAAGGTCAAATATTGGAAAATCCCTTTGGTTTGGATAAGGGTCCTTGAGACCAGATTAGGGTTCGAGAGTCGGTTATGCATGGGGAAGG
Source organism: Astragalus glycyphyllos (assembly GCA_963573325.1). NCBI lineage: Eukaryota > Viridiplantae > Streptophyta > Magnoliopsida > Fabales > Fabaceae > Astragalus > Astragalus glycyphyllos. Next base: position 27,227,464 of record OY754314.1, on the reverse strand, counting down.
TATTAGCACCCCCAAGGCATCCTTCCTAAAGAAGGTCACCTGCTAATTAGTTGTAGGAAATAATGTTAATTTTTGAAAAGCTTATTTTACCCTTTTATTGTGAAAAAGAATTAAAAGAAAGAAGTTTAACATTTTTTTTTGGAATTTAGGAAGGGAGTATTTAGAAGAAAGACTAAAAAAGGTTTTTTTATTAGTGGACAGAGAAAAGAGGAGAGAGAGATGATTTAGAAAATCATGCAAAGAGAGATTTGAGGAGAAGATTTTGGTGAAGGGGAGAGAAAAATGAAGAGAGAGAGAGAGAGTGATTTTCGGAGAGAGAAAATGAGAGAGAGAAAGAAGAAAGGGAAGAGAAGAAGAAGGGAAATGGGAGAGAGTGGGGGAGTGTGACGACTCCAGTGACCGGCCATTCCTTGGCCGGTGATGACGGCGGCGGCGGCAGCAGACTTACGGCCAAACGGTGATGACGATGACGAAAACGATGGTGGAGTTGACGACGACAATCCTGGAGATCGAGAACGAAAACGACGCCGGCAATGCCATGGCGACGGCTTGCGGTGTACAACCACCGTCTACGGTGGCCAGAGGTGAGTTTTTTTTGTAATTTTTGGTTTTCCATTGTTCTCTTCTTCTAATTCTGATCCTTTTTTTTTCTTTATATTTTTATACAATTTTATTTTTCATATATATTGTTCTTTTCTAGAATAACACTAATTTTTCTAACTAACAATTATTTGCTACGAATTTCTGTTATTCACATGTTACTATCAACAAAATCAGTTTACCTGTTTATTTATAAAAAAAACGTGTTATCATCTATATTTACATTTAGGGTTAAATATGTTTTTAGCCCCTACAAAATTTCACTATTTTGTTTTTAGTCCCTATAAAAAAATTCGTCAACTTTTAGTCCCTATAAAATTTCACAATTTTGTTTCGTAAACTCGTGTATACCTTTAGAATTTTTGAATGATATTTTGCATACACGTTAAAGATATTAAAAATATCTCCCTCACAAAAAACAAACTCAAAATTTGATTTCTAGGTTAGTATTTCCTTTAATTTGTTTTTCGAATCTTTTGCACTTAAAAAATTTAGATTTAATTTTTGTGTTGTTAAAAATTTCAAAGTTTTTCTGGAACAGATTTTTATAATGTCCTCAACATGTATGCAAAACATCACTTAAAAATTCAATGGATATACACTAGTTGGCATTTATAGGGACTAAAAATGAATTTTTGAAATTTTATAGGGACTAAAAGTCGATGAAAAATTTTATAGGGACTAAAAACAAAATAATGAAACTTTGTAGGGACTAAAAACATATTTAACCCTTACATTTACATTTACACAAAAAAAACTCTAAGGACATGGATTTAAAGTACTATTTTCTTTACACGTTTTTGGACTTAAATATATGTAATAAAACTTACTTGGTCTCCAGCATCTGAACTTCTTCTTTACTATTTACACGTTACTGCTGCTGCATCTGCTCCCCGAACTGAACCCTTGCGGCTGCTTTACTGTTTGTTGTTTCTTTTATGGATTTTCAGGTGTTTCGGCAATTAGGATTTCAGTGTAAAACCCTAATCCTTTTGCTCAGAATTTCGGTGAATTTTTGTTCGAATTCTTGCCCCCTTTCTGCTGAGAATCGTCCTGCTTTTATAGGTGAAAACGTAATCGAGAATTCATGACTGATGATTTTGTTTCCTTTTTTGCGGTTATCGGGCTTATGAAGAACCTTGGAGAGCAAGTTGAGCCCATGGAGCAGCTGCTGGATGTTTTTTATTCATTTTCGTTTTCCCTTTTTTTGTATTTTTTGGACACTTTTGATAATCGTAAATTAACATTTTTTTAATTCTGATTCTACAATATTTTTGTATTTTTTGTTATTTATTTTATTTTTATATATTTTGGATAATCAAAATAAAAGGCTAAATTGGGCCAGGCCCAAGAATGAAAATTGAGCCCAATGCAGTAAAATGAAGCCCAAACTGCCAAGATAGGCCCAATCGAACAAACACCGATTTTAGGCCTGATCACATGCTATAACGCGCTCAAACATCAACGTTAGGTTCGAACAATTTGTTAAAATTAGGCCCGAAAATAAACTCGCTTTAACGAGAAAAAACAAGTAAAAAGGATCGGACAAAATTGTGGTATGACAATGGACAATAAGGAAAGTATGTAAATTACACAGATGATTTATACAGGTTCACCCAACAATGGCTACTTCCTATCCCCACTTCCCAAGTGAGTATTTCCACTATCTTTCAAGTATCACTTACACTTGCTTTTGTTGAACCACAAAAGGCTTCAAAACACCACTTGCTAATGATCAACACACACCAGCAATGTGCTCTCTTTACACAGCTACACCAAGCTGTTCGTACTAGAAAACTCTCCTAGTTTCCTAAAGGATTCCTCTATCAAGTAGATTCTAACCAACACTCACCTCTCTCTAGGTAGTTTGATAGAATGCTCACTAGATAGCTTTTTACAATCAAAGGTTTGGGTTTGGGATATACAATAGCTCGAATAATAAAACACACTAAGTGCTTGCAAGCTAACACACACTCTATAGAAAATCCCAGGCTTTGTGAAACTTGAGTGTGTGATGAGTAGGATGGAAGAACTTTGTGAAGCTTTAGTTGTGTAGGTTCCAATTCACTCTCATGATTTGTGACTTCGATTTCCAGCCTTTAAATAGCCAATTCATCTGAATATGGCCGTTGGAAACTTGAATATAGTTCTTTGGAGAAGTCCAAAGGTCCATAGAATTATCTGGTTAACGGTTCCAAAGTTAACAGCTTTTGAAGCTTCACAAGCTGATAGTTGTACCTTCTGCTAGCTTTTCAACCTTCACAAGCTGATACAGTACTTTATGTTTAGAATTCTGGCTTTCCCTTAGCTGGCTTGTACTTGTAAGGCAGCTTTACAGCTGTTACACAAAGCTTCACATACTTTAACCTTAAACACCTTTTGTTTTGCCTAGGAATATCAAGGAGCTTCTCCTTTATTTATTGTGAGATTCCAGCAACAACAACTCTCTGATTTTCAATAAATGAGAGCTAACATGTTTGTTATATTGAGAAGCTTGATGAGGATGATCTTCATATAATGTTCTTGAACTTGTTCTTCATCTTTATCTTCAACCTTCACAATTCTGGATCTTCAAAATAAATGTGGGGCCACACTCATTTTTAATTCTGGTCAATATTGCGTTGACTTGGTGTTAGCCTGTAATTTCGACAGGCTTCATTAAAGATGGTCAACATGGCTTGATTTATATTTATTTCACAAAGACCATATTATTTCGACAAAGAAAATGGTCGTGTGCAAGGTAAACTCGACAAGTTTTCAGGGAAGCAAAAGCAAGAGAGAGGAAAATCGACACAGGCTTTCGACAGACAGAAAACAGAGCAGTTATGCGTTAAAGACTAGCAGTTGGTCGAAGCGTGACAGAGCGGTTTCGGTCGAAAGTAGGAGCGGTTACTTGGCCGAAAGTAGGAGCAGTTACTTATTTTCAAATTGTTAGGCAGTTACTTAGTTCGAATTTCCCCCCTTTTCCTTTGTATAAATAACTGTTTCTGAGAAGAAACAAGGGTCGCGAAAATCACAATACACACCCGATTCCTGAAACTCTAACTTCTAAGCCAGAGCGAAAAACGAGTGGAAGAATCTCTGTACGTGATCGTATACCACTTTTATGATTCAATGCAATTTGTTTTCCTTTTCTTTACAATTCACGCACCATTTACTGCTTCTTTTCTTTTCGATTCTGTTAAATCATTGCAAATCGTCCCCTTTTCTACGTTTTCTTCAACAAGAACAATGCGCAATTCAGAGGCATTGCTTTGAGATTTTTCTAGTTTGATCTCACAAACCTTCTAATAAAACTAGTGATTGTTTGCTAAAAACACCAGCAAACACTTGGTCAACCATTTGAGTTGACTTTTTGTGTTGACTTTTGGTGAACCTTCACAGAGATCAACCTTCACATTTTTCAACCTTCACAACTCTTTTCTACCTTCATTTTTCTATGATCTTTTTAGCACAAGGTAGTCTGATATTTTGCTATCTTTGATGGCTTGTTCTTCACACTTGAAATAAACTTGTTAGATAACATTAACAAGAAAACTTAATATCTTACTAAGTTTGTATCATCAAAACATAGAAAGAGATTTTCATTCCAACACTTCCAAATGAACATGCAACCCAAACTTTCTTCAATTCATGCTTCTAGTTCACTTCATAGCTCATCTTGATCACAAAATCTGAAGCTAATTAAGTTCAACATTTGCTTCAATCTTCCTTTCCTCTTGCTCCTTCCCCAACTATGGCTCCTATGACTCCAATCTTCCATTAACAATGACATGCAAGCTGATTATTCTAAGGTGACAAAAGAAGTTTCAAAACAGAGTTTTGACTTGGCTTTTTGGTTGAAAGGATTCTGATTTGTAGAAGAAATGGAGAATGAGAAATGGTGGAATCAAGGTGTAGTGAGAATGTCTAGAAGTTTAGTGAGAGATATAAGCTTTTCAGCTCATCCTCCCTCTCTCTTTCTTTTTCTCATTCTCGTTACCTCCCTTTCTCTCAACTTCCTTTTTCTTTTCTTTTGTTTTTGAAAGTGTGAGTGTTGATGGTGTTTGAGCTGATTGGCTTCAAAGTGAGTGAGTGTTGGAAGTGTAAAAACCCCACTCTACCCTTATGTTGTGGACACCTCACTTCTCTTCTCATACACCACCCCAAATTAATTAATTTAATTAGTAAACAAGCATATATCTAATAAATCCACAATCAATTAAAATAATTGAAACAATTATTTTGAGGATGTTACAATACACCCCAACTTAAAAATTTTTGTCCTCAAAAATTGTTCAAGTTACCCCAAGTCCACATTCCTTTCAAGCGTCCAAGCAATCCCCATGAGCATTCTCCTAAAACTTCATCTACTCTCATGCAACCGCACAATTCCAATCTTTAGCCAAAGCTCTAACTTGCCTTATTGAATACTTAAAGGGATTCACCCCAACTTGGATTGTTCATACACAATCCGGTACTATGGAATATCCTACACATCTCCGTTCATTAAGGATCGAAGGAAATCGTGATTGTATCAAAGAGTTTTAGAAAGAAGCAAGATAAAATTTTTAAAAAATGGTTTTCCCCTTGAGTGCAATCCAATTTCCTTCCATACTTATTATAACTTATACTCCTATATAGGTGACCCGCTACTATTTTCTCGGTTACAAAATAACTCTAGGACACAAGCATGGTCACAATTTCAACACAAAGCATCAATTAAAAGCAACGTAAGTGAATAACTTACCAACACATATTAGAGTTATTAAACTTTTAGATACAATTCAGTCCCAGTCAATTGCAATAAATTTAGCCAATTATTAAGTGAAATTCTTGACATATCATTCAATGGTGGACATACTCGTTCTATCGACACGCAATCAACAGAACACTACAAAACAGTGACCTTGCTTTGACTCTTCACACCGACTTAAGTCAAAACAAACTACTGTTAACCTTCACAAATGAAAGGGTAGCAACTAAAACCTTCCCACTGTAGTGAGGCTTGGGTAGACATTGCGGCTTATGGATTATTGCCTAAATACGGTTTAATACTTCTATTTTTTACTTACTAGACAATGCACCAGCAAACTCGTCCCAAATTCCACCTTTACGGGTAGCAAAATTTGGAATATAACCTATCGTTTCTCTTTGGAGATGTCTCTAGTGTTTTGGGTTATGCTAGAAAACAATCACTGTTCTCAGCTAACTCAGGAAAGGGTAGGGCTTTTTATAAAATTCGCTTGAAAATATTTAGACATAGAACAATTTTCCTATGTACCCATCGGAGCCAGCTTCATCAACTAACCCAAAAATACTAGCAAGGGTGTGTCTCCACCCTTGCGAGTTGATCTTTAGACTCAATCATCAAAACATTGAGATCTTCTACTGGTGTACGGACTTTTCAGATACACCATTACTTATCCCCTTTCGACCTAGTAATCCTCTAGGGACCTCAACTATTCAGACACTCACGTACAAGAAGTTCTAGACAATAGAGATCTTACTGGTGAGGTATAGAAACTCCCCTAGCAAAGTAGGGCTCGCTAAAAATCTATGAACTTCATTGATCAACAAAAGATCTTGGTGTAATATTTACATTCAGATTAAGTATGGAATTGTAATAATGGTAGCACTAAAGAAATTTGAGAATGAAAGAATTCTTTCGAAGAATCAAACGGGTGTAAGCTTAGTGCTTCGATACTGATTCAGAGAATAGTTCTAAGATATTTTTGACATTCCCTTGGTCTCCCATCTTTCCTAATTCCATAACCCATCCAAACATAATTAGTACATCTATCATATCAATTAGGTTCGGAACATGTCCTGCCTAATTACCTAAGGCTTTTACAACTTCTTAAAATCTCTGGAAGGGTTATAACTACTAATAGCCATTCCCAAAAATATCCCTCAATAGAACTCCAAAATATATTGTCCTAGTCCAGTATCTAAGAACTTAGCTTTAATAGTTAGGAATTCTATCTCTACTTCCCCTGGCGCTTGAAGCTTAAGCTTTACCAAAAACACGTGAGGGTTTAATGGCTGAGGGTAGGGCAGGAGTGCCCTTCAAAATCATAATTAAAGACACAATCTAAAACCTACTCGGACGTGTAGACATTTTTGTTAGCTTACCAACGCATCTCAGAACACAAAAATCGGAGTTCCGGATCAGAAGTTATGAATAACACAAGTCGTAAAACTAGCGAAAATTTCTCACAGACCGAGACTGACATGCTTTTAGTCAAAGGGTTGTAATAGGGTTACTTTTGTTGACATCACCTACTAGTCTCCTCTCTGAAAGGGAATTGGTTCATGAATCTTGATCCGGAACTAATCCGATCAATCATTGAGTGGTTCTGCTTGCCAATACTGAGGTTACACTATTGTTACTAAGCTTATAACACTCCAATTTTTTTATCCTATTATTTTCAATGATTTTACATGTGTACGTGTCATGATAATTATTTTAATATTGGCTTAAATACAGTTTTGGTCCCCTAAGTTTTACCAACTCACGATTTTGATCCCCTAACTTTTAATTTCATGAATTTGATCCCCCAGGTTTTCCAATTTGTAAAATCAGGGTCCCCCAATAATTTGGTCAAAATTGATGCTGACCTGTGCGCCACTTATATATATATATATATATATATATATTGAACTTGGAAATTGTTATATTATATTTTTAACATTTTGTTTCTATCTTGAAAAATTATGAGAGCACAACGCAACATAGAAAGTCAAAGGCTTTCAAATATTCTAGGATCATTAGTTCTGAATATTTTTAACCAATTCAGACTAAACGGTGTTGGCCATACTTGGAAATTATGAATGATTTGGTGGTACATCCTCGATCAATTATTGGTTTGGAGAAGCTCTCAAATGAAGCAAAACTATTAGCTGAAGTGACAGCGAAAATTATTGTTGAAAAGATTCACATTGCAAATCAAGGCTAGCATTCCAGGAGTCATCGTGATGCTTTCAATTAACTTGAGAGAGAAAATATCAATGATGTTGTTTTACTTTTGATACCTGCTGACATGTTTCGACAATGGAAACTATCTTCGGTAGATTTTGATCATTTTGTTAGCGTAAACAATGAAAAAATTCCCGAAAGCTATATTAACGTTGGTGCTTGACTCTTCAATTTCTCTGTGATATGAGAAAAACCCACACAAACGGATAAAGCATTTGTTTTAAATAGTATTATTGAGTCACACTAGCAGGACTAGAGCAAAAAATCAAATACAAAAACCTACCATTCCAAACCAACTAAATATATCCACACCGTGGAAGATCAATAGTGTCACACAATTGATTGTTCCTATTCCATCCCATAGAACGGTGGTGTACTAACGAAGAAGAAGATGAAAAGCTCTCTACTCTCTCTATCTGCTCCATTGATTCGTTTAATCTGATAGTTTAAGTGTTTTTTTAATTTATAATTTCTTAAATAAAATATAAATATATATATATATATAAACAAAATGTTAAAATAAAAATAACAATTTTTAATATAAAAAAGCCACTTTGGCATGCCAGCGTGGCTGTCACATAGTTTAAGTGGCGGACAGGTCAGAATCAATTTTGACCAGATTAGTGGGGGACTCTGATTTTACAAATTGGGAAACTTGGGGATCAAATTAAAACTTGGGGGATCAAAATCATGAGTTGGTGAAACTTGGGGGACAAAAACTGTATTTAAGCCTTTAATATTCTAGTTATTACTTTTAACTATTAAATTTGTTTGATTATTTGTATTATAAATAATTGTCTTGGCAAATTATCATCATTTTGGAATTTTCTAATTTCACTATAGAGTGTTAAAATTAGTTTTAGTGTTTGATAAAGTGTTTTGGATCCGATACAAATAAGTTTTATATTTTAACTACAAACACCCTTGTTTTATTGTTTTATTTCCTACACTTTCTATACATTGGGCTGAATTTTTACAACTTCAATAGATAAGGCCCATGTTATGGAAACTAACCTAATTTCCTTTCCCTCTTCCTTCCCTGAAGTCAGCGCAGCCACTTCGAAATATTTCCATGAGCATTGAATTTTTCTTTTTATCGTTCATGATTGCACACGTACATCTAGCATAGGGAATTTCATCTCATCTTTTAATTTTCCAATAACTGTAATTGCCAAGCCATATTCTACTCCTTTTTGTATGATTCACAATCCAATTTTTTATTTCCATCTCCAATAGTAAAGGGACCACTGTTTCCATCCTCAAATATTTTTATTCTATCATTCAATATTCCTTTCAGCTCTATCATTCAACATTCCTTTGAGTTCACTTCCTTCTAATACAAGCATTCCTCTTCTTTGTCTCTAGCGCCTGCATCTTTATTATTTTCTTCATTTGGTTTTGTGGAATTCACGTCACGTGTAGAGTCAAGTTCTTAATTCATTGAGTGGAAATCACATTTTGTAGTGCAAAATTTGCTTGGAAAAAATGCCAGACCAATTGGTACCTGTATAAGCTTCAATTCTATTGGTTTCTTTATGTCGCCCGCCGTTCAGCCGAATGTGTTGGAATTGTTCAGCCACTTGCTACGGTCTTTACATATCCTATACTTCTCTCTATTGTGTCGCTATATTTCATTAGCCCTATGAACTCGCTATCGAACAGTTAAATATGGTCTCGTTCGTTGTGTGGATTGCTAAAGTTCTACTTGATTTTACATCTTACAAGTTCCTCGGGCCAGGTAAGGGGGGAGAGATTATTTTACTCATGGGTATAACAATGGTTGTGGGTGGGTTGGCCTTAAACCCCAAATTTGTTTTAATTTTAGTACTTGATATATTTTAAATATATTATATTATATTGTGGTTGTTTTCTGTCAAAGTGGTTCTGAATTTGGGTGTGAAGTTTGTGTGCTCTATGAATTCCTTTTATATGTGTTATTTTGTTGACGGCACTGTATTGATTATATAGCGGAAAAAACAGTCTTACCGGCGAATTTTTTAACATTACCAGTGGATTTTTTTAAAAAATTATTTTATTTTTTCAAATAATTCCGCCGGTAATTTCAAAAATCCGCCAGAAAATTTGAAGGGAAAAAAATCCGCCTATAAATAAAACTTTCTCCTACGCTCCTCTTATTCTCTCATTTCACTATTTATTTCCATCTCATTCTCTTCTACATTTTCTCTGTCTTATCTTTCTTCTTCTTTCTCATACTCTCCAATCTTCATAAATTTCTCTACATATCTCTCTTATATATAATTCTCTTTTCTTCTTCATTCTTATTCATTCTCTGTAACATCCCCAAAATAATTGTTACAATTATTTTAGTTGATGGCTTATAATTATATTGAGTAGTAAATAATTTCAATTGTTTATTTAAGATTGTTGTTTAGTCAATGATTGATGGTCTAAATTGCTTAAATGCCTTGCTCGTGTAAGTACTAGTTTAAATAAGTTAAAAAAAAGTGACTTTGGGTAATTAATTAAAGGGATAAGTGTACGAGTAATATTAAGGGGTGTGTAACTGAAAAGGGCATTTTAGGGAATCCACCCCATTTACTTTACTAAAACCTTAGCTGACCTCCTTTATGTTTGGTCACTTCCACACCACTCAAACACTCACATACCCTCATCATTAGTACAAAACCCTAAAACAAACAAACACACACACTCTCATTTTGTGTTGGAAAAAAAAATAGACAGAAGGGCTGAGAGAGAATCGAAAAGAGAAAAAGAAAGGAAGAAGGGAGAGGAAGAAGAGGAGGGTTCGAATGGGAAGAAAAGGGAGGAGATCAACCCCCAAATCCTAATGCATGTTGAAACTCTTGATTCCATTAAAATACCCAAGTCATTCTCTCCATTCTTGTACCATCAGATTCTCAAAAGTCAACCCCTGAAGCAAATACCCAAATCTGTCCTCCTTCTCCTTCTCGAGTGGGTCGTCAACCGGGTGAGTGTTCTCACCACATCGTGTATTTAAGTGTTTGAATGTGAATATTTTCTGTAGTAGATGGTTTGGTTTAAATGAAACTGTGAATTTTACAAAACTAATGATTTTACGGTTTTTGAAAATGTCTCGGTGTTTGGTGTGAATTTTACAAAACTAATGTGCTTTGGTGAAATTGACGAAATTATGCCATGATTGTATGTGAAATACGTGTTATAATATCTGTTTCAATGATTTGGATTGCTGGAAGTGGGATTAGTTTCAATTCGGACGCGACACGAGTGAACGGGAAGCGAGAAACTCTGTTTGGGACTGTTTGGTATAGGTTCAGTGTTTATGTGATTGCGAATTTTCTGTATGTCCAAAAATTGTAAGGTTTGTTTGTCTGGAAACTAGACACAAATTTACACAAATTAGGCACTGAGTTTAATCAATTTGGGTAAGTATGATGGGAGAATTTCTGGTTGTAAATTGAGTCAAATATCTGAGACTGTTTTGGATATAGGTTCGGTGTTTTGCTTGTAGTGACTTAGGTAGGACACAAATTAGGCACTGAGTTTAATCAATGAAATGATTTCTGTTTCATTGGAAACTAGACTCGGTTTTCTTCAATTTGGGCACTTGGTTTGCTTAATTTGATTGAGAATTCAATAAGAAAACTGAGTTACAAGTTTGGCAATAGTTGCTGTCCTGTTTCTGGATCCCTACGCTTTGTTTTGAAAAACTGTACTTTTTGGCTACATAAACAAATAAATAAAAATTATATCCAGAAACCAGACACTCTAAGGTTTCCAATGAATATTTGTTTGTCTAGTTCCGATATCATTTGCTATGTTAAAGAAATTGTGGAAGTTCATGTACCACTGCTGAAAACTTACTGCACCTAGAATGTTTAATGAAATGTATGATATATGCTAATGTTTATGTATGGTGGATGATAATTTGTCACTTGAATTCGTTAATCGAATTATGTGTTGATCGGAATGTCGTATAAACGAGTGAGAACCCATAAATTGTTTTAAAGTGATGTCCGGAACATGTGTAATATTGTTCTGTGACCCCTAAATGGGTTTAAATGGATTTCCTGAGCATGCGTAATATTGTTCAGTGATTAATAATGTATTAACGGGGTGACGACTCCGAGTTATTTAGCATACTTGGTGGAGGGAAGTCATGAGCCCAAAAGCCAAGACCCTGGCATTATCCCTCATGGCTATGTTGGATTGGGGTTTCCGTGATCTTGTGAGATTTCGTTTCACGGATTATGCTAAGCCAAAGATAAAAGGAAATGATTTTTATGGAAAATACAATGATTCATGAAGTGATTGTCGGATTAGAGGGCTCATAGAGATAGAGTGATTTGTTCTCTCGAGCTGGTCTTCAAAATAATTAAGATAACTAAAAGAGAACGAATGAGAGGAACCGTAAGGGGTCTCGGAGTCACACATTGAGATTTGTAATCTCACTGTTTATTGTTGATTATTTTTCAGATCTACAAGTAAAGTCTAAGGATTGTTCAGGAAGTTCAGAACCCTAGCTGCTTTGGGTTATCATGTTGAGGAAATTCACGGGTCGTGATGGGTACTCGGTATTAGATATCGGGTTATGGCCGAGTTTAAGTTTTGGATTAATGCACTTGGATTAGTGAGTTTTTGTAATGGCTGAAATTATATGAATCTTTGAGGATTTGTTTATGTATCAAAATATGAGGTTTTTAACGAAAATTTGATAATTCCAGTTGTTCATAATTGATTTATCAGTTATGTTGTATTTGAATCCGTAGAAGTGCATCTCTGAATGGCTAAAGGTAATATCTCGAATTTGTTTTGGTCGACTACAAATTTGGGATGTTACATTCTCACTCCTTCATTCTTATTTCTTCTTACTTCTTTATTCTCATTCACTCTTATATTATTACTTCTTATACTCTCTTTCATTCTTATTCCTTCTTACTCCTTCATTCTTCTTCTCTCCTATATTATTTCTTCTCATAATTCCTTCCTACTTCTATATTCTCATTCATTTACTTATTTTCATTCTCTTCTATATCATTTTTTCCTCATATTCTACATCATTTTCATTTTTTTTACTTTTCATTAAAATACATATTAAATTTTAAAATTTGGAAAAATTGAAGAAAAATTATATAATTTTTTAAAAAATAACAAAATACTTCCGGCGAATTTTAATAATTTTCGGCGGATATTTGAATTTCAACCATTTTTTTAGCAGAATTTTATTATTACCGACGGAATTTTGAAATTTTTTTTAAAAAAAGTTTTTTTCGACGGTTTCTAAAGGTTTCCAGCGGAATTTGAATTTTTTTAAAAAAAAGATTTCCGGAGAATTTTTGATAAAAATAATAAAATAATAATAAACGTTACTGGCGGATTCAGTGTCATTTCCGGCCTGGAAATTACCGACAAAAATTCCGCCGGAAAACATTACCTACAGGCGTTTTACTGGCGGATTTTTTTCGTCGGTACCGTAGCATTACCGAAAGATTTCGTACGTTTCCGATGGACAAAATCCGTCGGTAAATCGTGTTTTTCTTGTAGTGGATACTATGTCATTGAATGAATAGTTCTGATTGAGATTGTGTTGTTGATGAATTAATGTTTCCGTGCATAAATACCATCACAAAAAACTCTCAAAATGCTTGTTTGTTGATGTGTTGTTGTTGGGTATCAAGTTGGGAAAGGATAGACTACAGAAATGGGAAATTCTGTTTGAAGAGTTCTGGATATAGGTTCGATTTCTGTCCAATTGTGAATTCCTTGGTTATCCAAATTTCGTGGGGTTTGTTGTCTTAGAAACTAGACTTGATTCCCTTTGTTTTGGTATTGGTTTTATTAATTTTGGGTGAGTATAGCTAGAGATATTAATGTTACAAGTTAGGGTACAGATTCTGTACTATTTTGGAACCAGTTAGTTTGTTTTACTAAACTATACCAAATTAACCATAGTTTTGCAAAACAAAAATGTGAGTCAGACACTAGACATCCTAAGCTTTCCGTAGAGGGGTCGTTTGTTGAATTCCGTTGCCGTTTTCTAGGTCAAATAATTTCCCAAAATTTACGTATGATTGCTGAATTTTAAATTGTTTAATGTTGGTAATGTTTATGCCGTTATTGAATATCAAATTATTATCGTTTTGTGAACTATGTGAGAGATAACTATGTTAGCCCATATGTAAGAGTAGTCTAAGGATATTAATAAAACACTATGGGGATGACGATCGCAAGAGGTTAAGTAGCGTACTTGGAATGGTAGGTCATGTCTCCTGAGTTCAAGGCCCATATTGTTTATCCGGATGGAGTCAAGGCTCAGATTGTTTATTCGCGTTGGGTTCTTCGCTGAAGCTGACATTGTTCAGTCTTTTTATGGATTACGTTACGACAAGTGAAAAGATAATAAAAAGACTACGAGAGTTTATGGGCGAGGGATCGCAAAAGAACTCACTAAGATTTGTAATCTCACTGTTTATTATTGATTTTTTTTCCAGACGCACGGGTGAAGGTTAGAGAATTCAATAGCGAGACCAAGAATCCGGCTATATGAGGATTTCTCGTTCATGAAGATTAGTATCATCTTTTGAATATGTTTATGTTTAGTTGTCTATGTATTATGCTCTTACCATAGACAAAGTTCGGAATGTAATAGGTTTATGCACTTGTGGATTCGAATTAAGTACTAATGTGACTATTTCGGATGATTTGTATTGAACCTTTTCAGGTTTTGAACTTATTTTATAAAACCTATCATCCTTAGTCGGTTTTCATGGTTATTTGTTTGGTTTATCTTAATCTAAATTTGTCTAAGTGTATCTCTGAAACTCTATAAGTAGTATCTCAGATTTCTAATGTCGACTAGAAGTCTGGGATGTTACATAAGGTTCTTATCTGTTTGCCCTAATAATAGACTAATGGATTTAAACTAATAGATTCATTGTTGTTCTTTTATCTTATTGGACTATTTTTTTGACAAAATGGACTAACAAACTTGACTGAAGTGGATATACTATGTATTATGGGGTAGCTAATTGTATAATATACCTAATTATTAAACTATATTTTTTTATGGTAGCCAAAGCTAACCCAGCACAATACAAGCCTACGCACCTATGATTACCTACTAGAAAAAAATTTTCTCTCTATTTTTCGCCAAAACAATTCTTTTTACAATTTGGATGCACGACATGCAATCTTTTATTAAACAATGCTAACTTGTTTATAATATTAAACTAGCTGCATACTCGTGCATACGCACATGTCGCAATGTATTACTTACTACGATAAATCAATGATTATTTCTATAAAGACAAATTATTGTGGCAACATCATATTTTTCTATTTGAACTCAAAATTAAAATATACATATATAAATGTAGTGTTTCCCCATAAGAACTCTAAAGCAAAGTCTATGTAAAAAAGGTAAAATAAAATGGTTAATTATTTTGACAATAAATAATATTTTCTCGTCAGAAATTCAACGTAAAATAGTAATTCATAATATATATATATATATATATATATATATATATATATATATAAATACATTTGGGAGTATCCCCAAAGAAGAAAAACGCCACATGTCATCTCATAATCAGCTCAAAGAACCAAACAATCATGACATGGCATTTCTATTAAAAATAATTTGATTTCCTAGGATTTATTCAATAGATAACTTTAATTCAAAAATTAATGTGAATTCAAAACATGTCATAATAGTTACGTTACAAAAAATTGTTTTTTTTTTAGATAAGCAATACTTTCATTGAATGGAGCACAAGGGGTGCCCAGCCCTTACAATGGGAATAAAGGAAAGGGGGAGGGCCTCCTCAAAACCTCCCTAAGCCAAAACCCAATGGGAAAAAGACTCAGGGAGGAAAAAGAGTACCTCGTACCACCTGCACTACAGTGAGGATAAGCAACATAACTCACTGTTTCTCCCCCTAAAGACTACAAATTGTTTAAGCATTGTAGTGGATTAGACCACCACATTGAAATGGAAAAGGAGGAATTACAATTCAATCTATAAATACACCAACAACAAGAAAGACTTTTAATACGATTCACCAGCATCTCGATATTAGGCTCCTCATTATTGAAAATAGCTCCATTCCTCGCTAGCCATATGCTCCAACAAGTAGTTAACCAAACCACGTGCTTCGTGCGTTTTGCTTTCTTCCCCTTACACAAGCAGCAACACTGATGGACAAGACCAACAACATCCAGAGACAAATCAAGAGCAACACCAATCCAAGATGTAACACACTTCCAAACCGAATTCGCGAACCCGCAATGGAGGAACAAATGATTCACGGACTCACGCTGAAGGTGACAAAATGAGCAACGAGCATCGTCTTCCAAGTGGAGAACATTCCTGCGCAATAGTTGCTCGCGCACCGGCGACACATCCAACAGCAACCGCCAGCCAAAAACCAACACTTTCGAAGGCACTATTGATTTCCATAAACCTGCAAAAAAATTCTGCTGCACCGAGACATTAGAGGATAAATCACCACGGACCAGCTGAATATAAAAGGTTTTAACCGAATAATTCTTCGATTTATCGAGCGGCCAAATCCAAGAATCCATCTTCATTCTCATGGGAGCCACGGGCTGGAGAATATCTCGCAGAATATCTGCCTCAGCTGTTCGGACAACATCATTACCGAGATGCCAAGGTTCCAACCAACGCCAAGAATCATTATGCCAAACACCGGATTCAGCCACCGTTAAATTCTGCTGTCCAACACCATTATACAGGAGAGGAAAGACCTTAAACAAAGGGTCAATCTCAACCCATTGGTCTTTCCAGAAATTAATTGAAGCACCATCACCCAAACCTCTTCTAACACACCAAGCAAACCTTCTTTGTTCCTCTACATTAACATCCAAGTTCACCAAGTCCCTCCACCAAATGGATCCCGAGTCCCTATGACGATTACCATCCACCAAATCCTGAACTAATGAAGAGGCCAAATCTCCGTACCTACAAGATAACATACGACTCCAACTCACACAGGGATCCGATAAAGCTCTCCATTTCCACTTAGACAACAAAGCTATATTAAATAATTCCAGGTTTTTGATCCCGAGACCTCCCTCTTCCTTTGGTTTACAAATACTATCCCAAACCACCCAACACATTCCCCTTTCCCCCTCTTTGATACCCCAAAGAAAATCCCTTTGGATTTTAACCATCTTCTTGATTACTACCTTCGGAGCTTTATAGAAAGAAAACATATATAGCGGCATGCTACTAAGAACGGAGTTTATAAGAGTTACCCGGCCTCCAATGGATAGAAACCGACCCTTCCACAAAGACAACCGCTTTCTAACTACTCCTAAAACATAGCTCCAAGTTGCTTCCCTCCTCAGATTAGCGCCAATTGGGATTCCCAGAAACTTGAAGGGGATAGATTCCGTTCTACAAAATAGGAAAGTGCTAGCTCTCTCCAAAAACC
Organism: Astragalus glycyphyllos; assembly: GCA_963573325.1. Lineage (NCBI taxonomy): Eukaryota > Viridiplantae > Streptophyta > Magnoliopsida > Fabales > Fabaceae > Astragalus > Astragalus glycyphyllos. Next base: position 27,210,487 of record OY754314.1, on the reverse strand, counting down.
CATCCGGAGTGTGGATACCTATAAGCTTGCTCTTGTGAAAATTTACCTTCAAACCGGAAACAAGCTCAAAGGATCTCAAAATAGACTTGAGACTTGATACTCCAAAGATTTGCCCAAGAAGCTTTGCCCACAAACATTGTGTCATCCGCAAATTGAAGAATAGAAAAGTTCAAATCCTCATTGAAAGAAAAACCTTGATAATCACCAATATCCACCGCCTTCATCATCATTACCGACAAGGCCTCTGCCACTATAAGAAAGAGGAAAGGCGACAAAGGGTCCCCTTGTCGCAGACCACGCTGAACTTTGAAATCTTGAGTTGGGCTACCATTCACTAGAACCGATATGGAGCTAGTACACACACAAGACTTAACCCAAGCAATCCAACGTTGGGGGAAACCCATTCTAGTCAACGTGTAAAACAAGAAATTCCAAGAGATGGAATCATAAGCTTTTTCAAAGTCCACCTTGAACAACATACATTCTTCCTTGCTTCTTTTGGCATAATCAACCAACTGGTTCGCCACCACAACACCGTCAAGAATTTGTCGCCCCCCTATAAATGCTGATTGATGATGAGAAATAATACTTGGCATAACTTTCTTGAGCCGAGAAGCTAAGACCTTGGCCAATATTTTGCATATGCACCCAATCAAGCATATAGGCCTAAACTCCCCCAAACCTTGCGGATTATCGTTCTTAGGAACCAACGCGATGAATGAAGCCGAGATAGCTTTGGGGAGGAAAGCATTCGCGAAAAACTCATTGAAAAAACCTACCACATCCTCTTTCATGAAACTCCAACCAGACTTAATGAAGTTGAGATTGAACCCATCCGGACCCAGACTTTTATCCCCATCACACTCCCAGACATCCATCCTTATTTCTTCCTCAGTAAAAGGTTGAATCAAAGAATCCGCTTGAGATGAAGTTAAACGCTTGAATTGAAGACCGCCCAAAAGTGGCCTATTATGATTTGCCTCAGAAAAGCACTTCTCAAAATGTTGTTTTACAAAAGATTTCACCGCATCCACCTCCTCCACTTGCTCCCCGTTATCTCTAAGAATAACCACACTAAACCGTCTTCTTCTATACCTCATTAGAGAGTGGAAGTATTTTGAATTCATATCCCCCTCCTTTATCCACCTTGCTCTAGACTTTTGAGCCAAGAAAGATTCCTTCGCACGAATTTCCTTCCAAAGCGAGGCAGAAACTTCTCTTCTATTTGCCACGACGTCACTATCCCACCCTTCACACAACATATCGTCCAACAAATTCAGATCCCGAACTAGAGTATCAATGTTCAAGTCGACTTTACAAAAAACCTCTTTATTCTAACTCCGAATGCTTCCTTTGAGAGACTTCAACTTTTCTTTTAAAACAAAAGCCTTATGACCTGTATTGCTAAAACCATTACAACAAGATTGAACAAAAGGTAAAAAGTCATCATGACTCAGCCATGCGTTGAAGAAACGAAACGGCTTCGGGCCCCAATCATTCGATGACCGAAGAAGCCAAATAGGTGAATGATCGGAGATGTCCCGATTGCCAATCCACTGACCTGTGATCCCCCAATCAACCATAAGACCCTCTGAAATCAAAAACCTGTCCAACCTGCTCATAGAGATTCCATCTGAGCAAAACCAAGAGAATTTCTTCCCCGACACCGGAACATCAACAAGATCCATGTCTACAATGAAGTTGTTAAAATCATCTAACTCAACTTGAGAGGTACTCCCACTTCTGCCCCTTCTTTCAGAACTGCTAGAAAAAGCATTAAAATCCCCTACAATACACCACTCTCCAGCCCCTAGACTTTGTTTAACCGCTACCAACTCAGCCCACACCCTTTGTCTCGCACCCGCAGAGCACGGTGCATAGATGTTTACCACATGAACAACTTTATTACGAACAACCGCACTAATGCCAAGAAAACCAAGACCAGAAAAATGAGACGTCACCAAACAGGCCCCTTCAAGCCAAGAACATAGAATCCCTCCCGAAGAACCACTTGAGGGTTAATGAAGCCATTGGAAGGATCGGTTCCCCCATAACATTCCAACCTCTCCCTCTACCATCACCTCCCTTTTCGTCTCCTGAATGCAAACAAAATCGAAAGAACCTGAATTTATAACAGAAACCAATTGGCGACGCTTCCCGCAGTCACCCCACCCTCTAATATTTAAAGATAAGATATTCATGGATTCAGGTTGTGATGCACCCTCCTACTACTCTCTGCTTCGTCTCTTCTTTCCCCGTTTTCAATTAGCTCAATATAATGATCATCCGGTAAGTTACCTTCAACCCCTCAGCGCTTGGCATTTTCCCAGACTTTTCTTGCTACCCCCTTACTCTGGAGGGCCCAGAACTTATTGTTGCACAAACCAATGTCTCCACTCGAAATTGAACCCCCACATAAACTGTGCCAGCTGAAAACAAAGATGAATCATGCTTACTTACTTGATGGGACGGTTGCGGTTCAACAGCTGCCTGGTTAGACTCACCCGAGACTTCGGCAAGCTCTCGGGTAGCTTTCTTCAGTTTACCGGACGACGGTTTCCTTTTGACTCCTACTCGTAACAATTTTCTCTGCTTTCTTTTCAGTAAGACATGACCTGGATTGGGAGAAATAAGCACATTTGGAATTGAAGGGAGATCTAGAGATTGACAACCTGTGAGATGTTTCGATGGGCAAGATTGGGGAACCACTTCTTGAGACTTACCAACACGTGACCCTCCCACGGCAGTACCGACCAGCTTGTCAGTGATAGATGGATTTGTTTCCTGCACAAAACTACCAACAGAAAGAATAGGGGAGCATCCGTTGGACGGACTAACTCCATTGGACATTCTTAGAACTTCGTCGTTGGAGACTCTTAACGCTTCAGTCAAAACGTTAACCATTATGTTCGGGTCAACCTTCCTGGAATTTCGCACGGCATTAAGTAACGCATTCAATTCCAATTCTCCTAGCTCTTCCTCACCATGAACGTCTCCGGTGCCTGCGTACATATGATCTGAATAATCATCACTTGAACTTGAGTCAACGTCATTCCCCTCGTCATAATTTTGTGCCTTGTTACGCCATTCAACCGGACCTCCCCAATCCTCCACAACTTTGATAGAGAAAGGAACATTGTTAATAACCACGTGAATCTCCATATTCACCGTTCCCAGCACCTGAGTACGAACCATAATCCGTGCAACATCATAGGATCTCTTCTTCTCAGTGTTAAGGTCAGCACAAACAAACTCACCAACATGCGCAGCCAACTTGAAAAAAAATAGCGAGTTCCAAGCGTGCACCGGAATGCCATAACACCTTAGCCAAGTAGTCCTCTCTAGGTCAACATCCGTTGGCTTCCATGGCCGAATCCATTTGAACCATTGATCCCATTCACGAGCATCATCAATGTACTCAAAAGAATTCCCATCTTCTATGTCTCCTTCCAATAGAACCAAGTTGGAACCCATAGGAGTAGCTTTGATTGCAAACACACCCTGCTGAGATAATTCATCCTGTATGAAATAAGATTTCCCCGGAGTAATGACTTCTCCTACCATCGCTAAAGATAGAAGAGGGTCTGATTCCATGTTGCATATCCATGCTCCATCCTTATTTCTCACCTTGGCGTCGGATGCCCCAACGTCGTTTGGCGGTGACTTCTTCACCCAAACTTGCTTGATGGGCTTCGGGTGCCTAGCTGCCGGCTGATGATTAAAACGATCCTTCGGCACCTCCCTTTTGAATCTAGGAAGGTTTACATGAATTTTCTCCCACTCTATGAATATGTTATCAAGTAAGGTAGCAAGATGGTCCGGGTCTTTAACATCGAGAAAGCGAACAAAACCTAATCTCCTACCTTGCGCATTCCTTCGAGCCGGGATAACCACCTCATGGACTCTTCCTTGCCTATCAAATAGATGAAGCAAATCCCTAGCACGCCAACTCTCCGGAAAAGAGGAAAAATAGAGCGATATGACCTCCCCCCCGGTATTCTTCCTAGAGCCAAGAGCAACATCAATAGATCTAAAACCTCCACGACCCCCTCCCTTCCTCTCTTGAATGCTTCTAACCCGATGCCACCCATCCTTATCCGCCGGGGCGAATCTGCCACCCCCCTGTCATACTGAAACTTCAGCACGCACACATACTGTAACCGCCACTAGATTGTAGATGCAGAGCTAAGAGTTCGATCACCGATACAGTCGAAGAAACCTTGCCTTTTCTCGGATTCAACAGGGAGTTCCCGCTGGGACCGGAATACTGTAGGTAATCAAACAGCCCACACGCACCACGCCTGAAGAGAGAGAACAGAGCAAGAATTTTGGTTTTGAGAATTTTTACAAACAGTTGGTGTGCAAACTGAAATTCAGTTTAGGCAAAATTACAAACACTTGGTGTGCTTCCAACACAGAGAAAGACCAAGGAAGAATGTGTAAGATTGAGTGTAGGATTGCAAATCACTCTCCTCAAATCGTGTTTCTCCTTTCAGATGCAAAGGCTCACAACAATTCCTGAAATCGCCAACATGTGGGAAGAGAACAAAATTGAGGGAATCACGAAAAGTGAGTGACAAAATCACCGCAAACACTGAGGGAAAAATATTGAACCAGAGAGAAAAAGGAAGGGGGGGTAGCTCCACACCATCAATTGATTTGGACTAGCTCGTCTTGTAATAAATGCATACGAAAAAAAAATTAAACTCTCAAATTGAATGGGCTGAAATGAATCATAATTGACTTGGAAACCATTATCAAAATATTTCTTCACATATACTTTTTTTTTTGTTACAGAAAATTCCTTCACATATACTATTTTCAAATTTCAAATATTCACTTTTTGACATGATAAACTCTAAAATTCTTGTGTAAAAAAATAACTCTAAAATTCTTTGAAATTCAAAAACCCGTAACAGTTACAACTATTTTTTTTTTTAAAATGTAATAAATCCATACTTATTGACATGTATGATCACAATATTATACCATGATATACACAATTTCCATACACAAAAAAGTTTCAACTGAATGAGATAATATTAATTATACCATAATACGTACCTGATAATCTGAATCATCTCCAACAACTCCATTTCTCCCTTCTCATTAGCTTTAAACCTTCAAAATGAGTTTAAATTACGAAATCTATATCTATATAGATCTATATAAAATACATTTGGGAATTTCCCACCATAACTAATCCGCCAAATGTCACCACCTAACCATCTATGGTAGCCAAACATGCTGACATGTCATCTGCAATTATTATAATAATCATACTAAGAGCATCTTTAATGGAGAGCAACTAAATGAGTTGCCTAAGTTACTTTTTTGTGGGCCCAAAGTGTCATGTAGGACTTAAGCATTTCTTAGTTGACTCAAATGGTTTTTACTCCAATGGGAGTTGCTTATAAGCAACTATACATGACCCAATTTTTTTTATATTATTTATTTATATTTAATTTTTATTTAAATTTAATATGTAATTCTCTCCTATGAAACCCGTAAATTACATTAAAGAACAGACAATTATATATAAGTATATATTTTGTTACAATATAACCTCTCTAAGTTTTTGAAACACAAATCCTTCAATAAATGTAGTACAATGTTTGATTATTATTATTATTATAATTATTATTATGGCCCAAGCAGGTTTGAAATTGTTTTTGATGTGATGGAACACTTAGATAAAAGAATGGCTGAGATTGAGCATAGGCAAAATGAACGGGAATAGATTAGGACACAAAACCCAAGCCTGCACACACTACACAGACTAGAAACACTTATTTTATTTTTTCATCTTCTACTCTTTCATCTTCTCCATTCTTCTACTTCTTCTCTGAAAAACAATACCCGACCCTTCTTCTCTTTCGTTTCTCCGGATCTCTACATGCAAAATCATGTTTGGGTGTTTGGCTCTACACAAGAAAAAGTAGTGTTCATGCAAAAAGGATTTGGGCTCACAACCACACCTCTCCTCTTCCACATCTGCTCTTCTTCTAGATCTGCTCTTCTTCCAGAATTTTTGTTATGTTTTTCTGTAATTTCTGAACTGTGTGTTTGAAATGGTGGATTTTGTATTTTGTATTTTTTTTATCGAATTTGTGAATAAAAAAAAACATTTTTTAAGATAAAATCTTGATAGTAGCCGACGCCTAATTTGTTGCCGGCGACAAAAATTTTGCAATAGACACCTCCACGTAGGATCAGTTTACCGCAGGGTGTTTATAAATGCCGGATCTTATAGATGTTTTTCACAATTAGACAGCTCCAATTATTTTGTCTTATTGCATTTATTTATTATAATTTTAATTACGGTAATTTAAACCTTTCCAAGTTTTCAAAACATAATCACCTGATATATTTTTTTGGTTACATAATCACATGATATATGTCTAATTTGTATTTATTATAACATAATCACTTGAAAATAATTCAATAATAAAATGAATAAAAAAACTTCTAAACCATTTGTGGAATAGGACCAATTTCAGTTCTAATAATCAATTTCGATTTATGTCTACAATTAATTCAATATTCAAAATAATTGATCTATATTTGAGGCTTTATGTTCAAAATTCAAAAATTAAAAATAACTTAATTTCGAAATTGGAAAACTTCCAAAAAAATATCGACATTCAAAATTCATAAAATTATCATAAGAATAGTAACCTAATTTCGAAATTCAAAAAATGACTTAATAATGTCGAAATTCAAAATTCAAAAAATTACCATAACAATAGTAACCTAATTTCGAAATTGAAAAAAAAAACATCAATTGTACTACTTTGTTTCAAAGTAGTACATACCTCCTTTTTACAATAAAATCACAAAAGAACTGATCTATATTAAGACTAATTAGAATTTGAATCCTGCTATAATTAATTACTATGGTAATTTTAAATAATTCTAAAATAGATTAGTAAAAAATGTTACGAAAACTGTGTCTATAAATCTTGAATAAATGTATTTCTAATAAATCGATTGAGTAAATGCTGTAATAAAAATATTAAAATTTCTTTGAAATCTCCTTTTAATTGAAACAATCCATAGCTCTTTCAAATAATTTTGAAAAATGACGGTGTGTATATACACAATCCACTCCATGTACATCCTAACCTTTTTACCTATTCATGCTTTTTGCTTTGATTACGCCCTTTAATTGGGTCTGAAACAATATCAATAATCTTGCTCCAGAGTCGAGAGATAGAGGGGGCAGAAAACAAGATGTTCAACAAACAAGGTTTTTTTTGTTCAACAAAAAAGATAATTTTCCTCTCCATTTTCTTAGCATCAAGGTCTCCATACTACATTTTGGTTCTCCACTAAATGTCTTTTTATTTAATACCAATTTTTAAATGGTTGTTGATTTAACTCTTTTCTATCATTGCTATGGTTGGCTTCACATGGTGAGAGTTTAATAGATGTAGCCCTGAAATCTGGAATTTTATATTCTAAAATGGTCTTTTTGGTGTATTACCAACTAAAAGCAATTCTACCTTCCAAATCACCCATTTTGTTTCAGCATATGCAAGTTCTTTTGGGTGTTTTATTGTTAGTTTTGACTTTTACCTGTGTGTTCTCACCTCCGCTAATTTAAATAACATGGATGGACACTAAGGTCTCACATTTAAGGCATCAAATTTTGTGCATCCCATGGTATTATTACTTTCTGATAATCTGATTCTCCTATTTTTGTTTTTCATATATTTCTCTGTCCCTTTTTTTTCTTTTGCTTACACTTGCCTAAGTCAAAGGGGTTCCTTATAATTGAAGCAAATTGAATCATCAATGCCTGTCGATATACCTTTTGTTTAATGTTGTTACATGAATAGAGATGGCAAGGACACAAAAAATAGGAGCCGAGATAGATGACGAAACGGATGGAAGAGGGAGAGCGGGGAGAAGGATAACATTATGATCGACTTCCTTTGAGGTGGACTTTGTTGTGCGCATATTCCTTTCTGCATTGCATATAATTTTAGCAAACCTTATATGGTAATGATGTCTTATTACTTGGACTAAGACTAGGATATAGGACAGATATATTCATTTACTCTTCTTATAAGAGCATTATAAGGATAAATGTAAGCGCATATAAATTAATCAAACACTTTTAGTGCCTCTTATGCTTAATTATAATAGTTTTCGAAAGCCATCTTACTGTGTTTCCTGTGAATTATATAATGCACTCAATATTTGGTTGTTGCATGATGGATATATCTATATCTATCTATATAATGCTCATTTTTAATGGAAAATATCCCCAACAGGAAATACACCAAAATGTCAACCCAGTACCTCTCCAATGAGCCAAACAATTGTGGCATGACATGTTAAATATTAATGTCGAATTTTTATTTAAATAATTTCCAATATTCAATCTAATTGCACTTATCTATTAAAGGCACTAACAACAAAGATTTGACACATCACATCATATTCAAATACTTTTACTAAAATGGTAACCACAATTCATATAATATATGTACAAAGATTGGTGGTAATCATGCCTACCCAAACAAAGATTGGTGGTAATCATGCCTACCCAAACAAAGATTAGTGGTAATCATTTAAGTTTTAAAACTCCTTCATGTAGGTGGGTTGGTTAGCTATTATCTAAACTTTTTTTGTCAAAAAAAAACTCTAAACTTTGTGATGATAAATTTAAACAAGTATTTAGCTGTTTAGTTGGTTTCTGTTTATTGCAATATAGTATCTCTCTTTCATATTTCAACAGAGTCGAATAGATTAACTATGATCATCATAAGCTTCATAGTACATAACTTTCATCATGCCGTTCACTATCTCAAGAGAGATTCAAAGCATAATATGTGGTCATGATATCACCAACTTTACAATAAGTTATTATCATTTAATTAATCCAATAAAAAATAATAGAATGATTAAATATCTAAATTTGTTAGTGTCAAAAATATTTTTACCTCAAATTTTTATTTATTATTTAAATTATTGAAAAAACAATGTATACCCGTGCATGGCACAGGTCAAGTGCACTAAGTATATATATATTTACGAAGACAAAATTGTCAAAAATAATTATATTTGCAAAAGATAATATTTTCAGTATTATTTTTCAATCAACTGAAAAACAAAATAATCCTTTAGTAAAATTAAAAGATATATTAAAACAAAACGATAAAAATAATTATTCTGAGTATGGTTTGAATTATTGCGGCGATTGTATGGTGAGGTGGGTATTCTCAAACGGGAGCAACATTAAATATGGTGGAGAGACTTATATATGCTGGACAAGTGCCTGATGTTCGCTAAAGACTGGTTTCATGATTTGGTTCGTCATAAATTAAGAAATGGTGAAGAGATAAAATTCTGGTTTGAGAAGTGGTGTGGTCAATGGAGCTTGAAGGATATATTTCCCTTATTGTTCAAAAAATCAGAGAATCAAGATGAAGTGGTTACTGATTTTGGAGAATGACTCCGTGGAAAGTGCTACTGAAGAGCTAATTGGATAGGAGCGCTGAATGATTAGGAGATTCATTGGTGCAGATTCAGCCTGAGTATTCAAAAAGAGATAGTTGGATTCGGTTATAGGGCAACAATTCTACATACCCTGTTAAAGGTGTGTACGATTGGCTCCTTAAGAAATCATTAGAATCACCTTTAGATGAGAAACAAGTGAAGATTATTAAGAGGTTGTGAAAAACATCAACACCTTCCAAATATATTGTGCATGGGTAGAGAGTTTTGTTGGATAAATTACCAACTCGAGTGGCCATACAGCAGCGAGGAATTGTTGTTTTAAACTGGGACCATCCTGTGTGCTATGCTTTCAGTGTGAGAAGAATGGTGAAGGTTAGAAGAATGGGCTGATTTACAGGCAGGGGAATACACTAGCAGTTGGATGCATTTCAACACGCAGTGACTGGCGTGTGACAATAGCAAAATGAAGAAAAAATTCTGGTTTATAATTTGGATCGCTGCAGTTTTGGGTCATATGGATAAGTAGAAACAAAATTCTCTTTAGAGATGATATTCTTAATGTTTCACATATATTGTGGCAAGTTAAAGCACTATCTTGGAGCGGGTTCTCAAATAGGGTAGGGGTTCATTACAATCTGATTTTTCAAACCGATGTAGTAGTAGACATGGCAACGAAACCCATACCCGCGGGGATCGACTCAAACCCCCCCGATTTGACGGGTTTTCCCTACTTTGACTGAGTTTGGGTTTGGATTTAGGTTTTCCCCGAAATTAAAAAAGGGGATGGGACGGGTAATGGGGATATAGGTCCCGTACCCGAACCCGCCCCAAATGTAAGAAATTACATTAATACCCCTTCAAAATTAGAAACCCTATCAAACCCTAAAAACATAACACACTTTCGTTACTCTCACTGACTTCTCACTTCTCACTCAGCGCCTCCCTCCCTCTCTCACTGACTTCTTGTCACTCAGCGCCTCCCTCCCTCTCTTCTCCAATCTCCATTTTCGTTTCTCTCCCTCTCTTCCCCTCCAATATTCATTTTTCTAAGGTAAGAAAGTTTCTCTCCCTCATTTTCGTATTTCCTTTCTACCTCTATTTCTCTGATTGTCTCTCTCTCTCTCTCTCAAACAGGTTTGCGCTAATTTCAGGTTTCTTCACTAAACAGGTTTCACTCTATATCCTCTCTTTTTGTTTCTATGAAAGTAGATGAATATTTGTTCTATGAAAGTAAGAAAGTATGAATTGCATGTTGTTGTGATTAATTTAGGGCTTGTTGTTTCTATGAAATTTTGTTTCTATGAAAGTATGAATTGCATGTTGTTCTGATTAATGTAGGGCTTTTTGTTTCTATGAAATTTTGTTTCTATGAAAGTATGAATTGCATGTTGTTCTGATTAATTTAGGGCTTTTTGTTTCATAATCTGAATTAATTGATTTTATTTGACATAAACTGAAAATCTGTAATTGATTTTCTGTTTCACTCTATAATTGATTTTATTTGACATAAACTGAAAATCTGTTAGTGCAATTATCTGTTAGTGCAATAATAATCTTAGTGCAATTATTTGATTTGATTTGATATTGCAAATCTATTATAATTTACTCATAATTGATTGTATTTTTGTTTCATAATCTGTTAGTGCAATGATTTTATTTCATACATAATTGATTGTATTTTTGTTTCATAATCAGAATAATGATTTTATAATCTGTTTCATAATTTGTTAGTGCAAGAATAATCTGTTTTTCCATAGTTACTTATTGGTTTTGTAATTTGAATAACTTAACAGGAAATTGACATGGACAAAGTTGGTAATTCTCAAATTGACATGGACGAATTTGAACATCATTTTATTAAACAAAATTGGATCATTATTTGGGAGAGGATGTTTTACCTCGAAGTCCTGATTTTGATATTCTGTTGTGGTGGAAGTTGAAAGGAGTCAAATATCCAACACTTCAAGCAATTGCAAAAGATATATTAGCAATTCCTATTTCTACGGTAGCTTCTGAATCAGCATTCAGCACTAGTGGAAATATCTTAAGCCCGCATCGTAGCCGACTTCATTGGACAACCTTAGAGGCTTTGATGTGTGCTAGAAGTTGGTTGTGGAGTATGGAAAACAGTGGTATGGTTTTAAATTGTTTTTTCAATTTACATATCTTAATAAATGACAAATAATTATGTATATGTTAACTAATTACTATTTATATTGTATTGAATTTCATATTTATATAGGTGGTATGAGTTCTCAATTGAATAATGACTTTGCTACTTTACACAATGAAATAGACCCCGATGATGAATGTGAGATTTACGATCCGTTTATTTATCACCACCTTCCAATTTATCAACTTTAGTGTTTATATTTAACTTGTATTTTTTATTTTGTAGGTGAAATATTGACTAGTGGTGTTACTTCCCACTTTGAAGAGTGAAGATGTCAATAGCATTTTGAGAATGAGTGAAAATGTGGCTACTTGTTTTACAAATTTTAAAATTTCAATGAACAATTATGTTATTATGTAATTTGTACTTGGTAATGTTGTTTTGATAATTTGGATAATTGATATTTTGGAATTTGGATATATGTTGATATTTTGGATATATGTTGTAATAGCATTGGTTATTTGGTTTTATGTTGTGTTAAATTTCGGGTTTGGAGTGGGTTCGGGTGTGGGATAAACTTTGGGTTTGAGGGCGGGTTCGGGTTTAGGACAGGTAAAAGCTACTTTTTTTAAAAAAAATTGATTCCATTGTGGGGAACGAGGTTGGGGTGGGGATCCACGTTGAGTTTGGGTAGGGAAACGGGGATGGGGATGGGAAATGTTAAACCCGTCCCCGCTCTGCCCCATTGCCATGCCTATGTAGTAGTCTCAATCATTACATATCTTTATGCTCTTCAACTGTAAAAAGGTTAAAGTACCCCTTATACCTCTATCAATGAAATTTTTGACTTATAAATAAAACAGAAAACTATTCACTTATATAAAATAAGGATATTTTAAAAGGCAAAATATAAAAATATTATATCGACGTAGAATGTATGCTCGTTTGGATTGTCTAAAGACAATGAACTGTATTGACAACAACTAATGCTTCCTCGACGTGACTCGTAAGCTAAATATTTACTCAGAAAAAAAGACATTATAAAAATAAAATATAAAGAATAAATATTGTGACAACGTATAATTTTTTCCATCAAGATCAAATATAATTATACTGTACGAACAACATGCAATGTTTTCTCGTTCGATATTGATAACTCTATTTTATATAGCGTTATTTATGGATATAAACCTTAATAATTATTTAGAATCAAGTAAATTATGTGTTCAATATATTTATATGAATAAAATAAACAACATTCAAGGTTTATACTCATGATTTAGCATTTTGCATATATGTTGGTATGTTTGATGTGTTTGTTTAGTGCATCTGCAGTCAATGCATCTGCACTGAAAAACAGTAGTGCATCTGCACTGGATGCAGCTGCACCAGATTACCACAGTGCAACTATATTTAGTGCATCTGCACCATCCTACACCAAAGACAGATTACTCCACATTGGAAGCTCCTCAATTCATACCAAGGCATAAGCACCTCTATGACACCATGCTTAGTCACAAGTCACATGGAGGCACATGGCAACTTGCAAAAGGAGGTGCCTACAATATAAAGACCATCATGAAGAGCCATTCACATGGGACACTTGGCCATCCATAATTGGACCTATCTTTGAGGTTGAGTGTTTGACTCAAATTGCTTTATCAAGTTCTGAAAAGTAACCATAGTGAACCCCTCAAGGTTGACTTACTCTCCAAGCAAACCCCAACTTGAAGGAAAGCTCAAAGCCTATATAAAGACCTTCATTCTACACTTGGAGAGACATCTTATCTTATCTTATCCATCATCTTAGATAGCATATATTTTACTTCTCTTTTCATAGTTTTAAGTTAGTTGTGAGAAGGTAAGGAAGGAATTGACGACTTCTCCCTTTACTTCTTCATAGAATTAGTTAGTGTAGGCAATCAGTGCATCTGAATTGCTTGGCAAACATATGCAAGAGTACTTCAATTTGTGTAATCTCTACCTTATTGATTTCTCTTGTAATTTCCATTATATTAACATGTTTTATTTCATCTATCTTTGTCTTGCAATGCCTATTATGAGCTAAACTTCTTAAGTTGAGATGTTCTAACCTTATAATGATCTTTTGAGAAAGTTATTGTGTTTTTACATGATGTATACATTTTGGTGCTTGTGTTATACTACATCCATCTTATTTTAAGGTTGATCGCCTAGAATAAGTAGAGTTATATTCAAAGACATGGTTTATAACTAGAAATCAAGAACTAATAAGGGTGAGTGTTTTAATAAAGTCTTTGTTAACTTGTTTAATAAAGAAATCTTTGTTTATTCCATGTTAAGTCCTAGACATAGGATAACATAGTCCTTAGGGTGATTCAGTGGGTACTTCAAAGGCAGGAGTGAACTTATTTAGCATGCCTAGACATAGGAAGCTTGTAATGAAACTCCGAAGAAAGTAGCTGAAAAGCACATACTGATGCAGCTGCACTCAATGCATCTGCACCACATAAAAGCACAAAACTCTTGAAAGTGATTTATTTGGTAAAGACATCTCAACTATCATTCTCAACTGATTTCCTCTACATTTTCTTGCATATTTACATTCTATTTTCTTAACACCATCATCCAAAATTGTGAGTAGGATAGCTTGCACTAATTTATACACTTTGAGCTACAAGAATTAATCCAATCCCTGTGGGTTCGATCTTTTATACTACTTGTTTGTGACTGTTTATACTTGCACATTTTTTCGCACACCAAGTTTTTGGCGCCGTTGCCGGGGAAAAAAGTATGCATAAGGGGGTCAGTGAGGAGGGCAATATATGCTATAAGTCTTAAAAAGTAGTATCAGTACAGCTGCACTCAATGCACCTGCACCATCACAAAAATTTCAGTGCAACTGCACTTCACAAAAATGCCCCGTGCACCTGCACTTCAGAAAAATGATGCACCTGCACTCACTGCATCTGCATCAAGAAAAAGAACCACCAAAAATAGAAATAATGCATTGACTCAACAGTTTTGAAATACTCAAATCAAAGCCCTTTGTTGTACTTAGAGCCCCCCAAGTCTTGAGGATGTTGTGAGTCTAATCTATATTTTGAAACATCTTTGTTTTGACCAAACGTAATCTAAAACTTTCAAAGGCTAGGAGAAACTTTTTACTTAGTCTTGGGATGATTGAATCTCAGTGGGGCACACACTCACACAAATGAGTTTTAATAGCTTTGGATGTTTTGGAATTCAAAGGCACAAAGACAAAAATTTTCTGAAAAATGAAGTTCATAAGATGCATTTCTTGAAAATCATTCTTTGAAAAGATGTGAGCTGATCTGTTCTTCTAGATTATGAAAATCTTATTTGTGTTTTCTTTTTTTCATTACTTGAGGACAAGCAATGTTTTAAGTTTGGGGGTGTGATAACTCTATTTTATATAGAGTTATTTATGCATCAAAACCTAAATAATTGTTTAGAATCAAGTAAATTATGTGTTGAATATAGTTATATGAATAAAATAAACAACATTCAAGGTTTATACTCATGATTTAGCATTTTGAATATATATTGGTATGTTTGATGTGTTTGTTCGGTGCATCTACAGTCAATGCATCTGCACCGGAAAACAGCAGTGCATCTGCACTCGATGCAGCTGCACCAGATTACCACAGTGCAACTATATTAAGTGCATCTGCACCATCCTACACCAAAGAAAGATTACTCCACATTGGAAGCTCCTCAATTCATACCAAGGCATAAGCACCTCTATGACACCATGCTTAGTCACAAGTCACATGGAGGCACATGGCAACTTGCAAAAGGAGGCGCTTACAATATAAAGACCATCATGAAGAGCCATTCACATGGGACACTTGGCCATCCATAATTGGACCTATCTTTGAGGTTGAGTGTTGGACTCAAATGGCTTTATCAAGTTCTAAAAAGTAACCATGGTTAACCCCTCAAGGTTAACTTACTCTCCAAGCAAACCCCCACTTGAAGGAAAGCTAAAAGCCTATATAAAGACCTTCATTCTACACTTGGAGAGACATCTTATCTTATCTTATCCATCATCTTAGATAGCATATATTTTACTTCTCTTTTCATAGTTTTAAGTTAGTTGTGAGAAGGCAAGGAAGGAATTGACGACTTCTCCCTTTACTTCTTCATAGAATTAGTTAGTGTAGGCAATCAGTGCATCTGAATTGCTTGGCAAACATATGCAAGAGTACTTCAATTTGTGTAATCTCTACCTTATTGATTTCTCTTGTAATTTCCATTATATTAACATGTTTTATTTCATCTATCTTTGTCTTGCAATGCCTATTATGAGCTAAACTTCTTAAGTTGAGATGTTCTAACCTTATAATGATCTTTTGAGAAAGTTATTGTGTTTTTACATGATGTATACATTTTGGTGCTTGTGTTATACTACATCCATCTTATTTTAAGGTTGATCGCTTAGAATAAGTAGAGTTATATTCAAAGACATGGTTTATAACTAGAAATCAAGAACTAATAAGGGTGAGAATAAAGTCTTTGTTAACTTGTTTAATAAAGAAATCTTTGTTAATTCCATGTTAAGTCCTAGACATAGGATAACATAGTCCTTAGGGTGATTCAGTGGGTACTTCAAAGGCAGGAGTGAACTTATTTAGCACGCCTAGACATAGGAAGCTTGTAATGAAACTCTTAAAAAAGTAGCTGAAAAGCACATACTGATGCAGCTGCACTCAATGCATCTACACCACATAAAAGCACAAAACTCTTGAAAGTGATTTATTTGGTAAAGACATCTCAACTATCATTCTTAACTGATTTCCTCTGCATTTTCTTGCATATTTACATTGTTGTAATTTTATTTATTTTAAGAGATATTTCAAAAGTGGGAAGTCCCTTGCTTGGCTTTGAACATAAAAAAAATTTATTTACCGATATTTTTTTTATAATTATATTTTTGGGCTTACTTGAAACTATCCAAAAATTCTATTTTCTACAAAATTTTAATATGTTTTTCACTTGCTTGTCATTAGTGAGGAATAAACTATATTTATGTTCGATTCTATATTAAAGAGTTTTATCTCAAAGTTACGTTTCAATGCTTTTAGCTTTTATCTTTATAATATATGTTTCAATAACTTATCAAAGTGACGTTGAAATTTTTTTAAGATCACTTTGATTTTCTTTTAATACATTAACGTTTGTTATCATCCGTTTCTTTTGATCAACGGTTCCTAAATTAATATATATATATATGCGTTTCTTTTTTTTTTTGGTTTATGATTCCAAAATCAATTTCAATTGGTTCTTTCATTTTGTATCCGTTTCAATTGGTTTATGATTTTATTAATTGGTTTATGCATTTGCAATTGGTTCTTTTTAACCAACGGATATATGAACTTGATTTTGGGATATATATATGGAATAGTTTTGGAACTGAGATATATATACATAGTTTGCGTGTCTTCAAAAACAAAATAATAGAGACCTCTTTAACATTTCATTCTTGATACATTATAGTCCTGGGTTCATCTCCTGT
Organism: Astragalus glycyphyllos; assembly: GCA_963573325.1. Lineage (NCBI taxonomy): Eukaryota > Viridiplantae > Streptophyta > Magnoliopsida > Fabales > Fabaceae > Astragalus > Astragalus glycyphyllos. The sequence continues at coordinate 27,193,388 of OY754314.1, read as the reverse complement.
CAGAAATACTTTTTCATTCTTGCCAGTTCGGATTCCTCATTCGTTATTTGCGATTGGGACGAGACCGGTTGTATCTCGGGGAATTTGCGCTGTAGAGGCGGATAAATTCTTCAGGACAGTCACCAGGCGCCTCCGGTTGTTTTCTCTCACACTTGTTATTTTCGCAGGTACTCTGTTTTGTTGATCTTGTTGCGTATATCACTACAATCTGAAGAATTTATTCAATGGCTGACGCAACCAACATCTGTTTTCTTAACACCATCATCCAAAATTGTGAGTAGGATAGCTTGCACTAATTTATACACTTTGAGCTACAAGAATTAATCCAATCCCCGTAGGTTCGATCTTTTATACTACTTGTTTGTGACTGTGTATACTTGCACACTTTTTCGCACACCAGTTGTCCAAATAAAAATATAAAAAACTAATTATTACGATAACATATAAAGTTTTCCCCTCAAATTCAAATGTAATGACACTACTCAACAACCTGAAATAATTATACTTTCAAAAAGAGCATGAATTAATTTGTAACACCCTAATATCTCTAACTAGTAGACATATTAGAATGCACAGTTTAGCATTCATCAGAGAAATGATTCCTGCTTAGATATTTGAACACCATTAAAATTTCGGTAATAAAATACCAAGTAGTTTAACATTTTCCTTCACTTATACAAAACCATAACGGTTTCCAAGATATCAATATCCTACAATATGGTGTTCAATATCATCGCAAGGAAAAAGCGGAAACAATTACACAACTTAAAATAAGTTCAAGTCACGTTATCGGACTACAAAGATAACAAGGGAAACTTAATAACACAATTAAAGAACAAAGTCTTCAATCTTCGACCCGAGCACAATCTCTACTCGTGCCTTCTAGCCTTCTGCTTTTCCTGTTTCTCTGTAAAACAACAACATATGAAATAATGAGATAACATATAATGAGATAACATATTTCAGTGAGTTTTACCGTGACCCCTAGCAACGCTCACGATTCATTTTTGAATCCTTTTTCCTATCAATAAAAGTTTTTTATGACGTACCCAATTCCTTTCCGAATTGGTCAATAACATTGAGAGTTTCCTCTCAACCTAAATACGCCTATTTAATTAGAATAATACCGGCTGCAAAAACTGACAACTACCGATAATTCTTTTTATCATATCTTATTATTGAATTACGAAAGTCATTAGTAGGAATAATACCAGCTGCAATAACTGTCAAACTACAGAAAATTCTCAACATCTTTTAGCACAACACTGACCACAATAACTGACGACTATCGGTGAACCCCACTGGTCAATAGTACTTTACCTAAAGGCAATATGATAAACATCTGGGGGCTTAGGCTAAGGGCTCACGACTTCCGTCGCACTAGTATGCTAACCTCTGGAGGTCGTCACCTCGACTCGATATAATTTATATATCATGAACCATAAACAGTCTTAGATGAATAAAAGTCATTCCATGTCAGTCAAACAATAATAAGTTGAACAGATAGTTCGTTTTCCTTTCAAATTGCATGTCCTCCCACGTAGACTAGATTTCGGTTTCTCTAACATTATATAGGGTTATCACGGAGATTAGAATAGGTTTGGAATGCAATTGGTACTGGCATTTTTCTACGGAGTTAATGTCCGCTAAAATAGTTACGATGTTGCCCGCCAGGGAATGGAACTTCATCTTTAAATGTACTGTGGAAGCGACGGCGCCGAGCCTGGCTAAAGTCGGTCTTCCCACTATGCAGTGATACGGGGTGATCAGCGGTACTTTCAAGAAGGTCGTCCTGATAGTTCGAGCGAGTTTCTTCTGACCGTAGGTCACCATAACGTCGAGGTAGCCCAGAGACCGGGCCCGTTCCTCCCCCAACCCGGACAGATCTGTCCCGAGGTAAGGGCTCAGATCGGCGAGGGATAAGCCAAGCTTGGGGAGGAGGTCTTGGAACATGATGTCGGCGGAACTCCCTTGATCTACCAGGATTCGCTTTAGCTCGACGCCGAGCATGGAGGCCGAGATGATGAAGGGAATGAACTCGTTCGGCTCACCCAACAAATAGTCCTCGTCGGAGAATAAGAGGGGCTTCCTGTACGAGGCTCGGGCAGAGGTTGAGCCAGAGGTCAAGCCGGCGATTTCTCTCCATTTGCGCTTCAGAGTATTTTTGGTTTCCGTGGTCGAGATAGATGAGCCCCCCGAAATCACCATGAGAGAGTGATTGCTCCCACTGTGGTCGCCAATGTTTGGTACTGGAGTACGGGGTTGAGTGCCGAGTTGGAGTGATCCGCGAGCTATGAAGGATGACTTCGGATGAATGGAGGTGGACCTCGGATCAGCCGAGGTGGTCTTCTCCCGCGCCTCGGGTGGGGTACCGGCAAGCACTTCGATGCCTAAGTCAGCAAGGGAAGAGAAGAGGTATTTTAGAGAGAAGTGAATGCGTACCTGGGAGTGTAGGGTAGGTCACTTATTTATAGAGGACGGTGCCGTTCCCCAACGTACCGTTGGATGTAGCGGACGAGTCCTGTTCGTTGGATCTGGATGACGTGGATGCGGATAAGGTGTAGTGCAGAAATGGGCCAGGCCCAAGTCTTTTTGAAGGGTTGGTCCAGTCTAGAACACAAACATACAAAATCAACAAAATAAAATCCTAAACGTGAGTAAAACTCACCGTTTGTGATGAAAATCACAAATCGCCGAGACTGCCTAAGCTCACGATGTCGAAACTTCACGAACTCGTCCCGAACTCGTTCAAATTCTTGAAAACCGAACACCCCACCACCCAAATTCGAATTTCAGCAACTAAATACTCTAATCCCTCCTTGAATCAACAAGGTTACTTCAGCCATCCACTCTAGAATGGTTGGAAACTTCAACAAAAGCTTATGGAGGTCTAAATAATGACATGCAAGACTCAGAAGCTCCAAACTTGCTTCAAAAATCATCAGTGGCAAAATGAAAAGGAGAGGGATTCAGCTTCCATAATGGGTATCATTGGAAAGGAAACGAAAAATGGAGGAGAAGGAAGTATTTAAGACTTACATGCAATGAGAGAGTTGAGCTCCTCTTCTTCTTTCTCCCTTCTCTCTCGTTGACTCTCTCCTCTCTCTCTTTATCTATGTTTTTGTGTTTTTTCTGAATTTGAGAAATGAGATATGTTGGCTTGTTTTTGAGTTTTTGGAGCTGAGGGTTTAAATGGTATGGAAATGACCAAAACGCCCTTGGCTCCCTAATCCTCTCTTAATTCTATTTTACCCAAAAACAATCACACACAATTTCTATAATAATTTAAATAATTACATAGCTTAGCAATTATGTATTGCTTTCGCGACAATTACATATCCTCGACTAGGTTTACCATTAAATCGAATAATAAATCACTAGTTAATTTCGTAAGGCAAAATTAACGGAGCTAAGGATGTTACATAATTATATGGGAAAAGTACTGAAAATAAAAATACCAACGATTTCTATGTTGGCATTGCGTAAATTTCCCCCTTGAGACTTGGAAACGAAATATTCATTTTGTAAAATACAAAGGAACTTATAAATACAACATGTAAAAAGTAATATCGACAAAATTTAAAATATTCCCTTTAAACGTCTAAAAAATAATTAAAGTATACTAACTACGGTCATATTTCCTTGTCGAGACTCAAACTAAATATTCATTTATAAAAACCAGTTACTTACTTTTTATAAAATATAAAAATTATTTCTGACAAAATATTATATGAAATATAAAAAATAATAACGAATAAAAAATAACGGGCGGTAGGGTCATGTCTAGTTTTAGATAGAAATACAAATACAAAGATATTAATGATTGACAACCTTGTAATCGATTGTGCTATATTGTTAAAAGAAAAAAAAATCTATTAACATCTATTAGTAATATCTACTTATTGAAATATTAGTAGACTCAAATTTCTATTAACATCTATTACTAATATCTAAATATAAGAGAAGTCACTCCACTAATGTTATGTGTCAATAGTAATAGGTGAGAGAGAAGTTGAGTGAAAAGTAGACTATTGAAATCAATTATCAATAATATTCGGAATTAGAAATATCAGAAATTTTGAAAAATTTGAAATTAGAGATATATTAGAAATTTAGATTAGCTAGAAAAATGCTCAACCAGAAGATGTGACGTAACATGAGTGACTTTTCTTCTATTGATTGTTGATAGTTGATTATTAGCAACGGATAGATAGATTTTAGTAATAAATGAGAGAGAAGTTGAGTAAAAAGTGGAGTTGTGTAATCAATTATCAATTATATTAGAAATTTAGTTTAGCGGGAAAAATGCTCAACATTAGAAAGAAGTTGGGAGATAAGTGGAGAAAAAAGAAGAATGAAAAGTGGAATCACCTATCGATTATATTAGAAATTTAGAAATTTAATATTAGTGTAGTTGATTATCTTATATTGATAATTGATAATCTATCTATCTATTAATTATACAATTGAGAAAAATCTCAAATAGGAATCTCACACATCATTGCCAAGTGTTTTTTTATTTAAAAAAATTAAGAAATCAATAATTGATTTACAGTTATCATTTCATTCCCATTAATATCAGACAAAATAAAACTTCGCAAAATTATAACAAATCCAAAACAGGACCATATCTCAGCCAATTAATTAGATTCCACCCAGTTGAATTTCAAAATTATAAATATCTGGGTCATTTTAGCACTAAAAACATGAATGCAAAAAAAGAAGCTAAAATTTGTTCTGAAACATAAAATCTGTTATTCTGAAACATAAATCTCAAAACAAAAAAATTAAAAAAATGCATTACTAATTTTTTTAAATTCTAATTCTAATATAACGCATTATTACACTTTTGTGTATATGATATGTTTTTATTGCAAACACAATAATAATCCATTTTTTCAAACATCATGGATCAGCAATTTCAAACTTGCAATTTAAATAATTCAATTTAAATATCATTTCATAGTATATTAATAAATTAATAAAAAATCTTTTTTAAACCGGTAGTATTATACTTATTTTATTTTTTAATTATATTATTTTTCCACAAAATTATTTAAATAGCTCTATGGTAGAAATTGAAGATTATAATAACTTCATATCTGATATGGAGCTCTTTGATGTTCCGGTCTCCGGTAAGGAGTTTTCCTGGTTTAGTCCAGCGGTCTTTCTATGAGCAGGCTCGACAGGTTCCTCATCTCGGAAGGATTGATTGATTTGTGGGGTATTTCTGGTCAATGGACAGGTAGTCGTGATATATCGGATCACTGTCCTATGTGGCTTATTCGCTCAGTTAAGGATTGGGGTCCTAAGCCATTTCGTGTCTTCAATGCTTGGTTCGAGTGAGCACCCAGTATTTTTATCGTTTGTTTCGGAGTGTTGGGGGAGCTACAATGTAGAAGGAAGAAAAACTTTTGTTGTCAAAGAGAAATTCAAAATGCTTAAGGAAAGTTTGAGGGGTTGGAATAGAGAAGTCTTTGGGAGACTAGAATTGAATATTGAAGGGTTGGTCGAAGATATGAATGCCTAGGATTTGGTTCTATGTGAAGGTTGGTCCAATGAAGTGGTGGTGAATAGAATGGAGATTTCGGCTTCTTTTTGGAAAAAATTCGTTTCAAAGAGGCAATGCTTTCTCAAAAATCTAGATCAAGATGGATTAAGGAAGGGGACATGAACTCTAAATATTTTCATTCTTTGATGAAATATGGAAGAAGGAGGTGCAACATTGTGATTTTAAGAGATAATGGTGAGATGATAGAGGAGGTGGATGAAGTTAAAGATAAGGTTATGAGGCATTTTAAGGAGTGCTTCGTGGAGCAAAATCATTCTCGTCCCACTCTTGATGGTCTTTCTTTCAATCAATTATCAAGTATGGATTCCGCTTCTTTAATTGAACCTTTCTCCGTGGATGAGATTAAGTTTGAAATTTGGAGGTGTGACGGTGACAAAAGTCCGGGGCCGGATGGTTATAATTTTAAGCTCATAAAATTGTGTTGGGACTTGTTGAAAAAAGATGTGGTCAATTTTCTTTATGAATTTCATGTAAATGTTTTTCTTCCTAAAGCGATTTAGGCATCATTCATTGCTCCTATTCCTAAAAAGGAGAACCCCCAGGGGTTGGGTGACTTTCGGCCTATTATCTTGATAGGTAGTCTTTATAAGATTTTGTCTAAGGTTCATGCTAGTCGGATGAAGGGCTCCCAACTATTATATCGCCTTGTCAATCGGCTTTTCTTGGCGGTAGGCAAATTTTGGTTGGTGTTGTGGTGGTAAATGAGATTGTTGATTATGCTAAGAGATTTAAGGATGATTGCTTGTTGTTTAAGGTTGATTTTGAAAAAGTATATGATTCTATTTCTTGGGATTTTTTGCTTTATATGATGCATAGATTGGGTTTTCAGCAGAAATGGATTTCTCGGATTTAAGCATGTGTATGCTCTAGTACTATGTCGGTGCTTGTGAATGGTAGTCCAACCGGTGATTTTTAGTTACCGTAACCACTTTTCTTCATTGTAGAACGGAGTGTATTCCATTCGAGTTTTTGGGGATCCCCGTAGGGACTAATCCGAGAAGGGCTTCAATTTGGAAACCGATGCTTGATATGCTTAGAAAAAGACTCTCTTCATGAAAAGGCCGCAATCTTTCAATTGGAGGTCGGATAACTCTTATCAATTCGGTATTGAATAGCATCCCTCTTTATTTTTTTTCTCTTTTTATAAAGCTCCTAAGTGGATTATATATGCTATGATTAAAATTCAAAGGGAGTTTTTGTGGGGCATCAATATTTGAAGGAGAGCGGGGAATGTATTGGATAGCTTGGGAGAAGATTTGTAGACCAAAGAAGGAGGGTGGTCTAGCCATTAAAAATTCAGAGAAGTTCAATAAGGCTTTGTTAACTAAATGGAAGTGGAGGACTTTGTTGGACGTTGGTGCTCTTTGAAAGGGGGTGTTGACATATAGGTACGGTGATTTTGCTTCATCTTTTGTTCATGGTTCTCCGTAGCTATTAGTAGGGGTCTCAAAGGATCTATTTGGTGGTGGGATTTGCTTTTGTCGAATCATGACGAACTGGAGTGTAAAGTCAGCTCATATATTAGAAGGAATTGGGTAGCGGCAATCTTGTTAATTTTTGGAATGATCATTGGTTAGGACATGCACCTTTATCTGTGTTTCCGAATCTTTATTTAGCTTGTGAGTATCAATCCATATCTTTAGATGATGTTCGTTTTTGGCTTGGTGATTATTGGCGTTGGAATCTTCCTTGGATGGAGCGCGGCCGATCCGATGGTACAGTGACTTCTCTCAGTCTGTCCACTGTTGTTGCACATTCGGTGCTGCGTACATCAGCAGCCGCTGCAGCTGATCCTCTCGGCCAGCACCTCCGAGCAGTGGAGGTTGATGATTTGTTTGCGGTTTTGCAAGGTGTCTCTCCTTCTAAGGACCTCCCGGATTCTTGGTTATGGTTGTTGGATCCATCTAAATCTTTTACAGTTAAATCATGTTATAACTGGCTTGCCAATTTTGACAATAATAATGATTTGGAAGAGGAAATAAAAACAAGGCTAACGTCGCTATGGAAGTGCGTCATCCCTTCCAAAGTCTCTATTTTTGGTTGGCGGCTGCTCCGGAATTCTTTGCCCATTCGTGTCCTACTCTTTCATCGTAAAGTGATAGCGGACTTGGTTGATGCTTATTGCCGTTTTTGTAAGTCTCATTGCGAGGAAGCTCAACATTTGTTCTTGGATTGTGTTTTTGCAAACGAGGTGTGGCTAACATTTATTCTTGGCTGGGTATTGATTCTGGTCCTCCCAATGGCTTGATTGATCATTTGCAGTGGTTGGGCAATTTTGTCACCGGTAGAAAGGCAAAGAAGACAAAGCACTTGATTTGGATGACTTCGTGTTGGTGTTTATGGTTTTCTCGGAATGAGATTATTTTCAAGAACGAGGAACCCCTTGTCAAAAAAAAGAACGAGGAACCAAACCGCGATTCCATCATTAGGTGTATTAAATGTTTTTCTTGGAGTTGGCTCGTTTATAGCTTGAATTGTAATTCTTCATTATCTATTGCCTCTTGGTGGAACAATCCACTTCATTGTCTAAACAATTTGTAATTGGTTGTTTGGGCCAAGTACCTCTAGTGCTCCGTTAAATGAAGTTTTGCTTATCGACAAAAATCATTCACGAAAATTGCTTCCCATGCATCGCACGTGCTACAACTAGTATAAAATAATTGAAAATAATCTCTTTAAATATATTGACACATGTCATCTCATGATTCATCTAGCTATTAATACACCCATATTATTTCACAAATAGCAAAATTTTCAAAACCATTTTTATTTAACATTAAAAAAGAATCAAAGTAATATAATGAGCTTGAAAATAAAAACAATTATAAACATAAGGGTTAAATATGTTTTTGGTCCCTATAAAATTTGGGTATTTTGTTTTTAGTCCCTAAAACATTTTTAACCAACTTTTAGTCCCTATAAAATTTGGATTTTTTGCTTTTAGTCCCTGAGGACTTTTAATAAAGCTTATTTTCTTTTAATAGCGCTTTTTGACCTATTATAAGCGCTATTAAAAGTCCTCAGGGACTAAAAGCAAAAAATCAAAATTTTATAGGGACAAAAAGTTGGTGAAAATTTTTTTAGAGACTAAAAACAAAAAACCCAAATTTTATAGAGACCAAAAACATATATAACCCTTATTATTTATAGAGGTATTATACGTTTATTTGTTGTTTTTTTTTTTATAAAAACGGATTTACCTTGTTAACAGATAAATTCACATGTACAAAAATACAAAGTGGATTTATGGTGTTAACAGGTAAATTTGTTACGTGAATTTTCTAAACACAGAAATAAGTGAAAGAAACATAAATCTGCTTTGTAAATTTAACAAAACGGATGTAAGTTTCTTTCGATATATCTGTTTCCCAATTTTTGTTACAAACGGATGTATCTCAACAACACATACATCCGTCTTTGTATTTTTTCACAAACGGATTTACTTGTTTAACAAGTAAATCCGTTAAACTTAAATTTTTAGAGGTATTTTCGGATTATCAAATTTTATGGGGTAAGTCTTGAAAAGGTGAGGGTAAAAACAAACAGATTCAAATCATACCATGAGGCTGTTTGGATAATGTGTGGATCATTTTTCTGATGGTATAAAAGTCAAGAGGCAAGACATTCTTTAGTTCTGTGGTGAACATTCGCATTCTAATGAAGGGACTTTTTTTTATTGATACTGACCCCCACCAACAGTGGATATTAAGTATTAACCAACGCAAAACAATATTTATTTTGTTCCACGGATTCATAGTAAAGACCCATTCTATAAAGTTTACAAACTTTTTGGATTAAGAAAATTGGCATCTTGGTTGCCATTGCACACTAAAGACCCATTCCGACAAAATTCTAAACAAGTATATAAATAACATGGTGTTTTTCAATGTTGCATGACTATGATCTACTATGTTGCATGACTGCATTTTTGAAGGGGCCCAAATGGGAATGTGATTGTGGCATTAGTTTGAAGAATAATAGGAACATTACTCTTTCCTAGTGAAGAATAGGAATATGAAGCTAGGACTATAGTGTGATCTGAAATGCGTTTTTCAACTTATGGAATGAACTTCATGGGAGCTTAGGAATAAGGAAACCTTGGTCACAGCATTGCATCAATAGTGATTAGTTACAGATCCTTGTCTTGGCTATACTCATCTCTCTGATTTTACCCAACTCTTTTACTGTTTTACTGCCACTTAATCTTTATTTCAAACTTTGCACAACAATGAATTTTTACCATGCTTTTAATTTTACTTTTTGCTTATTAATTCAAGTGGTATCAAATAGAACTAGTTTTTAAACATTAATCCTCGTGGGAACGATCTTTCTTATCATTTTATTACTTGTTTGACTATGTATACTTGCACACGTTTTTACACAACAATTGCACCGGGATTTGGTCCCACCAATGGAACAAATGCAGTTTGTAAAGTGAGAAAAGCTTTATACGAGCTAAAACAGTCTCCCCGGGCTAGTTTGGGAGGTTTTCAAAAGCAATGTTGCACCTTGGCTATAAACAAAGCCAAAGAGATCATACACTTTTCTTCAAACATTCACAGGATGGTAAACTAACAATACTTCTTGTTTAGGTTAATGATATATTATTGTTCTCGAGATGATTTGACTGAAACTCAATGTCTTAAGGAAAGATTAGCTACAAAATTTGAAATGAAGGACCTTGGAAAACATAAGTATTTCCTAGGGATTGAGGTAGCCTATTCCATTGAAGGAATATTTATTTTTCAAAGAAAATATGTTCTTGACGTCTTGGAAGATTCAAGAAAGATTGGATGTAAACCTGCAAGTGTCCCGATTGAGCAAAATCACAGATTGAGGACTGAAGAGCAAAGTGCTAAGGTTGACAAAATGTAATATCAAAGACTAGTGGGGAAGTTGATCTACTTAGCCCACACTAGACCAGACTTGGCATATGCAGTTAGTGTTCTAAGTCAGTTCATGCATTATCCAAGAGCAAGACACCTTCAGGTTGTGAATGGTGTTCTGCAATATCTTAAGGCCACTCTAGAGAGAGGATTACTTTTCAAGAGAGTTGGAAACTTACTATAGAGGCTTATACTGATGCAGATTATGCATGTTCAGTGAGTGATAGAAGATCCACCTCGAGCTATTGTACATTTTTATGTGGGAACCTTGTCTCATGGAGAAGTAAGAAGCAAAATGTAGTAGCTCAGTCATGTACTAAGGCAGAGTTTAGAGCTATGGCACAAGGGATATGTGAACTATTATGGATGAAAATTGTGCTAGATGACTTGAAGATTAAGTATGAAGCCCCTATAAAGTTATTTTGTGACAATAAATCGGCTATCAGTATTGCTCATAATCTTGTTCAACACGATAGGACAAAACATATTGAGATAGACCAACATTTATCAAGGAGCATTTGGATGGTGGATTGATAATGACAAAATACATTCCTTCTGGACACCAACTAGTTGATTAGTTAACAAAAGGATTGCCGACAGAACGTCTCAACCAACTTACTTGCAAGTTGGGAATGATAGATATACATTCACCAGCTTGAGGGGGAGTGTTGTAAATAGTACGTTTTTTGTAATTACTAATAGCCCTTGTACTACGCCCGTTAGGTTTAGTCCATCTTATTTGTCTATATAATAAGGATTAGTGAGTGTAACTATACACAACTGATATATTATTCAGAAGTTATTTTCCACATAAATGAAAACGAAAATAATGTGGAAATTTAACGGAAACACACCGCTTAGAACTGAGTTTCTAAATGGAATCCAGAGCGCGACTTCATCTTCTTTAACTCCTCGGAGTTTACACTTCCACCGTCGTCGGCATTGATGTTGCTGATCATTCGCTGACAGTCGCAAAAGGAGCACTTCTCGCTGAGCTTCTTTATGGTTCAAAGAGAATTGGAGTCTTCCAATCTAAAAAGGAGTTAGCGTTCAAAGAACTGTTGAGAGATTTTGAGAGAATAATGAATACCGATTTAGAATAATTTAAGAGGATAAAAATCAAATAGTGGAAAATTAACGAGATCGGTACACCTCTGTCACTAAGTTTTTACTATACTAGCCGTAATTCTTTAAATTCGTAAAAAAAGCTTAGCGGCCATAATCAGATTGTTGTTATATAATTATCGAAAAAATTTGTTTTTGCAATAGTGTCTAGGGGTGGATCTTCTTTAGGGCTGGGGAGGGCCATCACTCGTCCCAAAATATCATGGGAAATTACTATAATACCCCTGGATTTGCTAATTCTAGTATTAAATATATAAGCGTTTCGCAAATCTAACTAAAAATATCTTTTAGCGTAGCGGTTTAAATTCCTTCTCCCTCCACTCTTTGCAACTAGTTGAATTCTTGTTGAAGCCGTATTTTTTTTTTTTTTCAGTTTTGTCTTCTTTTAAAAAAAAATTGGCTTCGCATGTTTTTACTTTTGCCAAAATGTTTATAAAAAATTGAAACCATGACCAAGTCACTACGCAACCTACAATTTACAGCTACACCAACAGTTGTTATTGATAACAAATGTACTACTTTAATATATATATATATATATATATATATATATATATAGTATATGAAAAAAAATATGTTTTTGATGCAATAATAATATGTTTTTACTCAATGTATAGGTAATGTTTTTTACAGTCACCAAAAAATATTTTTTTTATTACAATGTATATGTAATAGGGAACACTATATATATATAATTTATGTTTGCCTTTAAAAAAACACTATATATATATATATATATATATATATATATATATATAATAAATGTATGGTATTTTTTATATTTTTTGAAGTATAAATTTTATTCATATTGTTAATATTATCACATATCTTTTATTAGAACTAGAAATTATGAATAGATGGTTGATAATTTTTTTTTTTTGACAAGAACAAACTTAATTCATTTCATTAAACAGAATTGTTTCAATACAGGTTGGAATGAAATCAAAAACGTGGGAACTAGCAAACAATCTTGATGCCCGTGCTAACGTATGAGCAACAAGATTAGCTTGTCTCCGAATATAGCTAACCTCAAAGCTAGGAAAAAGATGTAATCTATTACGACAATACAATAAAATAGTACCAAGCTCGGTATTCGGCAAAGGCTCTACCTTCAAGCCATTTACAACTGGAGCACAGTCCAGTTCAATGGAAACAGAAGATAGCCCCAAAGCTTCCAACCAAGCCAATGCTTCCTTAAGACCAATTGCCTCCGCTTCTTGCGGTGTTGGGACTCCATGGAACCACATAGTTTTGCCTCTATAGAAATCACCTGTGGACGTTCGAATACACAAACCAATACCATATTTGTTGTCTTCCGCAAAAATTGCCGCATCGACGTTACATTTTAAAGCTCCTGCTGCTGGCCGAACCCACCTCAATACCCGTGGCAGCTGCTGGCCCGAGAGCACAGGAGGATGGTGCTGTTGCTGGCGCGCTCCAAACCAAGCGTCAAACATATCCTTCGCGGCGTGAACGACTTGCTCAACCTGTTGTAACACCCCAGCCCAAACCTTGTCATTACGGCGACGCCAAAGAGCCCAAATACCCATTAAAAACCTGTTTCTACTAGCCACGGACAACGAACCCAGCATCGAAAAAATGGCATCACACAGAGTTGCTGCGTTTTCTGCTGCAACCCGAAAGGGCAGCAACAAGTCCAGCTTCTGCCACACTTCCTGTACAGCGCTACACTCCAAAAAAACATGACTATCTGTTTCCTCTTCTTGTTCGCAAAAGGACACAAAACGGTGCAATCAACATGTCTCTTAACCAAGTTACTACGAGTAGGAAGACACCCCCTAGCAAGCCTCCAAATTAATAATTTAACTTTCGGTGGAACGCCCGCTTTCCAAATGGACATCCAATCACCGTCAATTCTAGCATGTGAATTATTAATAATTTCCGGAGTATCCATAAGCGCATAGTAAGCCGAGCGAACCGAATAAAGACCGGACCGACTCCGCCACCAAGATAATTTATCTTTCTCCAAGTCACTGTACCTTGGCATGCTTTTGATGAGCATAGCCTCTTCTTGACAAAAAAGTTGATCAATTAAGCCATAATTCCAACCACTATTGTCTTGGTTCATCAAGTCCTTAACCCTCATTTCTTCCATCCCTTGAGCCATAGGTGATCTAACAAAGCTATCACCACGTCCCTTCAACCACGGATCTCTCCAAACTGAAATTTTGTCGCCATTCCCAATCCTCCAACGTGCCCCCAAATTCACAACTACCCGGGAAGAGAAGATACTACGCCAAACAAAGCTGGGATTATGGCCCAAGCGAGCCCCCATAAAGTCATCATTAGGATAATATTTAGCTTTAACGATTCTACTTACAATAGTATCTGTACGAGTAGCAAGATGCCATGCCTGCTTCCCTAGCATTGCCAAATTGAAGCCATGAAGATGACGGAAGCCCATACCTCCAAACTCCTTTCTAACCGAAAGCTTCTCCCAACTCAACCAATGAATACCCCTTCTCGTGCCACGGTTCGTACCCCACCAAAATGAATTCATCATTCTTTCAAGCTCCTCACCCAGTGTAGATGGAAGCATGAAGGTGCTCATACAATAAGTTGGAATGGATTGAGCAACTGACTTGATTAAGACTTCCCTGCCAGCCTTAGATAAGTGCTTCCCCAACCAATGATGTATCTTCCTCCAAATCCGATCCCTCAGGTAGCCAAAGAGTTGTTTCTTGTTTCTTCCAATCATAGACGGAAGTCCCAAATATTTGCCCGTTCCAAGACATTCTGTGACTCCCAATATAGCTGTAACATCAAAGCGAGCCTCCTGTGAAGTATTCCTGCTAAAATAAATTTCAAATTTTTGTAAGTTAATAGCTTGCCCCGATGCTCTCTCATAGGTGTTAAGAATATCCTTGAGATGCCTACTCTCTCTAGCATCGGCTCTGCAAAACAAGAAACAATCGTCAGCAAAAAGGAGGTGTGAGAGAGAAGGAGCCCCTCTGCACACCTTCACACCATGAATATCCCCTCTGCTCTCAGCTCTCTGTAGTAAAGTAGTGAGACCCTCTGCACACAATATAAATAGGTAAGGTGACAGTGGGTCACCCTGCCTCAGTCCTCTCCCTGGAATGATAGGTCCCACTTTTTCACCGTTTATCATAACTGAGTAAGTAACTGTTTCCAAACACATTTGCATCCACCGAACCCATTGGTCATCAAATCCCATCTTCACAAGAATACGCTGCAAGTAGACCCAATCCACTCTATCATAAGCCTTACTAATATCAATTTTTAGCACCAGCTCCCCCTTCTTCCCCGTTGTTTTGCACTTCAAATGATGTAATGTTTCAAACGCCACCAACATATTATCAAGAATAGATCGATTTTACACAAAGGCAGATTGTTCAAGAGCAATAAACTTTGGAAGTAGAGGTTTTAATCTATTAGCAAGTACCTTCGAGATAATCTTGTAAATGATGTTGCAAAGAGAAATGGGCCGAAGATCTTTCATAGACGTAGGATTCTCCACCTTTGGAATTAGCACAATATTAGCATCATTTATATTAGGGGGGAATTCGCCCATGACCAGCCACTCCCTACCAATATTAAACAACTCCACTCCGCATAAATTCCAGAACCTCTTGAAGAAAGCCGGATTTAATCCATCCGGTCCTGGCGCTTTGTCGGAATGCATTTGAAAAAGAGCTTGTTTGAATTCTTCAATCTCAAGAGGACGCACCAATAAGTGATTATCATTATCCGATACCCGTGGCTGAACATGATCAATAACGCTCCCATAATCACCTCCCCCACCATGAAAAAGATTTGCGAAATAACCCCTAGCCACTGCGCAAATATCCTGCTGGTCCGTCACTTCCACACCATCCTCTGTAACTAGCTTTGAAATGTGATTCCTTCTTCGCCGTGCACTAGCCATCGCATGAAAGAAGCGAGAGTTAGTGTCCCCGTCACGCAACCAATATACCTTAGCACGTTGTCTCCAAAAAGCCTCCTCTTGCGCTAACAAAGTGCTTAGACGATTCTTGGTCTCTATAACCATCGGATCCTCACCCCCACCAGGCATGACACGCAATTCATCAATTAAGCGGCGACATTCATTGATCTCATCCCGGTACCTTGATCTAAGCTTCTTACCCCAAGCATCCACCGCCGATGTACAATGATTTAATTTATCAAGGAAGCCCAACCCGTCACTACGACTCCAACTCTCCTCAACCACCAAGGGAAGCTCATTTTCTTCAAGCCAACTATTCTCAAACCGAAACTCACGCCTCCTCAAGATTCTCTCCAAGTAATTCAACCTCAACCACAAAGGACTATGATCCGACTTATCCGAGACTCCATTCACAAATCTATTATTATTAGGGAAAGTATCCAACCAAGATTGAGTAGCAAAAATACGATCAAGTCTCCCTTCCTTTACTTCCGACGTACCCAAACTCTTAGTCCACGTGAATCTATGACCCTCCATGGGAAGGTCCACTAAATGGCTCTCTTGAATAGCTTTTAAAAAATATATTTTCAGCATTTTAAAGTTATCTTTTTACAAACAACTTCAGTTGAGTCTCCTGTGAAATCAAAATTGTATTTTTGGTCATTTAATTTAGTTTATAAATATTTTTAATTTATATTTATCAATTTTAGTTGTACTTGCATTTTCGTGTCTTTGTTCATGCGTTTCTGAATTTCTATGTTTCGTTCATGAGCGGCCCACCCAGACTTTTTGGTTAAGATCCACGACTGGTACTGTCTAGTCTATCCATGTTTTGTTTAAACTCGCCTTAGAAAATTTTAAAACAAATATCAGAAAACTTAATTCATCTCAATAGAGTTTGTCAAACATGAAAAAGGGGGAGATTGTTGAGGCAAAATCCCTAATTAGTTTTGATGATTAATAAATCTCAAATATGAGAAGTTTAAGTTATCTGATTCCATATGCTACTAATGCTTCTTCATGAGTGAAAAATAAGAATAGGAACATCCAAGCTAATCTCAAGAAGGTATATAAATCATATGTGAGAAGACTTAAAAGAATGTTGCTCACAATACTCTTAAAGAAGAAGCCTTCTCATGACAAGATCAAAAGATTAAAACCATATGGTAAACTTGAGAAAGATCATTATGAGAAGCTTCATCTATATAAGTGGCAACAGGACTGTGAAGAAGGAGATGAGAAGCATCAGATGAGAAGAATCAAGTTAAGAAGAATCATGACCATCAGAAGGGTCACGATGAGAATAGTCAAGTTGAGAAGAGTCATACTACAAGTATCTTCATTTGAAGCATCAACTTGAGAAGCATCATCTTCAACATCTGTCATAGTTGAGAAGAGTCACAGCTGAGAAGAGTCATGACAACTAGAAACAGCTGTCTTCTGCAGAAAAGCAGAAACACAACCTTATTACGCAGGCAACATCTTCCAACGGCTATAAATGGCTCTATGCTTTTGCCAACGACTCTAATCTTTGGTCTAGAGGTTATTACACATAATTTCATCTATAAATAAACGCTCCGGGCCATCATTGATCCGCATGAGAGTACATTGAGCTCAAATCTTCCAACCTTCTCTAGTGTCAAAGTTTTCTCACATCCATATTCAGCTGCTACAAAACTGAAGGGATTCACTTGATCTCTGAGTATGTATTAAGTCTTGTGTTGTTGTATTTATTTAATACTCCATTTGTATCAACCAGGCTCTAGAAATCCCACAAACCCAAACACTTAAACAGAAAACCTATAGGAAAACTTCTCAAGTAGCATGTGTTGCTGTACGGCTTGAGAAGTGATTGCTTCAGTGATAGAAGCAGTCTAATAGATTAGAAGGATTCTATTAGAGGTGTAAACAGTAGGTAGAGCTGTGTGAGGAAAACTACCAAGAGTATTTTAGGCTAGGGAGGTGTAAAAGTTGTAAACTATTTGGAAAATAGTGGAAATACTCACAAGGAGTGAGGAGCAGATGTAGCCCAGGAATTTGGGTGAACCACTATAAATCACTGTGTTATTTACTGCTTTCACAACTTAGTTTTACACTGAATGTGAAAACTCTCCTTCAGGGGAAGCTTTGTGAACACTGAGAAGGCAGCATTCTGACCCTTCTCTACTTAGAAATGTTTTAAACTAGAACACAGTTTTCAACCCTTCTCACACCCTCTTTGAACTTATTTCATCTTAGGAAGTCTCTTGATAATCTATATTTAAACATATTAATATAAAATCACATATGGTCACTCTAAAACAGTCAAGTGCTGAAGACAGAAGATACTGACCCTTCTCAACTCTGTTATATAGTTGAGAAGACAGTTTATTCTCAACCTTCTCCACTCACTAATTAAGTTAAGAATATTGTTCTAATACACCCTTCTAAACTTAAAGCACTCACTATCTTAATCTTTAATCATACTTGTGAAGAAAGTTCTTTCATGTCAGGTGAATTTAAAATGGGTAACAATTCCAACCTCCCTTCCTTGTGACATTTATTGACTTCAATTGGCGTGAAAACTCGGCCTCTGGGTTGAGCACACTCAACCGTGTGAGAGGAAAAGATATTGGAAGAAGTCAAGGCCAAACCAAATTCTGTTGCCTTCTTACCAGAAGGTGCTTCATCAAACAGACCATTTGGATTCGTTGGTGAACATTACTACTATTGGAAAAGCCAAGTGAAGCTGTTCCTAGAATCTCAAGACACTGATATATGGAACATTGTGGAAAATGGTCCATATACTCCCACTATAGCAGGTCCTGTACCAAACAGTCATATTCCTAAACCAAACGGCTGATTGGACTGCTGATGAGAAACATCGTGTACTACAAAATGCTAAAGCCAAAGTATTACCTAACTTGTGCTTTGGGAAGAGCAGAATATGACAAGATAGTGGGGAAAGAAACTGCAAAGGAAATATGGAATACACTACAAACTACTCATGAAGGACTTGATCAAATTAAAGAAGCAAAGAAAGGCATGCTCATCCATGAATTTGAAATGTTTAAAATGACTGAAGAAGAGACCATTGATGAAATGTTTAGCGGATTCACCACAATCATTAATAGGTTAAGTGCTCTAGGAAAAATCTATCCAAATTCTGAGAAGGTTAATAAGCTTCTCAAATGTCTTCCATTAGCATGGAGACCAAAGACGACTGCTATAGAAGAAGCAAAGGATCTGTCTTCATTAGAAATTGATCATTTGTTGGGTTCACTAGAAATTCATGAACAAGAACTCATGGAGGAATTACACCCAAAGAGGAAGACAGTTGCTCTGAAAGCTTCTCAGAAAGAAGACAAATCTTCTTCTCAAAAAGGAAAATCATTGGCACTTAAATCTTCTCAAGTGGATGAGGAAGAGCAAGAAATTGATGATGATACAGAAGGAGAAGAACTAGCCTTGATCTCTAATAGAATTAACAGATGGCTTAACAACAAAAGAAGAGGAAAACCTCAATTCAGAAGACACACATTTAAAGGAAAAGGAAACAAATCAAAAACTACCTGTTATGAATGCAAGAAGCCTGGACACATGAAACAACATTTCCCTCTTCTAAATAAGAAGAGTCCCAGAAGATTCTCACCAAAGAATAAAGCCTTACTGGCCACTTGGGATGATTCAGAAGAAGAAACAGCAAATCTATGTTTCATGGCAGGAACTGAACAAGAAGAGGTATATGATTCTGAACTCCCTAAATGTGAATTTTGCAAAGAAGTTGAATCCTCCTTTGATAGCTTGCTTTATGATTCAAACATCCTTTCTCAAAAATGCATGTTTTTCAAAGATCAGTTATGTGTTTTAAAAAAGGAAAATGAGGAGCTAAAAACACAAAATTAAAGAATGGGAAAAACAATTCACACCTTACAACAATCCCATTTCAAACTGTCTGGACAGTTCAAGCTTCTCAACTTGAAAATACCAGAAAAACCAATTGTGTCTAACTTGGAACTGGAAAGTGAAAATACAATGCTTAGAAAACAAGTTAGTGATTTAACCAATGAGCTTATGATCTGTGCACAAAGTCTTGAAGCTTCTCAAGTGAGTCAAACTCCCCTTGAGAACGATCAGATATATAAGAAGAGAAATAGAAAGTCCAGAATTAAATGCTTAAATTTCAAACAAACTGGATATCATATTTCAGTATGTAGCAACAAGCAAAAAGCTCCCATAAATTTGAAAACTTACCCTCAAGGACCGAAAGACAAATGGGTAGCTAAACAATTTTCAAAATCTAATGCAGGCATGCCTCAAAGCATCAAGAAGAAAACTGTGGTTCCTAGATAGTGGATGCTCAAGGCACACGATAGGGGGGAAGGACTAGTTCCTCTCCATGGAGAGCTTTGATGGAGGACTAGCCATGTTTGTCAACAATGACAAAGGCTTCATCAAAGGAGTAGGTACCGTAGGTAAATAAACTCTGCTCAGATTCAAAATGTTCAATTTGTGAAAGGACTAAAACATAACTTACTTAGTGTAAGTCAGTTATGTTATTCTGGACATGAAGTGACATTTAAATCTGATGTATGTAGAATAAATAGTCTAGAGTCTTGAAAAACAATTTTTACTGGTCATTGAACAAATAACTTCTATAGCATATGTCTTGATGATCTACCAGATCAGATGTGTTTAATTTCCAAAGAAGACGACAAATGGATGTGGCATAAGAGATTTTGTCACATTAACATGAAAACCCTTTCAAAATTATCCAAACTTAAATTAGTTAGAGGGATTCCAAGGATCAAATATGAGAAGGATAAATCATGTGAAACATGCATTCAACGAAAGCATGTTAAATCATCCTTTAAACCTATTAACATGATTTCCACTCAAAGACCCTTGGAATTTCTACACATGGATCTTTTTGGTCCTACTAAGCATGCTAGCCTAAGTGGAAAAAGATATGGTTTTGTTATAGTTGATGACTACTCTAAGTTCACATGGGTGATTTTTCTAAAACATAAAGATGAAGCTTTTGAAAGCTTCAAAACATTTTTTAAGAAAGTTCAAAATGAGAGCATATAGAGTGTTTACTCTAAGCATGTTATGTTTATTGAAACTAACAGTTCAACAGATAGAAATGAAGATGATGAGACTGATGCAGATAAGACAGGTGAGAAGGGTGATGAAGTAAGTGAGAAAGCTGAAACAGAAGCAGCACCTAACCCTTCTCAACCCCTAGATAACACTAATAGCCAACCAACTCAAGCTTCTGAACTACCTAGAAGTTGGAGCCTAGTAACTCACCATCCTCAAGAGCAAATTATTGGTGAAACTTATGAACCTGTGAGAACCAGAAGTTCATTCAGAAGAGAAGCTTCTCAAAGTACCCTGATCTTAGAAATAGAACGAAAGAATATAAAAGAAGCAGTTATTGATGAATCATGGGTAGAGGCAATGCAAGAAGAGCTTGCTCAATTTGAGAAGAATGAGGTATGGAACTTAGTCCCATCTCCAAAACATCAACCGGTTATTGGCACAAAATGGGTAAAGTTATCAGAAACAAAGCAAGGTTAGTTGCTCAGGGCTACAACCAACAGGAAGGTATTGATTATGATGAAACTTTTGCACCTGTTGTCAGATTAGAAGCCATTAGAATACTTCTTGCTTATGCTACTCATAAAGATTTCAAACTCTTTCAAATGAATGTCAAAAGTGGTTTTCTAAATGGTTTTCTAAATGAGGAAGTGTATATACACCAACCTCCTGGTTTTATTGATGAAAAACATCCAAACCATGTTTTTAAACTGACTAAGGCACTCTATGGTCTCAAACAAGCTCCTATAGATGTCACACTTTTTAGGAAAACTCTTAAAGATGAATTACTTATTGTTCAAATCTATGTTGATGATATAAGTGGCAACATGAGAAGGGTAGACTAAAAGGATCAACCTAAGAAGAATCATGAAAGAACTATGAAGAAGGAGATGAGAAGCATTAGATGAGAAGAATCAAGTTGAGAAGAATCATGACCATCAGAAGGGTCATGATGAGAAGAGTCAAGTAGAGAAGAGTCATACTACAAGTTTTTTCATTTGTAGCTTCAACTTGAGAAGCATCATCTTCAACATCTGTCGTAGTTGAGAAGAGTCACAGTTGAGAAGAGTCATGACAACTGGAAACAGCTGTCTTCTGTAGAAAAGCATAAACATAGCTGTATTATGCAGGCAGCATCTTCCAACGGCTATAAACAGCTATATCCTTTGGTAACGACTCTAATCTTTGGTCTAGAGCTTGTTCCAACATTCTCAAGTGTTATAGTTTTCTCTCATCCATACTCGGTAATAACTCTATTTTATATAGAGTTATTTACGCATCTAAAACTTAATAAATGCTAAGTTCTAAGTAAGAATGAGTAATAATAGTAATTAAATAAATAAAATAACAACATTCAGAGTTTTATAAATGGTTATGCTCATGATTAAGCATTTGGCATATATTTTGGTATTTTGATGTGTTTGTTCAGTGCACCTGCAGTTGATGCTCCTGCACCATAATACAACAGTGCACCTGCATCAAGAAATAACCAGAACACAACAGTGCACCTGCACTGAAAACTGACAACTAAGCATGAAGCATTCTTAAATCATCAAGATGCACCTACACTTCATGGATGACGTCATGCTTAATCATATGAGCACATGCAGCTAGCAAATTTCGGCGCCTATGATAAAAAGATTAGCTTTGAAGAGTCATGCACCTAGGGACACTTGGCCATTAATTATTGGACCTCCCTTTGTGTTTGAGTGTGGAATTCAAATTACTTTTTGGTAGACTAGAATTTAACCATGGTTCAACCCTCAAGTTAACTTAATCTCCAAGGAAGACTCACTTTTTGAAGGCAATAAAAGGACCCTCACTTCTCATTTGAAGACTCACCTCAAGATATCATCAAGATACCTTAGATTAGTTTTAAGTTTCGTTTTTATTCTCTTGTAAGAAGGCAAGAAAGGAATTGCCAACTTCTTTCTTTACTTCTCACAATTAGTAGTGCTAGCTGAATGCAGTGAAGTTAGTGCACCTGCATTGCTTGGTGAATTCTTGCCAAAGTTCTTCAACCCGTGTAACTCTTACCTTGTTGTTCTCTTTTGTTGTGATTTCAAGTATATGAATATGATCCTTTCAGTTTATATATGTCTTGCAATGTCTAACATGAGCTAAACTCTTTTGGTTGGGATGTTTTAAAACATATAATGATATTTTAAATAGGTTATTGTGTTCATATGTAATGTGTGCATTTTAGGTCTTGTTTGATACTTCTTTCAACACTTATTTTAAGGTTGATCACTTAGAGTAAGTAGAGTTATAAATACAGACATGGTTTATAACTAGAACTCAAGAACTAATATGGGTAAGTGTTTTAATTAAAGGAAACTTTATTAAAACCATGCTAAGACCTAGACATAGGATAGCATAGTCCATAGGGTGAAACTGTGGGAACTTCAAATACAAGAGTGAACTTATTTAGCATGCTTAGACATAAGAAGCTTGTAATGAAACTCTGAAGAAAGTGACTGAAAAACACATTTTTAATGCAACAGCATTCAATGCACCTGCACCACATATAAACACAAAACTATTGAAAGTGACTTATTTGTTGAGAAACATCCCAACAATCATTCTCCACTGTTTTCATACATCTTTTATAACTTATTTACATTTTGTTTTCACACCTCCATCCATCATTTGTTAGTAGTTTACTCTGCACTAATCTCTCTATATAATTAAGCATAAGGAATTAATCCAATCCCTGTGGGTACGATCTCATCGTCTCTATATTATTTGTTGTAGACTGTGTACACTTGCACATTACTTTTCCTCACACCAAGTTTTTGGCGCCGTTGCCGGGGATTGCTATTAATTTTTATTCTTTAGATATATAGTAAATTAGTGTTTATTACTCTGGTAGTTTCTTCTCAGTGCAGGAGCACTGGATGCTGTAGCATATGCACAGGTCCAAATCGCCAGAATACAGTTTAGATCCTGAACCAGAAAGAAGATCTAGGAAGTTGCTCAGACCAGCCTAGACCAGGTGAAGGACAAGGCTCTAGACCAGCCTTAGTCAGAGGTGGTCCTGGCTCTCATCATGACCCTGAAGATGATCACAGAAATCAATTCATCAACATGGGTTCTATAGATATGATTAATGATAGAGATAGGCCAATGAGGGACTATGCTATGTTTGATAATCAAAATATGCAAACAAGCATTGCAAGACCTCATATTGATGCTGTGCATTTTGAATTTAAACCCATGATATTTCAAATGCTTCAAACCATTGGTCAATTTGGTGGATTTCCTCATGAGGATCCCCATCTGCATTTAAAACAGTTTTTAGAAGTATGTAGTAACTTTATCATTCCTAGTGTTAGTGAAGATGCATTTAGATTAAAGCTATTCCTAGTGTTAGGGTGATTGCAACCAATAGCTCTGGTAGAAGTGAAATTTTTGATCATTTTTGGTTGACATTTGTGATGTATCAGCCCTATCTGCTCAAGTAGCCTCACTAGCAAACATGATCAAAAATTTCACTTCTACCAGTGCACCTGCGTTTAGTGCAGCTGCATCAACAGAAAACACTGCAGCAGCCATAGAACAAGCCCCTCTAGGAACATTCAGCTGTCTATATTGTGGAGGAGGTCACTTGTATGAGGAATGTCCCAGTAACCCTATTTTTGTCAATTATGTAGGATATAATAGGAATAACAATCCTTACTCAAACACTTATAATCCTGGATGGAAAAACCACCCAAATTTTAGATTGAGCAATAACAGTGCACCTGCACCTAATGCACCTGCACCAGTGACTCCACCAGGATTCCAATCTCAGAACTACCAAATACAACCTCCACCTGCCAATGATAACTCCTTAGAAACCATGCTTAAATCTTTTATAAGTGAAGCCTGGACAGCTAGACAAGCTCAAGATGCTTCCATCAAGAATCTTGAGAAACAAGTGGGGCAATTAGCAACAGCTCTGTATCAAAGACCAACTGGATCTCTGCTATCAAATACAGAAGCCACAACCTCGCAAAGGCAAGGTAAGGAACATATGAAAGCTATTTCCCTAAGAAATGGGAAAGATCTTTCAGAACCATATGAGATAGAAGGTGAAGGTAAGGAAGAAAATCAAAAAAATCAAAAAAATGAGAAAAACAGCAAAGAAAAAAATTCACAAGATGCTGAAGCATCCAATGCTCCTGCATCTGATGATGTGCATATTCCACAACCAAGGTTAGTTCCTGAATACCCTCCTCCTCTTTATCCACAAAGATTGAAAAAAGCTCATGAGGAGAAACAATTTAGTAAACTTCTTGAGGTATTGAAACAAATACACATCAATGTTCCATTAGTTGAAGCACTTCAACAAATGCCAAATTATGCAAAATTTATGAAAGATGTGCTTACAAAAAGAAAAAGATTAGGGGATTTTGAAACAGTTGCAATGTCAAAAGAATGTAGTTTATTAATGCAAAACAAAATTCCTAGGAAGTTGAAGGATCCTGGCAATTTTACAATTCCATTTTCAATTGGAAAATTTTATAATGGTCGTGTGCATTATGTGATTTAGGTGCAAGTATCAACTTGATGCCTAAATCCATATTCACACAACTTGGAATTGGAAATGCCAGGCCTACAACTGTGACACTTCAATTAGCTGATAGATCAATAGCATATCCTGAAGGAATTATAGAAGATATATTGGTCAAGGTTGACAAATTTGTGTTTCCTGCAGATTTTGTTATTCTTGATTTTGATGCAGATAAAGAAGTGCTAATAATCCTTGGAAGACCATTCTTAGCAACTGGGAAAACACTCATTGATGTGCAGAAGGGTGCACTAACCATGAGAATAAATGATCAAGAGGTGAAATTCAATGTTATGAATGCTCTCAAGTATCCTGCAGTGGACACTGAAGAATGTTCAGCCATAATCTCTCTAAATTAACTGGTGCAGAAGCAGTTCCACAAACAACATGATCATTTGAACAGTGCACTTGCACCTGATGCACCTGCACTGCCAGATGAAGAAATTCTGGAAAATGACATTCTGCCAATCAAAAACCCAGTCAAAGAGGCATTGACAAGGACATATGAACCACTTAATCTTGAAGATCCTAGCCTTAGAAAGAATCTACCATCAATAGAACAACCTCCTAAGCTTGAATTGAAAGAATTGCCTCAACATCTCAAGTACGCTTTCTTAGGGGAAAATGATACTCTCCCTGTTATCATTGCTTCTGACTTATCAACAAAGCAAGAGCATGATCTCATAGGTACCTTAAGAAAGTATAAGAAATCAATAGGATGACAAATGTCAGATATCAAGGGAATCAGTCCTTCAATATGCATGCATAGAATCCTTTTGAAAGAAAATTCCAAAAACAGCATAGAAGAGAAAAGAAGGCTGAATCCAATTATGAAAGAGGTTGTGAAGAAAGAAATCATCAAATGGCTAGATGCTGGCATAATATACCCCATCTCAGATAGTGCATGGGTGAGCTCTGTACAATGTGTACCAAAGAAAGGGGGTGTGACAGTCATCGCCAATGAGAAAAATGAATTGATACCTACCAGAACTGTCACAGGTTGGAGGATATGTATGGATTACAGAAAACTCAATAAGGCTACAAAAAAGGAACACTTTTCTTTACCCTTCATATATCAAATGCTGAACAGATTAGAAAGCAAGGAATTTTATTGTTTTCTGGATGGCTATTCAGGATACAATCAAATTGCAATTGAGCCAAAAGATCAACAGAAAACAACATTTACATGTCCCTATGGCACCTTTGCATTTAGAAGGATGCCATTTGGACTATGTAATGCACCTGCAACATTCAGAGATGCATGATGTCCATATTCTCAGATTTCATTGAGCAATCAATGGAAGTATTCATGGATGATTTCTCAGTGTTTGGAAAGACATTTCAACTTTGTCTATCAAACTGGGAGAAGTGCCATTTTATGGTGCAAGAAGGCATTGTGCTTGGCCACAAAGTGTCAAAGAAAGGTCTTGAAGTGGACAAAGCCAAGATTGAAGTGATTGAAAAATTGCCACCTCCAACAACTGTCAAGAGGATCAGGAGCTTCTTATGCCATGCAGGCTTCTACCGAAGATTTATCAAAGACTTTTCAAAAATATCTAAGCCATTGTGTGTACTTCTACAACATGATGCACCTTTCAATTTTGATGAATCTTGTGTGGAAGCATTCCAGAAACTCCAAAAGGCATTGGTGACTGCACCAGTGATTGGTACAATAGATTGGAGCAGGCCATTTGAATTAATGTGTGATGCTAGTGATTTTGCAGTAGGAGCTGTCTTAGGGCAAAGGTATGACAAAGAACTACACAGTTACTGAAAAAGAACTATTAGCACTGGTATTTGCATTTGATAAATTTAGATCTTACTTGGTTGGCACCAAAGTGATTGTTTATATTGATCATTCTGCCATCAAGTATTTAATTTAAAAAAAAGATGCAAAACCAAGGTTAATAAGATGGGTTCTCCTTCTTCAAGAATTTTATCTTGAAATAAGGGATAAAAGGGGGTGGAGAACCAAGTTGCTGATCATTTATCTAGACTTGAAAGTGAAGGAACATGTACAAAGGAAGGAGAGATCAAGGAAAGGTTCCCTGATGAAAAACTATTAGCAATTACCTTAACAGACAACAATGCTCCTACTTCCAATGCACGTGCACCAAATGCAGCTGCACCATGGTTTGCTGACATAGTTAACTTCCTTGTAAGTAAAGTGGTACCAGTGAACATGACTTATCAAAAAAGAAGGAGATTCTTCCATATAGTAAAACAATACTATTGGGATGATCCCTTTCTTTACAAAATGTGCTCAGATCAACTGATGAGGAAATGCATTCGTGAAGAGGAACAGCAAGCAGTGCTCCTGCATTGTCATGCTGCACCATATGGGGGACATTTTGGAAGCACCAGAACAACAGCTAAGGTATTACAATCAGGTTATTACTGGTCTACTTTATTTAAAAATGCATATTTTATGGATAAAACCTGTGATAAATGTCAAAGGGCAGGAAATATTTCTGAAAGACATGAAATGCCAAGAACCAATATTTTAGAAATTGAACTTTTTGATGTATGGGGAATGGATTTCATGGGTCCTTTTCCACCCTCTTTTGGCAATTTATATATCTTAGTAGCTGTAGATTATGTGTCCAAATGGGTAGAAGCAGTAGCATTACCTAATAATGATGCCAAATCAGTGAGTAAATTCCTTCAAAGAAACATTTTTACTAGATTTGGCACCCCAAGAGCAATCATAAATGATGAAGGTTCACATTTTTGTAACAAACTCGTTGAAAACCTTCTTGCTAAATATGGGGTGAAACATAAAATTGCTACAGCTTACCACCCTCAAACAAGTGGACAAGCTGAACTATCAAATAGGGAAATTAAAAGAATGCTTGAAAAAATGGTGAACCCACAATAAAGGATTGGTCTTTGCATTTAAAACACCATTAGGTATGTCTCCCTATAGGTTAGTTTATGGCAAGGCATGTCATTTACCTGTAGAGTTGGAAAACAAATCTTTTTGGGCTATCAAAAGGCTCAACTTTAATTTCAACAAAGCAGGTGCACAAAGGTTTTTGGAATTAAATGAATTAGAAGAAATTAGGCGATTCTCTTATGAGAATGCTGAAATCTACAAAGCAAAAACCAAGGCTTGGCATGACCAAAGAATCCAAAGAAAAGAACTTAAGGAAGGTGGATATTATATAATTCTAGGTTGTAATTGTTCCCTGGAAAATTGAAATCAAGATGGTTAGGACCATTTAAACTAGTCAAAGTGTATCCCCATGGTGCAGTTGATCTGTTTGATGAAGCAACAAAGACCACTTTCAAGGTAAATGATCAAAGAGTTAAAATGTACTATGGTGAACATGTGGTGAGGGATAAGGTCACCACTCATTTTCAAAATCTCTAAATTCTTAGAGGTTGTCAGGCTGAAAGACTCTTAAAACAAGCGCTTATGAGAGGCAACCCATGATTTCTGAGTATTAATTAAGTTATTTTGTGCAGTTTTATGTTTTAAGTGTTTTGTAGGAATCCAGGTTTTAGTGCAGCTACACTGGATGCACCTGCACCACTATATCTCAGTGCTTCTGCATCAACTTCTCAAAACCTCTTGGGGGAAAATTTTCTCAAATTGCCAACTCATTAAAGGAGTAATCATGGGTTAAGGCTAACAAATTGTGTTGTCTTGCCTAATTAGCCACGCGTCAACATGCATGTCACCCCACATACCCCTAACGACTAGATTCTCCATCAAATCAACTCCCACTAACTCATAATCACCTCCTCAATAAACTGTCCCATTACCCCTTAGGTACCGTTTTTACAATCACTCTTTCTTTCAAAACAGAAAACTCTTACAAACTACATCTCTCTCTCAAAATTTCCCAAAATTCCCAAATTCATCTTCAAAAATGGCACCAAAGCAATCAGCTATTAAGGCTTCTGGTAAAACTGCACCCAGTGCAGGTACACCTAGCAAGCAGTTATCAAAGAAGAACTCAACTGCTCGTGCAATGGTACCCAAGGAAAACGCCCATTTCTGGGACATGAAATTTCTGCCAGAGAGAGACTACAACATGATGAAGGCCAATTCATCTTTCTTGTCAACTGTAGCAAACCTCCATTGGGATCTCTTTGTGCAACACAGGGCATAATATATGGAGCAAGTGGTCTGAGAATTCTATGCTAGGATTCAAGACACCAAGGAAGGTAAAATGCTATTTCATTCACTAGTTAGAGGTAGGAAGGTGTTCTTTGAACCCAAAAGGATCAATGGTCACTATGTGGTAACTTACAATGGTAGTGACTTTGAGGAAAAAATTGTGAATTATGGAAAGAAAGAAATGGCTAGGATTAAGAGTAGGATTGCTGTAGAGGATGCTGAGTGGGAAAAATTTACACACACTGAATTTAAAATGAAAAGCAGATATGTAATTCCAGAGTTAGGAAATTGGCACTTATTTATAGATTCTTCAATTCTTCCCACTTCTCACACATACACATTATCAAAGGAAAGATTGCTCCTTTTGGACACAATCTTAGCTGAAGATAATGTGGATATAAGAAGAATTATCACAAGGGAAATTTTAGAATGTGCAGAGAAGAAATCTGGATTTTTGTTCTATCCTTGCTTGATCACTAAGTTATGCTTGAAGAAAGGGGTTGTAATAGATGGAAATGAACTAAGGAAACACCCTCCTGGTCCATTGTCTGCTGAGTTTAAAGAATGACCAAGATTGCAAAAGAACCAACTTGTTTAGTGCAAGAGCATCTGATGTAGAAGCACGAAGCAGTATGGAAGTTCCAACAAGAGCAGCATGAATGGTTACAACTAAGGCTCCAGGAATTTTCACAAGTGCCAACACAAATGGAAACTCCTGTGTTTCCAAGTTGGGTCTTTCAAACACCAAGAGAAGAGGAAAAAGAAGGAATGAATGAAGAAGATGACATTGAGAAAAAGGTGAGACCAAAAAGGAAGAGGGTGACAAAGCAACAACAGAAAGGGAAGAGGAATTGGTCCAAAAAAAAGAAAGGGAAGGGGAAAATCAGTGAGGAGGAACCAGAAATATTGAGTGAAGAGTTGGAAGACACAGAGGAGGATGAGGCATGTAAGAAGGCAGTTAGAGACATTGAGAGGGATGTTGATGAGGATGAGACAGAAACAGAGGAGGAGAGTGAAGAGAATGGAGATGGAGAGGTAAACATGGAGGCATCAGCAAGAAATAAGTATGCCTCCAAATCAAGAACACAAGCTACAACTCAACCTGAACCTACTCCACAATCACCACCAAAATCACCCCCTCAACAACAACAACCCATTTCACCTTCACCACCAAAATCCCCACCACCACAACACACTTCACCACCACCTCACCAATCCCCACCACCACAAAACAAATCATCGTCACCCTCAAAAATACCAACCCAACCATCACCACCACCCCATACTACCCAAACTGCTCCTGAAATCACAATTCCAGAATCAGAAAATGAACCAATCACCACAAAAGAACCATCTCCCACACCAACAGAAACTCAACAACACCCTCCATCACCACCCCTCACTACTGGACCCATTCTCATGCCCACTAACATTATTGTTGAAAAAGAAACATTGCAGGTTATCCAAGAAGATCTATTAGCAGAAGGAGAAAAGACAAGCTCTGATGAAAAGAATGAAGAAGGAGGTCCTGATCAACATGCAACTGATGCACTTGCATCTGATGCAGGTTGCATCCCAACAGTTTCCTACAGTGACAGTTATACCAGCCAACCCTGAGGCCACCATACAACTGGTCTTAGAGGAACTTGCTACAAAGAGAATAGAAGAGCTGGGAAAGACTCAGAAATTTTTCAAGAAACCTGCTGAGGTTGCCAAAGCTGTGATGGAGACCCCAGGTGAAGGAGAAGAAGATGCTGACAAAACAAAAGTTGAGAAACCCGTTGTTGAACAACCTGATACAACAATTATTGCAGAGAAGACGAGTGCAGAAGCACCAGATGCACCTGCATCACAAAAATCTGAGGAACCAGCAGCAACTACAGAAGTCGCAGATGCAGCTCCATCTCGTGCAGCTACACCAAAAGGTGAAGAGCCCAAGAGGAAGAAGCAGAAGGTCAAGCACATGCCAGTGAGATCCAACTCAAGGCTCAGGAGTGGAGCCAATAAGAGTAAAACATTAATGTTGTTTTTACTATTTTGCTATAAGTTGTAGTTAAAATAGTAACATTAGATGTACTCAACAAAGTAGAATTTTTTTAAAAAAAAGTGATACTTTTCTTTTCAAAAATAGTAGGTGTACAAATTCTGTTTTAAAGTTCAAGTAGGATTTGATAGTTTTGAAGCATGATCAGCTGAAAATCTTTTTCACAAACACAAACAAATGCATTTCTTTGAACAGATTTTTAATGATGAAAGGAAGAAAAAGAAAGAAGCCTTGTTTTTCACAAATGACCAACTTTATTTTAACTTCTACACAGCAAAACTGAGTTTTGAAAAGAACCTTGCTATTTGAAAAAGAATCTGATGCAAGAGAGATTTTTAGAAAGCTAGGGTCAAAGCTAAATTTTTATTAAAAATATAGAAGAGCATAAAGAATTAAGTTTGGGGGAGTTTTCCATGAATATTAAGGTTGAGTATGAGAAACTTAGTGTAGTCAATGGCATAGGTTATCAAAATGTACTGCAAAGTGTCAAAAGTGATTGTAATTAGCTATATTAGCGTGAGTCATAAACTGTACCCGTTCCAAAAATGTATTAGAAAAGAAAGAAAAATTCAAAAAGAAAAGGCAAAAGAAAGAAAGAAAAAAAGTATGCAAAAGGGGGTTAGTGAGGAGGGCAATATATGCTACAAAGTCTTGAAAGTAGTATCAGTGCACCTGCACTGCAAAAATCTAGTGCACTTGCACCACAAAAGTCCAGTGCACCAGCACTTCAAAAAATTGACGCACCTGCACTCAATGCACCTGCATCAAGAAAAACCACCAAAAATAGGAAATTAGTGGATTGACTCAACAATTGTTTATACTCACTCAAAGCCCTTTGTTGTGCTTAGAGCCCCCAATACTTGAGGAAGTTGTGAGTCTAGTCTATATTTTGAAAACTCTTTAGTTTGAGCAAACGTGATCTAAACTTTTCAAAGGCTACGAGGACCTTTTTACTTAGTTTTGGAACTGTTCCAATCTCAGTGGGGCACACACTCACATAAATGAGTTTTAATAATCTTGGATGTTTTGAAAAACAAAGGCACAAAGACAAATATCCTGAAGAAAGAAGTTCATAGAATGCATCATTTTGAAAAATCATTTCTTGAAAAGGTACTAGTTGATCTGTTCTTTTTAATTATACAAATCTTGTTTTCCTTGTGTCATTCCTTGAGGACAAGCAATGATTTAAGTTTGGGGTGTGATAACTCTATTTTATATAGAGTTATTTACGCATCTAAAACTTAATAAATGCTAAGTTCTAAGTAAGAATGAGTAATAATAGTAGTTAAATAAATAAAATAACAACATTTAGAGTTTTATAAAGGGTTATGTTATGATTAAGCATTTGGTATATATTTTGGTACTTTGATGTGTTTGTTCAACGCACCTGCAGTTGATACTCCTGCACTAGAATACAACAGTGCACCTGCACAAGGTGCACCTGCATCAAGAAATAACCAGAAAACAACTGTGCACCTGAACTGAAAACTGACAACTATGCATGAAGCATTCTTAAATCATCAAGATGCACCTACAATTCATGGATGACGTCATGCTTAATCATATGAGCACATGCAACTTGCAAATTTCGGTGCCTACGATAAAAAGATTAGCTTTGACGAGCCATGCACCTAGGGACACTTGGCCACTAATTATTGGACATCCCTTTGTGTTTGAGTGTGGAATTCAAATTACTTTTTGGTAGATCAGAAATTAACCATGGTTCAACCTTCAAGTTAACTTAATCTCCAAGGATGACTCACTTTTTGAAGGCTATAAAAGGACCCTCACTTCTCACTTGAAGACACACCTCAAGATATCATCAAGATAACTTAGATTAGTTTTAAGTTTCGTTTTTCATTCTCTTGTAAGAAGCTAAGAAAGGAATTGACAACTTCTTTCTTTACTTTCTCACAATTCGTAGTGCTAGCTGAATGTAGTGAAGTTAGTGCACCAGCATTGCTTGGTGAATTCATGCAAAAGTTCTTCAACCCGTGTAACTCTTACCTTGTTGTTCTCTTTTGTTGTGATTTCAAGTATATGAATATGATCCTTTTGAGCTAAACTTTTTTGGTTAGGATGTTTTAAAACTTATAATGATCTTTTAATTAGGTTATTGTGTTCATATGTGATGTGTGCATTTTAGTTCTTGTTTGATACTTCTTTCAAAACTTATTTTAAGGTTGATCACTTAGAGTAAGTAGAGTTATAAATACAGACATGGTTTATAACTAGAACTCAAGAACTAATATGGGTAATTATTTTAATTAAAGGAAACTTTATTAAAACCATGCTAAGACCTAGACATAGGATAGCATAGTCCATAGGGTGAAACTGTGGGAACTTCAAATACAAGAGTGAACTTAGTTAGCATGCTTAGACATAAGAAGGTTGTAATGAAACTCTGAAGAAAGTGACTGAAAAGCACATTTTTAATGCAACAGCATTCAATGCGCCTACACGACATATAAACACAAAACTATTGAAAATGACTTATTTGTTGAGAAACATCCCAACTATCATTCTCCACTGTTTTCATACATCTTTTATAACTTATTTACATTTTGTTTTCACACCACCATCCATCATTTGTTAGTAGTTTACTCTGCACTAATCTCTCTATATATTTAAGCATAAGGAATTAATCCAATCCCTGTGGGTACGATCTCATCTTCTCTATATTACTTGTTGTAGACTGTGTACACTTGCACATTACTTTTTCTCACACCACTCAGCTGCTACAAAACTGAAGGGATTCACTTGATCTTTGAGTATGTATTAAGTCTTGTGTTGTTGTATTTATTGAATACTCCATTTGTATCAACCAAGCTCTAGAAATCCCACAAACCCAAACACTTAAATTGAAAACCTGTAGGAAACCTTCTCAAGTAGCATGTGTTGCTATAGGGCTTGAGAAGTGAGTGCTTCTGTGATAGAAGTAATCTAATAGATCCGAAGGATTCTATTAGAGGTGTAAACAGTAGGTAGAGCTGTGTGAAGAAAACTACCAAGAGTACTTTTAGGCTAGGGAGGTGTAAAAGTTGTAAACTATTTGGAAAATAGTGGAAATACTCACAGAGAGTGAGAAGTGGATGCAGCCCAGAAATTTGGGTGAACCACTATAAATCACGGTGTTATTTACAGGTCTCACAACTTAGTTTTGCACTGCATGTGAAAATTCTCCTTCAGGGGAAGCTTTGTGATTACTGAGAAGGCAACATTCTGACCATTCTCTGCTAAGAAATGTTTTAAACTAGAACACAGTTTTCAACCCTTCTCACACCCTCTTTGAACTTATTTCATCTTAGGAAGTCTCTTGTTAATCTATATTTAAATATATTAATATAAAATCACATATGCTCACTCCACTCAAATAAAGAAACAGTCAAGCTCTAAAACAGTCAAGTGTTGAAGACAGAAGACAGTTTATTCTCAACCTTCTCCACTCACTAATTAAGTTACGAAGATTGTTCTAATACATCCTTCTAAACTTAAAGCACTCACTATCTTAATCTTTAATTATACTTGTGAAGAAATTTCTTTCATTTCAGGTGAATTTAGAAAAGGTCACAATTCCAATCCCCCCTTCCTTGTGACATTTATTGACTTCACCTGATCACCGGATCGGGGTGGAGCGATATGGAGCGTTGATCTGGGACTCGCGTGGTGGTTCGTTGATTGGGTCATTTGTCAAGCGGATTGGGCCTCTTGGCCCAGTCCGGAACAGATATGTCTGCTTCATATAACATTTGGTGATTTGCTTCAATCTCATTGGTCGTGTTTAGGTGTTGTAACAAAAAAATTTAAGAATTTGGAATTAATGATAGAAAGACATTTTCTTTTCTATACTATTCCCTATTGCATTTCAAAGTTTTATTGGTTTCAATATCAAAATAGGATTTTTGGATAGCCTTGTATG
The DNA here is from genome assembly GCA_963573325.1 of Astragalus glycyphyllos. Classification (NCBI taxonomy): domain Eukaryota; kingdom Viridiplantae; phylum Streptophyta; class Magnoliopsida; order Fabales; family Fabaceae; genus Astragalus; species Astragalus glycyphyllos. The sequence continues at coordinate 27,158,154 of OY754314.1, read as the reverse complement.
GGGTAGAGATTGGCAAAAAGTCTTGATTACTTACGAGAGTGTTTCAAAAATAGTCGATTTCGGTGGGCTTCATATTCAATTTGACCCATAAATTGTTTTCATCTAAACTAAGAATTTAAAAAAAAAAAAAGAAATATCAATTAGAATTAGATTTCTGGTTCATATGCACTATACAAGATTAGGAGATGCCGACCAAAATATCAATTGTCACCTGATCCTGAGGACTTTTTTAAGCCACAATTCTCCATTATATGATATTGTGGGACTTTCTCAAGATAAGTATAATGATGTTTTGTGTCAAAAAAAATATAATGATGATTAAATAGAATTTGAATAAAATTTACATTCATGCATGGTTCTTGATATCTACTATATTGGCTTCCTTGTGGGGTGGTTCGCATCATAAAAAATCTGAAAAGGATATTTTTATTTTATCGTGTATATTTGTATTCACTTTTGTGAGAACTAAAAGTCATTTTGGGACATAAATTTTTTTGCCAGTTTCTTCTATTTAAATTTATTTTACTTCTGAAATTGATTTTAACGTTAATATAGGATTTTCAGCATTTATTTCCTAGGTGATTTTTACTTTCAAATTTATTTGTTAATTTAAGTTGACATGAAATAATTTATACATGAATAACTTAAATTTAACTCTCTTTCATTCCAAATCAATTAACAAAATCAATTCACTCATAATTAATTTTTGCCACGGTAGAAGAAACACGCACTTAGTCCATGTTTGGATTCGGTTTTGGGATAGCCAAATGCGGTTTTAGAGAAATCGAATTGCTTTCAGCATGTGTTATTGTTCTACTTAATTACTTTTACGTAAATTCATCCAAGCTTAAGTTGTTGTACATTCAACTCCCTTTCATAGGCGCACTCCCTACTTTACTTTAAATTTCACATAGTTCATGCCACTCACTCGTACCTAGAAGACAATGGCGCCGCCAACAACTATTTATCAGGCATTTGTTTTTCTTCACCGTTCTCATTCTCTTTCCTGTAGTCACAAAAAGTTTCCAACTTCACATTCCTATGAAAAATCACCCACTTAACCCTTTTATAGCACAATTTACGTTGTATTTATGGAAACACATGTGTCGATTTTGGACTCCTGCGCTGAAAAATTGGAGAAGCAATTATGCTTTTCTCATTTCATTGAAGTTAACAATGAATCTATTTTGGTTGTGACGACAACATCAGGTCTTGTTTTCTGCCACACCTCTTGGAACTTTGTTAATTGTGAATTGAAAAAGTCCCACATTGGATAGAATAAACACTTTAAGAGTGTTTATAAGTATGGACTTTACACCTTGGGTTAGAACCTAATGGGTACCCGGTATTGTAAATAGGAAAGCACGCACACCACCTGACCACCACAAATGCGTGCGCGCTGCCGTCCCGGAGGCTCGGCCGGGCTGGGCTCGGGCTTGGCTTGTGAGGTGTAAATATATTATTGTGAAAATAATTAATTATTATTCTATTTTTTGGTGCATTGCGTGTCCAGATTCGTTGAACCGTCCAACTATGATAACTAACCATTGCGTACAGATTCGTTTAGCAGAGCCGTTCTTATCCGCGTCTGTTCCTATCCGTTATAGCTTGGAGCGCAAGCACTCCGATCTTATCCTCTAAGACTTGCGCACCAAGTCAATTTTGAAGCCTATAAATAGGCCCCTCCCTCACTTGACTCTTTACACTGCTTGACATTAAATCATACCTCAAGCTCTCTCTCCTCTCTCGATTTTTCTTCTCTTCTACTTTAAAGAATGGCCTACGAGCCATATTCAAGAGTGGTCTGCGAACGTCTTATCTTGGGGACGTCATGGTTGATAGTCTGCCTACACAATTTTGAGCAGTGCCACGAAACGTCTTAAATAGAGCAAACTAGTCCGCGACTCAACCTAGTTATATCTTCGGTGGATTGATTTTCTGAAATTATTTTCTGAAACTCAAAAACAACAATTTTAAGACGTTTCGAAATTTAGCCATGACTACCGAAGACATTACTGGCTCTGATTCTGCTATTTCTAACTTCAACAAATCATTTCATTTTCAAGAATGTCAATGGCAAGAAAATAAATTTTTATTAAATATGAAAAATGTTGCCAACATTTAAAAGATGACATTCATGTGCTCACTGAAATAGTTGATCAGAAAGGAATAGATAAAATAGCTAAAGAAATATTCCAATAGAAAGAGAATTATTTTCTCTATACAACTTATTAATGGAAAGAGAATTATTTTCTCTATAGAAAGAGAATTGTTTTCTCTATATAATTTATTATCATTGGAAAGAGAATTATTTTCTCTATACTATTTATCGATGGAAAGAGAATAATTTTCTCTATACGGTCCTATAGAAAGAGAATGATTATCTCTATATTATTCTTAATTCTACGGAAAGAGAATAATCATCTCTATAAGAATGAAATATTTTAGTTCATATTGTCTGGGAAAAGTTCTGGCTAGGAAAGACTTGGTACTTAAGCGTGTCCGTTGTGACCCACCTCTCTTTCCTAGTAACCTACTCGACAAGAATGAATTTTCTTAATTCATATTGTTGCCGTTAGTGGTTAACGCTAAGGGTTAATGATTTTAAATCATAGAATTTCTTTTTAGCAATAACATTATTTTTGAGAAGTTATACCTTTTACGATATATTGCAATATTGATTGCAATATAATTTTGAGAGAACCTTTCAAAAATTAAAACAGTAATCAGGCTCAAAGGAACAGCAACTGGAATGGGACCCCCCACCGAGAAATGACACTGCTTCTCCATTTAATTGTTTCAATTGCGAGAGACCAGATCATACGACACGCAAGTGTATGAACAGGCCAAGCTCTGCCGCGCAGGCTAACCTGACTGAATAGCAATTTGTTGCTATATTTTTTGAAATCAACATTGTTGGTGAATGCGAAGATTGGTGGATGGTTATTGAGTATGTTTTGAACATACAGGTTGCTGAAAATAAGAAAATGATGCTGAGTCTGGTTAAAACTTTATTTTAAACAATGATATTTTTTTTAAAGCAATGTTTACTTCGTCTATCGGAAGTTTTGTACACTATATAATTTTTAAACGTGGTTGACTTGACGTGTAAACAAATGCATTCTTTTCAATAAGAGCCAAATAGCATTTTTAAAAAGTTATTTTTTTTTCAAATGACTTAAGAAAAAAATTGTGATTTTTGAAGTCAAGCAAGAATTTTCAAGACTTTGCATAAATCAGTAAGGAAATCTGAGTATTAGTTTTGACTCACTCAGATATATGCGAATAAGATAGAACGTTAACCAGAAATGGAAAATGATAGTTTATCACTTTTATTTATAATTGTTTTGACTACATTGTAGTATACTTTGGGAAAAATAAAAGTGAAGTGCTTGACATATTCAAAGTTTTCCACTACAGATTTTTGAAAATCAATTAAGTAGAAAGGTTAAGAGTTTTTATAGCGATTAAGGAACAAAGTATGATTCTCATTAATTTAATGGAATTATACATGAAAAGACTGCACCATATTTTTTCTGAAATGAATGGTAAAGCAGAAAGAAAAATAAAATCTTTATTGATTTGCTATTTTGCTGAATTCTAGGACTTGATCTCTGTTGTGGAAAATTTTTATAAGCTGTTGGTTAAGTTATGAATAGATTCTCTGAATCTAAAGAAATAAAAAACTTCCTTCGGAGATCTTGAAGAAAAGACAGCCCATCTTGTCTTATTTTTGAATTTGGGATAACTTGGATTATGTCATAATCCCAAAAAGAGTTAAACTCGCCAGTAGAGCCTATGAATGTATATTCATTGGTTATGTAGTAAATAGCAAAACATACAGGTTTATGACCTTAATGCGAAAGTGATCATAGAGTCAAATGATGTTGACTTCAATGAAAGTAGATTCCCTTTTAAATCAAGAAATAGTGGGGGCACCGGAACTGCTCAAGTTTCTGTGCTTAGGAGCGTTGAAAACAACGTAGAAAGGGGAATAGAACCTCAAAGAGGTAAGAAAGCACGTGCTGCTAAAGACTATGGACCTGACTATACGGTGTATACATTAGAGGAGGATCCTACTAGCCTTCAAGAAGCTCTGTCATCATTGGATGCTGATTTGTGGCAAGAAGCCATAAATGATGAGATGGATTCTCTAGAGTCTAACAAGACATGGCACTTAGTGGACTTGCCTCCTGGTTGCAAACCCATTGGTTGTAAATGGATCTTGAAAAAGAAACTAAAACCTGATGGCACTGTTGAAAAGTACAAGGCTCGCCTTGTAGCCAATGGTTTTAGACAAAGAGAGAATATAGATTTCTTCGACACATATTCACCTGTTACAAGAATTACATCTAAAAGGGTACTAATTTCGATGACCGCTATTTATAACTTAGAAGTACACCAAATGGATGTAAAACTGCCTTTTTAAATGGCGATTTAGAAGAAGAAATCTATATGGAGCAACCTGAAGGTTTTGTGATCCATGGGCAAGAACACAAGGTCTGTAAGTTGGACAAGTCTCTGTATGGTCTCAAACAAGCTCCCAAACAATGGTATGAGAAGTTTGATAATTTAATTATATCGAATGAGTTTAAAGTGAATGAAAGTGACAAATGCATTTATTACAAAACCTAGAATGACATTTGCACTATCATATGTCTCTATGTAGACGACCTACTCATATTTGGATTAAACATTCATGCTGTAAATAAAGTGAAATCATTGTTGTGCAGCAACTTTGATATGAAAGACCTCGGAGAAGCATGTGTAATCCTCGGTATTAAGATCACTAGGTCTGAGAAGGGAATTTCTTTGGATCAATCTCATTACATTGAGAAGATCTTAAAGAAATACAATTATTTTGATTGTAAACCTGCATGTTCACCATATGATCCGAGTGTCAAGCTCTTTAAGAACACTGGTGACAGTCTAAGACAAATGGAATATGCGAGCATCATTGGCAGTTTTAGGTATGCCACTGATTGTACTAGACCTGATATTGCCTATGTTGTGGGATTGTTGTGCAGGTTTACTAGTTGACCTAGTATCGAGCATTGACACACTATTGAAAGAGTCATGAGATACCTGAAAAGGACCATGAATCTTGGATTACATTATCAGATATTTCCAACTGTAATTGAAGGGTACAATGATGCTGATTGGAATACTCTATCTGATGATTCCAAAGCTACTAGAGGCTATATATTTAGTATAGCCGGTGGTGTTGTTTCCTGGAAATCAAAGAAACAGACCATTTTGGCTCAGTCCTTTATGGAGTCTGAAATGATAGCACTAGCCACAGCTAGTGAAGAAGCTAGCTGGTTAAGATGCCTGCCAGTAGAGATTCCCTTATGGGTAAAACAGATGCCAGTTGTGTTGATCCACTGCGATAGTACCGCGGCTATTGCAAAAATGGAGAATCGTTATTACAACGGTAAGAGACGACAATTACGTCGTAAGCACAGCACAGTTAGAGAGTTATTCTTAAAAGGAGTTGTGAGAGTGGATCATGTACACACTGATCAGAACTTAGCCGGTCCTTTGACGAAAGGATTAGCCAGAGAGAAAGTCCAAAGTACATCTCAAAGGATGGGACTACTGCCTTTAGAACCATGGGTCACTCACGATGGTAACCCGACCTAAAAGACTAGAGATCCCAAGAATTAGGTTCAATGGGTAATAACAAGTTGAAAAGTGATAGGAGATGAACATGCTGTTAAAAGTAAAGAAGCATGATTCCTGAAGCGATGTAAGGTTGAGATAATAGAAACTCTTAATGGGATCTATACTCTATGTGGAGTGGAGTACCTAGCTACAGAAGTACTCTTGATAGACTCACCTTTATGAATGTGGAAGTGGTGCCGCTCCTATGGAATTGTTGGCAGAAATTCCTAGAGCGTTCACTAAGCTGGGATAGACGTGTAGGGCCATAAACGCACGGGCTTTTGAGAATACACCTAAAGAAAAAGGTTGTGTGTGGTTTTGACAATTAGAGATAGAGTTCAAGACTACGAGTCACTCTTGGTGAATCTAAATCTTAACCGCTACCCAAAGGTTCAAGTCGTATGACACCTCTGCTTATGCACAATCTTATGGAGGCGTTTGACGCTACTTCTGAAACTTCTTTTTAAATTCAAGGGGGGGATTGTTGGAACTTTGTTAATTGTGAATTGAAAAAGTCCCACATTGGATAGAATAAACACTTTAAGAGTGTTTATAAGTGTGACTTTACACATTGGGTTGGAGCCTAATGGGTACCCAGTTTTGTAAATGGGAAAGCACACACACCATCTGACCACCACAAACGCGTGCGCGCGGCCGTCAGGCTCGGCTCGGCCGAGCCGAGCTTGGGCTTGGGCTTGACTTGTGAGGTGTAAATATATTTTTGTGAAAATAATTAATTATTATTTTATTTTTTGGTGCGTTGCGTGTCTAGATTCGTTGAACCGTCCGGATACGATGAACTAACCATTGCGTACAAATTCGTTGAACAGAACCGTTCTTATCCGCATCTGTTCCTATCCGTTATAGCTTGGAGCGCAAGCACTCCGGTCTTATCCTCTAAGACTTGCGCACCAAGTCAGTTTTGAAGCCTATAAATAGGCCCCTCCCTCACTTGACTCTTTACACCGCTTGACGTTAAATCATACCTCAAGCTCTCTCTCCTCTCTTGATTTTTCTTCTCTTCTACTTTAAAGAATGGCCTACGAGCCATATTCAAGAGTGGTCTGCGAACCATATTCAGAGTGGTTTTTTAACCATATTGAGGTGTATTTCTTGAGCGAAATTTCACTGTGCAGTGATATTTCGTAACAGTTTTGACTGGGCTATTTTTTCCTGGGGACATCGTGGTTGATAGTCTGCCTGCAAAATTTTGAGCAGTCCCACGAAACGTCTTAAAGAGAACGACCTAGTCCGCGACTCAACCCAATTATATCTTCGGTGGATTGATTTTCTGAAATTATTTTCTGAAACTCAAAAACAACAACACTAGTGATCGTCTTGAAAAACGAAAACTCGGATTGGACTCTTCGAAAATAATTTTTTCATTCTATCCCGTCCAATAGCAATTTGAGATGTTTCAAAAATGGTTCCCATCGTTGCCCCTTTAATGCGTTTTTTGTGAGTTTCTCTTTGATTATCTTTGGAATGCAAAATAGTACATAGTTATTTAATTTTAAAATATTTTCTTTGATTAATTGAGTACTCAATATCTTTTATATTTTTGGATCCCCTTGGTTTTTTTTTTTTAGATAATTAAATTTCATTGAAGGGAGCACAAGGGGTGCCCAACCCTTACAATGCAAAAGAAGGACAGGGGGAGGGCATCCTCATAACCTCCCTGAGCCAAAACCCTTTGGGAAAAAGACTCAGGCAGGAAAAAGAGTACCTTGTGCAAAAAGCACTACAGTGGGAACAACAACCTAACCCACTGTTTCTCCCCCTACTAAAGTTACAAACTATTAACAGATGAAGAATTCAGAATACAAGGGTGTTCCAACGAACTCAATACCCCAGTTGGGCAATTATACCAGTCCTCCCATCCAGCTTCACTGCCTCTCCCTTGCCTAGCTTTGAACCAGCCCCATGAAGTGTCTTTAATAGCCGCAACGACAGAAGAAATTGAAGCCACCTCCCCTTTGAAAATTCTTTTATTCCGGGCCATCCACAAATTCCAAATAACCGCCAGTCATATAATTTGTTTTATTCGCCGCAACTTCCTACCGTTTAGTAAATTTCCGAACTCCATAAAATGAGTAACCAAGTCATCTTCATGCAATTGGGCAGCTTCCAACCAACGAAACACCATCCTCCAAACCGACTTTGCTACAATACAAACAAGAAACAGGTGCACGGGAGTCTCGGCTTCTTGCAAGCAGAAAGCGCAGCGCCTATCCTCTTTGTTTTGCAACACCCCTTTCCGAAACAAGGCATCTCGCGTTGTTATACGATCAAGCATCACCCGCCAAGCAAAGATCTGCACCTTCGAAAGGACATTTTGCCTCCATAGTCTCGACCATACAACAATTCTATTACTATAATTTGGCAATGTTACACCTGCTAAAAAATCAGCCAGCTATAAATAACAACTTTTTACCGAAAAACCGCGAGCAATATCTGATTTCCATCGCCAATGTTGCACCTCTTCACTTCCTCTTTGGCACCCTTCAAGTGCTTTTGCATTTCCCTCTTGCTTTTCCCCTCTATTTCAAGTTTTCTATTGACTTCCTCAATAGCTGTAGCTTGGAAAGCATTTTCATTTTCTAGCTTTTTCTTGTCTTGCATCATCTTTCTCAATCTATCTTGCAGAGCCCTTTTCTCTTCTCCCACTTTTGACATGGCCAACCTAACCTCTTCCAATTCTTCAATGGTAGGAATGTGAGGTTCTTGTATCTTTTCCTCAGGCAGTGGTACTCCTTGGTTGGATGACCGAGTTTCACTAATCCTCCCTTCAAGCCATTGAGAAAAAGAGATAGAAATGGTCCTCCTGGTTAACTCTTCGCTGTCCTTCCGCACTACGGTTTCCCAAGCTTGCAGGACTCGCCGAAGTAGACTCTTGTCTTTAGGGATCCCCCCGTGGAGGTAAAAACGAAACAGCATAGCTTCGGAGGGTGAATCCTGCATAGGGTATCCGAGCTGTCGCAAGGTCAAAGAGGGGTTATAGTTTATGCATCCTTGGGTTCCCATGAGAGGAACGTTCTGAAAACTCCCACACCGAAATACCACTGAAGGCCTGTCTACCCAACATTTAGGTGAGAACCAACGAATCTGGAGAGCATCTTGGTTCTTGAAAGCATGCACCCACTCTTGAGAGTTCATAGTCTTCGGATTACAACCCAAGGCATAGGAAAGCAAATCCTTCACATCACTTTTGTTGGTACACACATGACTGATCAACCAAGCATATAACACAGGGAAGGAGCAACACATCTTATTCTTTTGGAATTCATGGTGACGAGTGAAGGCACGGTATGTCTCTGCGAGGATTGCGGGAACCGGGTTGATAGCATTTTTTGCACATTTGAAGGCGAGGAAGACACCGATTGCAGTTTCACTCACATGCCTCTCTATCTGAGGGAAGAGCACAATGCCGAAGATGGTCAGAGCTAGCACTTGCTTGAAAGAATTCCAATCATCAGACACTACATAGCTGGTCATCAAACTCTCAAAGTATTCTTGAGGAAACCCAAATACCTTATTACGTTCTATCTTATGGGCCCGCACTTTCTCAGCACTGATTTGCAACAAGGCAGCAAGCTTTTCATCTGAATAATACTCCCCTTGGTATTGATAAGGCTTAAACTTGGATCGATCAAAGCCCAAAATCCTATCATACTCTTCTAGGGTAGGCGCCATTTGGAAATTCTTAAAAATGAAACAGGGAATCTCCGAGTCATAGAACCGACACAGGGCAGCAATGGCACTCTCTTGCACTTCTAGTTGTAGCAGCTTGCAAATGTTCCCATAGGTTTTGTCAAAAGACCTGACCTCAATAGGACCTAGGAGGGATGCATACTCTTTCAAACTAGCCATATCAATCTCTTTCACAACAGGAAGCCTTGAATTGAAAACGGTTTTGCCTTTTGATTCCATTCTGTTTCTTACACACCTATGACAAGACTTTGTGTTACGTTGCGATCTCCGGCAAACAACTTTAATGCATGGAGGATGCAAAGAATGGAGGTTTTTTTTCAAAATTTTTGTTAGATGCGAATGCAATGATGATGATGCAAAATGACGCAGATGTGATGATTATGACCTTTTATTTACATAGAAAAGAGAGAAGAAAATGATGTTTATTGGTGTTTATGAGGGAAAAAGGAAATTACTTTCTACATTTTTGGTAAAAGAGTTTCGAAAGAGGATGCCTAAGCTAATGCAACACACAATTTGCGTGCCCCCGTGTCCTACAAATGGGTAAAGATCGTAGGCTCTAAAGTCAACGACAAGGGTAATCCTCCCATGTGGGTTCTGGTCACTGCCTCACAATGGCAACCAAGAGCTAAAGTCTCTCTCATGAATACACCCACAATCGTAGAGAGCTACCGATTGTGAGGTATCATGAAGAAAGTGCACTCTTGGGCGAAACTTTCATGAGAGCCAGACAGACAACGGTCTACGAATGGCAGTCACTACTCATTTCCACTCTCCTAGGGTTCTTTGCAGACCTTGGGTTTTAGGCCCCACTCAATGCTCACAAATATAAGGTGTGCAGTGTGTGATGAGGGCACAACACCTAAAAATCTACCCAAACCCCACCTGCAAAAGGAAACCAAAACAGTCCAGACAATATCAAGCAACAGCATGTCGTCTACCCTAGGGTTCAATATCATTTCAACATAAGTATACTAACCTAGGGTTCCAACAACAATCGCAAGCATTGCTTACCTTAAGAAAGGGAGCCTAGAGGAGGGACATAATAGGATTAGGGGAAATGCATGAGCTTACCTCAAGAAAGGGAGCAAAGAAGAGGGGAACATGCTATGATTGGGGAAATGTATGAGAAAAGCATATAAACGACGAAAGTAAGAGGAGAAGAAGAAGAAACTACTCTTATTTTACTCAAGAAGCAAATATAGAAGAGGAAGAAGGCTAACACACAATGCACGCAAGCACAACATCACAAGAATGCACACGACAATTCTAAGAATAATGCAAGCATGTTTTTAAAGGCAAAGGAAAGAAAGAAGAAAGGGAAAGGAGGAGAGATATAACAAAGCATTCAAATAACCGAAATAAATCACATGTCGAATCGATTGGCTCGACCCACTAAAGAAAGGTCCCCAGCGGAGTCGCCAGCTGTTGCACCCCGAAAAATCCTTTGGAGGGATTTCTCTTCGCACAACATGAATTGGAGTCGCCACCAATATTTTTTTAGAGGTAAAACATTGAAAAAAACCTTTCTTGAAAGACAATGGTCCTTGGAACCACGAGATTTGAGTTCGGGGGTCGGTTATGCATGGGGAAGGTACGAGCACCCCACACATCCTTTCTACTGAAAGGGAACCTCGATTTGACGTGTGATTTAAAAGGTTGATTTAAGAAATGCTTTGTTTTTATCTCCCTTTATCTCTCCTTACTTTATGGAAAAACTTAAGGAAAATTTAATCTTTTGCGCTTGACGGGAGGGCACCGTGCCTACGTATCCTGGGGAGGGAATCAAAGCAACGTAGTTCTTGTTTTCGAAAATTGTTTTGTTTTTAGAAATTGCCTTGTTTTGGAAAAGGGTTTGTTTTTTTAAAAAGAAAATGGTTTTCATTTGTCGTGCTTGACGGGAATGTGACCCGCTCCTACGTATCTCCCAGTGCGATGGAGAATTCAAAGCTTACGTAGTTCTCGGTTGTCGAGAAAAGGTTTTTATTTTTTAGTTGTTTAATTGTGAAAATTGAATGTTCACAGTGATCAAACAACAAAGGTTTCGAGTGATCACCACTAGCATCCCATTATTGACGATCGTGCAAGCAAAGGCTTCGCATTATCCTCAACAAAGTTTTTAATTTGTGAAATGAGAGTTCTTTTGAAAAATGAGTGTTCATGATAATCAATTGAGCAAAGACTCCAAGTGATCACCACTAGCACCCCATTGTTGACAATCGTGCAAGCAAAGGCTTCGCATTATCCTCAACAAAGTTTGATTTGTGAAAAATAGTTTGGAATTGTTTTGAGAAGAAGTGAAGTTGTTTATCAATGATTATGTAAATGCAAAAAAATGTTTTGAAGTTGGAACGTTACTAACGAGTAACAAGTTGTTTTTTGTATGCAACATGGTTTTGAAGTTTTGGAGAGTTACTAACGAGTAACAATTGGTGGAAATCAAAACAAGCAAATTGTGAACACCAATTCAACATTTTAATGCACCACAAGCACATGAAAAAGTATATCAAGCATGGAGTACCAAGCTTCAATTCAAGAATGCATGAGTAGGCAAGGATGCAAGAATAGGTAAGAATGCATGAATATGCAAAATGCATGTGCATCAAGGTTAAATGAACCTATCTTTTGCCAACTTAGCATAACCCAAGATCATTTGTGGACCATAAATGAACCAAAACCCAAATTCATCTTCTCAAATCACAAATTTCACAATTAACAACATAGGTTTGAATATTTGCAAGTTTAAACAAGTAATTTAACAAAATCAATTCATAAACCCTAGTATGCGAACCTTTTAGCCCGAAGAAATCAAGATACACATCTTGCAACCATTCCTTTAAGCGACCCAAATTCACAATCAAGGTTCATTTCCAAGCAATTGTACGATTGAACCTCAAAAGGCATCAAATCAAATATTAAAACCTAATTATTGAACATATGCGAACCAAATAGCCGAAGGAAATCAAGATTTACATCTTGTAACCATTCCTTTTGGCACAAAAGCTCACAATCATGGTTCATATTCAAATAATTATAAGATTAAGCCAACAAACACCCAAAAATCAACATCAAACCAAATTATCTCAAAATATGCGAAATACATACATGGCCAATCATCAATTTATTTCAACAAGTCAACCAAATCAAGCAAGCGAATGACATAACCAAAACATAGATACATTTATTCACAAGATTCAACCATGAGAACCAGCAAAAATCATAAAACACATATTTATTTGAAGCATCCGAAATTATTATCAAAGCAAATAACATTTTATTTCAATTAAAACAACAAAATCATGCATATAACCCCAAAATCAAAGCATCAAAACAAAGATTCATGAGATTAACATATGTACAAGCATAAAAATGAAGTTAAAAGAGAGGATCTACATTTTTGGAAGTGGAAATCTCACAAATATGCAAGAAATGATGACTTTATGCAAGGATTTACAAGAGAAGGGGTCTAGGAATCACATACCTTAAGATGAGCTCCAAATAAACACAATAGATGAAGAAACAATTAACCAAATCAACTTATCTTCAAGCTTGGTCTTCAATCTCCAAAAAATGACCCTTGATCTTGAACTTTTGTGTGATTTTATGAAGGATTGATGGTTGAAAATTAGTGTTTAGGCTTGGAAGATGGATTGAATGTGTGTGGGTAGATGAGAAATGAAGAAGTGAGTTAGAGAGAAGGGAGAGGGGGTGGCGCATAAATGGAGAGAAGGTGAGGAGGGAGTTGTGTGCTAGGGTTTATGAGTGAATGGTGAGGCCAAAAGCTTTCTTTTTTTTCGGTGAGGTGAGGTTAATAGGGTATATATAGAAAGCAATTAGGTTTAAGAGTAGTTAGGTCATTGTGCATCTCATCTCACCCTAGGATTGCTTCTAAAATTTGAATGGAGGGTGAGGATTGAATCACACATGGATTGAGGTCAAAAAATGAAAATATGAGAGGGAATGAGAGGGATAGGCGACACACATTGGGAGGGGTCCTTGGTGACCAAGTTTTGCAAGTTGGCAATTGTACTATTGTACTATTATGAGACCATTCCCTTTTCCTTTTATTTTTGATTATTCTTTTCAAGATAATTGTACAAAAATACACCACTTTGAGCCACATACAAGGTATTTTGAGGAATATGCCATTTTATGTGATCACCATGACCAAAAAATGTCATAAAAATCACATCTTGGAACTTTTTGTAGAATATTCCCTATTGATCCTTTTTGAAATTTTGTGCACAATGTATGCATGCATGCGCATACATACATACATGACCAAAAATGTTTTGCCTCAACTAAATTTCTCTAAAATTGCACAATGATTCTTGATGAGAAATTATCTTATTTTTGACAATGACCAAAATACCCTTTTGCCCTAAAGACCTTGTTTTTTAACAACAAATGCATTTCCACTCTAACAATGAATTTAAAAGCCCTAGAATGACTTTTAAAACCCAAAAATGCATGCACAATGCTCTTCACTCTTCAAAATAAAACTACACTTCTCAATTTATTTATTTTTTTGTGGAAAATTAGGGTTTTAAATCTAGGCGGACAAAATTAGGGTATGACAATAGGCAGTCGGTGTTTCGCCAAATTAAAAGAAGTTGCACGGTTCACCGGGATTAGCACTAATAGGTAGTCAGTGTTTCACTAAATTAAATGGCGCAATTACCAGGATTAGCGTTACGGCAGTCGATGTTGTGATTAGTTTTAAAGGCACGTAGTTCATAAATTGAACTACGAGATGAAAAGGATTCATAATTGAACCGAGAGTGTGGATAGGGGTCACGGTAAAAATCACTGAGATTGTATCTCACCCTTTATGTTGTTGATGTTTTTACAGAGAAACAGGGAAAGAAGAAGGCTAAGAGGCATGAGTAGATGTTACGCTCAAGATGGAGATTGAAGATTTAATTCTTCACCACTTATGTTTTATTTTCCCTTGTTATCTTTGTAACTCGATAATATAACTTGGATTATTATTTAAGTTATGTAATCGTTTCCGCTTTCCTTGTGATGATATTGAACACTAGTAAGTTAATGATGTTGAAGTCATGCACCGTTTTGGTTTAGGATAGGTTATGATGGAGTGATATTTTATAATATCGAAAAAAATTAGTTGTGTTCAATATCTAAACAGGAATTTATCTCTGATGTATGCTAAAACTGTGCATTCTTATATTTCTACTAGTTAGAGATATTAGGGTGTTACATTTTTTATGTTTTTTGAAGTATCAATTTTATTCATATTGTTAATATTACCACATATCTTCTATTAGAACTAGAAATTATGAATAGATGGTTGATAATTTTTAAAAAAATAATTTCAGCATTTTGAAGTTATCTTTTTACAACAACTTCAATTGAGTCTCTGTGAAATCAAAATTGCATTTTTAGTCATTTTATTTAGTTTATAAATAATTTTAATTTATAAATAACTATTTTAATTATACTTGCATTTTCGTGTCCCTGTTCATGTGTTTATGAGTTTCTATGTTTCGTTCATGAGCGGTCCATCCCAGACTTTTTGGTCAAGATCCGCGACTGGTAGTGTCTAGTCTATCCATGTTTTGTTCATATAATGATATTTTTCAGAACAAAACTCAAGAGAGAGAGAGAGAGAGAGAGAGAGAGAGAGAGATACCTCACGGCGTTAGATCCGAGGTCAATCCAAGTATGTCTGAGCTTGCGAGGTTTTCTATCCGAGCTTGGAGGTCTTCTATCCGAGGTGAGCAGGAGCTAGGATAGATTTCGAAGTCGTCCACTCCAAGGTTGAGGTCAGATGGACGTTCCTTAAGTCGGGAGCTTCTAAGGTTAAGCTCTCCGGAGTCGTCTTCCAACTGTTCTATACCTTACCTCAGATCCGGGGTCCTGGAGCGATAGTAGGTATTCTTTGTCTCTGTACAGTCTTCTCCTTAGCTCGAGGTCGGATAAATGCCTCGCGAGCCGAAATCTTCTGAGGTAGTCTTCCTCAGCATCGCCTTCTTCCGAGGTTGGACTCAGAAGGGTTGGGTACCTGCACACTCGCAGATGCAAAAGTCTGCAGTCAGAAGTCAGTGAAAGATACAAATGAGAGAAGCGTACCTGATTCTAGGGAGTAGTGTCGTATTTATATACCTGGGCTAGGGAGTATTTATAGTTGGTTAGTAAGGCCCATTAGATAGTAAGGTCATTAGATAGTAATGTCCATTAGTTGGTTAGAATATAAGGTAGATGGTAGACTCATTTAGGGTTATCTCCTCTCATTTGTAATATCTTACCACTTTCAATATAATAGATCTTTAAAGTTTTTCTCTCTAATTTCCATGGATGCCATGTTTTACAACATGGTATCAGAGCAAATATGGTATCCTCCTTGAACACTAATTCCGATGAGGTTCTTCTCTTTACTTTATTATAGTTTCTTTTTCTAATTCATTTACTTTCCTTTACGGATCTGATTCATTCTCTCGATGTTCTGGGTTCATTTTCTTTTGTTGTTTTCTGATTTTCAAGATTGGTATGCAACATTCGTTCAAGATCAACCGCGATTAATGATTTTAGATTTTTGATTCAATTTCTGTCGTTCATTTTGGAACCTCCATCATTACTTGTTTTCTTCTTCTCCTCAAATTTCTTCTTCACGATCTAGTTTATTCTTCGCAACTGAGATCCGCTCCCTGCCTCTCGAAATTGTGCTCTGTGCTCTCGAGTTTCGCGTGTTTGTGGCAAATAGATATAACGGAGGAGTGTGAATCTTATACGGTGTCATTTTGAGGCTGAGCAGATGCACATCATTGCGTAGATATTGGTAATTGTTGTGCCATCGGAGCGGTCAGTTATGAAC
The DNA here is from genome assembly GCA_963573325.1 of Astragalus glycyphyllos. Classification (NCBI taxonomy): domain Eukaryota; kingdom Viridiplantae; phylum Streptophyta; class Magnoliopsida; order Fabales; family Fabaceae; genus Astragalus; species Astragalus glycyphyllos. The sequence continues at coordinate 27,141,944 of OY754314.1, read as the reverse complement.
TTGGTTTGGTTCTCAAAGATTATTTTTTGGCTTTGCGATTTGGTTATGTTCGCCTATGCTTCAGATCTTCATTTTCGTAGCAGCATTGATTCTGTTTGGCACCTGGATTTGGTTTGGTGTTGGAATCGCACTTCTGGGCTTCATTTTTGCACAATCAAATTCTATTTTTACAGTTCTCGCAACTCCGATGTCGTACTTGATTACAATATGTTTCTGGATCATTGTTTCATTTTCTGAAGTTTCTTGTTCTGGATTTTTGGATTATCGCTATTGTTACTGGTTTTAATTTTTTTTTACCAAACAACTTACAAGCTGTTTGATGAAATCCCCGAAGAGAATTCTGTGTAGCTGCTATTATATAATTTGAGGTGTTGAGTAGTTGGGTGATAGTATTTCCTAGAGTTGTTAATAGCATCTGTGTAGCTGTTTGAAATCAATGGAATATGCCTAGAATGTTTGTTCTGAATCATGGTGTTTGTGGTGTGATATCTAACCAGACACTTATAATGAGTTAATGAGTAGTACATCATTGGGTGACATGAGACCATAGCTTATGTATTTTGTTTGAGGCAAGTTTCTGTTGCTACCCCTAAATTGCATAGGCTGATTAATAGGAGTGAATATATGATACATGAGTTGTTAATTTGTGGTGTCACTTAGAGGGATGGACTTATGTGGTGCTACGTTGATTTATTTGGTAACGTGGCTTTATTAGAGATGGCCTTTGGTGATAGTTCTCATTTTGGCATAAGTTTTGACATAAACAATGGACCCAAAGCTGTCGACTATATTCAGAAAGCAGTGGCTAAGTGGCCTCCACTACGGCCATTGTGTTTGATTTTGAAAGTATATTTCCAGCAAAGTGAAGTCAATGAGGTTTATTCTGGTGTACAGGGGTGTTTATTTTTGGTCATCTATGTCATTGGCTTATTAATATCTTTGGTGTAGTAGAGCCCTCTTGTGATGTCTTGGATTTTTGTAGTGTCAACTTGTAGGTTTTCTCACTACTGTGGCTTGTTCCTTTGTTTGAAATCATTGGCTTAATAGCATTTGGTCTATCCAGTATTCTCAATAGTTGGATTATGGATTTTGGTAGTGATGATGATGTCTGAATTTTTTAGCTTCTGTTTATGGTCGTTAATCATGATGCTTCTGCTATAAATGGTTAAGCATTGAGATTTTGCTTCTGTCTTGAGCGATTGAGTAATCTTGATGGTTAAGCATTGATGTGCTTCTGCCAAGTGGTTAAATTTTGGGGTATTGTTTCTGCTTGGCGGTTAAGCCTTTGACCCTATGGCCTTCTTGATGTTTGCTTCTGCCAAATGGTTAAACTTTGAGCTAAGTTTCTGTTTGGTGGTTAAACCTTTGCCCTATGGCCTAATTGATGTTTGCTTCTGCCAAATGGTTAAACTTTGAGCTAAGTTTCTGTTTCGCGGCTAAGCCTTTGCCCTATGGCATTTTTGATGTTTGCTTTTGCCCTATGGTGATTAAGCGTTTTGCTTCCTTCAAGTGATTAAGCCTTGAGTTGTGGCTTTAGCTTGATGGTTAAGTGTTGGTTGTTGCCTCCTCCGAGTAGTTAAACCTTGAGTTGTTGTTTCTGTTCGATGGTTAAGCTTTTGTTGACTTCTTTGACACTTGGATAGTTATGCCTAAGAGTGGAGTTTGTTGATTCCTTTGGAGTGAATGTTGTGGAGACGCCAGAAGAAGCTTGAAGGGGCCCGATAGTTGGTCGAAGACTTCTAGTAGCTATGCACCTCAACTACTGCCAATTCGAAGATTGTTCTTTATTTTCCTTACTTTTGTAATATCTTTGTATCTTTGTATTGCTTATCTCAAGCTGGAAGTGTTGTGAACACTGTCCAGCTTGCGGGTGGCTGTTAAAATATAATTAGTATGTCCATTAGTTGGTTAGTATGGCCCATTAGATAGTAAGGTCATTAGATAGTAATGTCCATTAGTTGGTTAGTATATAAGGTAGATGGTAGACTCATTAAGGTTATCTCTCCTAATTTGTAATATCTAACCACTTTCAATAAAATAGATCTTTAAAGTTTTTCTCTCTAATTTCGATGGATGCCATGTTTTTCAACATGGTATCAGAGCAAATATTGTATCCTCCTTGAACACTAATTCCGATGAGGTTCTTCTCTTTATTTTATTATAGTTTCTTTTTTAAATTCATTTACTTTCCTTTTCGGATCTAATTCATTCTCTCGATGTTCTGGGTTCGTCTTTCTTTTGTTGTTTTCTGATTTTCAAGATTAGTAAGCAACATTCATTCAAGATCAACCGCGATTAATGATTTTAGATTTTTGATTCAATTTCTGTCGTTCATTTTGGAACCTCCATCATTACTTGTTTTCTGCTTCTCCTCAAATTTGTTCTTCACGATCTAGTTTATTCTTCACAACTGAGATCCGCTCCCTGCCTCCCGAAACTATGTTCTGTGCTCTGGAGTTTCGTGTGTTTGTGGCGAATAGATATAACGGAGGAGTGTCAATCTTATAAAGCGTCATTTTGAGGTTGAGCAGATGCACAGTATTGCGTAGATATTGATAATTGTTGTGCCATCGAAGCGGTCAGTTATGAACTTGGTTTGGTTTTCAAAGATTATTTTTTGGCTTTCCGATTTGGTTATGTTCGCCTATGCTTCAGATCTTCATTTTCGTAGCAACATTGATTCTGTTTGGCACCTGGATTTGGTTTGGTGTTGGAATCGCACTTTTGGGCTTCATTTTTGCACAATCAAGTTCTATTTTTACAGTTCTCGCAACTCCAATGTCGTACTAGATTACAGTATGTTTCTGGATCGTTGTTTGATTTTCTGAAATTCCTGGTTCTGGATTTTTGGATTATCGCTATTGTTACTGGTTTTACCTTTTTTTTTTACCAAACAACTTACAAGCTGTTTGATGAAATCCCCGAAAAGAATTCTGTGTAGCTGCTATTATATAATTTGAGGTGTTGAGTAGTTGGGTGATAGTATTTGCTGGAGGTGTTGATAGCATATATGTAGCTGTTGGTAATCAATGGAGTATGCCTAGAATGTTTATTCTGAATCATGGTGTTTGTGGTGTGATATCTAACCAAACACTTATAATGAGTTAATGAGTAGTACTTCGTTGGGTGACATGAGACCATAGCTGATGTATTTTGTTTGAGGCAAGTTTCTGTTGCTTCCCTTAAATTGCATAGGCTGATTACTAGGAGTGAATATATGATACATGAGTTGTTAATTTGTGGTGTCACTTAGAGGGATGGAATTATGTGGTGCTACGTTGATTTATTTGGTAATGTGGCTTTATTGGAGATGGCCTTTGGTGATAGTTCTCATTTTGGTATAAGTTTTGACATAAACAATGGACCCAAAGCTGTCGAGTATATACAGGAAGCAGTGGCTAAGTGGCCTTCACTACGCCCATTGTGTTTGATTTTGAAAGTATTTTTCCAGCAAAGAGAAGTCAATGAGGTTTATTCTGGTGTACAGGGGTCTTTATTTTTGGTCATCTATGTCATTGGCTTATTAATATCTTTGGTGTAGTAGAGCCCTCTTGTGATGTCTTGGATTTTCGTAGTGTCAACTTGTAGGTTTTCTCACTACTGTGGCTTGTTCCTTTGTTTGAAATCATTGGCTTAATAGCATTTGGTCTATCCAGTATTCTCAAGAGTTGGATTATGGTTTTTGGTAGTGATGATGATGTCTGAATTTTTTAGCTTCTGTTTATGGTGGTTAAGCATGATGCTTCTGCTATAAATGGTTAAGCCTTGAGATTTTGCTTCTGTCTTGAGCGATTGAGTAATCTTGATGGTTAAGCATTGATGTGCTTCTGCCAAGTGGTTAAACTTTGGGGTATTGTGTCTGCTTGGCGGTTAAGCCTTTGACCCTATGGCCTTCTTAATGTTTGCTTCTGCCAAATGGTTAAACTTTGAGCTAAGTTTCTGTTTGGTGGTTAAGCCTTTGCCCTATGGCCTTATTGCCCTATGGCCTTATTGATGTTTGCTTCTGCCAAATGGTTAAACTTTGAGCTAAGTTTCTGTTTCGCGGCTAAGCCTTTGCCCTATGGCATTTTTGATGTTTGCTTTTGCCCTATGGTGATTAAGCGTTTTGCTTCCTTCAAGTGATTAAGCCTTGAGTTGTGGCTTTAGCTTGATGGTTAAGTGTTGGTTGTTGCCTCCTCCGAGTAGTTAAACCTTGAGTTGTTGTTTCTGTTCGATGGTTAAGCTTTTGTTGACTTCTCTGACACTTGGATGGTTATGCCTAAGAGTGGAGTTTGTTGATTCCTTTGGAGTGAATGTTGTGGAGACGCCAGAAGAAGCTTGAAGGGGCCCGATAGTTGGTCGAAGACTTCTAGGAGCTATGCACCTCAACTACTGCCAATTCGAAGATTGTTCTTTATTTTCCTTACTTTTGTAATATCTTTGTATCTTTGTATTGCTTATCTCAAGCTGGAAGTGTTGTGAACACTGTCCAGCTTGCGGGTGGCTGTTAAAATATAAGTAGTATGTCCATTAGTTGGTTAGTATGGCCCATTAGATAGTAAGGTCATTAGATAGTAATGTCCATTAGTTGGTTAGTTATAAGGTAGATGGTAGACTCATTAAGGTTATCTCTCCTAATTTGTAATATCTAACCACTTTCAATAAAATAGATCTTTAAAGTTTTTCTCTCTAATTTCGATGGATGCCATGTTTTTCAACATGGTATCAGAGCAAATATTGTATCCTCCTTGAACACTAATTCCGATGAGGTTCTTCTCTTTATTTTATTATAGTTTCTTTTTTAAATTCATTTACTTTCCTTTTCGGATCTAATTCATTCTCTCGATGTTCTGGGTTCGTCTTTCTTTTGTTGTTTTCTGATTTTCAAGATTAGTAAGCAACATTCATTCAAGATCAACCGCGATTAATGATTTTAGATTTTTGATTCAATTTCTGTCGTTCATTTTGGAACCTCCATCATTACTTGTTTTCTGCTTCTCCTCAAATTTGTTCTTCACGATCTAGTTTATTCTTCACAACTGAGATCCGCTCCCTGCCTCCCGAAACTATGTTCTGTGCTCTGGAGTTTCGTGTGTTTGTGGCGAATAGATATAACGGAGGAGTGTCAATCTTATAAAGCGTCATTTTGAGGTTGAGCAGATGCACAGTATTGCGTAGATATTGATAATTGTTGTGCCATCGAAGCGGTCAGTTATGAACTTGGTTTGGTTTTCAAAGATTATTTTTTGGCTTTCCGATTTGGTTATGTTCGCCTATGCTTCAGATCTTCATTTTCGTAGCAACATTGATTCTGTTTGGCACCTGGATTTGGTTTGGTGTTGGAATCGCACTTTTGGGCTTCATTTTTGCACAATCAAGTTCTATTTTTACAGTTCTCGCAACTCCAATGTCGTACTAGATTACAGTATGTTTCTGGATCGTTGTTTGATTTTCTGAAATTCCTGGTTCTGGATTTTTGGATTATCGCTATTGTTACTGGTTTTACCTTTTTTTTTTACCAAACAACTTACAAGCTGTTTGATGAAATCCCCGAAAAGAATTCTGTGTAGCTGCTATTATATAATTTGAGGTGTTGAGTAGTTGGGTGATAGTATTTGCTGGAGGTGTTGATAGCATATATGTAGCTGTTGGTAATCAATGGAGTATGCCTAGAATGTTTATTCTGAATCATGGTGTTTGTGGTGTGATATCTAACCAAACACTTATAATGAGTTAATGAGTAGTACTTCGTTGGGTGACATGAGACCATAGCTGATGTATTTTGTTTGAGGCAAGTTTCTGTTGCTTCCCTTAAATTGCATAGGCTGATTACTAGGAGTGAATATATGATACATGAGTTGTTAATTTGTGGTGTCACTTAGAGGGATGGAATTATGTGGTGCTACGTTGATTTATTTGGTAATGTGGCTTTATTGGAGATGGCCTTTGGTGATAGTTCTCATTTTGGTATAAGTTTTGACATAAACAATGGACCCAAAGCTGTCGAGTATATACAGGAAGCAGTGGCTAAGTGGCCTTCACTACGCCCATTGTGTTTGATTTTGAAAGTATTTTTCCAGCAAAGAGAAGTCAATGAGGTTTATTCTGGTGTACAGGGGTCTTTATTTTTGGTCATCTATGTCATTGGCTTATTAATATCTTTGGTGTAGTAGAGCCCTCTTGTGATGTCTTGGATTTTCGTAGTGTCAACTTGTAGGTTTTCTCACTACTGTGGCTTGTTCCTTTGTTTGAAATCATTGGCTTAATAGCATTTGGTCTATCCAGTATTCTCAAGAGTTGGATTATGGTTTTTGGTAGTGATGATGATGTCTGAATTTTTTAGCTTCTGTTTATGGTGGTTAAGCATGATGCTTCTGCTATAAATGGTTAAGCCTTGAGATTTTGCTTCTGTCTTGAGCGATTGAGTAATCTTGATGGTTAAGCATTGATGTGCTTCTGCCAAGTGGTTAAACTTTGGGGTATTGTGTCTGCTTGGCGGTTAAGCCTTTGACCCTATGGCCTTCTTAATGTTTGCTTCTGCCAAATGGTTAAACTTTGAGCTAAGTTTCTGTTTGGTGGTTAAGCCTTTGCCCTATGGCCTTATTGATGTTTGCTTCTGCCAAATGGTTAAACTTTGAGCTAAGTTTCTGTTTCGCGGCTAAGCCTTTGCCCTATGGCATTTTTGATGTTTGCTTTTGCCCTATGGTGATTAAGCGTTTTGCTTCCTTCAAGTGATTAAGCCTTGAGTTGTGGCTTTAGCTTGATGGTTAAGTGTTGGTTGTTGCCTCCTCCGAGTAGTTAAACCTTGAGTTGTTGTTTCTGTTCGATGGTTAAGCTTTTGTTGACTTCTCTGACACTTGGATGGTTATGCCTAAGAGTGGAGTTTGTTGATTCCTTTGGAGTGAATGTTGTGGAGACGCCAGAAGAAGCTTGAAGGGGCCCGATAGTTGGTCGAAGACTTCTAGGAGCTATGCACCTCAACTACTGCCAATTCGAAGATTGTTCTTTATTTTCCTTACTTTTGTAATATCTTTGTATCTTTGTATTGCTTATCTCAAGCTGGAAGTGTTGTGAACACTGTCCAGCTTGCGGGTGGCTGTTAAAATATAAGTAGTATGTCCATTAGTTGGTTAGTATGGCCCATTAGATAGTAAGGTCATTAGATAGTAATGTCCATTAGTTGGTTAGTTATAAGGTAGATGGTAGACTCATTAAGGTTATCTCTCCTAATTTGTAATATCTAACCACTTTCAATAAAATAGATCTTTAAAGTTTTTCTCTCTAATTTCGATGGATGCCATGTTTTTCAACATGGTATCAGAGCAAATATTGTATCCTCCTTGAACACTAATTCCGATGAGGTTCTTCTCTTTATTTTATTATAGTTTCTTTTTTAAATTCATTTACTTTCCTTTTCGGATCTAATTCATTCTCTCGATGTTCTGGGTTCGTCTTTCTTTTGTTGTTTTCTGATTTTCAAGATTAGTAAGCAACATTCATTCAAGATCAACCGCGATTAATGATTTTAGATTTTTGATTCAATTTCTGTCGTTCATTTTGGAACCTCCATCATTACTTGTTTTCTGCTTCTCCTCAAATTTGTTCTTCACGATCTAGTTTATTCTTCACAACTGAGATCCGCTCCCTGCCTCCCGAAACTATGTTCTGTGCTCTGGAGTTTCGTGTGTTTGTGGCGAATAGATATAACGGAGGAGTGTCAATCTTATAAAGCGTCATTTTGAGGTTGAGCAGATGCACAGTATTGCGTAGATATTGATAATTGTTGTGCCATCGAAGCGGTCAGTTATGAACTTGGTTTGGTTTTCAAAGATTATTTTTTGGCTTTCCGATTTGGTTATGTTCGCCTATGCTTCAGATCTTCATTTTCGTAGCAACATTGATTCTGTTTGGCACCTGGATTTGGTTTGGTGTTGGAATCGCACTTTTGGGCTTCATTTTTGCACAATCAAGTTCTATTTTTACAGTTCTCGCAACTCCAATGTCGTACTAGATTACAGTATGTTTCTGGATCGTTGTTTGATTTTCTGAAATTCCTGGTTCTGGATTTTTGGATTATCGCTATTGTTACTGGTTTTACCTTTTTTTTTTACCAAACAACTTACAAGCTGTTTGATGAAATCCCCGAAAAGAATTCTGTGTAGCTGCTATTATATAATTTGAGGTGTTGAGTAGTTGGGTGATAGTATTTGCTGGAGGTGTTGATAGCATATATGTAGCTGTTGGTAATCAATGGAGTATGCCTAGAATGTTTATTCTGAATCATGGTGTTTGTGGTGTGATATCTAACCAAACACTTATAATGAGTTAATGAGTAGTACTTCGTTGGGTGACATGAGACCATAGCTGATGTATTTTGTTTGAGGCAAGTTTCTGTTGCTTCCCTTAAATTGCATAGGCTGATTACTAGGAGTGAATATATGATACATGAGTTGTTAATTTGTGGTGTCACTTAGAGGGATGGAATTATGTGGTGCTACGTTGATTTATTTGGTAATGTGGCTTTATTGGAGATGGCCTTTGGTGATAGTTCTCATTTTGGTATAAGTTTTGACATAAACAATGGACCCAAAGCTGTCGAGTATATACAGGAAGCAGTGGCTAAGTGGCCTTCACTACGCCCATTGTGTTTGATTTTGAAAGTATTTTTCCAGCAAAGAGAAGTCAATGAGGTTTATTCTGGTGTACAGGGGTCTTTATTTTTGGTCATCTATGTCATTGGCTTATTAATATCTTTGGTGTAGTAGAGCCCTCTTGTGATGTCTTGGATTTTCGTAGTGTCAACTTGTAGGTTTTCTCACTACTGTGGCTTGTTCCTTTGTTTGAAATCATTGGCTTAATAGCATTTGGTCTATCCAGTATTCTCAAGAGTTGGATTATGGTTTTTGGTAGTGATGATGATGTCTGAATTTTTTAGCTTCTGTTTATGGTGGTTAAGCATGATGCTTCTGCTATAAATGGTTAAGCCTTGAGATTTTGCTTCTGTCTTGAGCGATTGAGTAATCTTGATGGTTAAGCATTGATGTGCTTCTGCCAAGTGGTTAAACTTTGGGGTATTGTGTCTGCTTGGCGGTTAAGCCTTTGACCCTATGGCCTTCTTAATGTTTGCTTCTGCCAAATGGTTAAACTTTGAGCTAAGTTTCTGTTTGGTGGTTAAGCCTTTGCCCTATGGCCTTATTGATGTTTGCTTCTGCCAAATGGTTAAACTTTGAGCTAAGTTTCTGTTTCGCGGCTAAGCCTTTGCCCTATGGCATTTTTGATGTTTGCTTTTGCCCTATGGTGATTAAGCGTTTTGCTTCCTTCAAGTGATTAAGCCTTGAGTTGTGGCTTTAGCTTGATGGTTAAGTGTTGGTTGTTGCCTCCTCCGAGTAGTTAAACCTTGAGTTGTTGTTTCTGTTCGATGGTTAAGCTTTTGTTGACTTCTCTGACACTTGGATGGTTATGCCTAAGAGTGGAGTTTGTTGATTCCTTTGGAGTGAATGTTGTGGAGACGCCAGAAGAAGCTTGAAGGGGCCCGATAGTTGGTCGAAGACTTCTAGGAGCTATGCACCTCAACTACTGCCAATTCGAAGATTGTTCTTTATTTTCCTTACTTTTGTAATATCTTTGTATCTTTGTATTGCTTATCTCAAGCTGGAAGTGTTGTGAACACTGTCCAGCTTGCGGGTGGCTGTTAAAATATAAGTAGTATGTCCATTAGTTGGTTAGTATGGCCCATTAGATAGTAAGGTCATTAGATAGTAATGTCCATTAGTTGGTTAGTTATAAGGTAGATGGTAGACTCATTAAGGTTATCTCTCCTAATTTGTAATATCTAACCACTTTCAATAAAATAGATCTTTAAAGTTTTTCTCTCTAATTTCGATGGATGCCATGTTTTTCAACATGGTATCAGAGCAAATATTGTATCCTCCTTGAACACTAATTCCGATGAGGTTCTTCTCTTTATTTTATTATAGTTTCTTTTTTAAATTCATTTACTTTCCTTTTCGGATCTAATTCATTCTCTCGATGTTCTGGGTTCGTCTTTCTTTTGTTGTTTTCTGATTTTCAAGATTAGTAAGCAACATTCATTCAAGATCAACCGCGATTAATGATTTTAGATTTTTGATTCAATTTCTCTCGTTCATTTTGGAACCTCCATCATTACTTGTTTTATGCTTCTCCTCAAATTTGTTCTTCACGATCTAGTTTATTCTTCACAACATAGATCCGCTCCCTGCCTCCCGAAACTATGTTCTGTGCTCTGGAGTTTCGTGTGTTTGTGGCGAATAGATATAACGGAGGAGTGTCAATCTTATAAAGCGTCATTTTGAGGTTGAGCAGATGCACAGTATTGCGTAGATATTGATAATTGTTGTGCCATCGGAGCGGTCAGTTATGAACTTGGTTTGGTTTTCAAAGATTATTTTTTGGCTTTCCGATTTGGTTATGTTCGCCTATGCTTCAGATCTTCATTTTCGTAGCAACATTGATTCTGTTTGGCACCTGGATTTGGTTTGGTGTTGGAATCGCACTTCTGGGCTTCATTTTTGCACAATCAAGTTCTATTTTTACAGTTCTCGCAACTCCAATGTCATACTAGATTACAGTATGTTTCTGGATCGTTGTTTGATTTTCTGAAGTTCCTGGTTCTGGATTTTTGGATTATCGCTATTGTTACTGGTTTTACCTTTTTTTTTTACCAAACACCTTACAAGCTGTTTGATGAAATCCCCGAAAAGAATTCTGTGTAGCTGCTATTATATAATTTGAGGTGTTGAGTAGTTGGGTGATAGTATTTGCTGGAGGTGTTGATAGCATCTATGTAGCTGTTGGTAATCAATGGAGTATGCCTAGAATGTTTGTTCTGAATCATGGTGTTTGTGGTGTGATATCTAACCAAACACTTATAATGAGTTAATGAGTAGTACTTCGTTGGGTGACATGAGACCATAGCTGATGTATTTTGTTTGAGGCAAGTTTCTGTTGCTTCCCTTAAATTGCATAGGCTGATTAATAGGAGTGAATATATGATACATGAGTTGTTAATTTGTGGTGTCACTTAGAGGGATGGAATTATGTGGTGCTACGTTGATTTATTTGGTAATGTGGCTTTATTGGAGATGGCCTTTGGTGATAGTTCTCATTTTGGTATAAGTTTTGACATAAACAATGGACCCAAAGCTGTCGAGTATATACAGGAAGCAGTGGCTAAGTGGCCTTCACTACGGCCATTGTGTTTGATTTTGAAAGTATTTTTCCAGCAAAGAGAAGTCAATGAGGTTTATTCTGGTGTACAGGGGTGTTTATTTTTGGTCATCTATGTCATTGGCTTATTAATATCTTTGGTGTAGTAGAGCCCTCTTGTGATGTCTTGGATTTTTGTAGTGTCAACTTGTAGGTTTTCTCACTACTGTGGCTTGTTCCTTTGTTTGAAATCATTGGCTTAATAGCATTTGGTCTATCCAGTATTCTCAATAGTTGGATTATGGATTTTGGTAGTGATGATGATGTCTGAATTTTTTAGCTTCTGTTTATGGTGGTTAAGCATGATGCTTCTGCTATTAATGGTTAAGCATTGAGATTTTGCTTCTGTCTTGAGCGATTGAGTAGTCTTGATGGTTAAGCATTGATGTGCTTCTGCCAAGTGGTTAAACTTTAGGGTATTGTTTCTGCTTGGCGGTTAAGCCTTTGACCCTATGGCCTTCTTAATGTTTGCTTCTGCCAAATGGTTAAACTTTGAGCTAAGTTTCTGTTTGGTGGTTAAACCTTTGCCCTATGGCCTTATTGATGTTTGCTTCTGCCAAATGGTTAAACTTTGAGCTAAGTTTCTGTTTCGCGGCTAAGCCTTTGCCCTATGGCATTTTTGATGTTTGCTTTTGCCCTATGGTGATTAAGCGTTTTGCTTCCTTCAAGTGATTAAGCCTTGAGTTGTGGCTTTAGCTTGATGGTTAAGTGTTGGTTGTTGCCTCCTCCGAGTAGTTAAACCTTGAGTTGTTGTTTCTGTTCGATGGTTAAGCTTTTGTTGACTTCTTTGACACTTGGATGGTTATGCCTAAGAGTGGAGTTTGTTGATTCCTTTGGAGTGAATGTTGTGGAGACGCCAGAAGAAGCTTGAAGGGGCCCGATAGTTGGTCGAAGACTTCTAGGAGCTATGCACCTCAACTACTGCCAATTCGAAGATTGTTCTTTATTTTCCTTACTTTTGTAATATCTTTGTATCTTTGTATTGCTTATCTCAAGCTGGAAGTGTTGTGAACACTGTCCAGCTTGCGGGTGGCTGTTAAAATATAAGTAGTATGTCCATTAGTTGGTTAGTATGGCCCATTAGATAGTAAGGTCATTAGATAGTAATGTCCATTAGTTGGTTAGTATATAAGGTAGATGGTAGACTCATTAAGGTTATCTCTCCTAATTTGTAATATCTAACCACTTTCAATAAAATAGATCTTTAAAGTTTTTCTCTCTAATTTCGATGGATGCCATGTTTTTCAACATGGTATCAGAGCAAATATTGTATCCTCCTTGAACACTAATTCCGATGAGGTTCTTCTCTTTATTTTATTATAGTTTCTTTTTTAAATTCATTTACTTTCCTTTTCGGATCTAATTCATTCTCTCGATGTTCTGGGTTCGTCTTTCTTTTGTTGTTTTCTGATTTTCAAGATTAGTAAGCAACATTCATTCAAGATCAACCGCGATTAATGATTTTAGATTTTTGATTCAATTTCTGTCGTTCATTTTGGAACCTCCATCATTACTTGTTTTCTGCTTCTCCTCAAATTTGTTCTTCACGATATAGTTTATTCTTCACAACTGAGATCCGCTCCCTGCCTCCCGAAACTATGTTCTGTGCTCTGGAGTTTCCTGTGTTTGTGGCGAATAGATATAACGGAGGAGTGTCAATCTTATAAAGCGTCATTTTGAGGTTGAGCAGATGCACAGTATTGCGTAGATATTGATAATTGTTGTGCCATCGGAGCGGTCAGTTATGAACTTGGTTTGGTTTTCAAAGATTATTTTTTGGCTTTCCGATTTGGTTATGTTCGCCTATGCTTCAGATCTTCATTTTCGTAGCAACATTGATTCTGTTTGGCACCTGGATTTGGTTTGGTGTTGGAATCGCACTTCTGGGCTTCATTTTTGCACAATCAAGTTCTATTTTTACAGTTCTCGCAACTCCAATGTCATACTATATTACAGTATGTTTCTGGATCGTTGTTTGATTTTCTGAAGTTCCTGGTTCTGGATTTTTGGATTATCGCTATTGTTACTGGTTTTACCTTTTTTTTTTACCAAACAACTTACAAGCTGTTTGATGAAATCCCCGAAAAGAATTCTGTGTAGCTGCTATTATATAATTTGAGGTGTTGAGTAGTTGGGTGATAGTATTTGCTGGAGGTGTTGATAGCATCTATGTAGCTGTTGGTAATCAATGGAGTATGCCTAGAATGTTTGTTCTGAATCATGGTGTTTGTGGTGTGATATCTAACCAAACACTTATAATGAGTTAATGAGTAGTACTTCGTTGGGTGACATGAGACCATAGCTGATGTATTTTGTTTGAGGCAAGTTTCTGTTGCTTCCCTTAAATTGCATAGGCTGATTAATAGGAGTGAATATATGATACATGAGTTGTTAATTTGTGGTGTCACTTAGAGGGATGGAATTATGTGGTGCTACGTTGATTTATTTGGTAATGTGGCTTTATTGGAGATGGCCTTTGGTGATAGTTCTCATTTTGGTATAAGTTTTGACATAAACAATGGACCCAAAGCTGTCGAGTATATACAGGAAGCAGTGGCTAAGTGGCCTTCACTACGCCCATTGTGTTTGATTTTGAAAGTATTTTTCCAGCAAAGAGAAGTCAATGAGGTTTATTCTGGTGTACAGGGGTCTTTATTTTTGGTCATCTATGTCATTGGCTTATTAATATCTTTGGTGTAGTAGAGCCCTCTTGTGATGTCTTGGATTTTCGTAGTGTCAACTTGTAGGTTTTCTCACTACTGTGGCTTGTTCCTTTGTTTGAAATCATTGGCTTAATAGCATTTGGTCTATCCAGTATTCTCAAGAGTTGGATTATGGTTTTTGGTAGTGATGATGATGTCTGAATTTTTTAGCTTCTGTTTATGGTCGTTAAGCATGATGCTTCTGCTATAAATGGTTAAGCATTGAGATTTTGCTTCTGTCTTGAGCGATTGAGTAATCTTGATGGTTAAGCATTGATGTGCTTCTGCCAAGTGGTTAAACTTTGGGGTATTGTGTCTGCTTGGCGGTTAAGCCTTTGACCCTATGGCCTTGTTGATGTTTGCTTCTGCCAAATGGTTAAACTTTGAGCTAAGTTTCTGTTTGGTGGTTAAGCCTTTGCCCTATGGCCTTATTGATGTTTGCTTCTGCCAAATGGTTAAACTTTGAGCTAAGTTTCTGTTTCGCGGCTAAGCCTTTGCCCTATGGCATTTTTGATGTTTGCTTTTGCCCTAGGGTGATTAAGCGTTTTGCTTCCTTCAAGTGATTAAGCCTTGAGTTGTGGCTTTAGCTTGATGGTTAAGTGTTGGTTGTTGCCTCCTCCGAGTAGTTAAACCTTGAGTTGTTGTTTCTGTTCGATGGTTAAGCTTTTGTTGACTTCTTTGACACTTGGATGGTTATGCCTAAGAGTGGAGTTTGTTGATTCCTTTGGAGTGAATGTTGTGGAGACGCCAGAAGAAGCTTGAAGGGGCCCGATAGTTGGTCGAAGACTTCTAGGAGCTATGCACCTCAACTACTGCCAATTCGAAGATTGTTCTTTATTTTCCTTACTTTTGTAATATCTTTGTATCTTTGTATTGCTTATCTCAAGCTGGAAGTGTTGTGAACACTGTCCAGCTTGCGGGTGGCTGTTAAAATATAAGTAGTATGTCCATTAGTTGGTTAGTATGGCCCATTAGATAGTAAGGTCATTAGATAGTAATGTCCATTAGTTGGTTAGTATATAAGGTAGATGGTAGACTCATTAAGGTTATCTCTCCTAATTTGTAATATCTAACCACTTTCAATAAAATAGATCTTTAAAGTTTTTCTCTCTTATTTCGATGGATGCTATGTTTTTCAACATGGTATCAGAGCAAATATTGTATCCTCCTTGAACACTAATTCCGATGAGGTTCTTCTCTTTATTTTATTATAGTTTCTTTTTTAAATTCATTTACTTTCCTTTTCGGATCTAATTCATTCTCTCGATGTTCTGGGTTCGTCTTTCTTTTGTTGTTTTCTGATTTTCAAGATTAGTAAGCAACATTCATTCAAGATCAACCGCGATTAATGATTTTAGATTTTTGATTCAATTTCTGTCGTTCATTTTGGAACCTCCATCATTACTTGTTTTCTGCTTCTCCTCAAATTTGTTCTTCACGATCTAGTTTATTCTTCACAACTGAGATCCGCTCCCTGCCTCCCGAAACTATGTTCTGTGCTCTGGAGTTTCCTGTGTTTGTGGCGAATAGATATAACGGAGGAGTGTCAATCTTATAAAGCGTCATTTTGAGGTTGAGCAGATGCACAGTATTGCGTAGATATTGATAATTGTTGTGCCATCGAAGCGGTCAGTTATGAACTTGGTTTGGTTTTCAAAGATTATTTTTTGGCTTTCCGATTTGGTTATGTTCGCCTATGCTTCAGATCTTCATTTTCGTAGCAACATTGATTCTGTTTGGCACCTGGATTTGGTTTGGTGTTGGAATCGCACTTCTGGGCTTCATTTTTGCACAATCAAGTTCTATTTTTACAGTTCTCGCAACTCCAATGTCATACTAGATTACAGTATGTTTCTGGATCGTTGTTTGATTTTCTGAAGTTCCTCGTTCTGGATTTTTGGATTATCGCTATTGTTACTGGTTTTACCTTTTTTTTTAACCAAACAACTTACAAGCTGTTTGATGAAATCCCCGAAAAGAATTCTGTGTAGCTGCTATTATATAATTTGAGGTGTTGAGTAGTTGGGTGATAGTATTTGCTGGAGGTGTTGATAGCATCTATGTAGCTGTTGGTAATCAATGGAGTATGCCTAGAATGTTTGTTCTGAATCATGGTGTTTGTGGTGTGATATCTAACCAAACACTTATAATGAGTTAATGAGTAGTACTTCGTTGGGTGACATGAGACCATAGCTGATGTATTTTGTTTGAGGCAAGTTTCTGTTGCTTCCCTTAAATTGCATAGGCTGATTAATAGGAGTGAATATATGATACATGAGTTGTTAATTTGTGGTGTCACTTAGAGGGATGGAATTATGTGGTGCTACGTTGATTTATTTGGTAATGTGGCTTTATTGGAGATGGCCTTTGGTGATAGTTCTCATTTTGGTATAAGTTTTGACATAAAGAATGGACCCAAAGCTGTCGAGTATATACAGGAAGCAGTGGCTAAGTGGCCTTCACTACGCCCATTGTGTTTGATTTTGAAAGTATTTTTCCAGCAAAGAGAAGTCAATGAGGTTTATTCTGGTGTACAGGGGTGTTTATTTTTGGTCATCTATGTCATTGGCTTATTAATATCTTTGGTGTAGTAGAGCCCTCTTGTGATGTCTTGGATTTTCGTAGTGTCAACTTGTAGGTTTTCTCACTACTGTGGCTTGTTCCTTTGTTTGAAATCATTGGCTTAATAGCATTTGGTCTATCCAGTATTCTCAAGAGTTGGATTATGGTTTTTGGTAGTGATGATGATGTCTGAATTTTTTAGCTTCTGTTTATGGTCGTTAAGCATGATGCTTCTGCTATAAATGGTTAAGCATTGAGATTTTGCTTCTGTCTTGAGCGATTGAGTAATCTTGATGGTTAAGCATTGATGTGCTTCTGCCAAGTGGTTAAACTTTGGGGTATTGTGTCTGCTTGGCGGTTAAGCCTTTGACCCTATGGCCTTGTTGATGTTTGCTTCTGCCAAATGGTTAAACTTTGAGCTAAGTTTCTGTTTGGTGGTTAAGCCTTTGCCCTATGGCCTTATTGATGTTTGCTTCTGCCAAATGGTTAAACTTTGAGCTAAGTTTCTGTTTCGCGGCTAAGCCTTTGCCCTATGGCATTTTTGATGTTTGCTTTTGCCCTATGGTGATTAAGCGTTTTGCTTCCTTCAAGTGATTAAGCCTTGAGTTGTGGCTTTAGCTTGATGGTTAAGTGTTGGTTGTTGCCTCCTCCGAGTAGTTAAACCTTGAGTTGTTGTTTCTGTTCGATGGTTAAGCTTTTGTTGACTTCTTTGACACTTGGATGGTTATGCCTAAGAGTGGAGTTTGTTGATTCCTTTGGAGTGAATGTTGTGGAGACGCCAGAAGAAGCTTGAAGGGGCCCGATAGTTGGTCGAAGACTTCTAGGAGCTATGCACCTCAACTACTGCCAATTCGAAGATTGTTCTTTATTTTCCTTACTTTTGTAATATCTTTGTATCTTTGTATTGCTTATCTCAAGCTGGAAGTGTTGTGAACACTGTCCAGCTTGCGGGTGGCTGTTAAAATATAAGTAGTATGTCCATTAGTTGGTTAGTATGGCCCATTAGATAGTAAGGTCATTAGATAGTAATGTCCATTAGTTGGTTAGTATATAAGGTAGATGGTAGACTCATTAAGGTTATCTCTCCTAATTTGTAATATCTAACCACTTTCAATAAAATAGATCTTTAAAGTTTTTCTCTCTAATTTCGATGGATGCCATGTTTTTCAACATGGTATCAGAGCAAATATTGTATCCTCCTTGAACACTAATTCCGATGAGGTTCTTCTCTTTATTTTATTATAGTTTCTTTTTTAAATTCATTTACTTTCCTTTTCGGATCTAATTCATTCTCTCGATGTTCTGGGTTCGTCTTTCTTTTGTTGTTTTCTGATTTTCAAGATTAGTAAGCAACATTCATTCAAGATCAACCGCGATTAATGATTTTAGATTTTTGATTCAATTTCTGTCGTTCATTTTGGAACCTCCATCATTACTTGTTTTCTGCTTCTCCTCAAATTTGTTCTTCACGATCTAGTTTATTCTTCACAACTGAGATCCGCTCCCTGCCTCCCGAAACTATGTTCTGTGCTCTGGAGTTTCGTGTGTTTGTGGCGAATAGATATAACGGAGGAGTGTCAATCTTATAAAGCGTCATTTTGAGGTTGAGCAGATGTACAGTATTGCGTAGATATTGATAATTGTTGTGCCATCGGAGCGGTCAGTTATGAACTTGGTTTGGTTTTCAAAGATTATTTTTTGGCTTTCCGATTTGGTTATGTTCGCGTATGCTTCAGATCTTCATTTTCGTAGCAACATTGATTCTGTTTGGCACCTGGATTTGGTTTGGTGTTGGAATCGCACTTCTGGGCTTCATTTTTGCACAATCAAGTTCTATTTTTACAGTTCTCGCAACTCCAATGTCATACTAGATTACAGTATGTTTCTGGATCGTTGTTTGATTTTCTGAAGTTCCTGGTTCTGGATTTTTGGATTATCGCTATTGTTATTGGTTTTACCTTTTTTTTTACCAAACAACTTACAAGCTGTTTGATGAAATCCCCGAAAAGAATTCTGTGTAGCTGCTATTATATAATTTGAGGTGTTGAGTAGTTGGGTGATAGTATTTGCTGGAGGTGTTGATAGCATCTATGTAGCTGTTGGTAATCAATGGAGTATGCCTAGAATGTTTGTTCTGAATCATGGTGTTTGTGGTGTGATATCTAACCAAACACTTATAATGAGTTAATGAGTAGTACTTCGTTGGGTGACATGAGACCATAGCTGATGTATTTTGTTTGAGGCAAGTTTCTGTTGTTTCCCTTAAATTGCATAGGCTGATTAATAGGAGTGAATATATGATACATGAGTTGTTAATTTGTGGTGTCACTTAGAGGGATGGAATTATGTGGTGCTACGTTGATTTATTTGGTAATGTGGCTTTATTGGAGATTGCCTTTGGTGATAGTTCTCATTTTGGTATAAGTTTTGACATAAACAATGGACCCAAAGCTGTCAAGTATATACAGGAAGCAGTGGCTAAGTGGCCTTCACTACGCCCATTGTGTTTGATTTTGAAAGTATTTTTCCAGCAAAGAGAAGTCAATGAGGTTTATTCTGGTGTACAGGGGTGTTTATTTTTGGTCATCTATGTCATTGGCTTATTAATATCTTTGGTGTAGTAGAGCCCTCTTGTGATGTCTTGGATTTTTGTAGTGTCAACTTGTAGGTTTTCTCACTACTGTGGCTTGTTCCTTTGTTTGAAATCATTGGCTTAATAGCATTTGGTCTATCCAGTATTCTCAATAGTTGGATTATGGTTTTTGGTAGTGATGATGATGTCTGAATTTTTTAGCTTCTGTTTATGGTGGTTAAGCATGATGCTTCTGCTATAAATGGTTAAGCATTGAGATTTTGCTTCTGTCTTGAGCGATTGAGTAATCTTGATGGTTAAGCATTGATGTGCTTCTGCCAAGTGGTTAAACTTTGGGGTATTGTTTCTACTTGGCGGTTAAGCCTTTGACCCTATGGCCTTGTTGATGTTTGCTTCTGCCAAATGGTTAAACTTTGAGCTAAGTTTCTGTTTGGTGGTTAAGCCTTTGCCCTATGGCCTTATTGATGTTTGCTTCTGCCAAATGGTTAAACTTTGAGCTAAGTTTCTGTTTCGCGGCTAAGCCTTTGCCCTATGGCATTTTTGATGTTTGCTTTTGCCTTATGGTGATTAAGTGTTTTGCTTCCTTCAAGTGATTAAGCCTTGAGTTGTGGCTTTAGCTTGATGGTTAAGTGTTGGTTGTTGCCTCCTCCGAGTAGTTAAACCTTGAGTTGTTGTTTCTATTCGATGGTTAAGCTTTTGTTGACTTCTTTGACACTTCGATCGTTATGCCTAAGAGTGGAGTTTGTTGATTCCTTTGGAGTGAATGTTGTGGAGACGCCAGAAGAAGCTTGAAGGGGCCCGATAGTTGGTCGAAGACTTCTAGGAGCTATGCACCTCAACTACTGCCAATTCGAAGATTGTTCTTTATTTTCCTTACTTTTGTAATATCTTTGTATCTTTGTATTGCTTATCTCAAGCTGGAAGTGTTGTGAACACTGTCCAGCTTGCGGGTGGCTGTTAAAATATAAGTAGTATGTCCATTAGTTGGTTAGTATGGCCCATTAGATAGTAAGGTCATTAGATAGTAATGTCCATTAGTTGGTTAGTATATAAGGTAGATGGTAGACTCATTAAGGTTATCTCTCCTAATTTGTAATATCTAACCACTTTCAATAAAATAGATCTTTAAAGTTTTTCTCTCTAATTTCGATGGATGCCATGTTTTTCAACATGGTATCAGAGCAAATATTGTATCCTCCTTGAACACTAATTCCGATGAGGTTCTTCTCTTTATTTTATTATAGTTTCTTTTTTAAATTCATTTACTTTCCTTTTCGGATCTAATTCATTCTCTCGATGTTCTGGGTTCGTCTTTCTTTTGTTGTTTTCTGATTTTCAAGATTAGTAAGCAACATTCATTCAAGATCAACCGCGATTAATGATTTTAGATTTTTGATTCAATTTCTGTCGTTCATTTTGGAACCTCCATCATTACTTGTTTTCTGCTTCTCCTCAAATTTGTTCTTCACGATCTAGTTTATTCTTCACAACTGAGATCCGCTCCCTGCCTCCCGAAACTATGTTCTGTGCTCTGGAGTTTCGTGTGTTTGTGGCGAATAGATATAACGGAGGAGTGTCAATCTTATAAAGCGTCATTTTGAGGTTGAGCAGATGTACAGTATTGCGTAGATATTGATAATTGTTGTGCCATCGGAGCGGTCAGTTATGAACTTGGTTTGGTTTTCAAAGATTATTTTTTGGCTTTCCGATTTGGTTATGTTCGCGTATGCTTCAGATCTTCATTTTCGTAGCAACATTGATTCTGTTTGGCACCTGGATTTGGTTTGGTGTTGGAATCGCACTTCTGGGCTTCATTTTTGCACAATCAAGTTCTATTTTTACAGTTCTCGCAACTCCAATGTCATACTAGATTACAGTATGTTTCTGGATCGTTGTTTGATTTTCTGAAGTTCCTGGTTCTGGATTTTTGGATTATCGCTATTGTTATTGGTTTTACCTTTTTTTTTACCAAACAACTTACAAGCTGTTTGATGAAATCCCCGAAAAGAATTCTGTGTAGCTGCTATTATATAATTTGAGGTGTTGAGTAGTTGGGTGATAGTATTTGCTGGAGGTGTTGATAGCATCTATGTAGCTGTTGGTAATCAATGGAGTATGCCTAGAATGTTTGTTCTGAATCATGGTGTTTGTGGTGTGATATCTAACCAAACACTTATAATGAGTTAATGAGTAGTACTTCGTTGGGTGACATGAGACCATAGCTGATGTATTTTGTTTGAGGCAAGTTTCTGTTGTTTCCCTTAAATTGCATAGGCTGATTAATAGGAGTGAATATATGATACATGAGTTGTTAATTTGTGGTGTCACTTAGAGGGATGGAATTATGTGGTGCTACGTTGATTTATTTGGTAATGTGGCTTTATTGGAGATTGCCTTTGGTGATAGTTCTCATTTTGGTATAAGTTTTGACATAAACAATGGACCCAAAGCTGTCAAGTATATACAGGAAGCAGTGGCTAAGTGGCCTTCACTACACCCATTGTGTTTGATTTTGAAAGTATTTTTCCAGCAAAGAGAAGTCAATGAGGTTTATTCTGGTGTACAGGGGTGTTTATTTTTGGTCATCTATGTCATTGGCTTATTAATATCTTTGGTGTAGTAGAGCCCTCTTGTGATGTCTTGGATTTT
Organism: Astragalus glycyphyllos; assembly: GCA_963573325.1. Taxonomy (NCBI): domain Eukaryota; kingdom Viridiplantae; phylum Streptophyta; class Magnoliopsida; order Fabales; family Fabaceae; genus Astragalus; species Astragalus glycyphyllos. The sequence goes on along the minus strand of OY754314.1, from coordinate 27,120,212 downwards.
TGTAGTGTCAACTTGTAGGTTTTCTCACTACTGTGGCTTGTTCCTTTGTTTGAAATCATTGGCTTAATAGCATTTGGTCTATCCAGTATTCTCAATAGTTGGATTATGGTTTTTGGTAGTGATGATGATGTCTGAATTTTTTAGCTTCTGTTTATGGTGGTTAAGCATGATGCTTCTGCTATAAATGGTTAAGCATTGAGATTTTGCTTCTGTCTTGAGCGATTGAGTAATCTTGATGGTTAAGCATTGATGTGCTTCTGCCAAGTGGTTAAACTTTGGGGTATTGTTTCTACTTGGCGGTTAAGCCTTTGACCCTATGGCCTTGTTGATGTTTGCTTCTGCCAAATGGTTAAACTTTGAGCTAAGTTTCTGTTTGGTGGTTAAGCCTTTGCCCTATGGCCTTATTGATGTTTGCTTCTGCCAAATGGTTAAACTTTGAGCTAAGTTTCTGTTTCGCGGCTAAGCCTTTGCCCTATGGCATTTTTGATGTTTGCTTTTGCCTTATGGTGATTAAGCGTTTTGCTTCCTTCAAGTGATTAAGCCTTGAGTTGTGGCTTTAGCTTGATGGTTAAGTGTTGGTTGTTGCCTCCTCCGAGTAGTTAAACCTTGAGTTGTTGTTTCTATTCGATGGTTAAGCTTTTGTTGACTTCTTTGACACTTGGATCGTTATGCCTAAGAGTGGAGTTTGTTGATTCCTTTGGAGTGAATGTTGTGGAGACGCCAGAAGAAGCTTGAAGGGGCCCGATAGTTGGTCGAAGACTTCTAGGAGCTATGCACCTCAACTACTGCCAATTCGAAGATTGTTCTTTATTTTCCTTACTTTTGTAATATCTTTGTATCTTTGTATTGCTTATCTCAAGCTGGAAGTGTTGTGAACACTGTCCAGCTTGCGGGTGGCTGTTAAAATATAAGTAGTATGTCCATTAGTTGGTTAGTATGGCCCATTAGATAGTAAGGTCATTAGATAGTAATGTCCATTAGTTGGTTAGTATATAAGGTAGATGGTAGACTCATTAAGGTTATCTCTCCTGATTTGTAAAATCTAACCACTTTCAATAAAATAGAACTTTAAAGTTTTTCTCTCTAATTTCGATGGATGCCATGTTTTTCAACATGGTATCAGAGCAAATATTGTATCCTCCTTGAACACTAATTCCGATGAGGTTCTTCTCTTTATTTTATTATAGTTTCTTTTTTAAATTCATTTACTTTCCTTTTCGGATCTAATTCATTCTCTCGATGTTCTGGGTTCGTCTTTCTTTTGTTGTTTTCTGATTTTCAAGATTAGTAAGCAACATTCATTCAAGATCAACCGCGATTAATGATTTTAGATTTTTGATTCAATTTCTGTCGTTCATTTTGGAACCTCCATCATTACTTGTTTTCTGCTTCTCCTCAAATTTGTTCTTCACGATCTAGTTTATTCTTCACAACTGAGATCCGCTCCCTGCCTCCCGAAACTATGTTCTGTGCTCTGGAGTTTCGTGTGTTTGTGGCGAATAGATATAACGGAGGAGTGTCAATCTTATAAAGCGTCATTTTGAGGTTGAGCAGATGTACAGTATTGCGTAGATATTGATAATTGTTGTGCCATCGGAGCGGTCAGTTATGAACTTGGTTTGGTTTTCAAAGATTATTTTTTGGCTTTCCGATTTGGTTATGTTCGCGTATGCTTCAGATCTTCATTTTCGTAGAAACATTGATTCTGTTTGGCACCTGGATTTGGTTTGGTGTTGGAATCGCACTTCTGGGCTTCATTTTTGCACAATCAAGTTCTATTTTTACAGTTCTCGCAACTCCAATGTCATACTAGATTACAGTATGTTTCTGGATCGTTGTTTGATTTTCTGAAGTTCCTGGTTCTGGATTTTTGGATTATCGCTATTGTTATTGGTTTTACCTTTTTTTTTACCAAACAACTTACAAGCTGTTTGATGAAATCCCCGAAAAGAATTCTGTGTAGCTGCTATTATATAATTTGAGGTGTTGAGTAGTTGGGTGATAGTATTTGCTGGAGGTGTTGATAGCATCTATGTAGCTGTTGGTAATCAATGGAGTATGCCTAGAATGTTTGTTCTGAATCATGGTGTTTGTGGTGTGATATCTAACCAAACACTTATAATGAGTTAATGAGTAGTACTTCGTTGGGTGACATGAGACCATAGCTGATGTATTTTGTTTGAGGCAAGTTTCTGTTGTTTCCCTTAAATTGCATAGGCTGATTAATAGGAGTGAATATATGATACATGAGTTGTTAATTTGTGGTGTCACTTAGAGGGATGGAATAATGTGGTGCTACGTTGATTTATTTGGTAATGTGGCTTTATTGGAGATTGCCTTTGGTGATAGTTCTCATTTTGGTATAAGTTTTGACATAAACAATGGACCCAAAGCTGTCAAGTATATACAGGAAGCAGTGGCTAAGTGGCCTTCACTACGCCCATTGTGTTTGATTTTGAAAGTATTTTTCCAGCAAAGAGAAGTCAATGAGGTTTATTCTGGTGTACAGGGGTGTTTATTTTTGGTCATCTATGTCATTGGCTTATTAATATCTTTGGTGTAGTAGAGCCCTCTTGTGATGTCTTGGATTTTTGTAGTGTCAACTTGTAGGTTTTCTCACTACTGTGGCTTGTTCCTTTGTTTGAAATCATTGGCTTAATAGCATTTGGTCTATCCAGTATTCTCAATAGTTGGATTATGGTTTTTGGTAGTGATGATGATGTCTGAATTTTTTAGCTTCTGTTTATGGTGGTTAAGCATGATGCTTCTGCTATAAATGGTTAAGCATTGAGATTTTGCTTCTGTCTTGAGCGATTGAGTAATCTTGATGGTTAAGCATTGATGTGCTTCTGCCAAGTGGTTAAACTTTGGGGTATTGTTTCTACTTGGCGGTTAAGCCTTTGACCCTATGGCCTTGTTGATGTTTGCTTCTGCCAAATGGTTAAACTTTGAGCTAAGTTTCTGTTTGGTGGTTAAGCCTTTGCCCTATGGCCTTATTGATGTTTGCTTCTGCCAAATGGTTAAACTTTGAGCTAAGTTTCTGTTTCGCGGCTAAGCCTTTGCCCTATGGCATTTTTGATGTTTGCTTTTGCCTTATGGTGATTAAGCGTTTTGCTTCCTTCAAGTGATTAAGCCTTGAGTTGTGGCTTTAGCTTGATGGTTAAGTGTTGGTTGTTGCCTCCTCCGAGTAGTTAAACCTTGAGTTGTTGTTTCTATTCGATGGTTAAGCTTTTGTTGACTTCTTTGACACTTGGATCGTTATGCCTAAGAGTGGAGTTTGTTGATTCCTTTGGAGTGAATGTTGTGGAGACGCCAGAAGAAGCTTGAAGGGGCCCGATAGTTGGTCGAAGACTTCTAGGAGCTATGCACCTCAACTACTGCCAATTCGAAGATTGTTCTTTATTTTCCTTACTTTTGTAATATCTTTGTATCTTTGTATTGCTTATCTCAAGCTGGAAGTGTTGTGAACACTGTCCAGCTTGCGGGTGGCTGTTAAAATATAAGTAGTATGTCCATTAGTTGGTTAGTATGGCCCATTAGATAGTAAGGTCATTAGATAGTAATGTCCATTAGTTGGTTAGTATATAAGGTAGATGGTAGACTCATTAAGGTTATCTCTCCTGATTTGTAAAATCTAACCACTTTCAATAAAATAGAACTTTAAAGTTTTTCTCTCTAATTTCGATGGATGCCATGTTTTTCAACATGGTATCAGAGCAAATATTGTATCCTCCTTGAACACTAATTCCGATGAGGTTCTTCTCTTTATTTTATTATAGTTTCTTTTTTAAATTCATTTACTTTCCTTTTCGGATCTAATTCATTCTCTCGATGTTCTGGGTTCATCTTTCTTTTGTTGTTTTCTGATTTTCAAGATTAGTAAGGAACATTCATTCAAGATCAACCGCGATTAATGATTTTAGATTTTTGATTCAATTTCTGTCGTTCATTTTGGAACCTCCATCATTACTTGTTTTCTGCTTCTCCTCAAATTTGTTCTTCACGATCTAGTTTATTCTTCACAACTGAGATCCGCTCCCTGCCTCCCGAAACTATGTTCTGTGCTCTGGAGTTTCGTGTGTTTGTGGCGAATAGATATAACGGAGGAGTGTCAATCTTATAAAGCGTCATTTTGAGGTTGAGCAGATGTACAGTATTGCGTAGATATTGATAATTGTTGTGCCATCGGAGCGGTCAGTTATGAACTTGGTTTGGTTTTCAAAGATTATTTTTTGGCTTTCCGATTTGGTTATGTTCGCGTATGCTTCAGATCTTCATTTTCGTAGCAACATTGATTCTGTTTGGCACCTGGATTTGGTTTGGTGTTGGAATCGCACTTCTGGGCTTCATTTTTGCACAATCAAGTTCTATTTTTACAGTTCTCGCAACTCCAATGTCATACTAGATTACAGTATGTTTCTGGATCGTTGTTTGATTTTCTGAAGTTCCTGGTTCTGGATTTTTGGATTATCGCTATTGTTATTGGTTTTACCTTTTTTTTTACCAAACAACTTACAAGCTGTTTGATGAAATCCCCGAAAAGAATTCTGTGTAGCTGCTATTATATAATTTGAGGTGTTGAGTAGTTGGGTGATAGTATTTGCTGGAGGTGTTGATAGCATCTATGTAGCTGTTGGTAATCAATGGAGTATGCCTAGAATGTTTGTTCTGAATCATGGTGTTTGTGGTGTGATATCTAACCAAACACTTATAATGAGTTAATGAGTAGTACTTCGTTGGGTGACATGAGACCATAGCTGATGTATTTTGTTTGAGGCAAGTTTCTGTTGTTTCCCTTAAATTGCATAGGCTGATTAATAGGAGTGAATATATGATACATGAGTTGTTAATTTGTGGTGTCACTTAGAGGGATGGAATTATGTGGTGCTACGTTGATTTATTTGGTAATGTGGCTTTATTGGAGATTGCCTTTGGTGATAGTTCTCATTTTGGTATAAGTTTTGACATAAACAATGGACCCAAAGCTGTCAAGTATATACAGGAAGCAGTGGCTAAGTGGCCTTCACTACGCCCATTGTGTTTGATTTTGAAAGTATTTTTCCAGCAAAGAGAAGTCAATGAGGTTTATTCTGGTGTACAGGGGTGTTTATTTTTGGTCATCTATGTCATTGGCTTATTAATATCTTTGGTGTAGTAGAGCCCTCTTGTGATGTCTTGGATTTTTGTAGTGTCAACTTGTAGGTTTTCTCACTACTGTGGCTTGTTCCTTTGTTTGAAATCATTGGCTTAATAGCATTTGGTCTATCCAGTATTCTCAATAGTTGGATTATGGTTTTTGGTAGTGATGATGATGTCTGAATTTTTTAGCTTCTGTTTATGGTGGTTAAGCATGATGCTTCTGCTATAAATGGTTAAGCATTGAGATTTTGCTTCTGTCTTGAGCGATTGAGTAATCTTGATGGTTAAGCATTGATGTGCTTCTGCCAAGTGGTTAAACTTTGGGGTATTGTTTCTACTTGGCGGTTAAGCCTTTGACCCTATGGCCTTGTTGATGTTTGCTTCTGCCAAATGGTTAAACTTTGAGCTAAGTTTCTGTTTGGTGGTTAAGCCTTTGCCCTATGGCCTTATTGATGTTTGCTTCTGCCAAATGGTTAAACTTTGAGCTAAGTTTCTGTTTCGCGGCTAAGCCTTTGCCCTATGGCATTTTTGATGTTTGCTTTTGCCTTATGGTGATTAAGCGTTTTGCTTCCTTCAAGTGATTAAGCCTTGAGTTGTGGCTTTAGCTTGATGGTTAAGTGTTGGTTGTTGCCTCCTCCGAGTAGTTAAACCTTGAGTTGTTGTTTCTATTCGATGGTTAAGCTTTTGTTGACTTCTTTGACACTTGGATCGTTATGCCTAAGAGTGGAGTTTGTTGATTCCTTTGGAGTGAATGTTGTGGAGACGCCAGAAGAAGCTTGAAGGGGCCCGATAGTTGGTCGAAGACTTCTAGGAGCTATGCACCTCAACTACTGCCAATTCGAAGATTGTTCTTTATTTTCCTTACTTTTGTAATATCTTTGTATCTTTGTATTGCTTATCTCAAGCTGGAAGTGTTGTGAACACTGTCCAGCTTGCGGGTGGCTGTTAAAATATAAGTAGTATGTCCATTAGTTGGTTAGTATGGCCCATTAGATAGTAAGGTCATTAGATAGTAATGTCCATTAGTTGGTTAGTATATAAGGTAGATGGTAGACTCATTAAGGTTATCTCTCCTGATTTGTAAAATCTAACCACTTTCAATAAAATAGAACTTTAAAGTTTTTCTCTCTAATTTCGATGGATGCCATGTTTTTCAACATGGTATCAGAGCAAATATTGTATCCTCCTTGAACACTAATTCCGATGAGGTTCTTCTCTTTATTTTATTATAGTTTCTTTTTTAAATTCATTTACTTTCCTTTTCGGATCTAATTCATTCTCTCGATGTTCTGGGTTCGTCTTTCTTTTGTTGTTTTCTGATTTTCAAGATTAGTACGCAACATTCATTCAAGATCAACCGCGATTAATGATTTTAGATTTTTGATTCAATTTCTGTCGTTCATTTTGGAACCTCAATCATTACTTGTTTTCTTCTTCCCCTCAAATTTGTTCTTCACGATCTAGTTTATTCTTCACAACTAAGATCTGCTCCCTGCCTCCCGAAACTATGTTCAGTGCTCTGCAGTTTCGTGTGTTTGTGGCGAATAGATATAACGGAGAAGTGTCAATCTTATAAAGCGTCATTTTGAGGTTGAGCAGATGCACAGTATTGCGTAGATATTGATAATTGTTGTGCCATCGGAGCGATCAGTTATGAAATTGGTTTGGTTTTCAAAGATTATTTTTTTGGCTTTCCGATTTGGTTATGTTCGCCTATGCTTCAGATCTTCATTTTCGTAGCAACATTGATTCTGTTTGGCACCTGGATTTGGTTTGGTGTTGGAATCGCACTTATGGGCTTCATTTTTGCACAATCAAGTTCTATTTTTACAGTTCTCGCAACTCCAATGTCGTACTAGATTACACTATTTTTCTGGATCGTTTTTTGATTTTCTGAAGTTCCTGGTTCTGGATTTTTGGATTAACGCTATTGTTACTGGTTTTACCTTTTTTTTTTACCAAACACCTTACAAGCTGTTTGATGAAATCCCTGAAAAGAATTCTGTGTAGCTGCTATTATATAATTTGAGGTGTTGAGTAGTTGGGTAATAGTATTTGCTGGAGGTCTTGATAGCATCTGTGTAGCTGTTGGTAATCAATGGAGTATGCCTAGAATGTTTGTTCTGAATCGTGGTGTTTGTGGTGTGATATCTAACCAGACACTTATAATGAGTTAATGAGAAGTACTTCCTTGGGTGACATGAGATCATAGCTGATGTATTTTGTTTGAGGCAAGTTTCTGTTGCTTCCCTTCAATTGCATAGACTGATTAATAGGAGTGAATATATGATACATGAGTTGTTAATTTGTGGTGTCACTTAGAGGGATGGAATTATGTGGTGCTACGTTGATTTGTTTGGTAACGTGGCTTTATTGGAGATGGCCTTTGGTGATAGTTCTCATTTTGGTATAAGTTTTGACATAAACGATGGACCCAAATCTGTCGAGTATATTCAGGAAGCAGTGGCTAAGTGGCCTCCACTACGGCCATTGTGTTTGATTTTGAAAGTATTTTTCCAGCAAAGAGAAGTCCATGAGGTTTATTCTGGTGTGCAGGGGTGTTTATTTTTGGTCATCTATGTCATTGGCATATTAATATCTTTGGTGTAGTAGAGCCCTCTTGTGATGTCTTGTATTTTTGGAGTGTCAACTTGTAGGTTTTCTCACTACTGTGGCTTGTTCCTTTGTTTGAAATCATTGGCTTAATGGCATTTGGTCTATCCAGTATTCTCAATAGATGGATTATGGTTTTTTTTAGTGATGATGATGTCTGGATTTTTTAGCTTCTGTTTATGGTGGTTAAGCATGATGCTTCTGCTATAAATGGTTAAGCATTGAGATTTTGCTTCTGTCTTGAGCGATTGAGTACTCTTGATTGTTAAGCGTTGATGTGCTTCTGCCAAGTGGTTAAACTTTGGGGTATTGTTTCTGCTTGGTGTTTAAGCCTTTGGCCCTATGGCCTTGCTGATGTTTGCTTCTACCAAATGGTTAAACTTTGAGTTATAGTTTCTGTTTGGTGGTTAAGCCTTTGCCCTATGGCATTGTTGATGTTTGCTTCTGCCCCATAGTGGTTAAGTGTTTTGCTTCCTTCAAGTGATTAAACCTTGAGTTGTGGCTTTTAGTTGATGGTTAAGTGTTGGCTTGTTGCTTCCTCCGAGTAGTTAAACCTTGAGTTGTGGTTTCTGTTCGATGGTTAAGCTTTTGTTGATTTCTTTGACACTTGGATGCTTATGCCTGAGAGTGGAGTTTGTTGATTCATTTGGAGTGAATGTTGGGGAGATGCCAGAAGAAGCTTGAAGGGGCCTGATAGTTGGTCGAAGACTTCTAGGAGCTATGCACCTCAACTACTGCCAATTCGAAGATTGTTCTTTGTTTTCCTTAATTTTATAGTATCTTTGTATTGCTTATCTCAAGCTGGAAGTGTTGTGAACACTGTTCAGCTTGCGGGTGGCTGTTAAAAGATAAGTAGTAAGTCTATTAGTTGGTTAGTAATGCCCATTATATAGTAAGGTCATTAGATAGTAATGTCCATTAGCTGGTTAGTAAATAAGGTAGATGGGAGACTCATTTAAGTTTATCTCTTCTCATTTGTAATATCTTACCACTTTCAATATAATAGATCTTTAAAGTTTTTATCTCTAATTTCCATGGATGCCATGTTTTTCAACAATAGGTGTTGTAACAAAAAAATTTAAGAATTTGGAGTTAATGATAGAAAGACATTTTCTTTTCTATATTATTCCCTATTGCATTTCAAAGTATTATTGGTTTCAATATCAAAATTGGATTTTTGGATAGCCTTATATGGGGTAGAGATTGGCAATTCTCCATTATATGATATTGTGGGACTTTCTCAAGATAAGTATAATGATGTTTTGTGTCAAAAAAAGTATAATGATGATTAAATAGAATTTGAAAAAATTTTTTTACATTCATGCATGGTTCTTGATATCTACTATCTCGACCTCCTTGTGGGGTGGTTCGCATCATAAAAAATCTGAAAAGGATATTTTTATTTTATCGTGAATATTTATATTCACTTTTGTGAGAACTAAAAGTCATTTTGGGACATAAATTTTTTTGCCAGTTTCTTCTATTTTGTTATGAAAATAACCAGAACTCGAGTAACAACAAATCTAGACATCATATAAGATAATAAAGACGAAGAAAGGAGAAGAAGAGAATGAGAGTCTCTTTGCATTATGTTCTTCACTAGTCCGTCTCAATACATAACGGTGAACCCTATTTATAGGGAGTGGATTGGTAGTGGGAAAACAATCATAAAAATCCACTAATGAGAAGATGGGGAGAAGGATGGACATCCACTATATAATAATAATATTCATAACACTCCCCCTTGGATGTCCGTTGACTATATGTCTCATTAAAACCTTACTAGAAAAAAACCCAGTGGGATAAAAATCTAGTGAAGGAAAAAGAGTACAATATCCTGTCAGTGGGAACTGCCTCGTTAAAAACCTTTCCAGGAAAACCCAGTGGGACAAAACTATGGCAAAGGAAAAAAGAGTGCAGCTTAATTTCTCCTCCTGAATGAAGCGTTACTTTAGAATATGAATTTCAACATCTGAAGTGTGTTCGTGAGTGCATGTGGAGCAATCTACTCCGTTGTCACTTGTGATGTATCCTCTTTTAATTGAGCTTTGCGATCAGTATTATCTTCAAAACATCTTCCTTGAATTGTTGGCATTTGGGCTTGAAATGAAGAGGCAAAAACCATAGGTTGTTTTTTGTAGATCAAAAAGATATTTCAATGTCACCACATGTAGATAATAGCTGACTTGCGATCTGACTTGATCTAGATCAGAGAAATACTTTGTATCCGCATTGTTAATTTGTGTAACATGCATAATATGATATATTCATTAGGATATAGTCAAAAATGAAAGACACATCCAACTCTGTTCTAATGTATTTTGGTTTGTAATAAACTATATTACTACCAATTCTCACATAATATTATCATATCAAGAGATACAACATTTGGTAATATGCATGCATGCTTTCATAGTCTTCGGGACTGATATATTTCATATATTCTTACCACACAACTCATTACACAATATACACAATTTCTGCAGATCAATATGAGACTTTGTTTTTCAAAAGAATTATTTGAAGATATTTCTTTTTTTCTTGAATCCTTCTGGGATTTTCCATCTAGAGCTTTTTCTTTGAACAGTCTATAGTTTTTCGAAGCTCTTCAGGAGTTCTGATAATACTTATATCATTAACATATAAATCAGTTATAGCAAATTCTTTTCCAAATATTTCCATAAAACTATATGGACAAATGATGTCATATTTGTATCCCTCCTTTAGAATATAAATTTAGACGATTATACCATAGGTGTTCAAATTATATTATTTCATGGAGGGATTGATTCAAATTGAGTAATCATATCGGGAATCCGAAAATTGTGTAGTGGAATATTAAATCCTTTAGAAATCTTCAAATAATTATTACTATCAAATGAGTCATACAAATAAGTTGTAGCAACATTCATATTGTGAAAATTGAGTTCTTCATGTGCTACAAGGCTAATTAAGTACTGAAAAATACTTGTATCCACCCTTGAGCAACATGTCGAGCTTTGTATCTCACAATTTCACCATTCTCATTCAGTTTTTGCACAATAACCCATTTCTATTTGACTGATTTCACACCTTTAGGTGTTTGGACTACAGGTCCAAAAACTTTTGTAAAGCTAGTTTAATTCTGCTTCCATTTCATCTTTCAAATTTGGCCAATTCTCCCTTTGTCTACAATCTTTAATAGACTTTTGTTCATGATCCTCACTATCATTATTCATATTTAGCGCTATATTATATTTAAAAATATCGTCAACGTTGAATTCGTTTCGATTCCGTTGTATTTCATTCATGACATAATTCATTGAGATGTCTTTAATTTCAGAATTTTTCAGGTACCTGATCAGTTCTTCTGGAACTAAAATGTCAATTATGTCTGAAGACTCTTTTAGAATTTCTATATCCTCTCTTGGACCATCGTTCTTTTTAGCTCATTTTCTTGTTCGAGGACTTTTATCTTTGGAACCGATTGGTCTACCACGCTTCATGCGCAGTTGAGACTCATTTTCAATATTAGCATTAGCAGTTTGTATATATGATTTGGTCACATCTTTTGGATCAATGAATGCATTTGATAGATGGTTTGCTAAATTTTGCAAATGAATTATCTTTTGAACTTCTTGTTCACATTGTAAGTTTGAGGATCGAGATAGGACAATGATAATTCATTCCAACTGATCTTTTTTTCCAACTACTTATTCTCTTCCCCTAATGTTGGGAAGTTTAACTCAAATGATAATCATCAAACTGGACTATAAACAAGTCTCCAATTGTTAGCTCAAGCTACTTTATAATACATGGATATTTATATCTAATATATTCTCAAAATTATTTGAGACTCATCATAGTGCATTGTGAGTGGATAAATTGAAACGTACACTGCACATTCAAAAATTCTAAGATGAGAAATATTAGATTTGTGACCAAAAACCAAATGTAAAGGGGAAGAGTTATGATAACTTGTTGGCCTGATGCGAATCAATGTTGCAACGTGCAAAAATGCATGTTCTCAAGTGATTATCTCATAAGTATTGGTCATATAATTAACTTTAGACGTCTAAATAATGGTTCTTGAAGACCATTTTATGAAGGCTAAAATGCTCCCGAGGTCCCTTAACTTTATTTAAAGTAACGATTTGGTCCTTTATGTTTTTTTTTGTCTCAGATAAGTCTTTTATTTTTCAAAATTTTGGCACATAAATCCTTTTCCGTCAACCTCCATCCAACTCTGTTAAGAGTGCTGATGTGTATGTTACTGTGCTTACGAGGTAAATCCAAATAGATTTTTAATTTGAAAATTACTTTTTATAAGAAAATAAAAAATCCAATTAATTAGATCTTCTTCTTCCTCTCGCAATCTGCTCTTCTCTCTCGTTAGCACCCTTCTATGAACTGATAATCTACTCTCTAGTCTCTTGTTTCTTCTTCTTATTGTTCTCGATAATTAGAGTTTAAAATAGCTAATTTTGGGGATGACAATAATACCCCAAGGATCCAATTGATGGAGAAGAAAATGGGCCTTCGATTATTGTGCTTCTTTCTGGTAGTTGGCGAAGGTAAAGGGGCAGTATGCTTCATGTTATATATGGTTCATTCTCATGTGAGGACATTTGTGCTTTAATTTATTGTTACGATAGGTAACTTTTCTCATGGTTAGTGTTTAAAATAGGATTTTTTGACAGAAAATTTGAAGCGAAGGAAAATCATGAAACACTTGTTTCAGAGTCTCAGAATAATCAATAGGAAAGGATATGGGGTGCCGTAATCAGTATGGCTCTCCAGATATAGCGAATCTTTCCAAATCTATTTTCATCTTCGTTGTATCTATTTCCAAATTGTTTGCGAATCCTCTTCTGATCTGGGTTTGATGTATCATTTGGGTTAGAGAAGCAAGCATGAGGTTGCAAAGTGAGGTTGAAAAAGCTGAGGTTGCGGGAGTTTGGATGAGGAAGAAGATGAACCTTGAGAGAAATCCTAATTTTAATCAAAATTATGAATCAGCAAATAAATAATGACACATAAGCAAAAATAAAATAAAAAATATGACTTAAATGATGACTAGGATTTTTTTAACGGAGTTAGATGGAGATTAACGGAAAAGTGTTTATGTTCTTAAAATTTCAAACATAAAGGATTCATTTGGGACAAAAAAAAAGATAAAGGACTAAATCGTTACTTTAAATAAAGTTAAGGGTATTAGATATATAGTTAGTTAGAAGTTAGAGAGATAGTTAGTTGGTAGTTACAAATTAGTTTGTTAGATAGTTGTTACTAATTAGTGAGTTAGTTAGTAGTTAGTTTTATGCCTATATAAAGAGGCTTCATGTAATCATTTCACAAAACCCTTATCATTTCTATCAATTCATTTGAAGAATATTTGATCTCTTAATCTTTTCTCTTTTATCTTCAATGGATGCCATATTATTCAATATGGTATCAGAGCACACATGGTATCCACCTTGAATCTGAATTCTGCTGCAGGTTCTTTTTTCGTTTTATTAGTTTTCTTTCCATTCATTTCCTTTTCCGATTTATTCTTTCTTCCATTTGCATCATTTTTTGCTTCCGTTTCTTGATTCCCGATGATTGTGATCTGAAGCGGAGTTCCGATTTCATTTTGGATCGTGATATTCCTTTTCTATTTGCCACTATGGCATCTTCTTTTCTTGTTCTATTCTTCTTCTTCATATCATCTTGGTTTATGTGGGTGCTGATTACCCTTTTCTGCATTGTTGGTGTTGTTGTGATTTCTGGTGGCATGTTACTAGTGTACCGCTTTCAAGAATCCAAGAAAAATGTTCTTGCTATTCCTATTTGCACCTGATGTTTCTTGCTCATCAGAATTATCAAGATGAATCTGATGGTACAATTAGTGAGCAGATCAATGTGGAGTGTAGTTTCATGTGTATCACTCCTTCCTTGCATACTTCAACAGAGACAACATATCTGGAGTTTAAAAGTTCAAGGCTCACAGTAGTTGATTAACTATGAATCATTGTAATTTTCCTTTGTTTTGATGTATCTCTCTATTGTTCATGTCAAGCTAGAAGTGTTGTGAACAACTTCTAGCTTGCGGGGGACTATTAGATATATAGTTAGTTAGAAGTTAGAGAGAAAGTTAGTTGGTAGTTACAAATTAGTTTGTTAGATAGTTGTTACTAATTAGTGAGTTAGTTAGTAGTTAGTTTTATGCCTATATAAAGAGGCTTCATGTAATCATTTCACAAAACCCTTATCATTTCTATCAATTCATTAAATAAAGGTTTTGTGAAATGATTACATGAAGCCTCTTTATATAGGCATAAAACTAACTACTAACTAACTCACTAATTAGTAACAACTATCTAACAAACTAATTTGTAACTACCAACTAACTATCTCTCTAACTTCTAACTAACTATATATCTAATAAAGGGACCCCGGGAGCATTTTAGCCTTTTATGAATGAACGTATACTAAGTGATGTCCAATATCATACAACACTTATCAGATGCTTTCAGGGTAATTCACATAATGACCTGTTACTCAAATTAGTTGAGCAAACAATCTCACAAACTTCTGGTTGTGACTTGACGATATATATATATATATATATATATATATATATATATATATATATATCTATGTGTGTGTGTGTGGCCATATAGTTGATGCATCAATTAAGATCACAAATATCTAAATGGTCCACGTGATTAGTGTACTCGTTTACAAATATCACCGTATTTAATTAAGTTCTAGCATTACGAGAGACTTATTCTCTCAAATTGTCAATTTCTTTTGGGAACTAATGAACACAAAAATTTGTAGATTGAAGAAACTACTGGCTCTTCAATACAAATTCACATTAAAAAAAATTTAACCATTTTTCGCATTATTATATACTCGGGATGGGCCAGCCGATCTTGCCAACAACAAAATTATTAGGATATGTAAACTTCTAGTTTACAACAACATGTGTTTCAATTGAACATATATAAGTGTAGTACAAATCAAAGGAAAAATCAGACTACTTTTCCACTACACTTATTTTATCCAAAGTATGTCTCGTTAACTAAAGATGTTCAACATACTCATTTCTTGTTTCAATATGATATCCATTTGCACTAATATCCTTAAAACTTAATAAATTTTTATGAGACTTTAGAGATTATAATATGGTACAATGTGTAAAAACATGGTTCTCTAGGTAATTAGCTATTCACTGGCTCTTCCAGAGCTTAAAATTACATTTTGCAAACTTCTGGTAGCAAGTTGATAAGACGTACACATGCTACTATATGACTTCTGGTCATAGCTAGATAATGTACACAATCTAATATAAAATCCACATATTTAATCTCAATTATATTCTAAAAACTTAAAATAGCTATCAAACTTAACTTAAGCTAGCTAATCAATAGCATTATAGTTAAAATGCATTGAGAGAAGATGACAGATAAAACTTCAATTATATTGAAGAATATTTTACTCCTTCAAAACATCAATATGGGATGTCATTGCTACTTCATTATAATCTTGCTAAACGTATAAAACTATGTCGACTACTAAACATTAGGTTTGAAACAACACTTTATTTTGCATACGTGCATATCAAACTTCTTGGTTCCAATCGCATAATCTTAACCGCACTCATTTTATTTAAGCAAAAGTAACGTATTAAAGTTTGACCATTAAAAAATAAATTATAAAACTACTAAGTACGTGTATAACAAAATTTACCATATATATACAGAAAAATTCGGGACACGCAATTTTCTTCAAGAAACAAAACCGTATAAACCACACATACGAGTTTAACAAAAATACACCATTTATACATAAATAATTTGAGACACGCAATTTAAAATGTCATTTCACTTGTGCTATAATGTTATGGTAACATGAAATTACAAGAAGATAATAAAAGGATACTATGAGAAATAAGAACATATAAGACTGTTTGGTTCTTTAAGATCTAGTTATACAATCAACTCTTCTTATTCCCCCTTTTTTTGCAACATTTTTATATGGAATTTCAAGCATAACAGACTGGAAAAGTTACATTTTTTTCAAAATTTATGAGTTACTACACCAATAGGAAGATCATAATCACAAATTATATACTAATATATTTAAATAGCATAATGATAACATTTACCACATCAATGATCATCACCACAACCTTTGTTGTACGAATATTATAATGTGAATCATTCACTTCTGGGAATGAACTTTAATTCATTGAGCGGTTTATCAGTATTATCAGATAATCTTGATTCATAATATTTTTTAGAAATATTTTCTCATTTTGCTATTCCATGAGAATATTTGAGATAGAAATTATATGTCCTTTCTCTTGATTTCCATTGCTTCAAAACATATTAAGATCAAATAGATCTTATAGATTGCAATCATTGTGTAAAAGTCAAGTTCTTCAGAAACTCGATCACAAATCTTTCATATACATTGATCAAAGAAAAATATATTTTCTAATCAATTGTTCTTGAAAAATCGTGCTTTGAGCATTCTTACAGGGATGCTTGAATATTTTCTTTCTTTTAGTTCTTCAAGAACTATCATAAATTTTCACAATGATAAAGGAGACTATTCTTTGTGCAATCCTACAAAGATAGTGGATTATCAAATCATTAGTTCTTCAGGAACTATACCACAATCCTTCAGGGAAGCTTGGATATTAAAAAATTTCAGTTCTTTAGGAACTATATCATAAATGGGAAAGCACGCACACCATCTGACCACCACACACGCATGCGCACCGCCGTCCCGGAGGCTCGGCCGGGCCGGGCTCGGGCTTGGTTTGTGAGGTGTAAATATATTTTTGTGTAAATAATTAATTATTATTTTATTTTTTGGTGCGTTGCGTGTCCAGATTCATTCAACCGTCCGGGTACGATGAACTAACCATTGCGTACAGATTCGTTGAACAGAGCCGTTCTTATCCGCATCTGTTCCTATCCGTTATAGCTTGGAGCGCAAGCACTCCGGTCTTATCCTCTAAGACTTGCGCACCAAGTCAGTTTTGAAGCCTATAAATAGGCCCCTCCCTCACTTGACTCTTTACACCGCTTGACGTTAAATCATACCTCAAGCTCTCTCTCCTCTCTCGATTTTTCTTCTCTTCTACTTTAAAGAATGGCCTACGAGCCATATTCAAGAGTGGTTTGCGAACCATATTCAGAGTGGTTTTTTAACCATATTGAGGTGTATTTCTTGAGCGAAATTTCACTCTGCAGTGATATTTCGTAACAGTTTTAACTGGGCGTCATGGTTGATAGTCTGCCTGCACAATTTTGAGCAGTGCCACGAAACGTCTTAAAGAGAGCGACCTAGTCCGCGACTCAACCCAGTTATATCTTCGACGGATTGATTTTCTAAAATTATTTTCCAATTTCAACAAATCGTTTCATTTTCAAGAATGTCAATGGCAATAAAATAAATTTTTATTAAATCTGAAAAATGTTGGCAACATTTAAAAGATGACATTCATGTGCTCACTGAAACAGTTGATCAGAAAGGAAGAGATAAAATAGCTAAAGAAATATTCCAATAGAAAGAGAATTATTTTCTCTATACAACTTATTAATGGAAAGAGAATTATTTTCTCTATAGAAAGAGAATTGTTTTCTCTATATAATTTATTATCATTGGAAAGAGAATTATTTTCTCTATACTATTTATCGATGGAAAGAGAATAATTTTCTCTATACGGTCTTATAGAAAGAGAATGATTATCTCTATATTATTCTTAATTCTACGGAAAGAGAATAATCATCTCTATAAGAATGAATTATTTTAATTCATATTGTCTGGGAAAAGTTCTGGCAAGGAAAGACTTGGTACTTAAGCGTGTCCGTTGAAACCCACCTCTCTTTCCTGGTAACCTACTCGACAAGAATGAATTTTCTTAATTCATATTGTTGCCGTTAGTGGTTAACGCTAAGGGTTAATGATTTTAAATCATAGAATTGCTTTTTAGCAATAACATTATTTTTGAGAAGTTATACCTTTTACGATATATTGCAATATAATTTTGAGAAAACCTTTCAAAAATTAAAACAGTAAGCAGGCTCAAAGGAACAACAATTGGAATGGGAACCCCCACCTTGAAATGACACTGCTTCTCCATTTAATTGTTTCAATTGCGAGAGACCAGATCATACTACACGCAAGTGTATGAACAGGCCATGCTCTGCCGCGCAGGCTAACCTGACTGAATAACAATTTGTTGCTATAATTTTTGAAATCAACATTGTTGGTGAATGCGAAGATTGGTGGATGGTTATTGAGTATGTTTTGAACATACAGGTTGCTGAAAATAAGAAAATGATGCTGAGTCTGGTTAAAACTTTATTTTAAACAATGATATTTTTTTAAAGCATTGTTTACTTCGTCTATCGGAAGTTTTGTACACTATATAATTTTTAAACATGGTTGACTTTGACGTGTAAACAAATGCATTCTTTTCAATAAGAGCCAAATAGCATTTTTCAAAAGTTGTTTTTTTCTCAAATGACTTAAGAAAAAAAATTGTGATTTTTGAAGTCAAGCAAGAATTTTCAAGACTTTGCATAAATCAGTAAGGAAATCTGAGTATTAGTTTTGACTCACTCAGATATATGCGAATAAGATAGAACGTTAACCAGAAATGGAAAACGATAGTTTATCACTTTTATTTATAATTGTTTTGACTACATTGTAGTATACTTTGGGAAAAATAAAAGTGAAGTGCTTGACATATTCAAAGTTTTCCACTACTGATTTTTGAAAATCAATTAAGTAGCAAGGTTAAGAGTTTTTATAGCGATTAAGGAACAGAGTATGATTCTCATTAATTTAATGGAATTATACATGAAAAGACTGCACCATATTTTTTCTGAAATGAAAGGTAAAATAGAAAGAAAAATAAAATCTTTATTGATTTGCTATTTTGCTGAACTTGATCTCTGTTGTGGAAAATTTTTATAAGCTGTTGGTTAAGCTATGAATAGATTCGCCGAATCTAAAGAAATAAAAAACTTCCTTCGGAGATCTTGAAGAAAAGACAGCCCATCTTGAGAAGATCTTAAAGAAATACAATTACTTTGATTGTAAACCTGCATGTTCACCATATGATCCGAGTGTCAAGCTCTTTAAGAACACTGGTGACAGTGTTAGACAAACGGAATATGCGAGCATCATTGGCAGTTTTAGGTATGCCACTGATTGTACTAGACCCGATATTGCCTATGTTGTGGGATTGTTGTGCAGGTTTACTAGTTGACCTAGTATCGAGCATTGACACGCTATTGAAAGAGTCATGAGATACCTGAAAAGGACCATGAATCTTGGATTACATTATCAGAGATTTTCAACTGTACTTGAAGGGTACAATGATGCTGATTGGAATACTCTATCTGATGATTCCAAAGCTACTAGCGGCTATATATTTAGTATAGCCGGTGGTGCTATTTCCTGGAAATCAAAGAAACAGACCATTTTGGCTCAGTCCACTATGGAGTCTGAAAATATAGCACTAGCCACAGCTAGTGAAGAAGCTATCTGGTTAAGATGCCTGCTAGTAGAGATTCCCTTATGGGAAAAACCGATGCCAGTTGTGTTGATCCACTGCGATAGTACCGCGACTATTGCAAAAGTGGAGAATCGTTATTACAACGGTAAGAGACGACAAATACGTCGTAAGCACAGTACAGTTAGAGAGTTATTCTCAAAAGGAGTTGTGAGAGCGGATCATGTACACACTGATCAGAACTTAGCCGGTCCTTTGACGAAAGGATTAGCCAGAGAGAAAGTCCAAAATACATCTCAAAGGATGGGACTACTGCCTTTAGAACCATGAGTCACTCACGATGGTAACCCGACCTAAAAGATTGGAGATCCCAAGAATTAGGTTAAATAGGTAATAACAAGTTGAGAAGTGATAGGAGATGAACATGCTATTAAAAGTAAAGAAGCATGATTCCTGAAGCGATGTAAGGTTGAGATAATAGAAACTCTTAATGAGATCTATTTAGCCCTTTATGTTTTTTATCCTTAACTTTTCTTGAGTTGTTATTTGTGTAGGCTACTGACATTGATTGTGGCTGTGATTTTTTATTTGGTACTCAGATTACGTCCCTAAGCTAGATTATGTAGAATGGTGCGAGATTATTCTGATCATTCTAATACAAAGTTATAAATATTTAAAGATTAAAACCATGAGATTTAAACATTTGAATTGCATCGTAGAAACCCGGAGTACTCAGTTTTTTGCAAAATTCTCTCTCTAAAGGCTTCTTACTATGGATATGGGGATAGCGTGATAGAGTAACAATCTAGCTCAAAGACATAATATGTGTACCAAATAAAAAACTTGCATTCACAATCTAAAGAACTAAATTGAAACCTGTAACAAACTCAAGAGACTTCATCAACATTAACAAAAATCTAAGTACACAAGAGTCCATTTGAATCACAAACAGGTAAGTACTAGACAGCATGTTGTCCAGTACACCGTGGTGAACACTGGACAACACGAACAAAAAAATGTAAAATTTAATATAATTCTCTTTATACGGTTTATAATTATTTTATATAACATAATTATAATATAATTAGAAAATTATCGTGAAAATAATATGAGATGATAGGAGAGAGAGGGAGAGGGAGAGGGGTCATGATATGAGAAGATATATAGAAGAGAGATGAGAGGTAAAGAGAGGGAGAGAGAGAAAGGAGAGATAGAAATGAGATAGGAGAGAGGCCAGAGAGGGAGAAAGAGGAAAAAGGAGAGAGAGAGAGAGAGAGAGAGAGAGAGAGGGATATATAGGGAGAGAGGGGTAATGATATAAGAAGATATATAGAAAAGAGATTAGATGTAGAGAGAGAGGAGAGAAAATAATGAGATATGAGAGAGGGATAGTGGGGAGAGAGAGAGAAGGAAAGAGGAGAGAGAAGATAGAGAAGAGAGATAGGAGAGAAAAAAATATTGAGTATGAAATAGAAATAGTATTTTTGTAATTTTTGTGGTGGACAGAAAGTTGTACTATGGTTTTGTGAGGGAAAATAATTTGAGATTTTGTCCAATCGCATTCCCCCACTGTTGCCCAGTACCATGAACAGTTTTTCAAATCAAACAGGGTACAACTGGAGTTATCCAGTCCAGTTCCCTAATTTTTAGCATATCAAAAACACCAATTAACTAACACGTGCAAAGCTGAAACAATGTCAAAAAAAATGTAAAAAGGATAACGTTCTAATTTTAAGAGTTAAAGGACCGATTGGGTTATACGCGAGAGAGAATCCAGATTGAGGATGGAATGAGTCTTCTAAGGTTTAAAGTCAAAAATCCATCCTATGTAAGAGGATGGAATTAGTAATATTTTGATGGAGAACATCTAATAGATTAACAAGAATAAGCAAATTAATTAGGAGTGATTGATGAGGGTTCCATATAGCAAAAGAGTATATATGTTTTCCTAGATAATTATAATTAATTAATACAAAGGATGGGAGAGAGGTAGCTTAGAGATCTAAAGGATGAGTAGGTGTTTTTTGTAATTATGGTATAAGATTTTGGTGAAGTTAAACGATTAGAAGTTGACAGCATTTAAGATTTGTAGTTTACCTCGGCAAAGACTAGTAGTAGCTAAGATAGTTTAAACTTGTGAAGTTATTAAGTGACTTGATATCCCTGCCTTGTCCGTGACTGTTTCTTGGATCTATTTCTTGTTTGGTGAAACTTCTAACATTTTAGAAAATTAGTCACTTGTCGATGAGTAACGGGCTTGTCCGTATTTGAGGAATCTTGTCGCAGTATGGACAAGGAATCGTCGTAGTGTGGGCGAGTGTTTCCTCAATGGTACAAAAATACGAGGAATCTTGTCCGTATTTTGTTCTACTTTCGTCGCGAGATGTTAAGGGCACTCTCATCAGCCCACCTGAAGTGTAGATGGTACTAGAAGCATTATTGGAGTAGGAGGTAGGTTTGAGCCTTGCATGGCTTCACTTTGTGACAGATTACAATATGGGCATGTTTTGATTGATATACATTAGTGATTAGCTAATTGATATTGGTATATGACGGATTGTGGTAGTCATTGTTGTTTTAGTTTGTCTTTTGTCTCTTATATGTTTTGGGGGATTTTTTTCATCCATGCACCATTTTTTAGATTGAGCGTTAAGTGTCGTTGTGATAGTCTTTTACAACCGTGAAATGGTGAAGGCGTGATCATCATGGATCACACCCAACAACGTGTTGTGTTGTATAGTATGCCTCAATGTTACATCTCTTATATTTTCTTAACTGTATTAAAGGTTAATTGCTTGAGTCCAGTTACATAGTGATATGGATCATATTCGTAATATTTCATACTGTAGCTATGAATTTAATGAAGTATTGTGGTGACTTTACCATGAGAAAGGTTTTATCGATTAATTCTATAATATTATTATAAACTGTTTTTATATGATTTAAGATATTCGATGATATCCTTTACTAGTGAAAAATATTTTGAAAATGAATCGTAAATTTTATTTTAAAAGAAAAATTACTCGTTTCCTGCATTTTTCTTTCGGGGTAAAGAGTGTCACATTATCTTATATTCAAACCATGAGTGACATGTATTACTACTAAACCATATTCCCTGAATGACATGTATTACTACTAAACTTGAACCAAATGCATGTACCTTTTTGCTTATATAAAAAAGTTGAGGGAGTATAATGGAAGCTAAGATAACTTCCTTCACGTGAGCGGTCCGACGAGAACAAATTACAAGTGATGTACATGAGCAATTTACCTCTATGTTAAGTAAGAGGACAACCAACACCAAAAATTGCAAGTATTATTCTGGTCACTAGGTTTAATGATGTGAAGTACACATATAAGTTCAGTAATACTCCAAAGATCTTTCCATAAATCATAATTTTCCAAACACAGAACAAAATAAAAAGGTGAAGAAATAACAAAAAGTGGACAACGAAGAAATGGTTCAAGAAAGTGAAGGAATGCCACATTCAAGGATAAATGATGAATCACACTGTTGGATCACCATGAAACACTGTTGGACCGCCATGAGTGAACGTAATGATCAAAAGGTCCCTTACATGAAAAGCACCGCCAACTTTTATATAGTTGTAGTTTCGGACCACTCGCCACGTACGTCTTACATATATATTTTAATCCTAAAGAACAAATTTTAAATACAATTTCTAATGTACATTTTAATTGAGGAAGTAGGTATGGAAACTCTCTTTGAGGTTGTTTGTATATTACTACTTCTTAATTAGGCTGTGCAAAATTCGTGCACCAATGTGCGAGCATCTTGGAACAAAAGTCGTAGGTATAAAAACCGTGTTTATGAATCACGCCAAAGATTTTGACAATGTCATGTCTCTTGTGCCACCATCAAATATGGATTGTTTTGCGCTTTATGCCTAACACAAATTAAATATATCTTAAATCTTAGTCATTTTCACATTTAAACAACTCTTTTAAGTAATATGAAGAGAGTGGGACACAAAAGTACTGAATTGTCATAGCGGGAAGGCCGGCTTGTGTTTATATATAATGCCCAACTAACTCATCCTACCACATTATTATCATATCATAAAGGGAAAAGGGTGTGTGTTTTTTTTTTGACTAATTAGTAACTATTAAGTTATGGAACTTGTTAGCTATTAATTTTGGTCATTTTGGCACTAGTTTGGTTGAATTTGGAATTGTGTAGCTCGAGCTATGAGTATCCCAACTTAGATCAAATTTCTGAAGTTAGACTGGGTATAGGTTCAGTGTTTTGGGTATTGTGCTCTCAAGTAAACTCCTTAACCTAGGCCCTTAACCATTAGGGAAAGCACTAATGAGAAGGGGGTTCAGCGGGATTCAGCATTTGTGCAGTCGGTGTTATGCTAGAGAGTAAGATGTACGATTCACTGGGATTAGCACTTGTAGGCAGTCGGTGTTTCGCCAAATTAAAAGAAGTTGCACGATTCACCGGGATTAGCACTAATAGGTAGTCAGTGTTTCGCTAAATTAAATGGCGCAATTACCAGGATTAGCGTTACGGCAGTCGGTGTTGTGATTAGTTTTAAAGGCACGTAGTTCATAAATTGAACTACGAGATGAAAAGGATTCATAATTGAACCGAGAGTGTGGATAGGGGTCGCAGTAAAACTCACTGAGATTGTATCTCACCCTTTATGTTGTTGATGTTTTTACAGAGAAACAGGGAAAGAAGAAGGCTAAGAGGCATGAGTAGATGTTATGCTCAAGATGGAGATTGAATATTTAATTCTTCACCGCTTATGTTTTATTTTCCCTTGTTATCTTGGTAACTCGATAATATAACTTGGATTATTGTTTAAGTTATGTAATCGTTTCCGCTTTCCTTGTGATGATATTGAACACTAGTAAGTTAATGATGTTGAAGTCAAGCACCGTTTTGGTTTAGGATAGGTTATGATGGAGTGATATTCTATAATATCGAAAAAAATTAGTTGTGTTCAATATCTCAACAGGAATTTATCTCTGATGTATGCTAAAACTGTGCATTCTTATATTTCTACTAGTTAGAGATATTAGGGTGTTACATTTTTTATGTTTTTTGAAGTATAAATTTTATTCATATTGTTAATATTATCACATATCTTCTATTAGAACTAGAAATTATGAATAGATGGTTGATAATTTTTAAAAAAATATTTTCAGCATTTTGAAGTTATCTTTTTACAACAACTTCAATTGAGTCTCTGAAATCAAAATTGCATTTTTAGTTATTTAATTTAGTTTATAAATAATTTTAATTTATATTTAACTATTTTAATTATACTTGCATTTTCGTGTCTCTGTTCATGTGTTTATGAGTTTCTATGTTTCGTTCATGAGCGGTCCACCCAGACTTTTTGGTCAAGATCCGCGACTGGTAGTGTCTAGTCTATCCATGTTTTGTTCATATAATGATATTGTTCAGAACAAAACTCAAGAGAGAGAGAGAGAGAGAGAGAGAGAGACCTCACGGCGTTAGATCCGAGGTCAATCCAAGTATGTCCGAGCTTGCGAGGTTTTCTATCCGAGCTTGGAGGTCTTCTATCCTAGCGAGGCCTTTAGTCCAGGTCCAATCCAGGTGGTATCTGAGGTGAGCAGGAGCTAGGATAGATTTCGAAGTCGTCCACTCCAAGGTTGAGGTCAGATGGACGTTCCTTAAGTCGGGATCTTCTAAGGTTAAGCTCTCCGGAGTCGTCTTCCAAATGTTCTATACCTTACCTAAGATCCGGTGTCCTGGATCGGTAGTAGGTATTCTTTGTCTCTGTACAGTCTTCTCCTTAGCTCAAGGTCGGATAAATGCCTCGCGAGCCGAAATCTTTTGAGGTGGTCTTCCTCAGCATCGCCTTCTTCCGAGGTTGGACTCGGAAGGATTGGGTACCTGCACACTCGCAAATGCCAAAGTCAGCAGTAAGAAGTCAGTGAGAGGTACAAATGAGAGAAGCGTACCTGATTCTAGGGAGTAGTGTCGTATTTATATACCTGGGCTGGGGAGTATTTATAGTTGGTTAGTAAGGCCCATTAGATAGTAAGGTCATTAGATAGTAATGTACATTAGTTGGTTAGTATATAAGGTAGATGGTAGACTCATTTAGGGTTATCTCTTCTCACTTGTAATATCTTACCACTTACAATATAATAGATCTTTAAAGTTTTTCTCTCTAATTTCCATGGATGCCATGTTTTTCAACATGGTATCAGAGCAAATATGGTATCCTCCTTGAACACTAATTCCGATGAGGTTCTTCTCTTTACTTTATTATAGTTTGTTTTTTTAATTCATTTACTTTCCTTTTCGGATCTGATTCATTCTCTCGATGTTCTGGGTTCATCTTTCTTTTGTTGTTTTCTGATTTTCAAGATTAGTATGCAACATTCATTCAAGATCAACCACGATTAATGATTTTTGATTTTTGATTCAATTTCTGTCGTTCATTTTGGAACCTCCATCATTACTTGTTTTCTTCTTCTCCTCAAATTTCTTCTTCACGATCTAGTTTATTCTTCGCAACTGAGATCCGCTCCCTTCCTCCAGAAACTAAGCTCTGTGCTCTCGAGTTTCGCGTGTTTGTGGCGAATAGATATAATGGAGGAGTGTCAACCTTGTACGGCGTCATTTTGAGGTTGAGAAGATGCACATCAGCGTAGATATTGGTAATTGTTGTGCCATCGGAGCGGTCATTTATGAACTTGGTTTGGATTTCAAAGACTATTTTTTGGCTTTGCGATTTGGTTCTGTTCGCCTATGCTTCAAATCTTCATTTTCGTAGCAGCATTGATTCTGTTTGGCACCTGGATTTGGTTTGGTGTTAGAATCGAACTTTTGGGCTTCATTTTTGCACAATGAAGTTCTGTTTTTACAGTTCTCGCAACTCCGATGTCGTACTAGATTACAGTATGTTTCTCGATCGTTGTTTGATTTTCTGAAGTTCCTGGTTCTGGATTTTTGGATTATCACTATTGTTACTGGTTTTGCTTTTTTTTTTACCGAACAACATACAAGCTGTTTGATGAAATCCCCAAAAAGAATTCTATGTAGCTGCTATTATATAATTTTTGAGGTGTTGAGTAGTTGGGTGATAGTATTTGCTGGAGGTGTTGATAGCATCTGTGTAGCTGTTGGTAATCAATGGAGCATGCCTAGAATGTTTGCTCTGAATCATGGTGTTTGTGGTGTGATATCTAACCAGACACTTATAATGAGTTAATGAGTAGTACTTCAACGGGTGACATGAGACCATGGCTGATGTATAATACATGAGTTGTTAATTTGTGGTGTAACTTAGAGGGTTGGAATTATGTTGTGCTACCTTGATTTGATTGGTGACGTGGTGATCATCGGTCGTATGCGGGTCAAAATAATTATAAAGATATAAAATATAGTACAAGGGAGTTAACCTTGGTCGTCTCACAAGGAACTCTAAATACTGAAATTACCAAAATCAAGAACCAAAATCAACAATAAAAAAGGGGGGTTTTGAATAAAAGAGTTTGATGTTTAATGAAGAAAAACAATTAAAGATAGACAATCAATCCATTGGTTTCGGGTGCGCTTCTTGGATTTATCATCGGTTCTAAAATAAAGATTCGTGCAAGGTTTGATAATTCTCTATTGATCATAAACTAACTAAACAAGCGTTAATCAGTTCATACGAATTCGCACAGTGTGTTCAATCAATCGTGATAGTGAACAAGCGCCAATAACACAATTAACAACATAACTGAATTCTATCAATCCTATAAACAAGCGTCATAGACTCTATTAATTCCTATCCAAACTAGATTAAACAAGCAATACAATAGTTTGAATGGTGAAAGTTGCAAAACAGAATCATGATGATTAAGCAAAACCGAATCATAAAACGAATCACATAAGCAAATCACAGAGTTTAGGTAATTAAGCAAAACACAAACTGAATTCGCAGCAAGAATTACTGAGATGAAATTGATAGAGAAAGAATTAAAACCATAAAAACAAAATAAACATTAAGCACCGAACATCAAAATCCTTACTAGCAGCACCATTCACCAATAGATTGATATAGGACTTAAGCTTCCATGCAGGTTAGGGCACAAAATGTAAAATTGAAAGTAGGAATGCCTAAGTGAGCCAAGATGGCTCTGAAGAGTGTATTTTATAAGACTAAAAACGAAAACCCTAATCCACTAACAGGGTTACTAGATAGAAGCCCGATAACAAACTAATATTCGGCCCAAAACCCATTTTACACATTAGTGCTTCCGTATTTTGCAGTTTTGACCTTCCAGACTTCAGATTTGGGTTTCGAGCTCAACCAAAGAATTGTAGCTCTGTTCCTTAGCTTTCCAACGCATTCTCGTACGCCTCAATCGGATAATCACGGTCAAAGTTATGGCCTGCAGAGTAGACAGGGGTCAATATGCAATAAAAACAAGAATTAATCAATAATTTGCTATAATGCTCAATTAAGACCCAAAGTCTAGAAACACGCTAAGAGTTAAATATTAGGCACAAAACACAATTAAAATCACCAAGTGAAAAGCTATAAATAGTGCATTAAAATACACTGATCACGTGGCTTTATTGGAGATGGCGTTTGGTGATAATTCTCATTTTGATATAAGTTTTGACATAAACAATGGACCCAAAGCTGTCGAGTATATTCAGGAAGCAGTGGCTAAGTGGCCTCCACTACGGCCATTGTGATTGATTTTAAAAGTATTTTTCCAGCAAAGAGAAGTCAATGAGGTTTATTCTAGTTTACAAGGGTGTTTATTTTTGGTCATCTATGTCATTGGCTTATTAATATCAAGCTGGAAGTGTTGTGAACACTGTCCAGCTTGCGGGTGGCTGTTAAAATATAAGTAGTAAGTCCATTAGATTTTTGATTCAATTTCTGTCGTTCATTTTGGAACCTCCATCATTACTTGTTTTATTCTTCTCCTCAAATTTCTTCTCCACGATCTAGTTTATTCTTCACAACTGAGATCCGCTCCCTGCCTCCCAAAACTATGTTCTGTGCTCTGGAGTTTCGTGTGTTTGTGGCGAATAGATATAACGGAGGAGTGTCAATCTTATACAGCGTCATTTTAAGGTTGAGCAGATGCACATTATTGCGTAAATATTGGTAATTGTTGTGCCATCGGAGCGGTCAGTTATGAACTTGGTTTGGTTTTCAAAGATTATTTTTTGGCTTTCCGATTTGGTTATGTTCGCCTATGCTTCAGATCTTCATTTTCGTAGCAGCATTAATTCTGTTTGGCACCTGGATTTGGTTTGGTGTTGGAATCGCACTTCTGGGCTTCATTTTTGTACAATCAAGTCTTGTTTTTACAGCTCTCGCAACTCCAATGTCGTACTAGATTACAGTATGTTTCTGGATCGTTGTTTGATTTTCTAAAGTTCCTGGTTATGGATTTTTGGATTATCGCTATTGTTACTGGTTTTACTTTTTTTTTTACCAAACAACTTACAAACTGTTTGATGAAATCCCCGAAAAGAATTCTGTGTAGCTGCTATTATATAATTTGAGGTGTTGAGTAGTTGGGTGATAGTATTTGCTGGAGGTGTTGATAGCATCTGTGTAGCTATTGGTAATCAATGGAGTATGCGTAGAATGTTTGTTCTGAATCATGGTGTTTGTGGTGTCATATCTAACCAGACACTTATAATGAGTTAATGAGTAGTACTTCATTGGGTGACATGAGACCATAGCTGATGTATGTTGTTTGAGCCAAGTTTCTGTTGCTTCCCTTAAATTGCATAGGCTGATTAATAGGAATGAATATATGATACATGAGTTGTTAATTTGTGGTGTCACTTAGAGGGATGGAATTATGTGGTGCTACGTTGAGTTGTTTGGTAACGTGGCTTTATTGGAGACGGCCTTTGGTGATAGTTCTCATTTTGGTATAAGTTTTGACATAAACAATGGAACCAAGGCTGTAGAGTATATTCAGGAAGCAGTGGCTAAGTGGCCTCCACTACGGCCATTGTGTTTGATTTTGAAAGTATTTTTCCAGCAAAGGGAAGTCAATGAGGTTTATTCTGGTGTACAGGGGTGTTT
Organism: Astragalus glycyphyllos; assembly: GCA_963573325.1. Lineage (NCBI taxonomy): Eukaryota > Viridiplantae > Streptophyta > Magnoliopsida > Fabales > Fabaceae > Astragalus > Astragalus glycyphyllos. The sequence continues at coordinate 27,090,899 of OY754314.1, read as the reverse complement.
ATTTTTGGTCATCTATGTCATTGGCTTATTAATATCTTTGGTGTAGTAGAGCCCTCTTGTGATGTCTTGGATTTTTGGAGTGTCAACTTGTAGGTTTTCTCACTACTGTGGCTTGTTCCTTTGTTTGAAATCATTGGCTTAATAGCATTTGGTCTATCCAGTATTCTCAATAGTTGGATTATGGTTTTTGGTAGTGATGATGATGTCTGGATTTTTTAGCTTGTTTATGGTGGTTAAGCACGATGCTTCTGCTATAAATGGTTAAGCAATGAGATTTTGCTTCTATCTTGAGCGATTGAGTACTCTTGATGGTTAAGCGTTGATGTGCTTCTGCCAAGTGGTTAAACTTTGGGGTATTGTTTCTGCTTGGTGGTTAAGCCTTTGGCCCTATGGCCTTGTTGATGTTTGCTTCTGCCAAATGGTTAAACTTTGAGCTAAGTTTCTGTTTGGTGGTTAAGCCTTTGCCTATCCCCTTGTTGATGTTTGCTTCTTCCAAATGGTTAAACTTTGAGCTAAGTTTCTGTTTGGTGGTTAAGCCTTTGCCTATCCCCTTGTTGATGTTTGCTTCTTCCAAATGGTTAATCTTTGAGCTAAGTTTCTGTTTCGTGGTTAAGCCTTTTCCCTATGGCATTGTTGATGTTTGCTTCTGCCCTATGGTGGTTAAGCGTTTTGCTTCCTTCAAATGATTGAGGCTTGAGTTGTGGCTTTTGCTTGATGGTTAAGTGTTGGTTTATTGCTTCCTCCGAGTAGTTAAACCTTGAGTTGTTTTTGTTCGATGGTTAAGCTTTTGTTGACTTCTTTGACACTTGGATGGTTATGCCTAAGAGTGGAGTTTGTTGATTCCTTTGGAGTGAATGTTGTGGAGACGCCAGAAGAAACTTCAAGGGGCCCGATAGTTGGTCGAAGACTTCTAGGAGCTATGCACCTCAACTACTGCCAATTCGAAGATTGTTCTTTATTTTCCTTACTTTTTTAATATCTTTGTATCTTTGTATTGCTTATCTCAAGCTGGAAGTGTTGTGAACGTTGTCCAGCTTGCGGGTGGCTGTTAAAATATAAGTAGTAAGTCCATTAGTTGGTTAGTATGGCCCATTAGATAGTAAGGTCATTAAATAGTAATGTCCATTAGTTGGTTAGTATATAAGGTAGATGGTAGACTCATTTAGGGTTATCTCTCCTCATTTGTAATATCTTACCACTTTCAATAAAATAGATCTTTAAAGTTTTTCTCTCTAATTTCGATGGATGCATGTTTTTCAACATGGTATCAGAGCAAATATGGTATCTTCCTTGAACACTAATTCCGATGAGGTTCTTCTCTTTATTTTACTATAGTTTGTTTTTAAAATTCATTTACTTTCCTTTTCGGATCTGATTCATTCTCTCGATGTTCTGGGTTCATCTTTCTATTGTTGTTTTCTGATTTTCAAGATTAGTATGCAACATTCATTCAAGATCAACCGCGATTAATGATTTTTGATTCAATTTCTGTCGTTCATTTTGGAACCTCCATCATTATTTGTTTTCTTCTTCTCCTCAAATTTCTTCTTCACGATCTAGTTTATTCTTCACAACTGAGATCCGCTCCCTGCCTCCCGAAACTATGTTCTGTGCTCTGGAGTTTCGTGTGTTTGTGGCGAATAGATATAACGGAGGAGTGTCAATCTTATACAGCGTCATTTTAAGGTCGAGCAGATGCACATTATTGCGTAGATATTGGTAATTGTTGTGCCATCGGAGCGGTCAGTTATGAACTTGGTTTGGTTTTCAAAGATTATTTTTTGGCTTTCAGATATTCATTTTCGTAGCAGCATTGATTCTGTTTGGCACCTGGATTTGGTTTGGTGTTGGAATCGCACTTCTGGGCTTCATTTTTGTACAATCAAGTTTTGTTTTTACAGCTCTCGCAACTCCAATGTCGTACTAGATTACAGTATGTTTCTGGATCGTTGTTTGATTTTCTAAAGTTCCTGGTTCTGGATATTTGGATTATCGCTATTGTTACTGGTTTTACTTTTTTTTTTACCAAACAACTTACAAACTGTTTGATGAAATCCCCGAAAAGAATTCTGTGTAGCTGCTATTATATAATTTGAGGTGTTGAGTAGTTGGGTGATAGTATTTGCTGGAGGTGTTGATAGCATCTGTGTAGCTGTTGGTAATCAATGGAGTATGCGTAGAATGTTTGTTCTGAATCATGGTGTTTGTGGTGTCTTATCTAACCAGACACTTATAATGAGTTAATGAGTAGAACTTCATTGGGTGACCTGAGATCATAGCTGATGTAGTTTGTTTGAGGCAAGTTTCTGTTGCTTCCCTTAAATTGCATAGGCTGATTAATAGGAGTGAATATATGATACCTGAGTTGTTAATTTGTGGTGTCACTTAGAGGGATGGAATTATGTGGTGCTACGTTGATTTGTTTGGTAACGTGGCTTTATTGGAGATGGCCTTTGGTGATAGTACTCATTTTGGTATAAGTTTTGACATAAACAATGGACCCAAACCTGTCGAGTATATTCAGGAAGCAGTGGCTAAGTGGCCTCAACTACGGCCATTGTGTTTGATTTTGAAAGTATTTTTCCAGCAAAGAGAAGTCCATGAGGTTTATTCTGGTGTACAGGGGTGGTTATTTTATGTCATCTATGTCATTGGCTTATTAATACCTTTTGTGTAGTAGAGCCCTCTTGTGATGTCTTGGATTTTTGGAGTGTCAACTAGTAGGTTTTCTCACTACTATGGCTTGTTCCTTTGTTCGAAATCGTTGGCTTAATAGCATTTGGTCTATCCAGTATTCTCAATAGTTGGATTATGGTTTTTGGTAGTGATGATGATGTCTGGATTTTTTAGCTTCTGTTTATGGTGGTTAAGCATGATGCTTCTGCTATAAATGGTTAAGCATTGAGATTTTGCTTCTATCTTGAGTGGTTAAACTTTGGGGTATTGTTTCTGCTTGGTGTTTAAGCCTTTGGCCCTATGGCCTTGCTGATGTTTGCTTCCGCCAAATGGTTAAACTTTGAGTTATAGTTTCTGTTTGGTGGTTAAGCCTTTGCCCTATGGCATTGTTGATGTTTGCTTCTTCCCCATGGTGGTTAAGCGTTTTGCTTCCTTCAAGTGATTAAACCTTGAGTGGTGGCTTTTGTTCGATGGTTAAGCTTTTGTTGATTTCTTTGACACTTGGATGGTTATGCTTGAGAGTGGAGTTTGTTGATTCCTTTGGAGTGAATGTTGTGGAGACGCCAGAAGAAGCTTGAAGGAAAAAGAGTACAATATCCTGTCAGTGGGAACTGCCTCGTTAAAAACCTTTCCAGGAAAACCCAGTGGGACAAAACTATGGCAAAGGAAAAAAGAGTGCAGCTTAATTTCTCCTCCTGAATGAAGCGTTACTTTAGAATATGAATTTCAACATCTGAAGTGTGTTCGTGAGTGCATGTGGAGCAATCTACTCCGTTGTCACTTGTGATGTATCCTCTTTTAATTGAGCTTTGCGATCAGTATTATCTTCAAAACATCTTCCTTGAATTGTTGGCATTTGGGCTTGAAATGAAGAGGCAAAAACCATAGGTTGTTTTTTGTAGATCAAAAAAGATATTTCAATGTCACCACATGTAGATAATAGCTGACTTGCGATCTGACTTGATCTAGATCGGAGAAATACTTTGTATCCGCATTGTTAATTTGTGTAACATGCATAATATGATATATTTATTAGGATATAGTCAAAAATGAAAGACACATCCAACTCTGTTCTAATGTATTTTGGTTTGTAATAAACTATATTACTACCAATTCTCACATAATATTATCATATCAAGAGATACAACATTTGGTAATATGCATGCATGCTTTCATAGTCTTCGGGAATGATATATTTCATATATTCTTACCACACAACTCATTACTCAATATACACAATTTCTGCAGATCAATATGAGACTTTGTTTTTCAAAAGAATTATTTGAAGATATTTCTTTTTTTCTTGAATCCTTCTGGGATTTTCCATCTAGAGCTTTTTCTTTGAACAGTCTATAGTTTTTGGAATCTCTTCAGGAGTTCTGATAATACTTATATCATTAACATAGACATCAGTTATAGCAAATTCTTTTCCAAATATTTCCATAAAACTATATGGACAAGTGATGTCATATTTGTATCCCTCCTTTAGAATATAAATTTAGACGATTATACCATATGTGTTCAAATTATATTATTTCATGGAGGGATTGATTCAAATTGAGTAATCATATCGGGAATCCGAAAAGTGTGTAGTGGAATATTAAATCCTTCAGGAATCTTCAAATAATTATGACTATCAAATGAGTCATACAAATAAGTTGTAGCAACATTAATATTGTGAAAATTGAGTTCTTCATGTGCTACAAGGCTAATTAAGTACTGAAAAATACTTGTATCCACCCTTGAGCAACATGTCGAGCTTTGTATCTCACAATTTCACCATTCTCATTCAGTTTTTGCACAATAACCCATTTCTATTTGATTGATTTCACACCTTTAGGTGTTTGGACTACAGGTCCAAAAACTTTTGTAAAGCTAGTTTAATTCTGCTTCCATTTCATCTTTCAAATTTGGCCAATTCTCCCTTTGTCTACAATCTTTAATAGACTTTTGTTCATGATCCTCACTATCATTATTCATATTTAGCGCTATATTATATTTAAAAATATCGTCAACGTTGACTTCGTTTCGATTCCGTTGTATTTCATTCATGACATAATTCATTGAGATGTCTTTAATTTCAGAATTTTTCAGGTACCTAATCAGTTCTTCTGGAACTAAAATGTCAATTATGTCTGAAGACTCTTTTAGAGTTTCTATATCCTCTCTTGGACCATCGTTCTTTTTAGCTCATTTTCTCGTTCGAGGACTTTTATCTCTGGAACCGATTGGTCTACCACGCTTCATGCGCAGTTGAGACTCATTTTCAATATTGTATTGTCCAACAAGAACATCCATTTTATTGGAGCATTAGCAGTTTGTATATATGATTTGGTCACATCTTTTGGATCAATAAATGCATTTGATAGATGATTTGCTAAATTTTGCAAATGAATTATCTTTTGAACTTCTTGTTCACATTGTAAGTTTGAGGATCGAGATGGGATAATGATAATTCATTCCAACTGATCTCTTTTTCCAACTGCTTATTCTCTTCCCCTAATGTTGGGAAGTTTAACTCAAATGATAATCATCAAACTGGACTATAAACAAGTCTCCAATTGTTAGCTCAAGCTACTTTATAATACATGGATATTTATATCTAATATATTCTCAAGTTTATTTGAGACTCATCATAGTGCATTGTGAGTGGATAAATTGAAACGTACACTGCACATTCAAAATTTCTAAGATGAGAAATATTAGATTCGTGACCAAAAACCAAATGTAAAGGGGAAGAGTTATGATAACTTGTTGGCCGGATGCGAATCAATGTTGCAACGTGCAAAAATGCATGTTCCCAAGTAATTATCTCATAAGTATTGGTCATATAATTAACTTTAGACGTCTAAATAATGGTTCTTGAAGACCATTTTATGAAGGCTAAAATGCTCCCGGGGTCTCTTAACTTTATTTGAAGTAACGATTTGGTCCTTTATGTTTTTTTTGTCTCAGATAAGTCCTTTATTTTTCAAATTTTTGGCACATAAATCCATTTCTGTCAACCTCCATCTAACTCTGTTAAGAGTGCTGATGTGTATGTTATTGTGCTTAAGAGGTAAATCCAAATAGATTTTTAATTTAAAAATTACTTTTTATAAAAAAATAAAAAATCCAATTAATTAGATCTTCTTCTTCCTCTCACAATCTGCTCTTCTCTCTCGTTAGAACCCTTCTATGAACTGATAATCTACTCTCTAGTCTCTTGTTTTTTCTTCTTATTGTTCTCGATAGTTATAGTTTAAAATAGCTAATTTTGGGGATGACAATAATACCCCAACGATACAATTGATGGAGAAGAAAATGGGCCTTCGATTATTGTGCTTCTTTCTTGTAGTTGGCGAAGGTAAAGGGGCAGTATGCTTCATGTTTTATATGGTTCATTCTCATGTGAGGACATTTGTGCTTTAATTTATTGTTACAATAGGTAACTTTTCTCATGGTTAGTGTTTAAAATAGGATTTTTTGACAAAATTTGAAGCGAAGGAAAATCATGAAACACTTGTTTCAGAGTCTCAGAATAATCAATAGGAAAGGATATGGGGTGCCGTAATCAGTATGGCTCTCCAGATATAGCGAATCTTGCCAAATCTATTTTCATCTTCGTTGTATCTATTTCCAAATTGTTTGCGAATCCTCTTCTGATCTGGGATTGATGTATCATTTGGGTTAGAGAAGCAAGCATGAGGTTGCAAAGTGACGTTGAAAAAGCTGAGGTTGCGGGAGTTTGGAGGAGGAAGAAGATGAACCTTGAGAGAAATCCTAATTTTAATCAAAATTATGAATCAGCAAATAAATAATGTCACATAAGCAAAAATAAAATAAAAAATATGACTTAAATGATGACTAGGATTTTTTTAACGGAGTTAGATGGAGATTAACGGAAAAGTGTTTATGTGCTTAAAATTTCAAACATAAAGGATTCATTTGGGACAAAAAAAAAAGATAAAGGACTAAATCGTTACTTTAAATAAAGTTAAGGGACCCCGGGAGAATTTTAGCCTTTTATGAATGAACGTATACTAAGTGATGTCCAATATCATACAACACTTATCAGATGCTTTCAGGGTAATTCACATAATGACCTGTTACTCAAATTAGTTGAGCAAACAATCTCACAAACTTCCAGTTTTGAGTTGACGATATATATATATATATATATATATATATATATATATATATATATATATATATATATATATATCTGTGTGTGTGTGTGTGTGTGTGGCCATATAGTTGATGCATCAATTAAGATCACAAATATCTAAATGGTCCACGTGATTAGTGTACTAGTTTACAAATATCACCGTATATAATTAAGTTCTAGCTTTACGAGAGACTTATTCTCTCAAATTGTCAATTTCTTTTGGGAACTAATGAACACAAAAATTTGTAGATTGAAGAAACTACTGACTCTTCAATACAAATTCACATTAAAAAAAATTTAACCATTTTTCGCATTATTATATACTCGGGATGGTCCAACCGATCTTGCCAGCAACAAAATTATTATGATATGTAAACTTCTAGTTTACAACATGTGTTTAAATTGAACATATACAAGTGTAGTACAAATCAGAGGAAAAATCAGACAACTTTTCCACTACACTTATTTTATCCGAAGTATGTCTCGTTATCTAAAGATGTTCAACATACTCATTTCTTGTTTCAATATGATATCCATTTGCACTGATATCATTAAAACTTAATAAATTTTTATGAGACTTTAGAGATTATAATATGGTATAATTAATGTGTAAAAACATGGTTCTCTAGGTAATTAGCTATTCACTAGCTCTTCCAAAGCTTAAAATTACATTTTGCAAACTTCTGGTAGCAAGTTGATAAGAAGTACACATGCTACTATATGACTTCTGGTCATAGCTAGATAATGTACACAATCTAATATAAAATCCACATATTTAATCTCAATTATATTCTAAAAACTTAAAATAGCTATCAAACTTAACTTAAGCTAGCTAATCACACTAGTGGAAAAATGACTTTAGAAAGCATCATTTAGCATCGATTGTTTGAATAGCCGATGCTAAATGTGGACGCGGTGGCAATTTTGCAATTAAGGGCAAGTTTTCATTTTTCCCGCGCACCTTTAGCATCGGTTGTTTAAACAACCGATGCTTAAAGTACCTGAGTCAGAGCTAATTGTATGACTCATGTACTTTTTGCATTGGTTGTTTAAACAACCGATGCTAAAGGTCCCATTTTATTTCCAAATTTCACGCATTCTCAGTCTCTCACGATCTCATTCTTTCATTCTCAACTCTCAGTCCCTCACGATCTCATTTCTTCGTTCTCAACTCGCACTCCCCTTCACGCGTTCACCCTAGCATCCGCCGTCGCCGTCGCCATCCCCCCTCCACGTCACCGTCGCCGTCGCCGCCCCGCCCTTTCTCCCCGTCACCGTCGCTGTCCTCCATCGCCAGTTCGTTCACTGATTCGTTCAGAATCTTCAAGCTCAGTTTGTTCAGAATCTTCAAATGGTAAGCATCTTGGCTTTGGTTCTCTTCCTTTCCCTTTGTTTTTGTTTTTGTTTTCGTTTTCATTCTCTTCCTCTCCCTTTGTTTTCGTTTTCTCCGCTTGAAACCCTAAATTCGTTTTTGTGTTCTCCGCTTGAAACCCTAAGTTCGTTTTCGTTTACTAAACTTTGTGCTGTTGAAAAACGTTTGTTCATTGATAAGCTTATTAAGCATATTGAGAATGATAATTTACAATTGCTTCAGAAACTTAGAGAAAGAATGGACAGGTATATTTATTTGATTAGATTTTGCTGTAAAATGAGTTCTTTTTATGATTATTTATGAACAATAATAGCTTTTTTTGTTAAAGCAATTGATATCTTCGTGACAGAGAGAGAGAAATTGGGGAAACTGAGTTTCCATTTTTCTTGAAATTGAATTACACTGTGCAGAAATACAAGCATATGTAGTGTTTGACAAAAGAGCTGACTAGCCGGTACATCTTATATTCCTTATGCTTCTCGTTCGCATCTGAAATTCTAATGGATTTTATTTTGTATTGAAAATTTCGTAATTCCAGATTAGAGGAATCGGATCCTGTTTCGAGTATGATTTTTTTTATGCGATGCTGATGAATGCTTGTTTGTCTAACAATATGCCGAATCTGTGCTTGCTGCTTAATTTAGCTCACTACGGTTGATTATATGTTTTGTATTGATGAGGTAGATTTGTTTGATTTGAGTAAATTACAGGGATAACTTGGTTTTTGGATTCTGTAGCGATTAATATAACTGATTTTTTTGGTATTGAAATATAAATGTTTTTATTGTATAAGGATTTTGTCAGAAAGATGCGGTTAATGTGTTTATAATACTATAGTCTCCCTTTATGTGACCTCATCATCATCAATATTTCAGGTGAGCAAGCTAGTAACTGATTCTGAGCTACCTTAGAGAATGGCACTTTACCCCAAAGGAGCTGAAGTTATCTGTGCAATGGAACTGGCAAAGAGTTGCAGGTCTTTTTCTTCTCATCTCTTCTTTACTTGATCGAACTTGGTTCTTTTCTTTTCATTACTGTGAAATCCACATAGAATGATAGCATCAGTAAGAATGTTGTTGGGCTTGGCGTAGCTCAGAATGATGCTAACATCATCTAATTAAGTAATTTCAAATTCATTCTTTTGTATATGGATATAAGGATTAAGATGATTGCACCTACTAATACAAAAGGCAGAAGATTTTAAAAATAATGCTATGGAAACAAGCATTGCTATTCAAAAGGAGCAGAATATATTATTGATCATGAAAAACTCATATCGTTCCATCCTTGTTTTCTAGTTCCTTTTTTTAGATCCTGAATGCAGCACATTTTCAACAAATATTGACAGAGTAGATAAATTTGGCCATGAAAAAATTTATATTCCATCTGCATCACCGGCAATAGTTATTGGCGGCGTTCTTGGAGTCCTACAAGCTCTCTTTCTAATTTTTACAGTTAAACCAGTCTTGAATTACATGGGGCTTCATTCTGTGAGTCCTCTCTTGACACAGCTATTAGAATTCTATATGAAATTGATGTTACCTTGCTATCTTCTTAAAAATGATTGTCACATTTTGATTTGCATGCAGAATTCTCCTATGTTAAAACCAGCACAACAATACTTGACATTGAGGTCATTTGGTGCACCTGCTGTTATTCTTTCTTTGGCAATTCAAGGAATTTTTAGGGGAATCAAAGATACAAGAACTCCTTTATATGCTACAAGTACATCATTCTTCTCTTTACGTTGAACCAGTATTTCTACCTAGGTCATTATGATGATACTATATCAGTGTTAGATGATAATTAATAGTGTGATTCTCATGGAGATAAAATCAATTCAAGCTTTTTGAAAGTGAACTAGTGGAAATAAATCAGATTTTACTTGTAAATATGAAATGAAATACACCTTACAAACATTCAGTAATTTGTCAAGTTTAACTGCAGTTATTGGAGATGTAACAAATATAATTTTAGATCCATTACTTATGTTCACATTCCGGTTGGGAGTCAGTGGTGCAGCCATTGCCCACATTATCTCCCAGTGAGTTCACCTTTGTCTGCTCTTATTTTCTGATTCCAAATAGAAGTCATCTTTCACTTCTGTTTCTCATTTCATTATTTCTGACATGATTTGATAGGTACTTGATATCCTTAATTCTGTTATGGAGTTTAAGGAAGCAAGTTGTTCTTCTTCCTCCAAGTATCCAAGATTTCCAATTCGCGAAGATTCTGAAAAATGGTCACATTCTTTATCTATGCCTCTCATTTTCTTTTTCCAGAATCTGCTGATTCTCAACTTCGTACAACTTAGCAGCAGAACATACATGTTATTTTTTGAAGACAAATCTATAACTTTTTTTTTCTTCACTTGGATTGGATGTAGGGTTTCTGTTATTGATCAAAGTTGTAGCTGTTACTTTCTGTGTGACCTTGTCAGCATCCCTAGCAGCAAGGCAAGGATCAACAACAATGGCTGCATTTCAAATATGTTTACAGATTTGGATGGCAACCTCTTTGCTCGCTGACGGATTGGCTATTGCTGGACAAGTAAGAAATTATTTCTTCAATAACATATAACTTCTACATCTTAGATTTGTGTGATGAAGAATTACTCCTTTCAGGCCATTATTGCAAGTACATTTGCAAGAAAGGATTACAACATGGTCATTGCATCTGCTTCATGTGTACTGCAGGTATTTCAACTTGTTACACCTTCATATATAATATTTGGTTACCTATTCATTCTCTTAACTTGAGTCATTTTGATTCTGCAGCTTGGCTTGATTTTAGGACTGTTTCTTTCATTCCTTCTATTCAGTTTACTTCCATTTGCTTCTAGATTATCTACAAACGATATTAATGTTTTGCAACTTATCAGTATTGGTATTCCAGTAAGTAATGTCCCTATGTCAATAAATAATAATAATATTATCTTCTCAACTATATATTGGTTTCCATAATTTAAAAAGCTGATATATTTTCCTTTTTTTCTCTATGAGTGCTTTCTAGTATGTTGCAGCCACTCAACCCATCAATGCCTTGGCATTTGTTTTTGATGGAGTCAACTATGGAGTTTCTGATTTCATATACTCTGCTTACTCAATGGTAAGTTAAGAAAATTATATCTTCAGTATATGAACCATAGCAAGTATCTTAGATAGGGATCATGAGTTATGAATGTTGTTTGTCAATTTGACATTAAAATCATTTTATTTTGAATCTTTTCTCTTATGTGGTTTATATATGTATTTATTATTAATTACTTCCAGATTATGGTGGCATTAGTGAGCATATTTAGCTTATATATGCTATCCTCAAGCCTTGGCTTTACTGGTATCTGGATTGCTTTGTCTATTTACATGACTCTAAGGATATTTGCCGGCTTTTGGAGGTAACTTCTTTTGCTACCATAATCTACGTAAAATTCTCTCATGCAACTCATAGTATTACCTATAGTAAATAATGTACGGTAATAAGAAAAAAATACAAAAATCATCACTACCAATGAGCTCATTTAATTCTTGTCTTTTTATAAATTAAGTCTCTAAAATACCCTCTACTCAACTCTCAAGTCTTTATGTGCACTACTCCCACTCACCTTGAAAATTGAAAAGACAAAGTATTCAATGAGGGTAAATTTGGTATTCAAGCAATAAATATACACTAAAAACTGAAATAGTTTATTATATTTGGGACCAAAATTAACTCCAAAATTTTTCTTATAATAAGGACCGGAGGGAGTAGAAAGCTTACCTTGGTTAATTTACTCCTAACTCTGGTTCATTATATTGTAACTACTTTAGTTAAGTTAATACTAGTTAGGCTAGTTTGTTATTATTCAGTTAGTGAGAGTTAGTTAGATAAAAGGTGTATATACAGTGTACAGATTCATTCTATTATCATCATCAATAATATGAGATTCAGTTTTCATCTCTTTTCTCTGTACCTTGAGTTTAACACATAGCTCATTCCAAATGAAAAGCAGATTTAATGAACATATAGTCCTAACAAATCATGGAAAAATGTGTATGGAGGAGAATTAAAAGTTGTAGCATTTATGAAGTTTGATTTGCAGGATTGGCACTGGATCTGGACCTTGGAGTTTCCTTAAGGAGGACAACCATGCACAACTCCAACAGTACCATACAGTAACACCATTATGAATTTTGGTATTCAGAGCACTAGTGGCAATGATTACTCCCTTCCTAAGAAGGGGCTGCTCTTGTCATGGGTAGTTTTATTTCAATTGATATATTTTACTCCTTATGATTTATGAATATAAATGTATATGAATGTTTGCAAAAAAATTGAATATAAATGTATATGAATGTTTGTAAAATCATGGCCAACACATTTTTCTTCCAACTAGTAAACTTTCTTGGATTATCTTGCTTTGATTTGTTTGCAAAATTGACTAATTTAATAATTGATGTTTATAGGAACTTATTGCTAAGACAGAGATTGATGTTTGATTTGTTTTCCATGTTTTTTCAGAGTTCTGGTAGTGCAAGAGAGTAAAAAGGAATGGAACAGAAGATGATAAATCAAAAGAAGTATTTCATCTTAGGACCTTACCTTACCTTAGTTTGACGTTTGTGTTTTAGAAACATTTTTGTTGAATTTTGTGTAAGAAACTTGTAGAAATTTTAAGTTTCTTGAATTGTATTGTAAGATATTAATTTCAATGGAATTTGAAGAATTTTTATGAATTTATTATGTGTTGCTATTTGGAAATAATTTTGTATATCAGGATTTTATAAATTGGTCAATTGGTATCTATTAGTAGTGCCAATTAATTTTTTTATGTAAAAAATAGACATTTAGCATCGGTTGTATAGAATACCCGATGTTAAATGTGCTTGTAAGAGACATTTAGCATCGGTTATTCTATACAGCCATTGCTAAATGTGCTTGTAAGAGACATTTAGCATCGGGTATTCTATACAACCGATGCTAAATGTCCTTGTAAGAGACATTTCGCATCGGGTATTCTATACAACTGATGCTAAATGTATTTGTAAGAGACATTTAGCATCGGTTATTCTATACAGCCGATGCTAAATGTGCTTGTAAGAGACATTTAGCATCGGGTATTCTATACAACCGATGCTAAAGGTGCTTGTAAGAGACATTTAGATTCGGGTATTCTATACAACCGATGCTAAAGGTGCTTGTAAGAGACATTTAGCATCGGGTATTCTATACAACCGATGCTAAAAGTCACTTTTAGCATCGGCTAAATAACCGATGCTAAATGTCCCACTTTTAGCATCTGGGGATTTAGCATCGTCGGATAACCGATGCTAAATGTCCAAAACAACCGATGTTAAATGACTTTTCTGCACTAGTGTCAATAGCATTATAGTTAAAATGCATTGAGAGAAGATGACAGATAAAACTTCAATTATATTGAAGAATATTTTACTCCTTCAAAAGTAATAATCTTAACCGCACTCATATTTATTTTAGCAAAAGTAATGTATTAAAGTTTGACCATTCAAAAAATAAATTATAAAACTACTAAGTACGTGTATAACAAAATTTACCATATATATACAGAAAAATTCGGGACACGCAATTTTCTTCAAGAAACAAAACCGTATAAACCACATTAACGAGTTTAACAAAAATACACCATTTATACGTAAATAATTTGAGACACGCAATTTAAAATGTCATTTCACTTGTGCTATAATATTATGGTAACATGAAATTACAAGAAGATAATAAAAGGTTACTATGGGAAATAAGAACATATAAGATTGTCTGGTTCTTTAAGATCTAGTTATACAATCAACTCTTCTTATTCCCCTATTTTTGCAACATTTTTATATGGAATTTCAAGCATAACAGACTGGAAAAGTTACATTTTTTTCAAAATTTATGTGTTACTACACCAATAGGAAGATCATAATCATAAATTATATACTAATATATTTAAATAGCATAATGATAACATTTACCACATCAATGATCATCACCACAACCTTTGTTGTACGAATATTATAATGTGAATCATTCACTTCTGGGAATGAACTTTAATTCATTGAGCGGTTTATCAGTATTATCAGATAATCTTGTTTCATACTATTTTTTAGAAATATTTTCTCATTTTGCTATTCCATGAGAATATTTGAGATAGAAATTATATGTCCTTTCTCTTGATTTCCATTGCTTCAAAACATATTAAGATCAAATAGATCTTATAGATTGCAATCATTGTGTAAAAGTCAAGTTCTTCAGGAACTCGATCACAAATCTTTCATATACATTGATCAAAGAAAAATATATTTTTTAATCAATTGTTCATGAAAAATCATGCTTTGAGCATTCTTACACGGATGCTTGAATATTTTCTTTCTTTTAGTTCTTCAAGAACTATCATAAATTTTCACAATGATAAAGGAGACTATTCTTTGGGCAATCCTACAAAGATAGTGGATTACCAAATCATTAGTTCTTCAGGAACTACACCACAATCCTTCAGGGATGCTTGGATATTAAAAAATTTCAGTTCTTCAGGAACTATATCATAAACAATGATATATAGAAACAATTATTTGTGCAATCCTTCAGGGATGCTTGGATAATGGAACAATTTTTCTTCAGGAACTATAAAACAAATTTTCATCAACAGTGATAAGTAAATAGAAAATAAGATAAAATATAAAATGAGATAGAAACATAAACAAGATCAAAAATAAATGATAGTGAGAAGAAGAAGATGAAGAAGTGGAAGAATAAAAAAAAAGATGAGAAGAAAACTTATTCTTGCAATAGATCCTCAAGATGATTATGCCATCAATTGTATGGTAGAGCTTCATGCTGATAACGTGTTATGAAAATAACCAAAACTCGAGTAACAACAAATCTAGACATCATATAAGATAATAAAGACGAAGAAAGGAGAAGAAGAGAATGAGAGTCTCTTTGCATTATGTTCTTCACTAGTCCGTCTCAATACATAACGGTGAACCCTATTTATAGAGAGTGGATTGGTAAGTGGGAAGACAATCATAAAAATCCATTAATGAGAAGATGGGGAGAAGGATGTACATCCACTATATAATAATAATATTCATAACATATTTAAATTTATTTTACTTCTGAAATTGATTTTAACGTTAATATAGGATTTTCAGCATTTCCTGGGTGATTTTTACTTTCAAATTTATTGGTTAATTTATCGTGTATATTTGTATTCACTTTTGTGAGAACTAAAAGTCATTTTGGGACATAAATTTTTTTGCCAGTTTCTTCTATTTAAATTTATTTTACTTCTGAAATTGATTTTAACGTTAATATAGGATTTTCAGCATTTATTTCCTAGGTGATTTTTACTTTCAAATTTATTTGTTAATTTAAGTTGACATGAAATAATTTATACATGAATAACTTAAATTTAACTCTCTTTCATTCCAAATCAATTAACAAAATCAATTCACTCATAATTAATTTTTGCCACGGTAGAAGAAACACGCACTTAGTCCATGTTTGGATTCGGTTTTGGGATAGCCAAATGCGGTTTTAGAGAAATCGAATTGCTTTCAGCATGTGTTATTGTTCTACTTAATTACTTTTACGTAAATTCATCCAAGCTTAAGTTGTTGTACATTCAACTCCCTTTCATAGGCGCACTCCCTACTTTACTTTAAATTTCACATAGTTCATGCCACTCACTCGTACCTAGAAGACAATGGCGCCGCCAACAACTATTTATCAGGCATTTGTTTTTCTTCACCAAAAAGTTTCCAACTTCACATTCCTATGAAAAATCACCCACTTAACCCTTTTATAGCACAATTTACGTTGTATTTATGGAAACACATGTGTCGATTTTGGACTCCTGCGCTGAAAAATTCGAGAAGCAATTATGCTTTTCTCATTTCATTCTATCCCGTCAGATAGCAATTTGAGATGTTTCAAAAATGGTTCCCATCACTGCCCCTTTTATGCGTTTTTGGTGAGTGTCTCTTTCATTAACTTTGGAATGCAAAATGGTACATAGCTATTTAATTTTAAAATATTTTCTTTGATTAATTGAGTACTCAATATCTTTTATATTTTTGGATCCCCTTGGTTAGTTGTTGCTAAGTTCTTCGAATCCCTTAGACGGTCTTGTGTCTTCAAACGAGGGTTTTATTTAGCATCAAGTATGGGGGACGGTATGTGTTCAATATTATCTTTAATTACATGATTAAATGTTTTATATGAATATGCTTATGTGCTTTGGTTGATTGTAAACAATCTTCTTCGATTTTTTAATTAATTTTTTCATATTAGAGTCTTTTATGTGAAATATTGCTCTTTCATTAACAAATGATCGATGAAAGAAGGAAAAATTTCTCTCGGAATCCCTTAACTTAATTTCAATTTTTCAATTTCATCTTTTAAATTATTTGTTTCCCAAATTGATCCTTTAACTTTCAACAACGTTACCCTTGTTTAATTTTTTCATTTGATGTCGTTTCATCTTTGCATACGTAGTAGTTAATTGTCTTGGATTTTCGTATGAGCTTACTCGGTCTTTTAAGTTTATTACGGGTTTCAATTTAGCCATTTATGTGTTTTATCTTTAACTTTTCTTGAATTGTTATTTGTGTAGGCTACTGACAGGCACGGATCCACCTTAAGGATATTGGGGTCAGCTGACCCCACTCTTTGCTCTTTTTTTCAACCAATATTAGGATATTTTAATATATTGACCCCACTTAATCTTTTATGTTGACCCCACATGACCAAACTAATACACTAAAGACAAACCAATGGACATGTATGTAAACTAATATTATATTATATTTGTTTTTTTTGGTCGAATTATATTATATTTGTTAAAATAGTACTATTTGTTGTACTGTATTGAAATTGGATCGACACTTACTTTATTAAAGTACCAAATATACCTTTTTAGCTATGTAATTTGTAGAAATTTAGGTATTTTAGGACTTTTCTGTAATGAAATTATGTATTTTTTTAAAAAAATTACAATATTTTTTTGAAAAATATTATAGGCTGTTTTTTTGCCCCCACAATTAAAAATTTCTGGATCCGTCACTGGCTACTGACATTGATTGTGGCTGTGATTTTTTTATTTGGTACTCAGATTACATCCCTAAGCTAGATTATGTAGAATGGTGCGAGATTATTTTGATCATTAATTCTAATACAAAGTTATAAATATCTAAAGAATGAAACCATGAGATTTAAACAATTGAATTGCATCGTAGAAACCCTAAGTACTAAGTTTTTTTGCAAAATTCTCTCTCTAAAGGTTTCTTACTATGGATATGGAGCTAGCGTGATAGAGTAACAATCTAGCTCAAAGACATAATATGTGTACCAAATAAAAAACTTGCATTCACAATCAATGTCAGCGGCCTACACAAACACAATATCAATAAAATATTAATATGAAAGATATGAATGACTAAATTGAAACTTGTAACAAACTTCCTTCCTCATCAACACTAACAAAAATCTAAGTACGCAAGAGTCCTTTTGAATCACAAATAGGTAAGTACTGGACTAGATAGCATAGTACTGGACAACACCGTGGTGAACAATGGACAACACGAACAAAAAAATGTAAAATTTAATATAATTCTCTTTATACTGTTTATAGTTATTTTATATAACATAATTATAATATAATTAGAAAATTATAGTGAAGATAATATGAGGTGATAAGAGAGAAAGACTGAGAGGGAGAGGGAGCTGGGAAGAGGGGTCATTATATGAGAAGATATATAGAAGACAGATGAGAGGTAGAGAGAAGGAGAGAGAAAGGAGAGATAAAAATGAGATAGGAGAGAGGCCGGAGAGCGAGAGAGAGAGCGGGGGGAGAGGGGTAATGATCTGAGAAGATATATAGAAGAGAGATGAGATGTAGAGAGAGAGAGAGAGAGGAGAGAAGATAACGAGATACGGGAGAGGGAGAGGAAGAGAGAGGGATAGTCATGGGGAGAGAGAGAGAGAGAGAGAGAGAGAGAGAGAGAGAGAGAGAGAGAGAGAGAGAGAAGGAAAGAGGAGAGAGAAGATAGAGAGGAGAGATAGGAGAGAAAAAAATATTGAGTATGAAATAAAAATAGTATTGTTGTAATTTTTGGGGTGGACAGAAAGTTGTACTATGGTTTTGTTAGGGACAAGAATTTGATATATTGTCTAAGGTTTAAAGTCAAAAATCCATCCTATGTGAGAGGATGGAATTAGTAATATTTTGATGGAGAACATCTAATGGATTAACAAGAATAAGCAAATTAATTAGGAGTGATTGATGAGGGTTTCATAGAGCAAAAGAGTATATATGTTTTCTTAGATAATTATAATTAATTAATATAAAGGATGGGAGAGAGGTAGCTTAGAGATCTAAAGGATGAGTTAGTGTCTTTTGTAATTATGGTATAAGATTTTGGTAAAGTTAAACGAGTAGAAGTTGACAGCATTTAAGATTGGTAGTTTACCTCGGCAAAGACTAGTAGTAGCTAAGATAGTTTAAACTCGTGAAGTTATTAAGTGACTTGATATCCCTGCCTTGTCGGTGATTGTTTCATGGATCTATGTCTTGTTTCGTGAAACTTCTAACATAATGGAAAATTAGTCACTTGTGAATGAGTAACGGGCTTGTCCATGTTTGGAATCTTGTCGCAGTATAGGCAAGGAATCGTCGTAGTGCGGGCTTGTCCACCAGTTGATGATGATGTTAGGTTAAAACGCTAATTTAATAATCGTTGATCGGTGAGGTTGCGAGCAAATGACTATGGGAATAAAATAAAGACATTCATTATTAGTTTAACTCGGCCTTGCAGGTTTCTCCAAGAGAAATGGTCTTACGTAGAGGCAGCGTATAGAATTGTTGGGGTGCCTCACTTATTCAAAAAGCCACCTCGATTAGACTCTACTTTCGTCGCGAGATGTTAAGGGCACTCTCATCAAGTGTAGATGGAACTAGACGCATTATTGGAGTAGGAGTTAGGTTTGAGCCTTGCATGGCTTCACTTTGTGACAGATTACAATATGGGCATGTTGTGATTGATATACGTTAGTGATTAGCTAATTGATAATTGTATGACGGATTGTGATAGTCATTGTTGTTTTAGTTTGTCTTTTGTCTCTTATATTTTTTGGGCGATCTTTCTTATCCATGCACCATTTTTTAGACTAAGCGTCAAGTGTGGTTGTGATATTCTTTTACGATTGTGAAATGGTGAAGGCGTGATCATTATGGATCACACCCAGCAACATGTTGTGTTTTATAGTATACCTCAATGTTACATCTCTTATATTTTCTTAACTGTATTAAAGGTAAATTGCTTGAGTCCAGTTACATCGTGATATGGATCATATTCGTAATATTTCATACAGTAGCTATGAATTTAATGTTGTATTTTGGTGAATTTACCATGAGAAAGGTTTTATCGATTAATTCTATAATATCATTATAAATTGTTTTTATATGATTTAAGAAATTCGAAGATATCCTTTCCAGGCGAAAAATATTTTGAAAATGAGTCGTAAACTTTATTTTAAAAGAAAAATTTACTCATTTCCAGCATTTTTCTTTCGGGGTAAAGAGTATCACATTATCTAATATTCAAACCATGAGTGACATGTATTACTACTAAATCATATTCCCTGAATGACATGTATTACTTTGGTTTTTGATATAAGCAAAAAGGTACATATTTTTAGTCTAAACTTGAACCAAATGCATGTGCCTTTTTGCCTATATAAAATAGTTGAGGGAGTATAATGGAAGCCAACACAACTTCCTTCACGTGTGCGGTCCGATGAGAACAAATTACAAGTGATGTTATACATGAGCAATTTACCTCTATGTTAAGTAAGAGGACACCCAACACTAGAAATCGCAAGTGTTATTCTGGTCAGTAGGTTTAATGATGTGAACTACACATATAAGTTCACTAATACTCCAAAGATCTTTCCATATATGATTTTTGCAAACACAAAACAAAATAAAAAGCTGAAGAAATAACAAAAATTGGACTACGAAGATATGGTCCAAGAAAGTGTAGGAATGCCACATTCAAGGATGAATGATGAATCACGCTGTTGGATCGCCATGAGTGAATGTGATAATCAAAAGGTCCCTTACATGAAAAACACCGTCAACCTTTATATAGTTGTAGTTTGGCCATGACAAGACAAGCAAAACAAGGCCCACATACAAGCCTAAAACATGGCCCAAGTAGTTTAACACATGCCTATACATTTAAGAAAAACCTAAGTTTCAAATCGCACACACCATTGCTTGTTGGTGATTGGCTACGACACCCTCCAGATCAACTCCGTAAAGTGCTCACATCTGATCTTCAAATCGCATACGAGTTTCCCTAGCTGATGTGTTTCGAAGATGAATTGAAGTTGTTACGTTGAGGTCTCAAGATCGAATTGAAGATGGTTTGCTGGGTTTCTAGGTTCTGGTGGGAAGGTAGCTCTGAGTAATTGGGAATTGTTGAATTAGGGTTGGAATTAAACGAAGATGATAGGAGAGGTTGAAGTTGTTTCTTTATCCGTGTAAGTGGTTGGCATAGTAAGTGGCTCCTCTTGGGCTGACCCGATAGCATTGGGCCATATGTTTTACTCTCATGTTGCTCAATTAAGGTCTGCGTGCCACTAGTTTTTTGGGCCTGTGTGCCTCTCTAAATAGTTATTTCTCTCTTAAATTGGGTTCCCTATATGGACCTAAAGACTGTTCATTCAATTGTACTGGTTTGGGCCTTGCGCAGTTGAAATGAAGAAAAATCAGGCAATTTCGACGGGAAAAAAAAAACCTAAGTTACAAACATAAAGTATATAATATATGCTACATTAACATTACATTATAATACTTGTTATGGTCAGAGCTTTTGACCCTTTACACCCCATTTTTTCACATCTATTCACACCCCTCAAAAGCCCAATATAAAGGGCCCAGTCCAAACATCAAGGGCTCAGATCAAATCGCAAGATCGGACGGCTCTAATTCTTTGGCACAAACCCCATCAGACTCTATAAATACAACATCCATTGCGTCATTAATGGTAAGCATTCTCACATTTATTACTCTGCCATGACTACCTCACTGACTTGAGCGTCGGAGTGATTTTGCAGGTACAACACCAGCTCGAATCGGATACAGATATTAACTAAGGACATCGACCACTAACTACCTCGAACCATCCTTCAAGGTCGGAAGTACAGTTCGGAACATTGGCGACCACAGTGCGACGACCTTCAACACTCTCCCCTCCAGAAGCCATAACCTTTGCTAATTGCGGGGGCTGCTGCGAAATTTGCCTACGGGTTTGTTTGTTAACCGCCAGTTTAATACCTGCAGGAATGGGGGCATAGGGAAGTCAGGACTAACTACCTAACGGGTCCATGTCGAGTTTGAAACCAACCTGACGACCCCCACCCTGTGACGACTAAACAAATGGGGGCGAGTCCGACTTAAAAAGAAATGAGGACGAAACTGATTCAAAGTAAAAGAAACACAACAAACAGTTAAAAGGGAATAGAACTAACCTCGTCCAAAAGAAGCTCTCACCGGTGTTCTCTTGCGAAACTCAAGCACTTGAACCCACTGGAACGGAGAAACTCTAGCCACTATCTCCCAAATCAACGAACTCAAAATCGGAAAATGAAGATCGGTATGCAGAGCAAATTGAAAATCAGCAGTAAAAGAGGGGAGCTGAACCCCTATTTATAGTGGACCTCATAGAATTGGATTGAGCCTAAATCGAATCGACACATCCCATCAATAATCTTCAAAGCATGCGCACGCCTACCAAAGCGTCACCATCATTAGCCACCATTGGGAAACGTGTTCTAACAGGTGCAATAAATGCAAAAGTGCGAGAAACGAAACATCACCTTCAAAAATGCAACAACGGTCGAATCACTCTTAAAAAATCAGACTCGGCTTCACACCTGAAGAGTTACAACTCATCCAGAGGTCGATAAAAGCACATCATAAAGCTCGTCAACAAGTCAAGATCGCCTCTAAGACGACCAGACTTGGGGGGCAACTGTTATGGTGAGAGCTTTTGACCCTATACACCCCCTTTTTTCACATCTATTCACACCCCTCAAAAGCCCAATATCAAAGGGCCCAGTCCAAACATCAAGGGCTCAGATCAACTTGCAAGATCGAACGGCTCTAATTCTTTGGGACAAACCCCACCACACTGTTTACCGTGGATTTTGGTAAACACCGCTGGTCTCCAATTTGGTTAACTTGCAGGATCAACCAGTGAATCCTAAGACCATTTGTGTTTAGAGTTTTTAGTTTGATGTGATGTTCTTCAGTGTTTTGCGTTTTAAACAGAAAAGAAGAAGAAATAATTGATTCCTTACGCGCGAAGCAATCAAGATATTTCAGGGAAGAAGGACTTGAATTGTAAAACACATAAAGGTAAAGAGAAAACAGAAGTAAATTGCATTAAAATGAAAAAGAATGGTACACAAGATCATACATTGTTCTCTGACTCGTTTTTCTCTTGAATGCGGAAGTTAGAGCGTGAGAATTGCAATATGAAATTGTGACCCTTGTTTCTTCTCAGAAACTACTATTTATACTAAGCAGAAACTGCCCTAAAACAGTTATAAAAATGATAGCAACAGCTCCTCTTTTCGACCAACTGCTAGTTCTTCAGCGCATAACTGCTCTGTTTTCTGTCTGTCGAAAGCTTGTGTTCATTTCCCTCTTTCTTGCTTTTGCTTCCCCGGAAGCTTGTCGAATTTACCCTGCACATGACCATTTTCTCTGTCGAAATACTTTGGTCTTTGTCGAAATATAAGTCAAGCCTTGTTGACCATTTTCAATGAAGCCTGTCGAAATTACAGGCTAACAAATTGCCCCCTCAAAAATGTCTTTTTCGACTGAGCTTGAGGTGGAAGAAGAGAAAGAACATTTTTGAATTCACCGTCGAAATAGACTTTGCACTTGAGTAGAATAGCTGTATACCTAATGTCACCACTGTTAAGTGTTGTTGACGTTACTCTTTTAATGGTATGCCACGTGGCCTTCCACGTTCAGCTTTTCAATAACTGTCCCATCTCCACTACTCCCTATAAAGCCTTTTCAGTTCTCTCTTCTACTTCTTTCTTCACTCTTTAAGCTTTTCATCTTCTTTACTCTGTTTTCCGTTGAAACCCTCTCTCATTAATCCAATTGAACAAGAGCAAGAACAAGCTCAAGAGCAAGAACAAGAACAGGAACAAGAAGAAGGTGCTTCTTTCTTTGATAATGAAGAAGAAGAAGAAATAGCTGAGGAAGAAGATCTTTCCGAGCATGAAGATGAGTCTCCTCCTAAAGATGGAGCTTCGACAGGTATTGTGCTGTCTTCTGGTGCAAGTCTTAGCGTTCAAGAGTGGGAAGAAATGAAAAAGAATAACCCAGCGGAGGCTTTGGAAGCGAGACTTGGAAGTAAAACTTCAAGCAGTAGCAAACCAAGTGTTTCAACACTCTCTGCAGGAGTTGCCACTTCAGCTACTTCGACGGAGGCTCTCCTTAGCACATTGCGCACTCAAATTCTTGATGGAGATATCTTCCAAACCATTGAAGTTTATCCTCCACTTGCTTTTCAGATCAAAGATTTGCTTCATAAATTGGCTGAGCTTGATGTTGATCGTGCTCTTAATGAATCAATTAGTGACTTTGTTTTGGCTGTTCAGCCTCTTTTTGAACAACTTGCTCGAGATATACAGAGAAAGAGGGAACATGACCATCTTCTGGAGCTTGAGTCGAAACGCAAGGTAGAAATGGCAGCACTTGTTGATGCCACGCATGCTAACTTTGCCTCTTTGAAGACTAAGTCAGAAGCTGAGATGAAAACTATTGAAGATTGTGATATTGAGATCAGGGCACATCAAGAAAGTATAGCCAAATTGCAGTCGAAGATACAAGCGTTGGAAAAGAAGAAAGGGAACCTTCTAAGGTCTTTGACTCCTGCAGAAAAACTTAAGGACCAAATTGACCAAGAAGCCACTCTTTGCCTTAAACACTTGGAGGACCTTGAGCGTTGCAATGCCACTGTCGAAAAATTAACTAAAGATGGCAATTTTCTCAACAGGAAGATCTCTAAAGCCAAGGCCTTATTCAATGACTTGAAGTCGAAAGTCATTTTGTAATAACATAGCTTCATTTTCCTGTTGTAACACTTTGGCTATTTTGACAATTATTTTTATTTTGCAAAGGCCATTTCTCAAGCAATGTCGTATCTAATCTGGCAACATTATAATGGAATTTCTTCCATTTTATTCTTGTGCGATTCTTATTCTATGAATTCGACAACGTTTTGGCAACTTCTATTCTTTGAATGCCATGTCTTTATGCTTTTTTTATATTTATTCCAGCGTTATTTTAACTTCTTGCAGCATTGGCTTATATTTTTTCAAATACTTACCATTTACACGCATAATTCTCTCATCAGCGCCAATCCCTTTGACCTCATATGCGCCGTTTGAATAAACTTGTAAAATTTCAAACGGTCCTTCCCAACTTGGGGACCATTTACCTAGGACTCTATCTTTTCGATCCATAGGTAAAATGACTTTCCAAACTAAGTCTCCCACGTCGAAAGTCTTCAATTTGACTTTCTTATTGTACACCTTAGCTACTCTTTCCTTTTGTCTTGTGAGCACATCTAATGCATTTAACCTGTCCTCATCTAAATCAACTAATTCATCTAGCATCATACTCCAATAATGATCAGATGGGATTTCAAATTGTCTTTGAATCCTAATTGATTGAAAACAAATTTCTGCTGGTAATACTGCATCATGCCCAAAAACAAGTTTAAAAGGAGTATTATTAATTGACTCTTTGGGAGATGTTCGACACGCCCATAAAATTTGGTTAAGTGTCTTATGCCAATTCTTGGGTTTTTGCCCAACATGTTTTTTAATCAAACTAATGATAATTTTATTGGCTGCTTCAACTTAACCATTTGCTTGAGCGTAGTATGGCGTCGAACTCAACAATTTATAACCATTTTCAGCAGCGAATTCGACCATTTTCTGACCAATAAAAACCGAACCTTGGTCTGTGGTGATAGTTTCAGGCACACCGAATCTATACAATATATGGTCTTGAATAAAACTAATTACTGCCTCTTGATTAACATTATTTAAAGGAATAGTTTCCACCCACTTAGTGAAATAATCTATCCCTACTAATATGAAACGATGGCCTTTCGACGAGTTTGGCTTAATTTCGCCAACTATATCCAAAGCCCATCCTCTAAATGGCCAAGGTTTCACGATAGAATGTAATTCATTTGCAGGCACATGTTGTATCCCTGCATGCTTTTGACATTCTTGGCATCCTTTGGCAAACTCTATGCAATCTTTTAACATGGTTGGCCAATAAACACCTTGTCGAAAAAGAAGCCATTTCATCTTATGGCCTACTTGGTGAGCCCCACAAGTTCCACTGTGAACATTGGATATTGCCAAGTACACCTCATTTTCGCTAAGACATTTGAGTAAAACTCCCTCAGGGGTTTTCTTAAACAACTCATTTCCCATAATCACATAACTTAAGGCTCTATACTTGATCTTTCTATCAGTCATCCCTGTGGGATTCTCCAAGTAATTAACAATTTGTCTTCGCCAATCATCATTTGACAAATTGTTGATGGCAAAAACTTCGAACACGTTGTCACAATACCCTTTGTCAAAAACTTCAAAAGTTTCATTTTCATTAAAAATTTCATTTGGCTTAGGACTTAAGGCTAAAGAATCGGCCTCTGCCCCCTCAAGTTTTTGCCTTGACAAAGTTTCTAGTGACATGTTCGTCGAAATTAGTTTGTTTTTAATTTCGATTAGCTCCGTTAAGTTTTCTTTCGAAACTTTATAACCTGAAGCTAGCTGTGCCAAATCATTCGCCTCTTGATTTGCAATACGAGGCACATGCTCAATTTTAACGTGATCAAAACGTTTCAATAATGCATTGGCAGCAATAAAGTAAGTAATCAAATTTTCCCTTATGCACTTGTATTCTTTCGTTAATTGCTTGATTATTAATTCAGAATCCCCTCTTATTTCGACCTGCTTTGCCCCCAAGTTTAACAGAATTTCGAGTCCTGCTATTAAGGCTTCGTATTCCGCCTCATTGTTGGAGCAACTTTCTTAGATTTTAAAGACCTTTCCGATGATCCTCAGCCTGACCCGACCCAAGGGGTCACCGTCACCCTACCGGCAAACTTAGTCCAGGAACTTCGGGACCTACTCCGTGATCGGGAAGAGAGTTTGGCTCGCCAGAACGAACGTCTCACCCAAGTAGAAGAGCTAGTCGCATCCCGTCGGGCAAACACTGCGCCCGAACAGCGGGCGATCCTGTCTCGAAGACACCGCTCACCACCTCGAAGACACCTGGTCCATCGATCTCCACCTCGGCATAGGGGACGAGGAGGAGGACCTCCATCAAAGACGCCATCCAGCTCCGATTATACTTACTGGCCGGAAGAGTCGTCGCATCCAAAATCCTCCTATGATTCATCTAATTCACCCACTCGATCGCGAAGTCGATCCACCGAGCGGTATTCGCAGCACCATACAAGGGAATACTCAGATGAAGAGCAATATGGTCATCATGGGAGACACCTTGAGAACCGACCGCGCCACAAGGGAAGAGTTGACATGAGTCTGGGACCCTACACCAGGAACATAGATGAATACCGCATCCCCCGCTCCCTAGAAAAACCTCCTTCAGAGCTAAAGATGTATAATGGGGTCCTAGACCCAGACGCCCATTTGAAGCACTTCGACCTAATGATGAAATATCGGGGGGCAGCTGGACCGGTTAAATGCAAAATCTTCCCCTTGACCTTGAAGGGATCGGCCTTAGAATGGTTCACAGAGCTACGACCAAACACCATATCCTCTTGGGAACAGATGGCCCGAGTATTCACTGCCCGCTTCACGACCTCAAGGGTTAAGCCTAAGTCCCAAGATATCCTGATCGCAATCAGGCAAA
Organism: Astragalus glycyphyllos; assembly: GCA_963573325.1. NCBI lineage: Eukaryota > Viridiplantae > Streptophyta > Magnoliopsida > Fabales > Fabaceae > Astragalus > Astragalus glycyphyllos. Next base: position 27,063,722 of record OY754314.1, on the reverse strand, counting down.
GACCCAACGAGTCTTTACGCAGCTACGTGGAACGATTTAACAGGGAGGCTGACCAAGTAAGAAACCTGGATGACAACCAACGATTATTTTTCTTAAGGACTGGGCTCCTCAGAGGAAGCCGATTCGAAGTGGAGGTCGGCCTACACCAGCCAAGGGATTTAGAGACTTTTCTTCGAAGATCTCAAAGATTCATGAATTACGAAGAAAGTACTATGGCCATTGGAGCGGCAGAAGCAGGAATCAATCAAAGACCACGTGCAGAGCAAGACCAGAGACCAAGAGATGATTTCGGCCGACCACCCAGGGACCACAAGACAAGAAAATTTGCAGAGCGTACGAAGTTGAACACCTTCTATGCGAATATTCTCGCCGAATGTGCTAACACCGAGTTCAGAGGCATCAAAAGACCAGAGCCCCTCGTCCTCAAAGAGGGGCAGCGCCCGTCCAAAAAATACTGCAGATACCATAAAAGTAATGGTCATGACACCAATGAGTGCATGGCCCTCAAAGATGACGTAGAGGCATTGATCAGAAAAGGAAAATTGACACAGTATGTGAAAAAGAATCCAGCAGAGGGCCGAGAAGACAAGCCGGTGGCCAGATCACCTAGGAAGGGTAAGGCACCAGCCGAAGAAGTCGCCAAAATTGTCGAAGAAGGTGACGATGAAGAGGATATGGTGGACACCAGCAAGTCAAAGGGAAGACCAGTCGCATTCGTGATCACAGGAGGAATCCCTTCAGACGCCTCAACCAACAAATCAATCAAAAGAAGATGGGATGAGATAATGAACATTGCCTCGACCTCGACCCGAAGACCCCCTTCCAAAAGACCACCCATATCTTTTGGGGATGAAGACCTCATTGATGGGGCTCCCAATTATGAAGTACCACTCGTGGTGGTAGCAGTCATGGCAAACATGGAGGTCAGACGCATACTGGTAGATCAAGGGAGTTCAGCAGATATCATCTTTGAAGATCTCTTAGACGTCCTAAAAATATCAAAGGAAGACCTGAGACCATACAAAGGGACTGTGTTGACCGGGTTCAATGGAGTGTCGACCACCCCAATTGGACGGATAGAGTTAATGGTCACCTTCGAAGATGACACAAAAGAAAAACCCCTCTGTCGAACAGTCAGAACAGATTTCATTGTGTTGCCATGCAAGTCCATTTATCAATGCATCATCGGACGACCAACCTTGGCCCGATTGGAAGCTGTTCCATCCACAGTCCATTTGAAGATAAAATTTTATACTAAGACTGGGGAGGTCGCCACCTTCCCAGCAGACCTGTTGTCCGCGAAGCGGGAGTTCCTTTTATCTTTGAAAGACAAAGGTAAGAATGTCGTGAAGGAAATAGAAAAGGTAATGAAGGGAGGTGAGCACATAAACGTGGCCGACCTAGACGCTCGATATGACCCCGATAGCGAGGAAGAAGAAGATGATGACCTCCTGACCAGAGAGCTAAAGAAGAGAATAAAGCGTCCGGAACCCGATGGAGAATTCACACTGGTCCAGTTAGGGGACAACCCAGAAAAGTGCGTGAAAATTGGGAACAACCTCCCCACAGAAGTACGAGAACAGCTCGAGCTGTGCCTAAGAGATCATGCTGACCTCTTCGCTTGGAGCGCAGCTGACATGCCAGGAATTCTGCCAGAGGTGGCTTGCCATCACCTAGCTGTCGATCCAGAAGCCAGATCGTTGGTCCAAAGAAGAAGGGTACAGAAAGAAGAGAAAGCGCAAGCTGCGAGTAAAGCGGTTGACGATTTACTCAAGGCTGGTTTCATCAAGGAAATCAAATACACAACACGGTTGTCCAACGTGGTCTTAGTAAAAAAAGCGAACGGCAAGTGGCGGATGTGTGTCGACTACACAGATCTCAACAGAGCCTGCCCAAAGGACGCATTCCCAGTCCCTAGCATAGACAGATTGGTCGATAGCGCAAGCGGATTCAAACTGTTATCCTTTTTGGATGCCTATTCGGGGTACAACCAGATATCCATGCACCCCCCTGATCAAGAGAAGACTGCTTTCATGACGGAAAAGGGCAATTATTGCTATCGAGTCATGCCCTTCGGTCTAAAGAATGCGGGGGCAACATACCAGAGAATGATGAACAAAGTGTTTCATGCGCAAATAGGCAGAAATGTGGAGGTCTATCTAGATGACATGATAGTCAAGAGCAAAGAAGACGGTGGACATGTGGCCGACCTAAGAGAGATTTTCAAAGAAGTAAGAAAAAACTCACTTAGACTCAATCCCGAAAAGTTCACCTTCGGCGTAAGGGCTGGCAAGTTCTTGGGATTTTTTCTTACTGAAAGAGGAATCGAGGCCAACCCAGACAAGTGCAGAGCAGTGACCGAAATGAAACAACCAACAACTAAGTCGGAGATCCAGAAACTGAATGGCATGGTGGCCGCCCTCTCACGCTTTATAGCAAAAGCCGCAGACAAGTCGCTACCACTATTCAAGCTGCTAAAAAAGGAATCTGAATTCACTTGGACCCTGATAAACTCTAATTTAGTGCATTTATTAGAGATATTTTGAGTTGTTTTTAGAGTAATTATTACTGATTAAATAAATAACTGACTAAAATTACTCTATATTTGCAGGAAGGTAGAAAAAAAAATAATATAAATGTAGGCTGAAATTAGAAGAAATGTTAGAATTAAAGAAAGCAAGCCCAAGCCCAAGCCCATTAATGCAAGAAGGCCCACCGTAATAAAAAGAAAAAGATCCTCTTGAAGATTTGAATTAAAAGTGATGCACATGTGACTTGGAGAGAAAGAAAGAGGCATGGAGTGGAGAGCAAGCAACACATATTTAGGAAGGATCTAAATTCTAATATTTAGGGATTGGCATATCTTGCAATTAAAAGTGGAAGCAATCTTGACTTGATCCTTTGCTTGGAGAGAAAGAAAAGGAACTAATATAAAATGAGAGCTTCACTTCTGAAAGGGGGGGAGACACCATAACACAAACAAAGCCACACACCACATAAACAAACCATAGTTACACGAACGCTACGGAGGGAGAGAAGAGTTTTTCAGCACCGTGAAAGAGCTTTGGAGTAAAAGAAGGAGATTGAAGACAAAGATTAAGACTTTCTCTATTTCCGGGTTATTCTTATTTCTGTAATTCATGAACCTTATTTTTCTTTTATTGTTCTTTATTATTATGGACACCTAAGTCCTCGTCTAGGGTCTTAGGTGGATCTTGCATGTTTAGAAACCTCTTTATGTTCTAATTTCTTATTTGAATTCCTGTTTTTATTTCAATTAATATTATTCTATTGTTTTTATCACATAATTAGGATTAGCTACCCTTTTCATGTTAATAATCAATTAGTTGATCAGCGACCGTACTGCAATTAGTTGGTGGACCTATAGGATAATTGGGGCTATAATTAATGCATGACCAAACTTTAATTTAGTCTTCCAATCATTCAACCTTTTTGCTCTTCACGCTTTTCTTGAATTTAAATTCTAGCATGACCAAACTAGGGTTAATTTAGGAAAAAGAATATTAATCGCGAATGACCAAACGGATTAATAGCTTTAGTAAAGGGATTGGTAATTAAATAAAATAAGGGAATTCAAGTAGAATTAGACATAGGGGAATCGAAGCTTGCAAGTGAAACTGCGACCCTAGACCTCTCTCCATTGATTATATCTTGCATTTTTAATTCTTCTTATTTATTTCTTTCTATTTTAGTCTCAATTATTCACTCGTCTAAACAATAAATAATTTTAAGTAGTTTAGTACTTGTTAATTAATCTCTATGGATACGATATTCTTTTATACTACTTCTGCGAAAGAGTACATTTGCTCTAAGTGTGTTTTTAACGCAACAAGTTTTTGGCGCCGTTGTCAGGGATTAATTTAACAATATTAAACGAAAAAGATTTTTATTGCTTTAGACACTTTTTTTATGCTTTAGTTTTAATTTTTTATTTTATTTATTTCTTATAAAAAAAAGTTGCTAATACTTTTTCAAGAAGTCGTTGCAGTACACTTTGTTTTGCAGAGAAAAATCTAAGTCATGGTTAAAACTCTTGGAGATTATATTAGAGAGGCAGAGGCGAAAAGGAATTTAGATAAGTTATCTTGGTATATGCCTCAATGTCAACGCCCATTTTATCCTCCTACTTATGAGCCTTATTCAAATTATTGGGATGACTATGAGCCACCTCCTTATTCCTCCAACTGGGATAATTATGAGCAACTACAAGTGCAGAGGAAAGAGGAAGAATATGATATCAATGAGGTTTTGGTCAAATTTATGGAGCAGACAAATGAAAATTTTGAAACATTGGAAAAGAAAGTTGGAAGCTTGGAGGGCCAAATTGGAGCCATGAACAACAATTTTGATAGTTTGAAAAATCAATTGTCAAAGGTTATTGATATGGTAACAACTCAGTTGGCTGAAGAAAATCTCTATTTACAAACTAAGTCTACCCCAAATGAAGAATCTGAGCAATACAAAGATAATATTCTTAGTAATAGTGAAGAATTCTCGGAAGAAGCTAATTTAGAGGAAGAAGCTCTCAAGAAAGATGAAGAGACTCCTACTGAGGGGAGTCCAATTGAGACAACAGATTCCACTGATGAGAGCGGTTGTGAGGAGAATGAGAAAGATCCATTGGTTCATGATTTGGAGAAAGAGGAGAAAACCCAAATTTTTGGGCAAATTATTTTAACCATTGGTGATGCTGCAATTGAGGTTCACAGGGGAAAGGTAACTTTAAAGAGTGGTAAAGAAGAGGATGTGATTAAAGCTTTAAATTCCAACGAAAATTTCTCTCTTTTCACCTCTCCTTATTTTGATGATGTGGTTGAAACTAACATTGTCAACGATTTAAAGATGCAGGACCTTTTGGAAAAAAATCTTATTTTGCAGGATCCTAGCATAGTGGTGGATGGAGATAAAATAAAAATTCCCCAATTCTTCGAAGTTCAACCACCACTAGGAAAAAAAAAGAACAATGTCAACCACATGGTTAAAAAACTAAGAAGGTGCACTGCGTTAGATGTAAAATTTGCTCTTGGAGAGCCACTTGATTGAGCACCAACTATCGTTAGGCTCATGACGTTAAGAAAGCGCTTCGCAGGAGGCAACCTGCGTTTTATTTTCTGTTATTTTTGTTTTGTTTTTAGGAATATGCTCAGATTGCAAACTCTCTCAGGGAAGTCACTCTTACTCTCTCTCTCTCTCATTTATTTCCTTTTGTTTCTATTTGATTATTTTGCATTGAGGACCATGCTCCATGCTAGTGTGGGGGAGGATAGTTTATATTGTCACTATATCTCTATTAATGCACATACCCACTATATATGTTGATAGCATTTTTTCTGGCTTGTTTTGCATGAACTATGCTTAAATTGAAAAAAAATAATAGAGATTTTGCCTTTAGAGGATCCCATAATTAATTTACTTGACAGACTTGTGCTTAATTGTAACTCTGAGGATGTCCTTAGGAAGCTGAAAATTAGCATTTGTCCCTCTTGAGTACTTTTTGTGAACTAGCTTCTAAATGTGAGATCTGAGCCTTCATAAGGGGATTGATACTAAATCATAAATTTTTACCCCTTTTTCTTTCTATGAGTGTGTTTCTCAATTTGCTACATTCTAGAATTTGTCTTTTGACCGTTTCAAGGCGAAAATTGATTTGCATCATGTAAAAAGATTTGGGGAATTTAGGTATTTTTCTGGCCTCAGAGTTGTTTGTTGAATTTATCCATTAGTTGCCCCTTTGAGCCTATTTGTTATATTTTTTCTTTGGTACCCAGATATAATTTTTTTCGTTTTTTATTGTGGTAACCATTTGAAATTGTATGTGGAGCAACTATTGAAAATTACAATTTCGTCCTATATTTTAGCTGTCTATATTATTAGGACTGAAATTTCGTCTTATGCTTTAGTTATCTATCTTGTCAGGATGAAGAGAAAAAAAAATGGAGTGAATCATGTGCTTACAAAAATATTTTCACACAAAGGAAACAAAATAGGAGTTTTCATGTACTTACCTTTTCCTCCTACAAAAAAAAATGCAAGAAGGAGGAAAAGGCAAATCAAAAGAATGAAAGAGCCAAAGGGCAAATCCAAAAAAAAAAAAAAAAGAGTCTACTTAAGAAAAAAAAAACAAATCAAAAAGAGTTGACTCAATAGAAAAAGAAGAATGAAGAAATGAAAGTGAAATTAATTTGGAGTTTGGACAAAAATTGTAAAATAGATAGGAGCTCCATATTTGGTTTCAAAGGTTACTATTTGCTTCTTGTTTTTAGCCCTTTGATTATCCCTTTCTTCTTGTTTCCTACCTTGCATGATTTCACCCTTGGCCCCATTACAACCCATGAAACCCCATCTTTTGCATGCATGTGAACTATTTAGTGGAGATTTGGTCTAATTACAAGCTTATGGTAATGTGCATTTTGTGGAAACTTGAGTGTATATTTTCCCTAGTCCCTAAACACTTAGAGAGATTGTGAGCGAGTGCCCTTGTTCACATAAATGTATTATTCAAGGACATGAGCCTCTAATTGGGCAACCTTTTGACACCTCATATGTGTTATATTGTCTATTGTCTGTCATTGTGTTTCTAATTTTGGATCCCTTATTTCGCTGTCTCTATTACTTATTTGAAAATTTTATTGAGCCAGAAAAATTGCTCGAGGACAAGCAAAAGTTAAGTGTGGGGGAGTTGATAAACTCTAATTTAGTGCATTTATTAGAGATATTTTGAGTTGTTTTTAGAGTAATTATTACTGATTAAATAAATAACTGACTAAAATTACTCTATATTTGCAGGAAGGTAGAAAAAAAAATAATATAAATGTAGGCTGAAATTAGAAGAAATGTTAGAATTAAAGAAAGCAAGCCCAAGCCCATTAATGCAAGAAGGCCCACAGTAATAAAAAGAAAAAGATCCTCTTGAAGATTTGAATTAAAAGTGATGCACATGTGACTTGGAGAGAAAGAAAGAGGCATGGAGTGGAGAGCAAGCAACACATATTTAGGAAGGATCTAAATCCTAATATTTAGGGATTGGCATATCTTGCAATTAAAAGTGGAAGCAATCTTGACTTGATCCTTTGCTTGGAGAGAAAGAAAAGGAACTAATATAAAAGGAGAGCTTCACTTCTGAAAGGGGGGAGACACCATAACACAAACAAAGCCACACACCACATAAACAAACCATAGTTACACGAACGCTACGGAGGGAGAGAAGAGTTTTTCAGCACCGTGAAAGAGCTTTGGAGTAAAAGAAGGAGATTGAAGACAAAGATTAAGACTTTCTCTATTTCCGGGTTATTCTTATTTCTGTAATTCATGAACCTTATTTTTCTTTTATGGTTCTTTATTATTATGGACACCTAAGTCCTCGTCTAGGGTCTTAGGTGTATCTTGCATGTTTAGAAACCTCTTTATGTTCTAATTTCTTATTTGAATTCCTGTTTTTATTTCAATTACTATTATTCTATTGTTTTTATCACATAATTAGGATTAGCTACCCTTTTCATGTTAATAATCAATTAGTTGATCAGCGACCATACTGCAATTAGTTGGTGGACCTATAGGATAATTGGGGCTATAATTAATGCATGACCAAACTTTAATTTAGTCTTCCAATCATTCAACCTTTTTGCTCTTCACGCTTTTCTTGAATTTAAATTCTAGCATGACCAAACTAGGGTTAATTTAGGAAAAAGAATATTAATCGCGAATGACCAAACGGATTAATAGCTTTAGTAAAGGGATTGGTAATTATATAAAATAAGGGAATTCAAGTAGAATTAGACATAGGGGAATCGAAGCTTGCAAGTGAAACTGCGACCCTAGACTTCTCTCCATTGATTATATCTTGCATTTTTAATTCTTCTTATTTATTTCTTTCTATTTTAGTCTCAATTATTCACTCGTCTAAACAATAAATAATTTTAAGTAGTTTAGTACTTGTTAATTAATCTCTGTGGATACGATATTCTTTTATACTACTTCTGCGAAAGAGTACATTTGCTCTAAGTGTGTTTTTAACGCAACAGACCCCTGAGTGTGACCAAGCACTGTATCAACTCAAGACTGCTCTGCTTCAACCACCCATACTGACCACCCCGAACCCAGGGGAAACACTATACCTATATCTATCCATTACCGATGAAGCTTTGGCAGCAGTGCTGGTGAGAGAAGAAGGTCCCAAACAAAACCCCATCTACATTGTTAGCAAAGTGCTCCAAGGACCTGAGGTCAGATACCAAAAGATAGAAAAGCTGGCGTTGGCACTGGTAGTAGCTGCAAGGAGATTACGACCATATTTCGTAGCCCATCAAATTGTCCTGAGAACAGATCAACCCATAAGACAGATCCTACATCGACCTGACTTGGCGGGCAGGATGATCAAATGGGCAGTTGAATTGTCTGAATTTGGGATCAAGTACGAGGCCAGATCGACCACCAAGGCTCAAGTCTTAGCGGATTTCGTAGTGGAAATGACCCCTGTTCAAGAACACCCTGTGCAGACTCAATGGACCCTGCATGTGGACGGTTCATCCAATACCAAGGGCAGTGGGGCAGGGCTGATCTTGGAAAACAATGAGGGAACAACCAAGAAGTATCACTCACATTCTCATTCCCCACATCCAACAATCAAGCGGAGTACGAGGCGTGCCTCGCCGGACTCTTGCTCGCCCTGGAGTTCAATGTCAAACGAGTCGAACTTCACTCAAATTCTCTTCTAGCAGTATCTCAGATCAAAGACGTCTATAGTGCAAAGGACATAATCCTCCAACAATACTTGAGCAAGGTTCGAACATGCAGAGGTCAAACATGTCCCGAGGATAGAAAATGTCAGAGCAGATATCTTGTCAAAACTCGCAAGTACCAAGAACCCCGAAAATCACCGCAGCGTGATACAAAAAACGCTCTCAGTACCTAGCGTGCGACTTGAACAGGCCACCCTAGATCCTGATGTCTGCATGATCACCCTAGAAAAGAGCTGGATCGACCCCATCTTCAACTACATCAAAGATGGAGAAGAGCCGAGTGATGCTAAAGAAGCAGCCTTGGTGCGCAGGCGAGCGTCCTCCTACTCAATCATCGGTGAACAACTCTATCGAAGGGGGTTCTCCATGCCACTATTAAAGTGTCTGCATCCTGATGAAGCCAATTACGTACTTAGAGAAATTCACGAAGGGATTTGCGGCAATCATTTAGGAGGGCGAGCACTAGCCAAGAAGGCATTGAGGGCAGGCTACTATTGGCCCACAATGGAGGAGGATGCCAAAGCCTTGGTAAAAAAATGCGATAAATGTCAAAAACATGGGGACATCCACATCGCTCCCCCAGCCGAGCTCAACAGTATGACTGCCCCGTGGCCGTTTGCCTGGTGGGGGATCGACCTGCTCGGACCATTCGCGGTGGCCCCTGGACAGCTGAAATACTTGGTGGTAGCACTAGACAATTTCTCCAAATGGATTGAGGCCGAGCCCTTGGCAACTATAACTTCCAAAAACTGCCTCAAATTCTTTAAGAAGAACATCCTGGTTCGCTTCGGCATTCCAGAGGTACTCGTGCCCGACAACGGCACCCAGTTCACCGACAAAAAGTTCCAAGAATCATTGGTCGAGCTCGGGGTCAAACAGCGCTTCTCGTCAGTGGAGCACCCACAGACCAATGGACAAGCGGAGGCCGCAAACAGGGTGATCCTGCACGGCCTTCGAAGGCGACTCGACGAAGCAAAGGGAAAGTGGGCTGAAGAACTTCCCTACGTGCTGTGGGTATACAGGACGACCCCCCACTCGACCACAGGGGAGTCGCCCTTCAAGAAAGTCTATGGAACGGATGCTTTGATCCTAGTGGAAATAGGTGAGCTTAGTTGGAGGACAGCTAACCCAAAGTCATCAGGTGAGAATGATCAAGCCTTAAGAGAAGAGTTAGATCTGGTTGAAGAGTTGCGAAAGGAATGACAGCAAGACACAACGCCAAAGTCGTCCCGAGAAGTTTCGAAGTCGGGCAGTTGGTACTTAGAAGGGCTGACATCGAAAAAAGAAACGCGGGACAAGTTAAGCTTGCTCCCAACTGGGAAGGGCCCTATCGCGTCATCTCAAGGACAAGCAAGGGTGCTTACTCATTACAGACTTTGAGCGGTGGAGTGATCCCAAGTACTTGGAATGCCATAAACTTGAGGAGATACTTCATCTAGTACACCACCTTGTAAACACTGAAAATTGACATATGTTCAACGAATGAATAAAAAGTTAAACGGGCGGGACACTCTTTTTTTTATCAAGGCCCACCCGTCCGTCTCATATAGACGAGGCATTTCTTAACATGTTGTCTTACTTTTATGCATTTCTTACGTGTTTTGTCTTAATTTTATGGGATGTCCCACGAACGAACCGAAGACATCCACCCCGCTACGCGAGTTAAGATCGAACCGAGCTCGGTAAACTGCGAAGCATGGGTTAACTTTAAACGAATTAAGGTAAAAATGAAGCGACCAACGACCAGTCGCACCTCTAAGAGCGAGCTAAATCTGAGTAGGAGCTCGGTAAGCTGCTCGAAAGGGAGAGATCGAGGCATGACCGATAAAAAGGGGTCGACTGGATCCCAAGACCTCGAGAGCCCACCGAAAGGGGCAAGCAGTTCCCGAACGATCAGGGGGAGACCGCCAAATCAAACATTGTATAAACATCGAAAACATAAAGCAGTGATATTAACAAGCGAAGTCACCCTAAAGAAAGCCGAGCTCCACAACAGTACGAATTACAAAATAAAGGAGCAACACGATAATACGAGTTACAAAACAAAGAAGCAGCATGATAGTACGAATTACAAAATAGAAAACGAAACACACAAACAATAGCAACAAGTAAAAACAGCTCATGCTGAAAGGGGCCAAACAACCGTATCCTTGCTAATCACTCCCCCCTCGTCGTCCATCTGTGCAGACCTCACGATACGGCCATCCTCCACAAAATGAGAATACTGGATAACCTCACGATCGAACTCAATCTCAGGCTGCATACACTTAACTTGACGGAGAGCCTCTTCAAAACGCTCCTCACAATAACCCACTACCCGATCCTTCAAATCCTCGTGATCATTGACCGCCCTATCCCTCTGACTCTCAACTTCGGCAAGTCTCTTATTCAACATCTCAACCTGACTAGACAACTTAGCAGTCACGAACTTAGACTTGGTCTCAACCACACCTCGAGCGGCGACAGCCTCATCCCGCTCCCTCTCGAGATTGACCGCAGAATGCTCGACCTCACCTAACCTCTTCTTGGTCGATTCTAACTCCTCCCTTAGCTCTGAAAGGAGGTCAAGACACGCATGAAATTTGTCAGTTTTATCTTCTAAGTCTATCTCTAACCACAAGTTTTGATGGACGAGTTTAATACCTTTGCGTCGAACCTCCTCCTCCTCCTTAAAGCGAGAAAGCTTGCGATCGGCCGCTTTGGCCAACTCGGCCATGAAGAGAATGGGATTCCGTTTGAAACGCTCCATATCCGAATCAGTGAGATTCTCTAAATCAAGGGGCAGGGGCGGCTTCCTTAATTGTTTTTTTGGACGAGCCTCGACGACATCTACTGTAACCACATCAACAGATCGCTCCTTGCGTTTTTCCCCATCTCTCTTCCTCCTATCATGAGCACTAGGCCCCCCACCTCGACCAGGGGCAATATCGGCCTGAGCAGTCAACCCCTCCTGTGAAGGAATCAGAGGAGTCGAAAGAGGAGAAGCAGCCTGAGACATCTCACCTGCAAAAATAAAAGAGAAGAAATGATCAGATATACATGGAAAAAATTATCATAAGCATGCAAACTAACAAAAAGGTCGACATATGACTAAACAAAAATGAAGAGCGAGCCCAAAGAGCTAAGAGCAACCTTGACGCTCCCAATCACCCGACAAGTAAACAGCCCCAAGAATGCCCTTGAACTCATCAAGATTCTTGGCCCGAGCAAGATGTCTACACTCGAATTGCCGATGTGGGAGCCAAGAGGCCATAGTCTTCAAAGCACGAAGACTCTTCTCATCATACTCGTCGAGTTCCGTAGTCGTCCGATACGTCATCGGCAAATAGTCATAATGAGAATAGGTCCACCCTATGGGAAACTTCGTGCCGAGCACCTCACCTTCCTCATCTAGTGAAGCAATGAACCTACAAGCCACATCATCGACGGGAACAACCCAGACATATGCCTGACTCCAAGGTTTGGCCGATCTACAATATGGCTTGAAGAGCTTAGGAGCATCCTGCCTCTTCTTGAAGCTAACTTGTTCATGCCGCCTAGGCTCACTACCCATCTCATGAGTCCTGCTCAGCTCAAAAAGTTTGAAGAAAAGACCAATAGAAGGCTCTCGATTCAAAGCGACCATCAACCCCTCGAAAATCTTTACAAATGCCCACGCGTTGATATGAAGCTACGAAGGGGCAAGCAACAGATACCGAAGGATCAATCTCTGGAAATAAGTAAAAGGCGGCCTAATCCGAATATCCCTCAGTATGCTGGTGAACATGATAAATTTCAGGGTACGAGGTATAACGGCGGCATGCTCACTTGCCTTAGAACCCTTAACACGCCACTCTTGGCCCCTTCGCCCCACCAACCTAGAAAACCACTCCTCCAGTTCGTCCCCACGCGCGATGGTAGATCGAGTTTTGAGCAACTTAGCAGATACCCAGGAACGATCCGGGTTGATGTGACCATTCCAATCAGGCTCCACTCTAGAGACGACTGTGGTCCCGCCCTGCTCAAAGGTGTCATCAGCATCTCCAAAAGAGTAAGACTCTTCCCCTCCTTGGGACGACTCCCCAACCAAAGTAGAAGGTCCCGCAGAAGAGGAAGAACTCCCCGAAGAAGAAGAACTCCCCGAGGAGGAAGAACTCCCCGAAGAAGAAGAGTTGTCGGAAGACGAAGAGCAAGGGGCACTCATGACCACAGTAGCGGATGAGCGAGTGGCACACTCAGCGATACTCCCAGGGGGACCTCCAGGCTGACGTCGAGTCTGCTTAGTACGCGCCAGATCCCAGCTCGAAACACCCTGCAAGGAAGGGGCCAGGAAGTCAGGACCACCCTAGATGGTCCGTAGAAGGGGGCGACAAGGTCGACCCCGGGCCTGACACCCCCTCCTCGCTCAAACCAATCAAGAAAAACAAAAGAACGAGGCTAAGACCAAAAATCAAAGAGCAATGAGCAAGGAATTAGGGAACTTACTTTTCAACAAAAAGAAACACCACCCGGGCAGCAGGCAGGCACTGGCAGAGACCAAAGACCACTCCGGGAGTATCACCAAACTAGGATACCAATATTGAAAACAGCTCGATAACCAGTCGATCTCAGAAGACAAAAGCTATGTTGCAAATCCAAATGAGGAAGAACGAGCCCTTATATAGAAAATCCAAGGCAAATGAAGTAACAAGGCCTTCCACTTAAAGCATCAATAACAAACTCGAAGGACGCGACACATTAAATCACCTCTATTTAAGGAAAAAGAAAAATCATGAGCATCACATCAAGTCAACAGCCAACAAGACAAATTGCTAAATAACGGGTACCAAGAGCGCTTACCGTGAGAATGAATCAACACCTCCTTACAATACAACCACCAAGTCAAAAAGATATGGACCTCGACATGACCTTGAAGATGAAAATCGACAAAAGTAAACTAAGTCATTTGCGCCCTACTCACACCGAAACATCAATCCAAGTAATAGAAAAAGAAAGGAAAGGCAAATTACCTGGGTCTCGGGTCACCCGAAGCACCGATGAAGCCTGAGAGCTGATCGCGGGTCGCCCTCTTCAGTCGCTTGTCGTGGGTCGCCCCTGGAAGCGCCTGGAGTCGAAACTAGTCGTGGGTCGTTCACCCCGAAGTGCCTGAAGGAGAAGATGGTCGCGGGTCACGCACAGGGAGAGCTGGGAAAGAAGGGGACCAAGAACAAGAGGCGCGACCACCCAACAATGAGGAGAGCTGCTCGCTCGAATCGTGGCTCGCTGGTCATGGCCCCTAATCGTGGCTCGCTGGTCGCACGGGTGATAGCCTAGGAGCGCTGTTCTTTGATCAGCATATGGAGAGAATTGGGAGTGGAATAATGACCCATGAAAAGATAAAAACACTTGGGCCCATGGACCCAAAGGAAAAATAATAATAATAATAATAATAATAATAATAATAAAGGCCCAGTAGAGCTTATTGAGCACACCCCTACTTCCTTGTCAAGGACCAAATATGGATTTGGGCGACCGATAAATTCACTAAGTTACAACCGGGGGGCACGAAAAACCGATACCTCGCATCAAGCCTAAGCCCGCTCAACGATCGACCTTGGCTTGGGGGGCAATTTTTCTGGAGTGGGCCGAATGCCCAATCCAGCCAAAGAGCCAACCAAAAATGGCCCAATACAGTCCAAGAGCTGGCCAAAAACAGCCCAAGCAGCAAGCAAAAGACCAAATCAGATCTGGACGATCAGGATTAACCCGCGCTAATCCAACGGCTCGCCTAACACGTTGACTCTATAAATACAGAGCTGACCCCACATGTCAGGTAACTTTTTCACCCTCATAGTTACTCTGCAGAAATTCCACCTCACTGACTTGAGCGTCGGAGTGACATTGCAGGTACACCCTGGTGCTCCGCGGACGACCAATACCTGATTACCCGGAGGACCAGCACTCAACAGATCGACCTGTCACCTTGATCACAGACCCCACCTTGGGAACCTTCTAAGGTCTTTGACTCCTGCAGAAAAACTTAAGGACCAAATTGACCAAGAAGACACTATTTGCCTTAAACACTTGGAGGACCTTGAGCGTTGCAATGCCACTGTCGAAAAATTAACTAAAGATGGCAATTTTCTCAACAGGAAGATCTCTAAAGCCAAGGCCTTATTCAATGACTTGAAGTCGAAAGTCATTTTGTAATAACATAGCTTCATTTTCCTGTTGTAACACTTTGGCTATTTTGACAATTATTTTTATTTTGCAAAGGCCATTTCTCAAGCAATGTCGTATCTAATCTGGCAACATTATAATGGAATTTCTTCCATTTTATTCTTGTGCGATTCTTATTCTATGAATTCGACAACGTTTTGGCAACTTCTATTCTTTGAATGCCATGTCTTTATGCTTTCTTTATATTTATTCCAGCGTTATTTTAACTTCTTGCAGCATTGGCTTATATTTTTTCAAATACTTGCCATTTACACGCATAATTCTCTCCTCAGCGCCAATCTCTTTGACCTCATATGCGCCGTTTGAATAAACTTGTAAAATTTCAAATGGTCCTTCCCAACTTGGGGACCATTTACCTAGGACTCTATCTTTTCGATCCATAGGTAAAATGACTTTCCAAACTAAGTCTCCCACGTCGAAAGTCTTCAATTTGACTTTCTTATTGTACACCTTAGCTACTCTTTCCTTTTGTCTTGTGAGCACATCTAATGCATTTAACCTGTCCTCATCTAAATCAACTAATTCATCTAGCATCATACTCCAATAATGCTCAGATGTGATTTCAAATTGTCTTTGAATCCTAATTGATTGAAAACAAATTTCTGCTGGTAATACTGCATCATGCCCAAAAACAAGTTTAAAAGGAGTATTATTAATTGACTCTTTGGGAGATGTTCGACACGCCCATAAAATTTGGTTAAGTGTCTTATGCCAATTCTTGGGTTTTTGCCCAACATGTTTTTTAATCAAACTAATGATAATTTTATTGGCTGCTTCAACTTAACCATTTGCTTGAGCGTAGTATGGCATCGAACTCAACAATTTATAACCATTTTCAGCAGCGAATTCGACCATTTTCTGACCAATAAAAACCGAACCTTGGTCTGTGGTGATAGTTTCAGGCACACCGAATCTATACAATATATGGTCTTGAATAAAACTAATTACTGCCTCTTGATTAACATTATTTAAAGGAATAGCTTCCACCCACTTAGTGAAATAATCTGTCCCTACTAATATGAAACGATGGCCTTTCGACGAGTTTGGCTTAATTTCGCCAACTATATCCAAAGCCCATCCTCTAAATGGCCAAGGTTTCACGATAGAATGTAATTCATTTGCAGGCACATGTTGTATCCCTGCATGCTTTTGACATTCTTGGCATCCTTTGGCAAACTCTATGCAATCTTTTAACATGGTTGGCCAATAAACACCTTGTCGAAAAAGCAGCCATTTCATCTTATGGCCTACTTGGTGAGCCCCACAAGTTCCACTGTGAACATTGGATATTGCCAAGTACACCTCATTTTCACTAAGACATTTGAGTAAAACTCCCTCAGGGGTTTTCTTAAACAACTCATTTCCCATAATCACATAACTTAAGGCTCTATACTTGATCTTTCTATCAGTCATCCCTGTGGGATTCTCCAAGTAATTAACAATTTGTCTTCGCCAATCATCATTTGACAAATTGTTGATGGCAAAAACTTCGAACACGTTGTCACAATACCCTTTGTCAAAAAACTTCAAAAGTTTGATTTTCATTAAAAATTTCATTTGGCTTAGGACTTAAGGCTAAAGAATCGGCCTCTGCCCCCTCAAGTTTTTGCTTTGACAAAGTTTCTAGTGACATGTTCGTCGAAATTAGTTTGTTTTTAATTTCGATTAGCTCCGTTAAGTTTTCTTTCGAAACTTTATAACCTGAAGCTAGCTGTGCCAAATCATTCGCCTCTTGATTTGCAATACGAGGCACATGCTCGATTTTAACGTGATCAAAACGTTTCAATAATGCATTGGCAGCAATAAAGTAAGTAATCAAATTTTCCCTTATGCACTTGTATTCTTTCGTTAATTGCTTGATTATTAATTCAGAATCCCCTCTTATTTCGACCTGCTTTGCACCCAAGTTTAACAGAATTTTGAGTCCTGCTATTAAGGCTTCGTATTCCGCCTCATTGTTGGAGCAACTTTCTTCAATTTTAAAGACCTTTCCGATGATCCTCAGCCTGACCCGACCCAAGGGGTCACCGTCACCCTACCGGCAAACTTAGTCCAGGAACTTCGGGACCTACTCCGTGATCGGGAAGAGAGTTTGGCTCGCCAGAACGAACCCCTCTTCGACATGATTTCTGGTGAAAATCTCCTTGGGGTTTGCTTCACAGGCTTCTTATCTGGTCGAATAGGCAGCTTCAACTCAACCACTTCTCTTTTTAAACCTGGAATTTCATTGTAGTCCCAAGCAAAACAGTCTTTGTACTCTTTCAGCAATTCGACTATCTGCACCTTGAAGTCTTTATTGACTTTTGCACTGATATATGTTGGTCTTCTTACACTTCCATCTCCCAAATCTATTTCTTCTAAGGGATCTTGTGCTTGTATCTTCTTGGTCGAACCCATTGGATATTTCTCAAATCCTAATGGTTCATCATCATAGACACCGTCTAGTCTAGGTGATTCGACCATAATTTCTTTGTTACTATCATTTGTGGTTAAAGTAACCATGTGATGCAACTCAGCTTCGAGAATTGCTTTTTCTTTATTTTCGGCCACATAGGCCGTAATTCTTTCCCATGTACTGGGTTTTATCATCATCAATCATCCCAACCAGAAGGCTTGTCAAAGCCTCTTGGTCTATTCTCCTCATTAATGATTTCCCTTTCCCAAATGAAACCATAATTTGGGTGAAGACTAACAGAGGAGAAGACATTGTCTTGCTCAATGAACCCAGCATTGGAAGAAGAGCATGGAGAGATATTTGCCAATTGCTTGTCGAAGGTCTTCTTGGTGATCGTATTCACTTCAGCCTTGAAATAACTTTGGTCACCTTCAATGTTTTCAACCAACCCATCTTCTCTCCAAAGAATGAGCCTTTGGTGCACAGTCGAAGGGATTGCCCCCACTCCATGTATCCATTCTCTTCCAAGCAGCAAGTTGTAGTTTGCCTTGGAGGGTACTACCAAAAACAAAGTTGGCCTTTTGACACTACCTACTGCTAATTCGACTTCAATGGCCCCAAGTGAATGGCCAGTTTTGCCTTCATAATTAGTGAGAACCACATTATGTGGTCTCAACTCAGTGTCAGATTTGCCAATTCTTCTTAGCAAATGTTGAGGCATCAAATTCACAGCAGCAGCACCATCAACAAGGACCTTGTTGATTCCCACATTGTTGACCTTGGCTTGAATGAACAGTGGCTTGAGGTGATTCATCATGCCACAATCTGGCCTTTCAAAGACAGCATGTTGCTCTTCGATGCAGCCATTCTTCAACACATAGTAGCATATGGGTTTATATGTAGTTTCCTCGTCGAAATCTTCTTCGACATCATTAACCTCAGAAACCACATCATACTCAATTGGTAAAATTGAGATGACCCCACATAGCACGTCAAACTCTGAACCAGAATCAGCAAAAGAAGAGTTCAATTCCTCTTCCAACTTGAGATCTTCTTCTTTGAAGCCTTTCTTTATCTCAGCCAAAGAAGGGAAGATTCTTTCAGTGGCTGGTTTCCTAACCACTTCAGTCGAAGGTAAGATTACCTCTTTACCCTTCCCTTTGTTTGAGGTTGTTGCTTTACCTGCAGCAATAGCATCAGCCTTCTTTTGGCGTTGAAACCTTCGCCATTGAGTTCTTGTCATAGGATTCTTCCCTTTGTAGTTGTTACTATAGGCATACTTCTTGATTTCAATTGCCTTGTTCTGGTTAACACCACTTGTGTTACCTTCGACCAGCTTAGGTGGTCTAACTCGATGGATAGCATTGTCCCCCGTGTGGTATATGGCTTTGCTTCTCCCACCAGAATGTATCCACTTTTCGACAGGAGTACTAGAAGGAGGAACATAAGTACTCAGCTTTCCTCTTCCAGGAGTTTTGGTCGAAGTAACCATGTAGGGAATTCTCCTATCGGCAAAATCAAACTTGGGCCTTTTACCCACCCATTTACCTTTGCGCTTCATTTGAGGCTTGAACTCTTCCAATTCTTTAGCAGCCTCCTTGTCAAAAACAGCACTGCACCTCGGGCACAACATCACTTCTGAGTTGCTTAGCTTGCAACGATTGAGGAAATCAACCAATTCCTCTTCAGCTTTTGGGTACACTGCTTTCACTTTGTCATCTTCTTGGCCTTCAGTGACCATTTCGACATCCATCTTTGAACTTATGGTAGTTCTCTTCATATTAGCCTTACCAGGCACAATTTCAGAGGCTTCGACCATGTTGATGCTCACCTCAGTATACATTGCCTCAGCATCAGGCAAAGGATCAGCGTCAATCTTCATTGGTGCCCTTGGTTTATCACCAAATTTTAGCCTTCCTTCATTGAGTGCCTTTTGCACCAAATCCCTGAAAAGAACACAACGAGAAGTATTATGACCCAAAAAATTATGGTATTTGCAAAAACCTCTTTTTTGCTTTTGTTCTAATGGTGGTGTTTTTAGTCCCTTCGGAACCAAAATTTGACCATCCTTAACTAACAAGTCAAATATTTCGTCACATTTAGAAACATCAAATGTATAAGTTTTTGCAACGAATTTGTCGTTTTTAGGTTCGACAGGATTTTTACCATTTGAAGGTTTTAGCAATTTACAAGTATATGGAGGTCCAGGTTTTAACTCAGCAACATTGACCTCTTCTTCGACCTCCTCATAGGAAATGTGGAATTCTTGTTCTTCATCTTTAATTTCGACATAGGCAACTTTGTCTTTTTTATTATGAAACCTATTAGTTCTAGATTTCTCAGCTTTCAAACTTTCGACTTGCCTAACTCTATCAGCCAATTGAGCCATATCTCTCAAATGTTGAGTGTCTAGCTTTTTTCTGATGGAATAATCTAAGCCACCAGCAGCCATTTCGACTAGCTCATGTTCAGGCACTTGAGTGAAGCACCTTGCTTTGAGAAGTCTAAACCTGTTGAGATAATCATCCACAGATTCAGCCACTTTGCGTCGAACACTGGCCAATTCTTTGAGACTAATTTTACATTGTCCCATGTAAAATTGCTCATGGAAAGCTTTCTCTAATTGGTTCCAATTAAACATGGAATGTGGGGGTAAAGTAGTAAACCAAATGAAAGCATTCTTTGTTAGAGAACTAGGGAAGAATTTCATCCTTAAATTCTCATTGTGGGCTAAATCTCCAGCCTCAGTTAAATAACGAGCAATATGTTCTACAGTGGATTCACTGATTTCCCCAGCAAATTTAGTGAACTTAGGGATTTTCCAACCCCTTGGCAATTCACTTTGTAAAACATATTCAGACAAAGGAGAAACAAAATTTGGCCGATGCATACCTAAGTTAAGGCCATTCTGGGCTAAAATTGTTTCGACAAGATTAGCTATATTGTTCTGCACTCCAAAATTGTTTTGTTGCACTTGCCTGACTACTTCATCAGCATTTTGATTTCTATTTACTAACACTATATCAGGCTCGTTTTCAACCATCCCCTGCAAGGGTTGTTCGACAACTTGTGCTTGTGCCTGATTTCTAGGCAATTCAATGTTAGGCCTTTCTAAGGGGATTTCTACAGGCCTCGAAGGTTGTACTTGGGGTATTGGCTGATTCTGCATTCTTGGAGTGCCAAAGAAATCTGCAATTCGACCCATTTGAGTTGCCAATGCTTGGTAACTGTTATTGGTCTCACGTATAAAAGGGTTGAATACTGTACCAATTTGTTGGGTTAACATGTTAACCATATCATGATTGGCCTCATCTATTTGTTGTCTTAATGCCAACACAGACGCTGTAGTTAATGTGGGCTGGGCATTTCGACCATAAATGCCCTCTTGAGAGGCATGCATAGGGGAGAAACCACCATTCATTATGTTATCTGCACACGTTGAAGAATTGGTTTGCAAGCCTACCATCATGCCAGTTGGCATACCATAAGGGAGATTTCGACCAACTATAGGCATGCTAAATGGGATATGACCACTAGTCATATATGGGTTAGACGTTCCCATTGTTTGTGGCATAGAAGCCATTTCATTAGGCTGTGTGGTCACCGTGGTGGCCATTGTTGGTAAAGGATTAAGCACAGGAGATGTAACTGTGATCATGCCTGTCGAAGGCATTGGAGCAGTTATTCCCATAGCGGTTACTGGATTAACGTCATTGACAGACGCATTCTCAGGGCCACTCTGTGCGTTCGAAGATCTTACGCCAGAACGTGACATCTTTGACAAAGATTTACCACTCCTCAGGCGCATAAACAATTATATTCCAAGATTCTGTTAACTAACACTCTAATATTTCGACACAAATGTCCCACCGGGCGTGCCAATTTGTTTACCGTGGATTTTGGTAAACACCGCTGGTCTCCAATTTGGTTAACTTGCAGGATCAACCAGTGAATCCTAAGACCATTTGTGTTTAGAGTTTTTAGTTTGATGTGAATCCTAAACAAAAAAGAAGAAGAAATAATTGATTCCTTACGCGCGAAGCAATCAAGATATTTCAGGGAAGAAGGACTTGAATTGTAAAACACATAAAGGTAAAGAGAAAACAGAAGTAAATTGCATTAAAATGAAAGAGAATGGTACACAAGATCATACATTGTTCTCTGACTCGTTTTTCTCTTGAATGCGGAAGTTAGAGCGTGAGAATTGCAATATGAAATTGTGACCCTTGTTTCTTCTCAGAAACTACTATTTATACTAAGCAGAAACTTCCCTAAAACAGTTATAAAAATGATAG
The DNA here is from genome assembly GCA_963573325.1 of Astragalus glycyphyllos. Taxonomy (NCBI): domain Eukaryota; kingdom Viridiplantae; phylum Streptophyta; class Magnoliopsida; order Fabales; family Fabaceae; genus Astragalus; species Astragalus glycyphyllos. The sequence continues at coordinate 27,042,075 of OY754314.1, read as the reverse complement.
CAACCGCTCCTCTTTTCGACCAACTGCTAGTTCTTCAGCGCATAACTGCTCTGTTTTCTGTCTGTCGAAAGCTTGTGTCCATTTCCCTCTTTCTTGCTTTTGCTTCCCCAGAAGCTTGTCGAATTTACCCTGCACATGACCATTTTCTCTGTCGAAATACTTTGGTCTTTGTCGAAATATAAGTCAAGCCTTGTTGACCATTTTCAATGAAGCCTGTCGAAATTACAGGCTAACACACACTCTATAAATACAACATTCATTGCCTCATTAATGGTAAGCATTCTCACATTTATTACTCTGTCATGACTACCTCACTGACTTGAGCGTCGGAGTGATTTTGCAGGTACAACACCAGCTCGAATCGGATACAGATATTAACTAAGGACATTGACCACTAACTACCTCGGACCATCCTTCAAGGTCAGAAGTACAATGCGGAACAATACTCATACAATTTTTTGATTACTTGGTCATCCTTTCCCTAGACTGAATTACTTAGACCGAAATGTGAGAGCTAGGTAACTTTAGTATCCTAAATGAACTACTATACTAATTGAGATCTAATTACGGCATCAAAGTGGCTTTGTAGGTATATCTACTAACAGCACCACTACGACAAACCGATGGAGCCACTATCTTCAATCTTTTTCGAGGTCCTCCTTGTGTAATATGTTAACATACAAAATCTTTTTTAACCAAACTTGAATTTGTAAAATGAAATTTAATTACGTTTGTAAACGGTTCCGCTACACCAAAATTCTCACATTAAAAAGGCATTGCAGACTAGGGAAGATTAATTATGATATTCGTTAGAAAGAAGATATATAAATACACGAGACGAGAGTTTAGGCAGCTTATGTTGCCAAATTTCTGTTGTGATAAAATGGCATGATTCACGACAGATATTGCCATCGGATCTATAAAATAGTGTTTTTTTCTGGTGAAAATAAAATATATGTGTTTTGTACATGATATTGATGCATCATCTCAAACCTTCGACAAAATAATTGTTGCTTTTATTAATTGTTTGATCATGACTTGATACTTGAGAAGTGTTCAATTAGATAATTAGTTTCTAATATGTCCAATATAAAATGAGGTGTCAATATAAAACAATAATAGTTGAAGAGGATTGTCCCCTTCTATTGGAACCTCAGTGGGTTTGCGATTTGGATGTTTCGGACCACTCGCCACGTACGTCTTACATTACATTATATATTTTAATCCTAAAAAACAAAGTTTAAATACAATTTCTAATGTACATTTTAATTGAGGAAGTAGGTATGGAAACTCTCTTTGTAGTTTGTTTGTATATTACTACTACTTAATTAGGCTGTGCAAAATTCGTGCACCGATGTGCGAGCAGTACTACTTGGAACAAAAGTCGTAGGTATAAAAACCGTGTTTATGAATCACGTCAAAGATTTTGACAATGTCATGTCTCTTGTGCCACCATCGAATATGGATTGTTTTGCGCTTTATGCCTAACACAAATTAAATATATCTTAAATCTTAGTCATTTTCACATTTAAACAACTCTTTTAAGTAATATGAATAGAGTGGGAAACAAAAGTCCTGCATTGTCATAGCGGGAAGGCCGGCTTGTCTTTATATATAATGCCCAACTAACTCATCCTACCACATTATTATTATATCATAAAGGGAAAAGGGTATGTTTTTTTTTGACTATTTATTAACTATTAAATTATGGAACTTGTTAGCTATTAATTATTACTAATTATAAGGTTATGGAACTTGTTAACGTGTATTTTTATTTTATTGTGCATAAAGTTTTGTCTAGTTGATAAAGAGACTTTGTTGGGGATAAATATGTAGTTGTCTATGTAAATATTCTTTGATTTTGAGTTTTTCGATCCAACTTACCTAAATTTTTTAATTAAAAAAATCTTTAAGTACTAAAACATATCGATTAAATAAAAAATAAATGACTATTATTTCTTATTTTTTGTTATTAGTTTTTTGTTACTAGTTTCAAAAAAAATATTGTTATTAGTTAAATAATATAAAATACCACAACGGAGTCATTCAAATATCGATTAAATAAAAAATAAATGACTACATCAATGTTCCAAGAAAGTCATTCAAATATCACAACGGAGTTCATATGTTATATGTCAGACCCCCAAAAACTAATCTGAGTAACCAAATCGTAGTGTTGCCCTAATCTGACCAAAGAAAAACTATGTTCTGCAGTAATAACACTGGTCGAGTGGTCAAGGTTGACCTTGTATGCCCATACATACGAAAGTGGTTTTTAAAACCAAACTCATTCTATATGAATTTCCTTTCTAAAATCTAATCTCAAATACTTAGGCCAGTACTTCATACTATATATCATATTATCACCATAAAATTTAGGCTTAAATATATGTTTTGCCCCTGCAAATATCACCATAATCCAGTTATACCCCTGTAAAAATAAAAACTTTAAAATTACCCTTGCAAATATAAATCGCTTAAGGTTATGCCCCTCGGTCAGTTTCTCATCCAAAAAAATAATTTAAATAAGGTTTAAATATATGTTTTACCCCTGCAAATATCACCATAATCCAGTTATGCCCCTGCAAATATCACTATAATCCAGTTATGCCCTGTCAAAATCTTTAATTTTTCTATTATGCTGATATTTGCAGGGGCATAACTGGATTATGGTGATATTTGCAGGGGCAGAACATATATTTAAACCTTATTTAAATTATTTTTTTGGATGGGAAGCTGACCGAGGGGCATAACCGTAAGCGATTTATATTTGCAAGGGTAATTTTAAAGTTTTTATTTTTACAGGGGTATAACTGGATTATGGTGATATTTGCAGGGGCAGAATACATATTTAAGCCTAAAATTTAACTCATTTTTACGCACATTTTTTCTATATTTCTTCTGACAATCACTGCAAAAAAAAAACAGTCTAATCGACAGATATTAGCGAGGGATATAGGTTTCGTCGCAAAAATAACATAGCGAGGGATTTAGCGACAGACAACTCCATTGCTAAATAGGCGGGATATTTTAAAAAAAATTACAATCTGTCGATAATTCAAAAACCTCTCGCTACGGGCGTGACATGATCGTTCTGAGCGTGAGGGTCCCATTTCCGTTGCTAATTCAAAAATCTATCACTTACTCTGATGTGACCATTGCGCAGACCTTGAAAATCGTGAACACTATAGTAATAAAGGAAATCTGTCGCTAATATCCCTCGCAAATTTTAGGCTATTTCACTTAACACTATTTAATTTAAACTTCATTTCCTCTTCTTATTCTCTCTTCTCTCGATCATTTCTCTCCTCTTCCCTCACGAAACCGCCACCACAAGCACGAACATCTCTCCATTTTCACCACCACCACCATCATCTTCTCCCTTCTCTTTCTCTCTCTCTCTCTCTCTCTCTCACACACACACACACACACTCTCACGAACTATCTCTCTCTCTAACTGTCTCATTCTTTTTCCTCAACCATAACCACAAAATCTCTCTCTCACCGGAGCTCACCCTCTTCACCACCACCGGAGCTCGCTCTCCCTATTCACCATTGTTGCTGCATTGTCCTCTTCTCAAGTGAGTGGTATGTTTTTTTCGTTATTTTCCTTTTATTGACATTTTAGTGTAGTGTTCAGATTAGGTGGTTAGGAGAATAGATATTTAGATATTTAGAAGAACAAAATAAGATTAGGATCCGTAGAAATTGTGTAGGATAGAAATTTGAGTTGAAATTGAAATTGAATATTGAAATTGAAATTGTTTATTGAAGTTGAAACTGAAATTAATAGTGAACTGATTTATGTTTTTTGCTTGAAACAGAAATGGTTTAGGATTTAAATTGATTTCTATTATATTAGAAACGACTATTTTGATTTTGAAATGTTAATTTGAAATGCGATTATTGTAGAATAAACATCAAGAGGGCCTTCATTATTTGAAATGTATCGTGTCGGGTTTAGGTCTAACTATTGGATTTGGGTCGACCATGGAGAATGACTTCCAAATTTTGACTTAGGGGATTCAAGCAGTTCTGGTGTTGGTGTTTCATCTAATGAACAATTTGAGTCAATGGAATACAAGAAATTCGCTGATTTGCCACGGAAAAATCTGTCGCATATGCATGAAATTCTGTCGCAAAATGACATTTGCGACGGACCAAATTCCGTGGCAAAATCGCTCGTCGCAAACTATTTGTGACAGATTTTTTCGTCGCAAATAAGCCCGTCGCAAATGTCCGTCGCAAAGCCGTGGCAAAGGTTCGTCGCAAACCCGTCGCTAATCCGTCGCAAATTGTAAAAAAAATAATAATAAATTAAATCATACATCCAAAATGTTGTTTAAACAAAGGCTACACATAAAGACTAAGATGCAACCTCAAGGCACGACAACATGCTTCATGCCTTCAATCCAGAGTTTACATTTTTCTGACTCCAGGCTGAAGCAAGTAATATCAATATATTAAGCTAGTTTTTGTGATCTACCAACAAGATTTCAATTCTACTATACTCATCCACGGCGCTCAGACATAGATTAGATAAAAAAAATCTAAATATAACATAATAAAGAGAGCCAATATAGAATAAAATATTCCATAAGTACTAATGATAAAAGCCTAACATATGGGTCCTATCCAGGTAATTGTAGTGAACAGAACTTGAGTGTCAGTAATACGTTGGCTTCTCCTCACTATTTGCATTGTATCACTTTGTTGAGTCTAACAAAACTTTGCTCCCCCAAATCAGAAGCAAGCAGAATTGGAGAGACATCTAGGAGAAATAGAACACCATAAGCAACCCTTGACAATTCATTTATGTCTCAAATCTGTAAAACCGATGGAGAGATATTGCTTATATATCAATATTTCTTATATTTTCAAGGCTGGTGGTGATCTGTTAAGGTTTACCTTTACCTGGATGCAAATAATAGTGCAAGATTGCTTCAACAGAATATGAAGAGCAATTTAACAGTAATGCACAACAGATAAAAAAAAGGCAGTAATGCACAAGGAAACGTGACTATTAAAGGAAAAACATCACAGACAGCCTATGTAGTTTGATAAACTCATTTAAATTCTGCATATAGTCCAATGCACAACCTTTAAATTCTGCATAACTAATAAAGTAAAGTATAAATGATTATAGAAAGATACAGATATAACATTATACTTACATCTTTTTCTCTGGCCTCTTCATTAACAAAAAACCCATCATTCTTTTTGTGAGCAATTGTATACATTTCTCCTCTATTGTATTTTCTCCCATCTCTTAATTCCTATATCATGCACATACAGTAAGTAGTTATACAATTAAATTTTCAAACAAGCTCAGATTGAGTGAATCATACCAACTCGTCTCTCTTCCTTGCAAGTGTTTTAGAGCCTAATGTATGAGGGATCGCCAACTTATCACGATTGGCTGCATTTTGTTGAGATATTTCCTGTATTAATAACGAATATTTATAACTTTAGCAATTCAGCATAATTAAAGTAAAAAAGCTCAGTTCATGATTATTACCATTGCTTAAGGAGTTAGCCTGCGACGAACATAAACAGCCCAATGATCTTTATCAACATGTGGTGGGTGATTTTGAAGATTTTCCTCTAAAGAAACCTCCCAATTATAATACTTATCAAACAATCTACACTTTGCATCCCGCCATTTCTTTCCGAGGCTAGAGGATATATTGTGTGTTTTTCATTGTTGACAACAAACCAATCCTTCAAGACATAATGCAAAACAGGAATTTATTATCTGCTCTGACTGTGTACATATGTAAATATCTTTTGCAGCTTTTGAATCCTAATTGTAAATCGTTTAACTGACTTAAAGTAAATATACTTGTTCATTCAATTTTAATATTTATTGTTATGCATATGCTACAGCTACCTAAAAAATGATGGCATTTTAATCTCAAAAAAAAATGATGGCATTTAACTAAGTTTGGTTGTGTTTATACAACAACCTTTAGTAAGAGGAGTGGATATTTTCATGGAACAATTTGAAGACAAGGTAAATGTGATATGGCAACTTAATATATTAATTAATTATAAATAATACCTGTACTTTCGCAAGATATACACTATCTTTGTAACTTCCCGGAACCTCTTTCCAATTCACATATATTATGGGAAAGTTGTCAAATTTCCTTGCAGTTTCACCCAAAAGTCCAGTTAATAAACCAGCAGCCTGTCCTACTGGCTGATTATCTGAGTTCCACTTGATAATTACCTTTCTTGGATCATTTGTAGATGTAAAAATGTCCTTTACACTTAAAGATGTTTTCACAATGTGCCCCTCTTCATCTAAGAAACATAAATATTCATAACTCAAATATATATAAAGAGATAGATTGAAGAGAAACAAAACTCAAACTATACACACCTATAACTTCCACATCCCAATATTTTGGATTCTTTTTTGGGATTTTAGGTAAATCTTCAACCACATCAGGTTCAGGTGAAGGGGGTGGGGTAATTTGTACATCATCCAAAGAAGTAGGTTCACCATTAGCTATGGGCTGACTTTGTTGTGGATTAACTTCTACACTTTGATGTGGTCCTTCAGAAGTTCTATTTTGTTGATTTGGTGTTGATCTAGCACGTTGTCTACGAGCCATGCCTATATAGCAACAACAAACATACAAAAACACATCGACAACAAGGGTATGATATTGTCGTTTTATTTACTGATTTATGTTCAAAAGCATAATCAAGAAATCTCCTTTGCCCTTGCTCATATTCAGTTGAGTTTCGTGGCTTTGTAATCCATGACTTATCCATTGATGCAAAATATTTAAATCTGGATCTAACAAATTGGTAGATTGATAAATATGCTATTTTGAAAATATATGTAAGCATAGGTATGTCAAGAAAAACTAAATACAAAATTACACCACTAAGGCTTCAATAATACTTCCAACCAAAACTACACTAGCAGCGGACATATTTTTAATAAGAAAGAGGATTATAGCATCTACATAAGCTAATGCAAATTGAAAAGCATGGGATCCTAAATACATATTCCTATTATCTTAGGTAAGATAACAGTAACCAATACCACTAACCAATCATAAGATAAAAAAAGGAGAAATTAAAAAGTCATTTACCTTTTTGAAGTTAGGAATCAAAGTCAGTCTTGTAATCCCCCTGAGACAATACAAGATTTTAAGTTAGATGATAGAATTATGATTCAATGTTATGTGTTAAATTAAATTGTTAATAATATTGACTGCATGAACAGAAAAGATAGTCTTATGGAACCATAGGGGAAGATAGCTAAGTGATTTTGGTGGTAGTCTTGGCCATTGTAACTCTTTCAAATATGAATTATGGTTTGGTTTAAATGCCTTAACTCACACTATCTATAACCAATAGTTATGATACTGCTAATTCCTACTTCCAAACAGACCTTTTTTTTTTGACAATACTTCCAAACAGACCTAAAATTGTCGTAGACAAGCTATAAGCTGTGTTCCCTACTGTTTCAGTCGTTAAACATCAAGAAAGGAGACATATTTCAGTTCAAGTTTGACAATGAAAAGTCAAATACAGCTAATTGTCCAATGCTTGTATTTGCCTAATTTTACCTTTATAAAAGAACATAGTCCATATTGAACAATGAAATACCTGCTCATATTGGGTTTTCTATTCTTTATTGTCAAATACCTGCTAAGTAAGGCAATCAAGAGGATTATCCCTTTAGCCAATTTTGCAAATAGTAAATAACACACATGCTGTTGAAGCTCAGTTTTTCTCCTACAATTCATTATTTAGACATATAAATACACTGAAACCAACGCTACAATCCTATGACCTAAAATAAAAGGTTGAATGAAGAAACCCAGTAATCAGTGAAACAAAGTAATAAACCCACAAATTCATCATTCATAATATGATGATATGATACATAACAACCTCACAAATAATGTTCATAGATTTAGTCATATAGTTGCTCTCTTATATTGAAAACCCACTTTTTCTTATTTTGAGGCATTTTATCAAGCATGTTACAGTCATATAGTTGCTCTCTTATATACAAATGGGAACTGACCTACGATGTTCAAGCATATAAATCTAATTGAATGCAGCAAAAATCAATTTGAAAGAAGGAACTGACCTACGATGAGAACAAGAAAACATCAATTGAGAGATCATCAAAATCACTTTCCCCTCCCAAATCACCATGAATGCAGTGAACAAGAAAACATTAAAATCAAGAAAGAAGAAAACATAAAGAAAGAAAGAAAGAAACTAATTGGTACCTACAATGAGAAGGAAGTTGCGAGAGAGAGAGCTTTCACCGAGAGCCTGAGAGAAATGAGGGACGAAGGGACGAATTGGAGATGGAGCTTTCACCGTTGATTCACTTCTGGTTCACTTCTTGGGGGTTTCGTTGATTCACTCCTGATCTCCAAATTAGGGGTTTCGTTCGAGTCATCAGGAGATTGATTCACTTCTGATCTTGTCCGAGAAACTAGGTTTTCATTGTGAAGAGAGGTTTTCAAAAAGGGTGGAATCGTGGAGTAGGTTTTCAAAAGGGGTGGAATCAAGAACAGGCAAAAGATGAAGAGAGAGGAGAGAGTGAGTGAATGAAAGAGGGTAGACGTCGACGGACGAGGGCGGAGGAGGGTGGAGGTCGGAGGAGGAGAGTGAGGGAGAGAACGTTCTGATTTTTTTAGGGAGAGAATGATTTTGCCCAACTGAGGGAGAGAACGTTAGGTTATAATTTGATTTCTGGGTTGCGACGGGCTTGCGATGGGATCTCCGTCGCAAATTTGCTGCCTTTTCCAAGTCTGTCGCAAACCCGTGGCAAATTCCAGCGGGAAATTTCGCACTCTTATTTTTAATCCATGTCGTCGCAAACCTGTGGCAAATTACTGATGGAATAAGCTCCGACGTAAATGTTGGTGGCTAAAACAGGTTTTTCTTGTAGTGATGATTTGTGATGGTGTTTACCTTGGATTTTGGTAAACACCGCTAGTTTGAAATTGCTTCTCTTTGCAAGATCAACTAGTAAATCCTAAGACCATTTGTGTTAAAGTTTTTCCCAGAATTATATGTATTCTTGCAGTTTAAAAGTAAAAAGAAGAAGATAACCGTCGATCTCGCGCGAAACCGTCGGATTTCCTCAATGAGGGAGAATAAAACAAAGAAAAAATTGCAGAAAAGCAAAGAAGAAAACAAATTAAAATTGCATTAATTATAAAGAAAGTTGATGCACAGATCATACATTCTTCTCTTGGCTCATTTTCTCTGTAATGTGTTGGAAGTTAGAGCTTGAGAATTCTGTAATGAGATTGTGACCCCTTTTTCCTATGAGAAACTCCTATTTATATGAGGAGGGAAAACGCTAAAACTAACTAACTGTACAGAGAATTTAAAAAAAGGAAACTGCTACAGCCTTCGACTAGGATAACTACCAAAGCTTCGACAGCGAGCACTTGCTTTTGACTTGCTATTGAATTCAATTTTCTTCTCGTCGAAATATCACCCTTCAAATCTAGTTAAGTCTGAAACTTTGTTGAATTTGCTTTCTGATACAACTCTTCTGTGTTGAAACCAACACCTTCTTCTAAGAAAACCAAAGTCAAACCGCGTTGACTGCATTTAATTTAGTCTGTCGAAATTACAGGCTAACAAATTGCCCCCCAAAAATGTCTTTTTCGATAGGGACTATGTGAATGGCAGAAAAAGAGCATTTTTGAAAACCCTTTTCAACTGCTCTGATGACGTCACTTGCATCACGTTGCAGAGTGATATGACGTTTCAATGAAAAAACAGCTTTTGGCGCCTCCGTTGTAAAGTTATGAAGCGATGGTTCGAAGTTTGGACGAAGAAGAGGCTCTTGTCGCCATAAGATTGGAACATTTCAAATCTGTCTTAGAAAGGCTCAAAGCCAATCTTCAACTTTGACTTATCTGACTTATAATGTTCATCTTATAATTTCGACAATGTCCTGACAACTTTTATTTCTTGAAGGCCATGTTTGAATTTGTTCTCTTTTACTGCTTTAATCTTGCGCTATTTTAACTTCTTGCAAAATTGGCATATATTTCTTTAAGTACTTGCCATTTATTTGCAAAATTCGACCATCAGCGCCAAGTTCTTCGACTTCATAGGCATCGTTAGTATACACTTGTAGAATGCGAAATGGTCCTTCCCAATTTGGTGACCATTTACCCAAGACTCTATTTTTTTATCCATGGGTAATATAACTTTCCACACTAGATCTCCTAAGGCAAATGTTTTTAGCTTAACCTTTTTATTGTAGGCTTTAGCCACTCTTTCTTTTTGCCTTATAAGAACATCCAACGCATGTAGTCTTTCTTCATGTAAATAAACCAATTCATTTAACATCATATTCCAATAAGAATCTGATGGAATTTCAAACTGTCTTTGAATTCTGGCTGATTGTAAACAAATTTCGACAGGTAAACTGCGTCATGTCCAAATGTAAGTCTATAAGGAGTAGTGTTGATTGATTCTCTGGGAGAATTTCTACATGCCCACAACACTTGATCAAGCGTTTTATGCCAATTCCTAGGCTTTTGCCCAATGTGTTTCTTGATCAAACTGATAATAATTTTGTTGGCAGCCTCCACTTGACCATTAGCTTGAGCATAATATGGTGTCGAAGTTAGTAACTTGAAACCAATTTCAGAAGCAAAGTCAACCATTTTTCGACCAATAAAAACTGTGCCTTGGTCAATCGTAATGGTTTCAGGAATTCCAAACCTATGTAAGATATGGTTTTGAATAAAACTTATCACAGCTTCCTGATCAACATTAATTAAGGGAACAGCTTCCACCAACTTGGTGAAATAATCTATTCCTACTAAAATAAAACGGTGACCCTTCGACGAAGTTGGTTTGATTTCACCAATTAAGTCTAAAGCCCAACCCCTAAAAGGCCAAGGTTTTATTATTGAATGCAATTCACTTGCAGGCACATGTTGTATTCCTGCGTGTTTTTGACATTCTTGACCAGCCTTGGCGAAATCTATGCAATCTTTCAGCATAGTTGGCCAATATACTCCTTGTCGAAATAAAAGCCACTTCATTTTGTGACCTGCTTGATGAGATCCACAAGCACCACTATGAGTATTGGAAATTGCTAAATATGCCTCACTTTCACTAAGGCATTTCAATAATACTCCTTCAGGAGTGTTTTTAAACAATTCCTTCCCAATAATCACATAGCTTAAGGCTCTGTACTTGGTTTTTCTATCAGTCACTCCTGTTGGATTCTCCAAGTATTCGACAATTTGCCTTCACCAATCATCATTCGACATATTGTCAATGGCATAAATTCCACTTCATATTTTTCAAAAAGTTGAAAATTTTCCACCAAATTTAACATCTCTGCCCCCTCAAGTTTTGGCATTGACAATTGGGCATTGGATAGATCTATCGAAAGCAGTTTGTGCTTTATTTCTATTAGCTCCAATAGCTTTTCTTTTGTCACTTTGTACCCTGAAGCTACTTGTGCCAAATCATTGGCCTCTTGATTTTCTATTCGAGGCACATGTTCTATGTGAACAGTATCAAATCTTTTTAACAACGTGTTAGCAATGGCAAGATACATTATTAAGTTCTCTTTGATGCATTTGTATTCTTTTGTTAACTGTTTCACAATTAGTTCTGAATTTCCTTTGATTTCGACATGTTTTGCCCCCAATTCTAACAAGATCTCAAGTCCTGTTTTTAAGGCTTCATACTCTGCCTCGTTATTGGAGCACGTCCCTTCAATTTTAAACTTATGCCTTGTTGGTATTTTTGTTGGTGAAATTATTAAAACTCCAACTCCAACACCATTTTTATGGCTTGAACCGTCGAAGTATAACTTCCAAGGTTGTATTTCCACTAAGTTTATTGTATTTTCGACCACTGAATGGTCAACTATGAAGTCAGCCACTATTTGACCTTTTATTACTTTTAATGGCTGATAAGTCAAAGAGAATTCAGAAAGAGCCAAAGCCCATTTACCTATTCTACTATGTAAAATTGGTTTCGACGGCATATGTTTAATAATATCGTAATGCGAATAAACATACACATCAACAGGCTTTATATATTGCTTCAATTTTGTACAAGAGAAATACAAGCATAAGCACAATTTTTCTATAGGGATACCTAATTTCTGCATCATTTAGAATTCTACTAAGGTAATAAATGACCATTTCGACACCATTTTCATCTTTCTGAGCTAACATGGTACCTATAGAAAATTCCGATGCTGCTATATACAATTTCATTACTTTATTCCTAATTAGTGATAACAAAATTAGTGGCTTCATCAAGTATGCTTTAATCTCTGTTATACCCAAATTTTGTCCGTTGAATTAATCGAATAATTTTTAGGAGTATCAGGTGTGTCTCATTAGGCATTGTTATTTTTATGGAGTGCACGTTTTATTTCTAATTGTCTACGCGTTTCTATTTTTGTAGCACGCGCACTTACATCTCGTCGTGTACGTACGTTTTTTTTTTATACTCGTTATTAATTAGCTTAAGTTATTATTATTGTCATAACAAAAATCAGATTTCAAATTTGCTTTTTATCATTATTATAAATACAAAATAGTACAAAAATAAATACAAAATAGTACAAAAATAAAAAATACAAAATGCAAAATAGGACAGCATGCGCTGCTGCTCTTCCCGTTGGTGCCTCTACAACATTGTCTTTGTATTTTGAGAGTGAAGCTCAAATTGATTTCCCCTTGTCCCTTTGCTTTTCCCATTTTGGGCAAAGACATCCCTTGCTGCTCTTATGCCTCAGCTACAACCACTGGTCTCCTAGAGTAGTAATCCACTGCTTTGCATCCACACCTACACCACAGAATTCCCGCTATAAATACAGATGAATAGTGAAACCCCAAAAGGAAAAAAGATACACGAACACAGACAGCAACATACTCACACCAAGATCAGAGCAAAAGATTAGGGTTTTACACTAAAGCCCTAATCACCAAACACCCTAAAAAACCCATAAACCAAGCAACAGCAAAGGAAAGCAGAGCAACAATAGTAAGCAAGCAACTAGGAGATTTTACAGTAAGCAAGCAACTAGGGGATTAAGTCGATCGCACGATCGGATTAGTCAGTGTTCTAGAACCCCTAAAATAAAAGACACAAACCAACAAAACTTTTTCTACCCAAGAACTACGTGTGATTTGATTCTCTACCAGGAGATACGTAGGAGCAGAGGGCGGCCGACCTCTGTCAATTGCACTAATAAAAAACCTTTTTTGTCTTTTTCTAAATAAATAATAATCCAAAAATACCAAGTCTATCTCTCTAAATTTCTTTATCAAAATAAAAGGGGTAAAATAAACATTTTGAAAATTAACATTTTTTCCTACAACTAATTAGCAGGTAACCTTCCTTAGGAAGGATGTCGTGGGGTGCTAATACCTTCCCTACACATAACCGACTCCCGAACCCTAATCTGGTCTCAAGGACCCTTATCTGTTTCAAAAGGGATTTTCCATTGTTTACCCTTAAACTAAACTTTGGTGGCGGCTTCATCTTTCGAACTTCGAGGAATCCTCTCCCGGATTTTTCGGTCGCTACAGCTGGCGACTTCACTGGGGACATTTAGAGAGTCAAACATAGTCTAATTAGTTGTATGATTAGTTTTTAATTTAATGTTTATTTTTACCCTTCCCTTTTTTTTTTGACAAATTTACCCTTCCCTTTTTGTCTTTTATTTTTTGTTGCATATTATATTTATGCGATATATATGTACACCTTAGGGTAAAAGACTATTTTTGTATATGTGTTTGTTTGTTTTGCAGCCTGGGGGTATACTTGGCATTTTGCTCCTACACACACTCCACTATCACACTTCCGCACATGCGTGAGAATAGTCCTATACCCGGACTAGAGCATAACCTAAGTTAGAACGAGACCGCGTAGTAATGGCCTTCTGGATGTTCGTCTAGCTCGGTGGTTACGAAGGTCTCACCTAGAGTTTGGTCCCTATTAAGGGTGTTGTCGCTTCTGATAGCTTGCCTATTGTTGCGATTAATATTCTTAATTGGGGTCGTTGGCTCTAGGAACCTTATCTAGGACCCTATAGAGCTACCCTTGAAAGGTCCACTTAATAGAAAAAGCCTTAGATCATTTCTCAAAGGAACCCTCTTAGGACACAAAGGAGCCTCGTACCCCTGCATTCAAACAAACTTAATACACTTTTTAAAGAAATAAAAAAAAACCATTTTTTTCCTATTTCTTTTGCCATATGTCAAAAAAAAACAAATACACTTATTCTTTCAAAAAATTTCCAAAAAAAAGAAAAAGTCATATTTTTGCAATTTATTCCTAGAAAATGTTTCATGCATTCTTGTTTTTCTTTCGCATGTCATAAAAAATATATATATATATATAAAGCATCTCATTTTGCATACATTTCCATGACCGCCAGAGAATTGTAAAGTTTTTCGACAAGAAAAATGGATCAGAACATAAAAATAAAAAGAACCGTACATTTGAAAGTCAAGCAACCAGACTGGAAAAGTCCGCGGGACCTAAGAGATGAAATGCCATCATGGTGTCGTGATTCATTCAATGTCAAGTACGGGAACCTCCTCAGTCTTCTAAATGTCAAAGTCCAAGCCGAGGTTCTCACTACGCTAGGCCAATATTATGATCCACTGTTACGGTGTTTCAGTTTCCAAGATTATCAGCTAGCTCCGACACTGGAAGAATATGAAAATATACTGTGTTTCCCTCCAACAAATAAAGAGCCTTATCGGTACGTGGAACATTACCCTCTCCCCGAGAATTTATTTAAGGTGTTGAAAGTTTCAGCAGCAGAGTTATCTAAAACAGTGGTAGAAATAGATGGCGTAGAAGGTCTGACTAGAAAATACTTAGAGAAGGAAGCTCTGTTCTTGGCCAAAAAAGAAGATTGGGCTACCTTCAAGGATGTCTTTGCTCTCCTCATCTACGGAATTGTTCTCTTTCCAAATGACAAGGACTTTGTTGACTACACTGCGATCGATGTTTTGCTGGCCTTCAAGCTCCGAGGGAAAAATCCTGCTTCGGTTATTCTTGCTGACACATACTATGTTCTCGACCAACGCCATAAGAAAAAGTCGGGCTTGATTCTATGTTATTTGCTTGTATTGTATCGCTGGTTCACTTCTCATATTTTCAAAAGGAATCACATCATAAAAGTAAAAGGAAAGACTGAATGGGCTCGGTACATTGCCGGCCTCAAAGGGAGGGATATCTCTTGGTATTCTCGAGATCAGGACATTGGGAAAATTGTTTATCAGTGTGGGGATTTTCCAAATGTCCCCCTCATTGGGACCAAAGGTTGCATCACTTACAATCCTTCCATTGCTCTGAGGCAACTTGGTTACCCTATGACAAATCCACCTCCAAAAGAATCCATGTTTGAAATTGTGCCAGAGTAAAGAGGCTCTAAAGATCTCGATATGCTAAGAAGATTAAGTCGAGCTTGGTACAAAATAGTTAAAAAAGGACGTGAACTGGGTCCTAGAGGAATTGACGCTGGGGAAAATTATCTTCAGTGGATCAGACTCAATGTCCAAAATGTTGGGCTGCCTTTTCGCCTTGCACTTCCGGTCGGTCATGAAGCCCCTGCACTGGTTCCTATCCTTAATGAAGAAGTAGAAGATCTCAAAGCTGCTCTGACCAAATCTGAGCAAGAAAAGGCTGAGCTGCAAGACCAACTAGAAAAAGCACTTCAGGAAAAAAGAAGCCTGCAGCAAGAGAATGCCCTCAAAGAAACACGCATTGCTGAATATAAAGAAAGATTGAACATCGGTGATAAAAAACTTCTTAATGTACAAGACTGTCTCAGAGGTGCCAATGAGGAGATCAAGGTACGCAACCGAGATACGGATAGAGCAATTGACAAAGCTTATGCATGGGAAGCACAGTTGAAGAGATCTGTCACGGTTGAGAAAGACTTGCGGGGTCAATTGGGGAGACTGCATTCTCAATTGGAAGGTCTTGTTGCTGAATATGAGGGCAAGCTCGTAACGGAAAGAAAAGCTAAAGAAGTGGTACGGGGAAGGCTCGAAGAATGTCAAGCAGCCCTACAAAAATTTTCTAGAGATACTAACGAATTTAAGGGGTTCGCTGAGCAACTTGAGAAAAGTTCCGTGAGCAAAGTATGTCAATATCAGCCTCTCCCAAGAGAAGTTCCGTGAGCAACTTGAGGCCGAACACGAGTATCTGAAGAAAGAATATATGAAGTTGAACGATCGCTGCCATCTCTCAGAAGAAAAGTTCTCACAGTTAGCTAAGGCGGCCAATGATGCTATCACAGATATTCCAGAGCACTTGAGAGAGGCTGATATTGTCATGTCTGAGAGCAATACTCCAACCGAGGTCATCAAATTCGTCGAGTATATGAAACGCCTTATTGTATTCTTAAAGATTAAGGCGAAATGGCCCGACGCTTTGAAAAGAAAAAGAACGCCCTGGATGTAGTTGTTTGACTTTTGATGTATTTTCTTTGTACATTTTATCCACGAAAAACTCAGTTGATGTATTTCCCTTTTAAATTTCCCAATGAAAAACTCGTTTGGTTTGGTTAAATTTTGATCCACCTTTATGTTTTTACTTGTCAAACAAAAGCGTACAATTCGCCAGGCGCGCTATGGAAAACATACATTCGCATCTGCATTTCATGCACATTCATTCATTCATATACTCATGTTAAATTTTTTGAAAAAAAATAGAACAAAAAGGCAAACTGATTCATCAACACCGTTACCGGACTGGCGCGCAGACGAAGAAAATGGCTGAAAATCAAGATAACCAGGCGCTGAGGGAGGATATCGAGAAGCTAAAAGAACAGATGACTGACATGATGGCCATGAAGGATCAGATGGCCGAACTCGTGAAACTTCTTGAGAAGAGAAACGCAAATGAAGGCACCTCAACGGGAATTTCTGAAAATGTCGCTACAAGCCTTCCTCTGCCTCCCAACTCTGGGTTTGATGGCCAGAATTATCATTGGCCTCGTTATGGACTTCCTATTGGTTACACACCTCCTACGATGGACGCCGCTTTAGAGGGTGCTCCTACGGGGGTCGTGAACACCAATCACAACATACCTCCAGGTCAGAATGAAATACCACAAGTTCAGATCCCTATCCCCGCAACCATGCCACAAGTCATCTCACAAGGCTACACTCCGCCACTGGTAACAAGCCATCATATCCCAAATGTGAGCCCAGCTGTAATTCCGATGGTCCACCCTTACAATAATGCGCAAGGGCTCCCATATAACTACTCAATAGGGGATCCCCAATCCAATGACAAATATCAGATGCTAGAGGAGCGATTAAGGGCCGTAGAGGGGTCTAATACCAGGGCAAGGAATGCTTATGACCTGTGTCTCGTCCCCAATGTGGTTATCCCTCTCAAATTCAAAGTACCTGACTTTGACAAATATAGAGGAGCAACCTGTCCCGTTAGCCATCTAACTATGTACTGTAGGAAAATGGCTGCATTCGCACATGACGACAAACTACTCATACACTATTTCCAGGACAGTTTGGCTGGGGCTGCCTCAAATTGGTACATGTAGTTGGAGCGCACCCATATTAGATGTTGGAAGGATCTAGCTGAAGCTTTCTTAAAACATTACAAATACAACATCGATATGGCTCCTGATAGGACGCAATTGCAGAACATGGTAAAAAGAGACAATGAATCATTTAAAGAGTATGCCCAATGCTGGAGAGGATTGGCAGCGCAAGTAGCACCACCTTTATTAGAGAAGGAGATGGTATCCATGCTTATGGACACTCTGCAGTCACCCTTCTATGAAAGATTAATTGGGAGTGTGTCTTCAAACTTCTCAGATATGGTCATCATAGGGGAAAGACTAGAAAGTGGAATGAGGAATGGAAAAATTACTCATGGACCAGCTGGACCCAGTAACCTGAAAAAACCTTTCTCCGGATTTCCTAAAAAGAAAGAAGGAGAAGCCAATGCAATAACAGGTTCCGGAAAAGCCTCTTACCCCAGTCCTTCTCACGCCGTCCAATTCCCAACACAAACACCACCTACGCTACCTACCCAAAACAACCAAGGCTATAGACCACCAAATTACCCTGACAGAAAGCCCGTACACTTTGACCCAATCCCTATGACGTATTCTGACTTATTTCACCATCTGCTCAGCCATAATTTAATCACTCCCCGCCCTATGAGACAGATTTATCCCTCTTTTCCCAAAGGTTTTGACCCAAACATCACCTGTGAATTCCATTCAGGGACAGCTGGTCATTCCATAGAAAATTGTAAGGCGTTGAAGTATGTGGTCCAAGATCTGATTGCCTCTGGTTGGTTGAATTTTAAAGAAGATGGTCCGAATGTGGCCACAACCCTCTACCAGGACACGGGAGGCCCTCTGCCAATGCAATCGAGAATTTTGAGCAGTCTCCGATTAAGAAGGTGGAAGACATCCATACACCTTTAGAAGTCATTCGTGCCGAGCTGCGCCGCTTTGAGATCATTGAGTAAGAATGCGCTGGAAAGGGTTCATGCAATAACCTTCAATGTGATGGAAGTTGTGAAGCGTTCAAACAAGTTCTCCAAGACTTGTTAGACAGGCATGTAATACAGGTAGGTTCTCTAAAGGAGGAGGGGATTATATCAACTATCTAGTCAAGCAATAACAAGAGTATGGACACCCGAAGGCCACTGGAGATTCACTACCATAAAGACTCACAGATGGCCCTTGCTAGATGTAACGCCCTAAAATTTAATCAAATTATTTCGAAGTTGGATTGCCGTAGGATAATTGTAAGAATTGAAATTATGGGCGTAGTAGCTATGTTGAAAACGAGTTAGATGATAATCACGTGTTGTGGGCTAGTTAAAAATAGCATTGGGCCCCCTTCCTATGTGGATAAAGTCCCAAATAATTTAGCCCATTATGTTTCTCACTTATTATAAGTGGAGAGGATTAATTTAGGGTTGAGAGAGAGAGGAATTTCGGATTAGAGCAGCCACCAAAGAGAGAGAAATGAAGAGAGAAAACAATTCCCGTTTTTCTCAAACCTGTCACCGTAAAATTGCGATTCCGGTTTCGTTAACCGTTTGATCGTCTTCGTTTTTGGGCAGCAGGTTCGTATGATATAGTTCTACACTTTCACCGTTCGGATCTATGAAACGAGTTCTGAGGAGAGAGATATTGGCTTCGTACTGAAGCTGCAGTTTGGGGGAGTCGCCGTATTCGGAGATCGAGGAACGAGGCTAGGAGGGAGTTTGCGCCACCATAGTTGAGGTAAGGGTGGGCTTAACCTTGATAATAGGTTGATGATAATTATGTGTGGGTAGTCTAGGGCTTTGTTGAATTGTTCGTGTTGTTGCATATCGTGTTTTCGTTGAGATTGGTGCTTTGATGATTATTGCACGTTATTGTGATTTGTTTCGTTATTTGTTGTTGCGTGATTGTTGTATCACGATGATGGTGTTGTTATTGTTCGTGTTTTTTTTGTTGCTGTGCGTGGTTGATTGTTGTTGTCGCGTTGTCGAATTGTCGTTTTTGTTGTGGTGGTTGCGGTGTCGTTGCCGTTAGGGTTTGGTGTTTGGCAATTTAGCGATTCTGGACACAGGTTCGGTTTTTCTAAAACTGGCGCTGTTTGGTTGATCCAAAAATTATGAGGTTGATTGTTTTTGAAAATACACTTAACGCCGGTCGTTTAGGCGCTAGTTTCGTTAAATTCGGAGTTGTATAGCTCGAGTTATAGGCGATACAAGTTAGGTTAAGATTCTGGAAACGATTTGGGTATAGATTCGGTATTTCGGTGACTGGGAACGTTGTATTGACCGAAAAATTATGTGGTTTATTTTTCTGGAAAATAGACTTAATGCTTGTTAATTTGGCACTGGTTTGGTTGCGTTTAGAGTTGTGTAGCTCGAGATATGAATTCCACAAGTTAGAGTAAGATTCTGGAAACAATCTGGACACAGGGTCAGTGTTTTGGTTACCACGTTTTCAAAAGAACTCCTTTTCGAACGAATCCAATTTCTTTGAAAACTAGACAAAATTTTCCCCAGTTTATGCACAAGTTTCATGCAATTTGATTGAGTTTTGGTCACTTTGGAATTGCTTGAATTTGAAGGACAGAAACTGTCCTCTTTTGCAACTAGCCTGTGTGCTTTTCGAAAACTGTACCTATTGGACACTCTCCTTCAAAAACTGAACTTAGGGATGATAACCAGACCCATAGGGCTTTCCAACAAGTATTTATTTGTTGAAATCCGATGTCGTTTGCTATTTTAATTAATTCGCTGAAGTAGGTGCGATGTGCCTAGGCGCTGTGCGCCAGTCTTGTGCGTGGTGTGCGTGCGTTATGTCCGCGTTGTGGAGCCGTCTGGTGTTAATATTTCAGGTGCGGTGCTGGTATGCTCAGGAGAGTTTAGTGGTAGCTGTGATGCTACAACTTGGTGCTATTTTTGGTGAAATCATTTGTTTTGATTCTGGTGATATAGTATTTATTTTAAATACTTGTTATGGTGAGTTGGTGCATAATCATGGTGTCGCATTGTCATATGCATGTTTTGGTGATATAGGCTCTGCCTCTGGTGTTTATTGGTGATATGCCCGTCGTGGCTCATTTTGGTGATCGGTACCGCATGCATATGCCCACTGGAGGGGTTGCATATCATCCCATTGTCTATGAATGTTATAATTTTGGTGGTTCACTGTCAAATGGACTTTTCCTTTGGTATCTGGTGCTGTGATATGGTGTAATTGTATTGTGTTGCTGTAGTTACCTGATGCTAGCATATTTTTATCATCTGCTTATTATCTCTGTTAAACTCACCCCTTCTGCTTGGAATGTTGCTCTCATGCGGCAACGCTGCAGGTGATCGCTAGTGCTCGTGGAGGAATTGCTAGGTTTTGCTTCCTCTCTCGTTTGGGTCTGCGTCAGCTCTGATATGTAGCACTGGGGAGTCGTTAGTTATCGTTTTGAACTATTATTTTAGTTATTAGAAATTGTTTTAATTAATTTTGGAGATGTCTTTAATCGTTAATTCTGGAGATGTTTAAACTGGTTAATATTTCCGCTGCTTGGTGATTTCTTTTATATAAATTATTTTGGAGGTGAAAAATGGTGAAAAATGTAGCGCCCTTCGAGGTGACTCTGATAATTGTCTATTTAGTTGTAATAGTAAAAGGGGGGTGTTACATTAGTGGTATCAGAGCAGTTCGGTCTGTCCGGCCAAGTTGTCGAGTCGTCGAGTCGAGTAACACTTGAGTAATTGTTACTCGTTTCTGGTTATAGTTTCTGTTGCAGTGTTAGGTTGAGATGGCAGGACGGAACGACGCTGCACTCGCTGCTGCTTTGCAGGCTGTGGCTCAAGCTGTGGAGAATAACCCATGTGCTGCTGGTGATGCTGGGTCGCGCAGTTTGGCTACGTTTCAGAGGGAGAATCCTCCTACCTTTAAGGGCAAGTATAACCCTGATGGTGCTTTGGCGTGGCTGAAAGAGATGGAGAGAATCTTTCGTGTTATGGATTGCTCTGAGGCGCAGAAAGTCAGGTATGGTACTCATATGCTGGCAGAGGAGGCTGATGACTGGTGGTTGGAGGTGAGGTAGAGGTTGGCGACTGTGAATGAAGAGGTCACTTGGGCTGTGTTCAGCAGAGAATTTCTGAGAAAGTATTATCCTGAAGATGTCCGTGGGAAGAAAGAGATTGAGTTTCTGGAGCTGAAGCAGGGTAATATGTCGGTGACTGAGTATGCTTCCAAGTTCATTGAATTGGCGAAGTTCTATCCACATTATGGTGAGGCTGGTGCTGAATTCTCCAAATGCATCAAGTTTGAAAATGGGTTGCGGGCCGTATAGAATGTCTGCATCTGAATTGTCAGAACTGAAGAAGCAACTCGAGGATCTGCTTGAAAAGAAATTTGTGAGGCCAAGTGTGTCGCCGTGGGGAGCTCCAGTGTTGTTGGTGAAAAAGAAAGATGGTAGTATGAGGTTGTGCGTAGACTATCGGCAGCTGAATAAGGTGACTATTAAGAACAAGTATCCGCTTCCGAGGATTGATGACTTAATGGATCAGTTGGTGGGTGCTCAGGTGTTCAGTAAAATAGATTTGAGATCGGGTTATCATCAGATCAAGGTGAAAGACGAAGACATTCAGAAGACAGCTTTCAGAACCCGTTATGGGCATTATGAGTATTCCGTGATGCCTTTCGGTGTGACTAATGCGCCGGGAGTGTTCATGGAGTACATGAATCGTATCTTTCGTGAGTATCTGGATCGGTTTGTGGTGGTATTCATTGACGACATCCTAATTTATTCTAAGTCAGAAGAGGAGCATGCAGAACATCTGAGATTGGTATTGGAAATTCTGAGGGACAGGAAATTATATGCGAAGCTGTCTAAGTGTGAGTTTTGGTTGAAAGAGGTTAGCTTTCTGGGTCATGTTATTTCGAGGAATGGAATTGCCGTGGATCCGTCTAAGGTTGATGCCGTGTTACAATGGGAGTCTCCGAAGTCAGTTACTGAGATTAGAAGTTTTCTGGGTCTGGCAGGTTACTATAGGAGGTTTATAGAAGGATTTTCGAAGTTGGCACTTCCGTTGACTCAGTTGACTTGCAAGGGTAAAGCTTTCATCTGGGATGACTGTTGTGAAGAGAGCTTCAAAGAATTGAAGAAGAGGTTGACGACGTCTCCTGTTCTGACGTTGCCTAATCCGGAAGAGTCGTTTGTGGTGTATTGTGATGCTTCCAAGATGGGGTTGGGAGGTGTGCTTATGCAGAATGGTAAGGTAGTTGCCTATGCGTCGAGACAGTTGAGGACTCATGAGAAGAACTACCCTACCCATGATTTAGAACTTGCTGCAGTTGTGTTCGCGTTGAAAATTTGGAGACATTATCTGTATGGTTCGAGGTTTGAGGTGTTCAGTGATCATAAGGGTTTGCAGTATCTGTTTGATCAGAAAGAGTTGAATATGAGACAGCGCAGATGGTTGGAGTTGCTGAAAGACTATGACTTTAGCTTGAACTATCATCCGGGAAAGGCTAATGTGGTAGCTGACGCTTTAAGTCGAAAGACGTTGCATATGTCAGCAATGATGGTTAGAGAACTCGAATTAATTGAGCAGTTCAGGGATATGAGTTTGGTTTGTGAAGTGACGCCTCAGAGTGTCAGATTGGGGATGTTGAAGATTGATAATGAATTCATGGCTAGCATTCGAGAAGCTCAGAAGTTAGATGTTAAATTAGTTGACCTGATGGTTGGGATTGATCAATCCGAGAATAAAGACTTTGAGTTGGATGCGCAGAATGTATTGAAGTACCGTGGAAGAATCTGCATTCCTGATGAGGAAGAGATGAAAAGAGCAATTTTAGAAGAAGGTCATAGGAGTAAGTTGAGTATCCATCCGGGAGCTACAAAGATGTATCGGGATCTGAAGAAGATGTTTTGGTGGCCTGGTATGAAGCGTGATGTGGCGCAGTTTGTGTATTCCTGCTTGACTTGTCAGAAATCGAAGGTTGAGCATCAGAAGCCTGCTGGGTTGATGCAACCGTTGGAGATTCCGGAATGGAAGTGGGATAGTATTTCTATGGATTTCGTGATAGGGTTACCTAATACTGTGAGGGGGCACGATTCGATTTGGGTGATTGTGGATAGATTGACGAAGTCTGCTCATTTTATTCCTATCAATATCACGTATCCGGTGTCGAGGTTGGCAGAGATTTATATTCAGGTGATTGTGAAGTTGCATGGTGTTCCTTTGTGCATTGTGTCTGACAGAGATCCTAGGTTCACTTCTGATTTCTGGAAGAGTTTGCAAGAAGCGTTAGGTTCTAAATTGAGGTTGAGTTCAGCTTATCATCCTCAAACTGATGGGCAGACAGAGAGGACCATTCAGTCGTTGGAAGACTTGTTGAGATCTCGTGTTCTTGAGCAGGGAGGTGCGTGGGATACTCACCTTCCGTTGATCGAGTTTACTTACAACAATAGTTACCATTCTAGCATCGGGATGGCACCGTTCGAGGCATTGTATGGTCGGAGATGTAGGACTCCGTTGTGTTGGCATGAATCTGGGGAGAGTATTGTTCTTGGACCCGAGGTTGTTCGAGAGACTACTGAAAAGGTGAAATTGATCCGTGAGAAAATGAAAGCGTCGTAGAGTAGACAGAAGAGCTATCATGATAAGAGAAGGAAGGATTTAGAATTCCAAGCTGGTGATCATGTGTTTTTGAGAGTCACGCCTATGGCTGGTGTTGGGCGTGCATTGAAGACAAAGAAGTTGACTCCTCGTTTCATTGGACCGTATCAGATCACTGAGAGAATTGGTAATGTTGCTTATAGGGTGGCCTTGCCGCCTAATCTTTCGAATTTGCACGATGTATTTCATGTGTCGCAACTTCGGAAGTATATTTCGGATCCGTCCCATGTGATTCCGATGGATGATGTGCATGTGCGGGATAATCTCACTGTGGAGACAATGCCTGTGCGAATTGAAGATCGTGAAGTGAAGACTTTACGTGGCAAAGAGATAAACCTGGTGAAAGTGGTCTGGTTAGGAGCTGCTGGTGAAAGCATGACATGGGAGTTGGAGAGCAAGATGCGAGAGTCCTATCCCGAGTTGTTCGAATCAGGTGAATTTTCGAGGACGAAAATATTCTAAGTAGGGGAGAGTTGTAACGCCCTAAAATTTAATCAAATTATTTCGAAGTTGGATTGCCGTAGGATAATTGTAAGAATTGAAATTATGGGCGTAGTAGCTATGTTGAAAACGAGTTAGATGATAATCACGTGTTGTGGGCTAGTTAAAAATAGCATTGGGCCCCCTTCCTATGTGGATAAAGTCCCAAATAATTTAGCCCATTATGTTTCTCACTTATTATAAGTGGAGAGGATTAATTTAGGGTTGAGAGAGAGAGGAATTTCGGATTAGAGCAGCCACCAAAGAGAGAGAAATGAAGAGAGAAAACAATTCCCGTTTTTCTCAAACCTGTCACCGTAAAATTGCGATTCCGGTTTCGTTAACCGTTGGATCGTCTTCGTTTTTGGGCAGCAGGTTCGTATGATATAGTTCTACACTTTCACCGTTCGGATCTATGAAACGAGTTCTGAGGAGAGAGATATTGGCTTCGCACTGAAGCTGCAGTTTGGGGGAGTCGCCGTATTCGGAGATCGAGGAACGAGGCTAGGAGGGAGTTTGCGCCACCATAGTTGAGGTAAGGGTGGGCTTAACCTTGATAATAGGTTGATGATAATTATGTGTGGGTAGTCTAGGGCTTTGTTGAATTGTTCGTGTTGTTGCATATCGTGTTTTTGTTGAGATTGGTGCTTTGATGATTATTGCACGTTATTGTGATTTGTTTCGTTATTTGTTGTTGCGTGATTGTTGTATCACGATGATGGTGTTGTTATTGTTCGTGTTTTTGTTGTTGCTGTGCGTGGTTGATTGTTGTTGTCGCGTTGTCGAATTGTCGTTTTTGTTGTGGTGGTTGCGGTGTCGTTGCCGTTAGGGTTTGGTGTTTGGCAATTTAGCGATTCTGGACACAGGTTCGGTTTTTCTAAAACTGGCGCTGTTTGGTTGATCCAAAAATTATGATGTTGATTGTTTTTGAAAATACACTTAACGCCGGTCGTTTAGGCGCTAGTTTCGTTAAATTCGGAGTTGTATAGCTCGAGTTATAGGCGATACAATTTAGGTTAAGATTCTGGAAACGATTTGGGTATAGATTCGGTATTTCGGTGACTGGGAACGTTGTATTGACCGAAAAATTATGTGGTTTATTTTTCTGGAAAATAGACTTAATGCTTGTTAATTTGGCACTGGTTTGGTTGCGTTTAGAGTTGTGTAGCTCGAGATATGAATTCCACAAGTTAGAGTAAGATTCTGGAAACAATCTGGACACAGGGTCAGTGTTTTGGTTACCACGTTTTCAAAAGAACTCCTTTTCGAACGAATCCAATTTCTTTGAAAACTAGACAAAATTTGCCCCAGTTTATGCACAAGTTTCATGCAATTTGATTGACTTTTGGTCACTTTGGAATTGCTTGAATTTGAAGGACAGAAACTGTCCTCTTTTGCAACTAGCCTGTGTGCTTTTCGAAAACTGTACCTATTGGACACTCTCCTTCAAAAACTGAACTTAGAGATGATAACCAGACCCATAGGGCTTTCCAACAAGTATTTATTTGTTGAAATCCGATGTCGTTTGCTATTTTAATTAATTCGCTGAAGTAGGTGCGATGTGCCTAGGCGCTGTGCGCCAGTCTTGTGCGTGGTGTGCGTGCGTTATGTCCGCGTTGTGGAGCCGTCTGGTGTTAATATTTCAGGTGCGGTGCTGGTATGCTCAGGAGAGTTTAGTGGTAGCTGTGATGCTACAACTTGGTGCTATTTTTGGTGAAATCATTTGTTTTGATTCTGGTGATATAGTATTTATTTTAAATACTTGTTATGGTGAGTTGGTGCGTAATCATGGTGTCGCATTGTCATATGTATGTTTTGGTGATATAGGCTCTGCCTCTGGTGTTTATTGGTGATATGCCCGTCGTGGCTCATTTTGGTGATCGGTACCGCATGCATATGCCCACTGGAGGGGTTGCATATCATCCCATTGTCTATGAATGTTATAATTTTGGTGGTTCACTGTCAAATGGAGTTTTCCTTTGGTATCTGGTGCTGTGATATGGTGTAATTGTATTGTGTTGCTGTAGTTACCCGATGCTAGCACATTTTTATCATCTGCTTATTATCTCTGTTAAACTCACCCCTTCTGCTTGGAATGTTGCTCTCATGCGGCAACGCTGCAGGTGATCGCTAGTGCTCGTGGAGGAATTGCTAGGTTTTGCTTCCTCTCTCGTTTGGGTCTGTGTCAGCTCTGATATGTAGCACCGGGGAGTCGTTACTTATCGTTTTGAACTATTATTTTAGTTCTTAGACATTGTTTTAATTAATTTTGGAGATGTCTTTAATTGTTAATTCTGGAGATGTTTAAACTGGTTAATATTTCCGCTGCTTGGTGATTTCTTTTATATAAATTATTTTGGAGGTGAAAAATGGTGAAAAATGTAGCGCCCTTCGAGGTGACTCTGATAATTGTCTATTTAGTTGTAATAGTAAAAGGGGGGTGTTACACTAGACCCAAACCAATAACCATTCAAGTGCTGGCTCCTTTCCCCTTTAAGGATGCCAATGCGGTCCCGTGGAATTACGATGTGAAGGTCCAGAGCAATCCTGATGTGACTAATATATCTGGAAATAGTAGAATGACTCGAAGTGGGCGCATCTATACCCCTGAAGTCCTTGGTGGTGGCAAATCAAATGAAGAAGAAACTACTGATAAAAAGAAGAACGGAAAGGAGGAGTCCGCTGATAAGGGCACAGGCAAAAGGACACTATCTGAGCAAGAAGCTGGTGAATTTTTGAAACTTATGAGACAGAGTGAGTATAAAGTGGTTGATCAGTTGAATCAAACCCCTGCCAAGATATCTCTGTTGTCATTGTTGCTCAACTCTGAATTCCATCGTGCAACATTGATGAAGGTATTGAATGAGGCCCATGTCACTCACGATATCACAGTTGGCCAGTTTGATGGGATCGTTGGAAATCTCGTTGCGAGCAATTACCTCACCTTCACAGATGACGAGATTCCAAATGAAGGGAGAGGGCACAACAAAGCTTTGCACATCTCTGTAAAATGTGGGGAATACTCACTTGCTCGGGTGCTTATTGACAACGGATCATCTCTGAATGTGCTACCCAGATCAACTATGAACAAGCCAGACGTAGATTGTTCATACATGAAACCCAGTTCTACACTGGTCAAGGCATTTGACGGGTCAAAAAGGGAAATCATCGGAGAAATGGAGTTACCTGTACAGGTAGGTCCAGAAGTCTTCATAGTGAACTTTCAAGTAATGGATATTACTCCGTCTTACAGTTGTCTTCTAGGAAGGCCTTGGATCCATTCTGTAGGGGCTGTCCCTTCCTCTGTACATCAAAAGCTCAAGTTCATAGTGAACAACAAGCTGGTGGTCATTTTTGGAGAAGAAGAACTGCTAGTCAACAAGCCGTCTTCTACTCGCTATATTGAGGCTGTAGAAGAATCTTTTGAGACTGCCTTCCAAACATTGGAAATCGCAAACACTACCTTTGTAGGGGAGGGAATCCCATTACCAAGGCGAAAATTATCCAAGACTGCCATGATGGTTGCTAATGTCATGTTAGGCAAGGGTTACCAAGCCAGAAGAGGTTTGGGAAAGACTGAACAAGGGATCCTGGCATCCATACAGCTGCGTGAGAACAAAGACAGACATGGGATAGGGTACGGGCCTAATCGCACTGACAAAGGGAGGATCGTTGAGGAGAAGAAAGAGAGGAGGTTGGCCAAGCTTGAGGGTCGGGAGCCAAATATGAGGAAGATTCTCATCTGCGACATCAAGCAAAGCTTTCAGAGTGCGGGAATGCTGGATCCCAACCAGGTTGCAACTATTGAAGACGATCCAAGTGCTGAAGATGGCGTTGTCAGTCTTGTGCGCCATTTTCCTGCAAATGAAAAACTCAAGAATTGGGAGATTGTTGATTTTCCTATAATTTTTAGTTCAAAGTAATTTTCTATAATGCAATCCTATGGCTCTGCCCAAGGCCTTAGGACATCTCATTAGGGCACGCATGTTTTCTTTCAGTATCAATATCAATGAAATGTTATTTTGGATTTTCCAATAAAATTCCTTTTCCTTTCTTTTCGTCACTCGCCTTTTCTTTTTCTTTTATCCGCTTTTCATTCCATCAATTTCCGCTCATGCAGATCTAAAAAAATCATCTTTGAAAATAACGACGCCAATAACTCATACTGTAACTTTGATCACCCCATTAACCAAACTGAGGAAGATGTTGAAGATAACTGGGAAACTCCTCCAGAATTAATGAGAATGATGGAACAGGAAGATAAAATAATCCAGCCCCATGAGGAATCAATTGAAACGATTAATTTGGGCACAGAAGAAGATAAGAAAGAAGTTAAAGTTGGCACCACGATGAAAGACAGAGTGCGGGAGAAATTGGTTCAGCTCTTGTTTGACTATGTCGACGTCTTTGCATGGACATACCAAGACATGCCAGGACTAGACACAAACATAGTTGAACACAAGTTACCAGTAAAGGCTAAATGCCCGCCGGTAAAGTAGAAGCTAAGAAGGATGAAGCCAAATATGTCATTGAAGATCAGAGATGAGGTTAAGAAGCAGTTTGATACCGGGTTCTTAGCGGTAGCAAAGTATCCTCAATGGGTAGCCAACATCGTCCCAGTTCTGAAGAAAGATGGGAAGGTTCGGATGTGTGTCGATTATCGAGACTTGAACAGAGCCAGCCCTAAGGATGACTTTCCTTTGCCTCACATTGATGTCCTGGTAGATAGCACAGCGCAACACTCTCTATTCTCCTTCATGGATGGATACTCCAGATATAATCAAATCAAGATGGCCCCTGAGGATATGGAGAAAACCACCTTCATCATTCTCTGGGTAACCTTCTGTTACAAAGTAATGCCATTCAGACTGAAGAACGCTGGTGCAACATGCCAGAGGGCAATGGTAGCATTATTCCATGATATGATGCACAAAGAAATAGAAGTTTACGTTGATGATATGATTGCAAAGTCCAAGACTGAAGAAGAGCATATTGTTAATCTGCAAAAACTCTTTGAACGTCTAAGGAAGTTCAAAGTCAGATTAAACCCTGCTAAATGCACTTTTGGTGTAAGATCAGGAAAACTGTTGGGGTTCATAGTCAGTCAGAAGGGAATAGAGGTAGATCCAGACAAGGTACGAGCAATTCTTGAAATGCCAATGCGTAAAACTGAAAAGGAAGTTCGTGGGTTCCTCGGAAGATTGAACTACATTTCTAGGTTCATATCCCAATTAACATTTACCTGTGAGCCTATCTTCAAATTGTTGTGCAAAAATCAAGAAAAAAAGTGGAATGATAACTGCCAAGAAGCCTTTGAGAAGATCAAGAGGTACCTCCAAAATCCACCGATCCTGATGCCACCTGTACCAGGCAGACCTCTCATCTTTTACTTAACAGTGCTAGACAAATCGATGGGTTGTGTGCTGGGGCAGCATGACGAATCCGGAAGGAAAGAACATGCCATCTACTACTTAAGCATGAAGTTAACCGAGCGTGAGACAA
This sequence comes from Astragalus glycyphyllos, assembly GCA_963573325.1. Lineage (NCBI taxonomy): Eukaryota > Viridiplantae > Streptophyta > Magnoliopsida > Fabales > Fabaceae > Astragalus > Astragalus glycyphyllos. The sequence continues at coordinate 27,011,901 of OY754314.1, read as the reverse complement.
GGTACTCATTGTTGGAAAGAACGTGTTGTGCTTTAGCCTGGGCTGCACATCGTCTAAGGCAGTATATGCTAAGCCACACAACTTGGTTGGTATCTAAAATGGATCCAATTAAGTACATCTTCAAAAAACCCGCACTCACAGGGAGAATTGCTCGCTGGCAAATGCTGTTGTCCGAATATGACCTCTTATATGTTACTCAGAAAGTAATCAAAGGCAGTGCATTGGCTGAATACTTGGCGCACCAACCTATTGAAGATTACCAATCAATGCAGTGTGATTTCCCAGATGAAGACATAATGGCCCTGTTTGGAGAAGGAAAGTCTCTAGATGATGAAAGATGGAGAATGTTATTCGATGGTGCTTCCAATTTGTGGGGGCATGGGGTCGGAGCTGTATTAATCTCTCCTGATAACCGATTCATACCATTTACTACTAGATTGAGCTTCTATTGCACCAACAACATCGCAGAGTATGAAGCGTGTATTCTAGGCATCAAAGCAGCCCTTGAATGGAAAGTTAAAAGACTTGATGTATACAGAGACTCAGCCTTGGTCATCCATCAAATGAAGGGTGACTGGGAAACCAGAGACTCCAAATTGATCCCCTGTCGCGATCACATCCAAAAAATGATTGAACCCTTTGACGAGATCACTTTCCATCATTTCCCTCGTGAAGAAAATCAGTTAGCTGACGCCTTAGCAACTCTGTCATCAATGTTCAATATCAATAACAACAAAAGTGAACATTCATCAGAATCCAACATCGGGACTTACCGGCACATCTTTGTATGGCAATTGAAGAAGAACCCGATAGTAAACCTTGGTATTACGATATCAAGCATTATATCACAAGCAGAGAGTACCCTCCTGGTGTCACAGAAAATGATAAGAGGACACTTAGGAGGTTGTCAATGAGTTTCTTTCTAAATGGGGAGGTGCTTTACAAAAGAAATCATGATATGGTCCTCCTCAGATGTGTAGCAAACGAAGAAGCAGAAAGAATTATGAAAGATGTCCACGAAGGCTCATTCGGAACTCACTCTAATGGGCACACCATGGCTAGAAAAATCCTAAGGGCTGGCTACTACTGGTTGTCAATGGAGACCGACTGCTTTAACTATGTGAGGAAATATCACAAATGTCAAGTTTATGCCGATAACATCCATGTGCCACCTGCTTCTATGAATGTCTTAGCGGCACCATGGCCATTCTCAATGTGGGGAATGGATGTCATTGGTCCCATCGAACCTAAGGCATCAAATGGGCATCGCTTCATCCTTGTCGCTATCGATTATTTCGCCAAATGGGTTGAAGCCGCTTCTTATACCAATGTAACAAAATCTGTGGTTGTCAAGTTCATAAAAAGGGATTTGGTCTGCCGTTACGGCCTTCCAAATAAGATCATCACAGATAATGGAACTAACCTGAATAACAAGATGATGAAAGAGTTGTGTGACGACTTCAAAACTCAGCACCATAACTCTTCTCCGTATCGTCCAAAGATGAATGGGGCAGTTGAGGCGGCAAACAAGAATATAAAGAAGATTGTGTAGAAGATGGTGGTGACCTTCAAAGACAGGCATGAAATGCTCCCTTTCGCCTCGCATGGGTATCGAACCTCGGTTCGCACGTCAACAGGGGCAACCCCGTTCTCACTAGTATATGGGATGGAAGCAGTTCTTCCCATCGAAGTTGAAATACCCTCTCTACGGGTGCTGATGGAAACAAAATTAGAAGAGGCAGAATGGGTTCAAGCTCGTTTGGATCAGTTGAATCTCATCGAAGAAAAGAGAGTAGCGGCTTTATGTCATGGGCAGATATATCAGCAAAGAATGAAAAGGGCCTATGAGAAGAAGGTTCGTCCTCGACAATTCCAAGAAGGAGATCTGGTACTCAAGAAAATCTTGCCTATCCAAAAGGATTCCCATGGGAAATGGACTCCTAATTATGAAGGACCTTATGTGGTAAAGAAAGCATTCTCTGGAGGAGCCTTAATCCTCACAAAAATGGATGGTGAAGACCTCCAACTCCCAGTGAGCTCAGATGCGGTAAAAAAGTACTATGCCTAAAGATATGTGAAAAAAGAGAAAGATGAGCCAAGCAAAAGTAAGCTCGCTAGGCTGAAAACCCGAAAGTGAGGCCTAGGCAGAAGTTAGAGCGACCCAGTGGATTGAAGGCAAAAATTAGGGTCAGAAAGTTGGACTTTGAACAGACAGTAAGACAATTGATACTTCCGAAGGTTAGTGATGAGTGAATAAGGTTATGTGTATGGGTGATTGGCATCGTTACTTCAAGAATAGGAGTTATCAAAAGATCTATTCTCTCTTCTTTCTTCTTTTTTTTTCTAGTTTAAAATCTCAGTGTAATTTTCAATCGGTAGCATTGCAAATCATTACGAAATCTCTAAGAATCACAGAAACGAAATGATCTCTCATAAACAAAATTACAAAAAGAAAAAATAAATGCATGATCACTTCAAATGACGAATAACAAAAGCTCACGCTTCAATCTCGCGATACCACTGCTCTAGATGGCCCTCATGGCCCGCACCAGAAGTCCTGCGAGTTGACGAGACCAGTAAAAAAGGAGCTAAAGAAGAAAAGTCAAAAAAAAGGGGGAAGAGAAAAGTAAACAAAAGAAAAAGAACGCAAAAAAAAAAAGCAAAAATGCAAAAAGAGAAAATCACCCATTACATTTCATTCATCATTCCACTCAAAATCAATCATTACAAATGCATACATTACATGCATGTCATGCGCATAGCATCTGTTGCTTATCGATTTCAAGTAGAGATCATCCCAGTTTCAAGTCCACGTGACGAGCGTTGATCCTACATCATACACCAGATCGCAGTGTTAGTACAGAGTCTAGCATAGATCCTTCAGACCAAATCGGTCCTTCAGTTCAGTTCAAATTAACACGTCAAAACGACGGCTTCGAACTCTACCTTCAGATCATACGTCGTCACTGAGCACGGCGGATCCTTCAGACCCCCAGTGGTCCTTCAGACTAGTTGTGTCCGCCTAAGACATAGTGGATGTCCTTCGTGGTCAACATATCAGTTTCGGATCTGATCTTGACCCTCACGACCACTTGCCGCGTAGGTCACCCTCAGACTGTTTACTAGTACCATAGCTAGTTGCAGTCCATCAGACCATTTGGTCCTTCAGGCCCAGGCAACCCTTCAGACCAGTCGGTCCTTCAGTTCAGTTCGAGTTAACGCGCCGAGCGTTGGTTCCGAATCAGACCATCAGATCATTTTGCTAAAAAAAAAATGCATTGATCCTTCAGACTAATCCAGTCCTTCAGACCAGTCGGTCCTTCAAATCCCTAGCGATCCTTATTTTTTGTTTTCTCGTTAACACGCCAAGTGTTAACCGTTACCTGTAAATTCTCAAAACCCCTGACTTTCCTACTAATCGGACAAATTAGCATTTGTTTTATCTTTATTTCTATTCCTACGATGAAATCTTAAAAAACAATTCAATTTTTCTACGGAATATATATAAAGAGGGGCAGCTGTTATACCCAAATTTTGTCCATTGAATTAATCGAATAATTTTTAGGAGTATCAGGTGCGTCTCATTAGGCATTGTTATTTTTATGGAGTGCACGTTTTATTTCTAATTGTCTACGCGTTTCTATTTTTGTAGCACGCGCACTTACATCTCGTCGTGTACGTACGTTTGTTTTGATACTCGTTATTAATTAGCTTAAGTTATTATTATTGTCATAACAAAAATTAGATTCCAAAATTGCTTTTTATCATTATTATTATCAGTTTTTTTACAAAGAAAATAGTACATCCCAAAGGCTCAACTTTGTACACATGTAGACAAGAATAAATACGAAATAGTACAAAAATAAAAAATACAAAATGCAAAATAGGACAGCATGCGCGGCTGCTCTTCCCGTTGGTGCCTCTGCAACATTGTCTTTGTATTTTGAGAGTGAAGCTCAAATTGATTTCCCCTTGTCCCTTTGCTTTTCCCATTTTGGGCAAAGACATCCCTTGCTGCTCTTACGCCTCAGCTACAACCACTGGTCTCCTAGAGCAATAATCCACTGCTTTGCATCCACACCTACACCACAGAATTCCCACTATAAATACAGATGAATAGTGAAACCCCAAAAGGAAAAAAGATACAAGAACACAGACAGCAACATACTCACACCAAGATCAGAGCAAAAGATTAGGGTTTTACACTGAAACCCTAATCACCAAACACCCTAAAAATCCCATAAACCAAGCAGCAAGCAAAGGAATGCAAAGCAACAACAGTAAGCAAGTAAATAGGAGATTTTACAGAAGCTGGAGTAAAAGGTTGTTGTAGAATTCGTTTTCTTTGTATAGTTCTTTATATATGTCACCAAATCAGAACTGAGTTTTTTAACCTTGAAACAAGTTTAAACCAAATGTATAAATATTGATTTTTTTTTTGTGTAAACAATGAACAGATTGTGGCTCAAAAAATAGGATTTAGATTTAATCTTTCCGTTTAAAAACGAAGAAAACGAAATCAATATTTGTTTAGGATAGAATCAGAGAAAGAATAAAAGAAGAGCGAAGGAGAGAATATATATATATATATAACAGAACTCACCTCCTTAGAGTCAGACCATCGTAGACGGTGGTCGGTGGTCGGTGGCCGTAGATCGCCGTCGACCACCACTAAAAACACTCCACCATCATATAACCACCATCGAAGCCACCAAAATGCCACCTCAACCACCACACTCTCTGCCTCTTCGCAACAACCATGATCAAAACCACCCTCCTCACCGCCGTCACCACTAGAGCACCACCGCACCTTCACCGCTCACACCACCACCGTCTTGCACATCGTCGCCGCACCACCTCCTCCTTCTCATTGCATCTCTATGTTTGTTTTCGTTCTATCTCTCTCAGCACTTCTCTCTTTTCCTCTTGTTTCCTTTTTGTTTTTCGAGACCTCACTCACAGTTTGAACTGTTGTTGCGGCTGTGTATAAGATTAGGTTTCTCTTAAGCTTTCCAATTTCCCTTTTATATCAATTCCTTTATTTAATTATTTTTATTTTATTTTAGTTGTTATCACTTTAATATGCTTTTTTTCTATTAGAAAAACTAAATCAAAAATCAAACAGCACAACCAAACATTCACGTTTTATTTCACGTTGCTGTTAATGGAAAAGCAACCCTGCTTTTGTTTACACCCCCCCTATTTCATTGTTACAACCTCACGTTTTTTTAATAAAACTACTAACAGCACCCCCTGTTTTTTATTACAACCCTTTGTATTTTTATTTATTTTTTTAATGGGGATTAAGTCGACTGTACGGTCGGGTTAGTCAACTTTTTAGCACCACAAATGAACCGTTACGGATCAGGCCCTGAAATCCCTATTTGAAACAAACAATTTCCAAAAATAAAAAATACAAACACACCTCTTTCTTTCAAACAAAGAAAATCAATTTTTAAAATAGGGGATTAAGTCGATCGCACGATCGGATTAGTCAGTGTTCTAGAACCCCTAAAATAAAAGACACAAACCAACCAAACTTTTTCTACCCAAGAACTACGTGTGATTTGATTCTCTACCTAATAAAAAACCTTTTTAGTCTTTTTTCTAAATAAATAATAATCCAAAAATACCAAGTCTATCTCTCTAAATTTCTTTATCAATATAAAAGGGGTAAAATAAACATTTTGAAAATTAACATTTTTTCCTACAACTAATTAGCAGGTAACCTTCCTTAGGAAGGATGTCGTGGGGTGCTAATACCTTCCCTACATATAACCGACTCCCAAACCCTAATCTGGTCTCAAGGACTCTTATCCGTTTCAAAAGGGATTTTCCATTGTTTACCCTTAAACTAAACTTTGGTGGCGGCTTCATCTTTTGAACTTCAAGGAATCCTCTCCCGGATTTTTGGGTCGCTACATTCTCGTCGAAAGCTTGTTGGTGTTTTGCATCCCACTTGAACACATCTTCTTTCTTCAGTAAAAGTAGTGGCAAAAACACTTGGATTTTACCACTTAGATTTGAGATAAATCTTCTAAGGAAATTGATTTTTCCTAGTAATGACTGCAATTCTTTTTTGATCGAAGGAGCTTTCATTTCCAAGATTGCTTTCGTCTTGTTTTGATTGATTTCAATGCCTTTTTTGTGTACAACGAAACCCAAAAAGTCACCTGCACGAACATAGAAGGCACATTTAATTGGATTCATTTTCAATCCATATTTTCTCATTCTTTCAAATGATTGTCGAAGATGGTATATATGATCAATTCCTGATGAAGACTTAATTACAATATCATCTATGTACACTTGCATAACTTTTTCAATAAAATCATGGAACATAGAATTCGTTGCCCTTTGGTACGTTGCACCAGCATTTTTTAGGCCAAAAGGCATTACAACCCATTCATAGACACCTAATGCCTCTGGGCATCGGAATGCTGTTTTTGATGTATCTTCTTCAGTAATATATATTTGGTTATATCCAGAATAACCATCAAGCATACTTAGGTATTCATCACCTGTAGCTGAATCTACTAGCATTTCTGCCACTGGCATGGCATACTCATCTTTAGGTGTAGCATTATTTAAATCTCTAAAATCTATACACACCCTAAGTGTACCATTTTTCTTAATTACAGGCACTATATTAGCAAGCCATTCGACATACCTGGCAGTTCTGATGAACTTACTCTTTAGTAACCTTTCTATTTCTGCCTTGATCTTCACCAAGATTTCTGGTGCAAATCTTCTTGGAGTTTGCTTCACTGGCTTCTTTCCTGGTCGAATTGGTAGTCTGATTTCAACAACTTCACGACTCAACCCTGGTATTTCATTGTAATCCCATGCAAAGCAGTCTTTGTACTCCTTCAGCAATTCAACAATCTGCGCCTTCAACTCTTGATCAATCTTAGCACTTATGTATGTTGGCCTTTTTATTGAGCCATCTCCCAAATCAATTTCTACTAAGGGATCTTGTGCTTGGATCCTTTTGCTTGAACCCATTGGATCTTTTTCAAAACCTAAAGGCTCGTCATCATAGACACAATCAAGCCTCTGGTTTTCGACAATGTTGTCTTTATTCTTATCTTCAACGGCTTCAGCAACTAATTGTTATTGTAGGTCAGCTTCTGAAACTGCTTTTTGCTTATTTTCGGCCACGTAGGCCGTAATTCTATCCCATATAGTGGGTTCATCCATAAATAACTATTTATGGTCCTTCCAGCCCTGTAGGCTTGACATAGCCTTGTGGGTAGTTGTCTTCGTCAATGGCCTTTCTATCCCAAATGAATCCATAGTTGGGATCAAGAATCACCGAGGTCCTCACATTATCTTGGCTATCATAACCATGTTCAGAGGAAATGCATGGCGCAATGCTCGCCAGTTTCTTGTCGAATGTTTTCTTGGCGATAGTATTCACCTCAGCCTTGAAATAGCTTTGATCACCCTCAATATTTTCATCTAGGCCATCTTCTCTCCAAATAATGAGCCTCTGGTGAACTGTCGAAGGGATTGCCCCCACAGCATGGATCCATTCCCTTCCCAACAGCATGTTGTAATTTGCCTTGGTTGAAATCACCATAAACATAGTTGGCCTTCTAATGCTTCCAACAAAAAGGTCAACTTCAATGGCTCCAAAGAGTAGCCACTTTTACCTTCATAGTTGGTAAGGATTACGTTGTGTCTTTTCAGATCTATTTCACACTTCCCAATCTTCTTCAGCATATGTTGTGGCATCAGGTTCACAGCAGCGCCACCATCAACCAAGATCTTGCTTACCCCAACATTGTTCACCTTTGCTTGGATATACAAAGGTTTGAGATGATTCCTCATCCCACAATCAGGTCTCTCAAAGACAGCGTGTTGCTCTTCCACACAACCATTCTTGAGGACATAGTAACAGATGGGTTTGTAAGTGGTTTCTTCGTCGAAATCCTCTTCGACGTCGATTACTTCAGAAACCACGTCATACTCAATTGGAAGGATTGAAACTACACCACACAAGACATCAAGTTCTGACCCAGAATCAGTGAAATCCGAGCCCATTTCTTCATCTAAATTGAGGCCCTCTTTGATCACTGAAAGTGGTGGAAATATCCTTTCAGTAGCTGGCTTTCTAGCCATTTCAAGAGACTTTGAAGGTGTTTGTTTGCCTTTCTCTTTGTTGGAGTTTTCCACCTTGCCTGCAGTAGCAACTTTTTCTGGCATTGATATCTGCGCCATTGCATTCTTGTCATAGGGTTCTTCCCTTTGTAATTATTGTTATAGGCATACTTGTTAGATTCAGTTGCCTTATTTTGGCTAGTAGCACTAGTGCTGCCCCTGACCAATTTTGCTGGTTTCTGTTGATTTCCAACATTCTTTCCAGCATAATATACTGGGTAATACCCAGTACTCTTTCCACCAAAATGCACCCATTTCTCGACAGGTGACTTTGCTGGAGGAACATAAGTTCTAATCTGACCTTTCTGAGGATTCCTTGTCGAAGTAACCTTATATTGGATCCCTCTGTTGTTGTATTTTAACTTTGGCCTTTTGTCGACCCACTTTCCTTTACGTTTCAGTTGAGGCTTAAATCCCTCAAGATTCTTGGCAGCCTCTTTGTTGAAGACAACACTGCACCAAGGACAAAGCATAACTTTAGTATTGTTGATTTTGCAGCGATGGAGAAAATCAATCAATTCTTCTTTAGCACCTAGATACACTATCTTCATTTTTTCAGCGTACTAGTCTTCAGTGACCATTTCGACATCAACCTTGTCGACAGCTTTCTCTACCTTAGCATTTTCAGCAACAACCTCTGTGACCTCAACCACATTGAGATCGACTTCAACCAGCAATGCATCCGCTGTTGGCAAGGGATGAGTATCAATCTTCATTGGTGGCTTAGATTTGTCACCAAATTTCAGCCTTCCTTCGTTGATAGCATTTTGAACCAAATCCCTGAAAATGACACAACGGGAAGTGTTATGACCTACGAAACCATGAAACTTACAAAAGCCTCTTTTCTGTCGTTGTTCTAATGGTGGAATCTTTAGGCCTTTAGGCACTAAGATTTGACCATCAGCCACAAGCAGATCAAATATTTCGTCACATTTAGATATATCATAAGTGTAAGTTTTTGCAACAAATTTATCATTCTTAGGTTCCACAGGATTTTTCCCATTAGAAGATTTTAACAATTTGCAAGTATACGGAGGTCCTGGTTTTAGTTCTGCAATGTTAACCTCTTCTTCGACATCTTCATAAGATATGTCATATTCTTGGTCACTGTCATTAGCTTCGACATAAGCAACATTTTCTTTTTTACTTTGGAATCTACCTGTTCTGGCTTTTTCGGCTTTGAGTCTTTCGACTTGTCGAACTCCATCAGTCAATTGTGCCATATCTCTTAAATGTAGTGTGTCTAGTTTCTTTCTTATAGTGTAATCTAGACCACCAGCAGCCATTTTGACTAACTCATGCTCAGGCACTTGGGTAAAACACCATGCTTTGAGTAGTCTAAATCTATTGAGATAATCATCAATAGATTCTGCCCCCTTGCGTCAAACGCTAGCCAGTTCTTTAAGACTAATCTTACACTGGCCCATATAGAACTGCTCATGGAAGGCCTTTTCTAATTGACTCCAATTAAAAATTGAATTTGGGGGCAGTGTAGTGAACCATTTGAAGGCATTCTTAGTTAGAGAATTTGGAAAGTACTTCATCCTTAAATTATCATTATGTGCTAGATCGCCAGCCTCAGTCAAATAACGAGTCACGTGTTCGACAGTAGATTCACTGGTTTCTCCAGCGAACTTTGTGAACTTGGGAATTTTCCATCCCCTAGGTAGCTCTGTTTGTAAGGTGTATTTTGACAAGGGCGACACAAAATTAGGCCTATGTAAACCTAAGTTAAGGCCATTCTGGGCTAAGATAGTTTCGACCATATTAGCCAGGTTGTTTTGTGCTCCAAAATTGTTTTGTTGCACTTGTCTGACCACTTCGTCTGCATTTTGGTTTCTTTTCACCAACACAACTTCAGGGATTGCCTCTATCCTCATAGGCTCTTCGACAATTTGTTGTTGTCATTAGTTTCCCTGATTCATAGGAATTGCATTGTTAGGCCTTTCTACCGGTATCTCTACAGGCCTAGCATTTTGGATTTGGGGGATTTGCTGGTTATGTACTAGTGGAGTACCAAAGAAGTCAGCAATTCTTCCCATTTGTGTTGCCAACATTTGGTAACTATTATTAGTGTTTTGTATCAAAGGATTAAACACAGTACCAATTTGTTGTGTTAACATATTGACCATATCATGATTGCTATCATCCATTTGTTGTCTTAATGCCAACAACGATGTTGTAGTCAGATTAGTTTGGGCATTTCGACTATGGATGCCCTCTGTTGAACCATGAGTAGGAGAATACCCTGTAATTGCATTATTTGCAAATGTAGACGAATTTGTCTGAAGGCCTGCCATCAATGTTGTTGGCATGCCATATGGTAAAGCCCTTCCACTCATAGTAAATGGCATATTTCCAATCATTGGATTTGCCATCAAAGGACTCGTTGGTCCTACTATTGGTGGCACAGAAGGCATTGTATTAACATTTGTTAATGCTGCAGTGGTCATCATTGACACAGGAGTAATTATGGGAGAAGTTATAGCGGTTACTCCCATTGTTGTCGAAGAAGGCATAGCAACGGTTATGCCTGCGACATTTGCAACGTTAACGTCACTAACTGACGCTTGTTCTTGTGTACTTTGTGCATTTGATGCAGAAGCATTACTTGTACTAGAGCGTGCCATCTCTAGAAGATGTTTACCACTCCTTAATTGCATGCACAGACAAACACAAAGTTTAAGAATTCAACGAAAAACTTTAAAATTAGCACAAATGTCCCACTGGGCGTGCCAATTTGTTTACCTTGGATTTTGGTAAACACCGCTAGTTTGAAATTGCTTCTATTTGCAGGATCAACTAGTAAATCCTAAGACCATTTGTGTTAAAGTTTTTCCTAGAATTATATGTGTTCTTGCAGTTTAAAAGTAAAAAAAAAGAAGATAACCGTCGATCTCGCGCGAAACCTTCAGATTTCCTCAATGAGGGAGAATAAAACAAAGAAAAAATTGCAGAAAAGCAAAGAAGAAAACAAATTAAAATTTCATTAATTGTAAAGAAAGTTGGTGCACAGATCATACATTCTTCTCTTGGCTCATTTTCTCTGTAATGTGTTGGAAGTTAGAGCGTGAGAATTCTGTAATGAGATTGTGACCCCTTTTTCCTATGAGAAACTCCTATTTATATGAGGAGGGAAAACGCTAAAACTAACTAAATGTACAGAGAATTTAAAAAAAAGGAAACTGCTACAGCCTTCGACTAGGATAACTACCAAAGCTTCGACAGAGAGCACTTGCTTTTGACTTGCTATTGAATTCAATTTTCTTCTCGTCGAAATATCACCCTTCAAATCTAGTTAAGTCTGAAGCTTTGTCGAATTTACTTTCTGATACAACTCTTCTGTGTTGAAACCAACACCTTCTTCTAAGAAAACCAAAGTCAAACCGCGTTGACTGCATTTAATTTAGCCTGTCGAAATTACAGGCTAACAGATGGTCTCGGGTGTGAATGTGTCATTTGATGAGCCTCGGTATGACGATCGTGAGGTAATTGAAGTTGAACAAATTGATACCTTATGTGATGATCAACTCCACGTTAAAGATGTTGAAACAATATTAGAAGAAGATGGAGAAGATGACGAAGATGAAGAAGAGACTGAATATTTAGAAGATGGACAAAATGAAGAAGATGAAGAATTTGATTAGTCTTATTAGTATCACATATATATAGTCTGCTTAGTATCTATCCCCGCATCTAGTTGATTGTTCATCCACTATTAATTATTAATATATATCAAATTTCATTTATCATTAATTATGGTTATTGTTGTATTTAAATTTAATTATTAATATATATCATTATATATCGTCCTTGTGTTTGACTTTTCATAGATATGCATCAAGGAGGAGGTTATAACCCACCGAGAGATGTTAAGGGGAAGAAGATAGCTACTGATGAACCTAAACAGACGAGGAGGCATCGTCGTACTCGTGATGTCATGATTAATGTGGGGGATAGGTATATGGGGATGGCCCAGACCACCACTACTGCTGGAGAGACTTCACATTCCACTCTAGTTGCCCCAACAGTTAGTCATTCTCCCACCGGCGCCAATTGGTATCTGTCATACCCTAATTTTGTCCGCCTAGTTTCAAAACCCTAATTTTCAGCAAAAATAAATAATTTTGTGAGTGATGCATTATTTGAGAAAGGGTTTAGGGTATTTACCCAAGCATTCTAAGGTTTTCAAAATCATTTTTGAGAAATTAAGGAAATTTGGGGCATTTAAAAGGGGCATTGTTTGGTCAATTTCAATTTAATAAATTTTTGCTAGTTGAAAATCCAATTAATTAATTTTTGGGAATTTATTTAATGAAATTGTATTATTTTGAACAAAAAAATAAAAAAATAAATAAAAACATTTTTCAAATTGTGCGCATATTTTATATGTGTAGTAAAAAAAATCAAGTTCAAATTAATTCAAGAAAGCATTTCAAAAAATAGTACAAGGAATATTCCCAAAAAGTATATGATAGGATTTTTGTTGGCAATTTTGGTCATCTCTCATTTTCAAAAATGGCATATTCTTCAAGATACCTTGTATATGGCTCAAAATGGTTAGATTTATGTACAATTATCTTGAAAGGAATAATCAAAATTGAGAGGATAATTGGAAGGTTCATGGATAGTACAATAGTACAATTGCCAACTTGCAAAACTTGGGCACCACTCTCCCTTCTTGGCCGAATACCCCCCTTCATTTCCCTCTCATTTTGCATTTTTTTGCCCCTCATCAAAGTGTGTTTCAATCCTCACCCTTGATTCAAAATTAAAATGCAATCCTAGAATGAGATGAGGTACACAATGACCTAAATGCCCCTAAACCTAATTGCACATTATATATACCCTCATATCCTCACCTCTCACAAGTTTTTGCACACAATTCACACTCAAAAAACCTAGCCTCTCCTCTTCTCCCTTCTTGGCCGAATACCCCTCTTCATTCCCTCACCTCATTTCTTCACTTTTTCACTTCAAATCAACATTCTAGTCCTAAATCCTTCATCATCCTTGCATTCTCTTCAAAGATCCATCTTCAAATCTCAAGAATCAAGCTCAAGATTGAAGATTAGAGGGTTGATTCAAGTGGTTTAGTGTTCATTCACCTTATTTCTTTCGCTATTCTAGCTTGGAGTTGAGGTATACTCACAATCTTAGCATCATCAAAATTTTAGCACCAAAAATGTAGATCATCAATCTATTTTTGCATATCAAGCATTTCTTTGCATTTTAGTGCTCTATTTTATGTTGAAATGTTGATATAATTGTTGTTGTTGAATGAGAGATGTGTTTCAAGCATTTTGACAAACACTTTGGGAGGTTTGGATGCTTGAAATGCATCTCTCTCTTGGAATAAATTGTGTGTTTGTGCTATTTTCATTTTGTGCTTGCATTTTCATGAATAAAATTGTGATTTGGGCTTATGTTTCATTTCGCATATTGTAGAAAAATTAGAGTTTGTGTGATTTTAGTGCATTCCTTTGCTTAATCATGTGAATCCTTGCCAAAAAAGTTTGATCTATGTCATTTGCTTGCATGATTTTGTTGCTTTCAAAGAATAAAATGAGGATTTAGCTCTATGTTGGTGTCGCCTTTCATGAGATAATTAGGGATTATGCTTGTTTTTGTTGCTTGCTTTGAAAATCATGTTTGTGTTTATGATTTGGTAAGAGGATTTGACACTTATGCACTTGTGCATATCCCAAGTGTTAAAGATTACCTAAATGGATTCAACACCTTAATTGCATATGCTTGCTAAATAAAATGTCAAATTGATTTTTCATGGCTTGCTAATGATCTTACTTGAGGCAAATGCCCTTCCCAACTTATCCCTTTCATGTGGTTGATTGTAGAAATATGCTAAATGTTGATGCCATCAAAATGATACCACATTGTTGCTTATGTCAAATGTTGATGTGAAATCCCTAGGATTTTGCAAGTAATTCATTAAATGTTTGAATTCACTTGTGCTTTGTAACTTCCTTGCCTACTCACATGTTGTGTCATAAATGCCTAGTTAGGTTCATTCACTTGCCTATTCATGCATCTTCAATAAGATGTTCAATTTAGGTTCATTCACTTGCCTATTCATCCATTTTGCAAAAATGTTCAATTTAGGTTCATCTTGCCTAGCATCTTCAATAAGATGTGCAATCTAGGTTCATTCTCTTGCCTATTCATGCATTTTTGCCAAAATGTTCAACTTGGGTTCATTCTTTGCCTATCTATGTATTGTGACATGATATGTGTAGTCTAGGTTCATCTTTGCCTTTTCATGCATTGTGTATTCAAATGTTGTAATGAGATGTTTTCAACATGAAAGGGTAAGTTGCAAATTGTGTCTATGTTGTTGCTTGCTTGATAACATGATCTCAATGAATGTGCTATGCTTGCATCTATGAACTTTCTTGCATTCATTGTTTTCTTTTCTAAACAACTTGACATGAAAATGGTTACTAGTTTAGATCATTGCATGAATTGTAGTTTAGCAATTTGCATTTTGGTTATTGACTTGGAACTTCATTGAAAATGTTCTACTAGTTTTGCAAAACTCTTTTCCAAAAATCAAATTGCTTTCAAACTTCTTTTCTAAACTATGTCTTTAACAAATTAAGACCAATTTCTTTTCCAAGCTTAAACTCTAAGTTTTTCATAAACAAAATCATTAGTGGCCACTCGAAGCCTTTGCTTGTTTGATCACTAATGAGGAGTTATTAGTGGTAGTCACTCGAAGCCTTTGCTTGTTTGATTATCATAAAAGCTTCCAAACCTTAAATACATGCGAACCCAATTCAATTCCAAAAACAACACGAGTCATTAGTGGTAATTGTCCTAAGCCTTTGCTAGATGATTATCACCGACGCTCGCCTCATTTGCAAAAAAGATAAAATAAAAACGTTGTTACTTATAATCACTCGAAGCCATTGCTTGTTTGATTATCGGTTTCAACTTATTTTCTTTCGAGTTAGTAATGAAAACCACTCGAAGCCATTGCTTGCTTGGTATTAGTGAACACTCGAGTCTTATTTCAAAAAAACACCTAAAAACTAAAAAGCTAAAAACAAAAGAGCCTTTTCAAAACAAGACTAGAACTACGTAGCTTTGAATTCCTCATCGCACCGGAGGATACGTAGCAGCGGGTTCACCTCCCGTCAAGCACCCTTTTAAAAAAATAATAACAAAAAGATTCTTCTTTCCCCAGTTTTCAAAAACATTTTCTTAAATAAAAAAAGAAGAAAAGAAGTAGAACAAAGTGTTTCAAATCAACAGTCAAAAACCACACACTAAATTAAAGGTTCCCTTTCGGTAGAAAGGATGTGTGGGGTGCTAATACCTTCCCCACACATAACCGACCCCCGAACCTATATCTCTCGTTTTCAAAAGGCCAATCGCCTAAAAGGATTTTTCCAATGTATTTTCCTAAATTAAAATATTGGTGGCGGCTTCATTGTTTTTCCCGTTGTACGAAGAAGGATCCAAACCGGATTTTTCGGAGTGCATACAGTATCCTATAAACCCATCTGGCACACCAGCATCCTATGGGTATTTTATGGGTCCACATCATCATCCTATGGGCACACCAGGCTAGCTGGATATATCGGCACACCGGCTGGATATATCGGCACACCAACAGGGTATATTGGCTCATTTAGCATCCTATGGGCCCACCTCAGCATCCTATGGGCACACCAGCTGGGTCTATGAGTACACCAACTGGGTATATAATTGCACAGCTACGTTATCTATGCCTACACCCGAGGTACATACTCAGCCTCTATAGGATGATCATACAGACCCCATGATCATACTGATTCAGCTGATTCATATTCATCATCCGAGGAGGATGAGGTGGTTGTCGACCCCAATGGTCGACGTCGCAGAGTATTCAACCCTTTGGTGATAAGTAAGTATTGTTTCACTTTTTTAAGGCAAAATATCTCCTGGGGTCCCTTAACTTACTTTCAGGTAATGAGTAGGTCCCTTAAGTTTTTTTTGTAACGAATAGGTCCCTTATGTTTTAAAAACATTATCACTACAAAAAAACGTGTATTTCCAACAGAAATTTGGCATTTCTGGCGGATTTTTTCCGGCGGATTTTTTTCCGTCCGTTTGTTTTCGGCGGATTTTTCAAATTACCGATGGATTTTTTAAAAAATCCGCCGGAAATTTTACGGCCGGATTTTTAAAAAAATAATAATAATTTTTTTTAAAACCACCTTTGTAACCTTTTCAACATTTTGGAGTAACATGGAGCGCCATCTTTTGACACTAATGTAGTTATCAAAGATGATCTAAGATCCCTCATATAGGGCAAATTGGTAATCATCTGGTTGGATGACCTTACACATACACAGCACAGTGAAAACTACATTAATAACTATCTTGGACACCATGGTGCCCATAGCGACCACAATGGAAATAGATTTAGTGCATTCCCTCATACTCTAGCAACAGCTTTAACCCACGAACCAGAATGTAAGACTCAAATGGTTCTCGAAATCAATCTCAACACAAATCCTTGCATATTGTCCTCTTGAATGTATAGATGGGAGTGTTGGAACTAGAAGCAACAATGGAGCATGAATCTCAATCCACAATGCTGAGAATCAAGCACTCACACCTCACACACTCACTCTCGGTTGCAGAGAGAAGAGGAGCACGAGAAAACGATGGAGGAAAATTGAAATCACTATTCAATTAATGCTAACAGAATTACATATATATATATATATATGTGGTTAATTGTGTAACTAACTCACTAGCTATATAGTGACAACTATACCCCCCACAATTAATCTAATGATAGAATTACCCTCTCACTCTATTACTCTCCTTTAATTCTGTAATTCAATGCTGTAAACAACAAAAAAAATACAGACTCAATCACAATATAAACACTGTGCTTTAGCACTTCTTTCACAATACTAGATGCTATAGCACCCAACATAACACTAACACTTCACTTCATTTCCTCTGACACTATCACAGCACTTCACACTACTTTAACTATGCTCAACTTGTCTCTCAATGTCTGAAACTGATCAATCTTCAATGGCTTGGTGAAAATATCTGCTATTTGCATAGCAGTAGGACAGTACTCCAAGTTTAGCTTGCCTTTGCTAACTTGTTCTCTAATATAATGAAATCTAGTTTCTATGTGCTTACTTCTACCATGGGCCACTGGATGTTTTGCAAGATTAATGGCAGATTTGTTGTCTACCATTAATGTGACAGCACCATTGTTCTTAATCTTCAACTCACCAAACAAACTGTCAAGCCACTGAGCTTGACATGCTGCCAAAGCAGCAGCAATATACTTTGCCTCACATGAGGACAGAGCCACAACTTGTTCCTTCTTTGAACTCCATGAAATGGGTGCACTTCCATACATGAAGATATACCCTGCAATGCTCTTCCTGTCACTCTTATCACCACACCAGTCAGAATCACTGAATCCCAGGATTTTAGTCTCACTTTCTGCACTGTTGTTTGGAAACAAAATTCCACAATCAATTGTGCCCTTCACATACCTCATTATCCTCTTAGCAGCAAGGAAATGAGATACCTTAGGACTCTCCATGTATCTACTGATTAATCCCACAGCATAGGACAAATCAGGTCTTGTACAGCATAAGTATCTCAGTGAACCAGCCATCTGTCTATACAGAGTTGGATCAACTCCATCTTCACCTGTATCCTTCACCAAATGAACACCAGTGGCAGCAGGTGTGTTAGCAGGATTACAATCCTGCATTCTGAACCTCTTCAGTAAGTCTCTAGCATACTTGCCTTGATACATTACCATCCCAGCATCTGTTGTTTTGAATTCAATTCCCAGAAAATAGGAAATGAGGCCCAGGTCAGTCATTTCGAATTCTCTCATCATCTCTCCTTTAAATGCAGCAATCTCATTGTCACAATTCCCTGTCACTAGTAGATCATCCACATACAAGCACACAATTATCAAATTTGTTGCATTGATGCACTTTATATATACTCCATGCTCAGTTGCACATTTCACAAAGCCAAGTTTCAGTAGATATCCATCTATTCTCTTATTCCAAGCTCTTGGAGCTTGTTTCAAGCCATACAGGGCTTTGTTCAACTTATAAACCTTCTCTTCATTACCATTCACTTCAAATCCTGGTGGTTGGCACACATAAACTTCTTCTTCTAGGGGACCATTGAGGAAGGCTGATTTAACATCCATGTGATGCATAGACCACTTCTTTTGGCTTGCAAGTGCAGTGACAATTCTCACAGTTTCAATTCTTGCAACAGGTGCAAATACCTCAGTAAAATCAACACCAGCCTTTTGTAAAAAACCCTTAGCCACCAATCTTGCCTTATACTTAGATATTTCACCATTGGGATTCATTTTCACTTTGAACACCCATTTCACAGCAATAGGTCTCTTTCAATCTGGCAAGGACACTAACGTCCAGGTATTGTTCTTTTCAATAGCCTTTAACTCTTCTTTCATGGCAGCAACCCACTTAGCATCACTCAGTGCTTCTTCCACAGTCACTGGTTCTGACTCAGCAAATAGAGCTAGTTGCACTAGCTCACCTTCTCCCCCTATTGCTGAGTCTGGAATTAGTTCATAGTCTTGCAGTCTGCTAGAAACTTGCCTAGCTCTCTGTGGCCTTCTAGTTGTTTCTTGCTCAGTTTCTGGTGCACCAATGTTTGCCTCAATGTTAGGAGTAAATTCATTCACCAAATCACTCACAGGTGCCTCAATCATAACTCTTGAAGGTACCTCTTCTGCTGCCTTATCCCAGTTCCACTCCTTAGACTCATTCACAATCACATCTCTACTCACCTGTACTTCTTTGCTCAGTGGATTGTACAACTTATATCCACCAGTCACATGGTAGCCAATCATTACCATTTCTTCACTTTTGTCATCAAGCTTTTTCCTCAGTTGATCAGGTCTGTGCCTGTAGCAAAGTGAGCCAAAGATCCTGAGATGATTCACTGCTGGCTTGTTGCCAGACCAGGCCTCTTCTGGTGTAACTTTGTCAAGTCTTTTTGTTGGGCTTCTGTTTAGTATGTATACAGCAGTGGAGACAGCCTCTGCCCACAGGAACTTTGGTAGATTCTTGCCTTTCAACATGCATCTTACCATGTTCATAATTGTTCTATTCCTCCTCTCAGCTGCACCATTGTGCTGAGGTGTGTATGGAGGAGTCACATCATGCACAATTCCCTCCATTTCACAAAATTCATTAAATTCATTGCTTGTATACTCACCTCCACCATCAGTTCTTAGAGTTTTTATTAACAGACCAGTTTGTCTTTCAACCATTTTCTTGAATTTCTTAAACACTCCTAACACTTCATTCTTTCTTTTTAACATGTAAACCCACATTTTCCTAGTGAGGTCATCAAGAAACAGAACAAAATACTACTTCCATTAGGAGATTCACATTGCATTGGTCCACACACATCTGAATAGACCACCTTCAATCTCTCCTTGGATTTGGTTTCTACAAAATTCTTGAATGTTGTTCTGTGTTGCTTTGACTCAACACAGTCTTCACACAGCTCTTTTGGTGTATTTATTGTTGAACCAAGGTCAAACACTCTTTGTTTTGAATGATAACAAATTACAATCTGTTTACTAATGGTTATAGTTGAACCAAAGCACAGGGCTGAACCAAAGCAGGGCAATGAACCAAAGCGCTTGACATGATATTTAAAGTGTAGAAGCTCGAAGGAGAAGCTACTCAAGCGTTCAAGACTTATGTGTTATATTGTTTTGCATAGGACGCGTGTAAGATCCCGTCACTTCTGCTTTATAAGTTTTGTAATTGAGAGATGATCTTTTAAAATTGAACTGTCTTGGAAAAATATTTTATATAAAACCATGTTTAATTAGGTTAGGCACAAAGTTTTTTTAAAGAAATAGTTTGAGTTTGTTTTTTTTTAAGAAAATAGATTCATGAGTTAGTGTTTTAAAAAGAATTTGTTTTTGAAGTAAAGAATCGATTCTTGATTTGGTACATAAAGCTAGAAATCGATTCCCACTTATTTCTAAAGCCAAGAATCGATTTCCCTCTTGCCTTGGAAGCAAGAAATCGATTTCCTCCTTCCTTTAAAAGCCAACAATCGATTTCCCACATCTAATTTGGTTTTGAAAGAACTTGTTTTGGAAAGAAAACAATCGATTGATGACTTTGTGTATTTTAAGCAAGGAATCGATTTTATAACTTGTTTAGGAAGCCAAAAATCGATTTCCCTTCTATTCTTTTAAAGCCAGTAATCGATTTCTATATTAGATTGGTTTTAGAAAAGAATTTGTTTTGGAAAGAAAACAATCGATTGATAACTTAGTTTGGGAAGCAAGGAATCGATTTTATAACTCATTTGGGAAGCTCAAAATCGATTTCCATCTTACTTCTTTTAAGTAAGAAATCGATTTCCAACTTATATTTTAAAGAGTAAAATCGATTTTCAACTTATTTCTTTTAAGCAATCAATCGATTCTTCACTTATCATCAATTGTGTTAAAAAGTTCTTCAACGGTCATATTTTTACAATCCCTATAAATAGGATTGGGTTTTCACGATTAAAAAGACACAACACACAAATCAAAAAAAGAAAAGAACGCAAACACTCACCGTCACATTCTTTCTTCACGTTCTTCATCTAGGGTTTCAAATCTCTCATCTCTCTCAACTACATCTTGTTATACTGCTTGAGTGATTGGATCCTAGCTTTCATTTTGTAATCATCTAATACTTGGTTGTTGTGAAATCCTGGGAAGTTTTCTTGGGTAATTCAATCGGGGAGATTGAATTGTAGCGAAATCCTTAGCGGGGAGCTTGGGTTCTCAATTTGGGGAAAATTGAGATTGGCGTGGTAGCTATATCGAAGTTGCTTGCTTGTAAGACGTTGAAGAAGTATCTTCTCATATAGTGGTTATTATCAAGTCCAAAGGTTGCAAAGCCGGAGGCCGAGGACGTAGGGCTTTTATCCCGAACCTCGTAAAAATCACGGTGTACTCCTTTCCCTTATCTTTATATTGCTTATCTTTTATAATTGTTAACTGTCGTCGCATTTGCTATTATCACGCGCATATTTAATTATCGTTATAATAATAATTGTTTCTGCCATTGCATATTTGATTATCGTTATAATTATAATTGTTTCTGCCATTGTCATAGTTTGCATAAGTTGTTGCATATAGTTTAAATCCCCTTTTCCGCATTTGATTTAAACTTGCATCGTTAACTTTTCGAAAATCCAAAAGAAGTCATTTTTAGCATATAACCTTATTCACCCCCCTCTAAGGTTATCATATAGTCCAACATTTATCTGTGGCAGTCCCTTAACCATCTTGTGCACATTCAAGTCATGTAGATCTCTGAAATTCAAATGTCCATACCTGTGATGCCAAACCCATTCATCTTGATCAACAGCTGTAGCTAGGCACTTATGTTCAAGTGCTTCAAGTGTTGCCTTAAATGTTCTATTCTTTGACAGAGGAACATCAACGATAACTTTGCTCTTGTCTTCACTGTCAAACAGCTTGAGTCTCATATCCTCCATTGTCACTGAATGTCCTTTCTCCACAAATTGTCCTAGACTGAGCAAGTTGCTCTCTAGTCCAGGCACATAAAGTACTTCAGAGATACAAGATTGTGATCCATCTGCCATCTTTATCATTACATTCCCAACTCCCTCAGACACCATTGTTCTACCATCTGCAAATTTTATTTTGTTTTTCTTAGTTCCATCAAAGTTGACTAGCCATTCTTTGTGACCAGTCATGTGTGTGGAACACCCTGTATCTAAGTACCACACCTCAATGGTACTCTTATCATCACCTGTGGCTACCATCAGCATCACCAATTCATTCTCCTCACTGGTACTCTTATCATCAACTGTGCTTACCATCAGCATCATGTTAACCTGTAATTTCGACAGGCTTCATTGAAAATGGTCAACAAGGCCTGACTTATATTTCGACGAAGACCAAATTATTTCGACAGAGGAAATGGTCATGCGCAAGGTAAACTCGACAAGCTTCCGGGGAAGCAAAAGCAAGAGAGAGGAAAATGGACGCAAGCTTTCGACAGACAGAAAACAGAGCAGTTATGCGCTGAAGACTAGCAGTTGGTCGAAGCGTGATAGAGCGGTTCTGGTCGAAAGTAGGAGTAGCAGTTATTAATTTTCAAATTCCTAGGCAGTTACTTAGTTCAGTTTTTCCCCCTCTTTTCCTTTGTATAAATAACTGTTTCTGAGAAGAAACAGGGGTCGCAAATCACAATACACAACCCGATTCCTGAAACTCTAACTTCCAAGCCAGAGCGAAAAACGAGTGGAAGAATCGCTGTACGTGATCGTGTACCACTTTTACGATTCAATGCAATTTATTTGTCTTTTCTTTACAATTCATGCACCATTTACTGCTTCTTTTCTTTTTGATTCTGTTAATCATTGCAAATCGTCCCCTTTTCTACATTTTCTGAAACACAAACCACTCGCAATTCAGAGGCAATTGCTTTGAGATTTTTCTAGTTTGATCTCACAAACCTTCTAATAAAACTAGTGATTGTTTGCTAAAAACACCAGCAAACAAATTGGCACGCCCGGTGGGACTTTGCCTTTGATTTTGTTCATTTTCGTACTCTCTTATTTGTATTCGCTGTTGTATGCACTTAAGAAGTGGTAAAATGGTTCGTTCTAATACGATAAATGCGTCTAGTTCCAACCCTGTGGTTTCACAAGGGCAAGGAACAACAATGGATTCTGCGAGCATGAGCGCAGGACCATCATCGTCGACAACCGTTTCTTCATTATCAATGACTAATGTTGGTTCAACGCAGTCAGAAATGGCATCTTTGCCTATGTCTTTGCCGTTAAGTGCAGGGCTTCATAGCCCTTACATGGCAATGGGAAACGGTTTAGACCCACGTTTGAATAACGTGCATCTACCCCCATTTCCTTTGGGAATGTATGGCATGCCTACTGGAATGCCACATATTTCGACCTTTTCCCCTACACATGTCTCTTCTGAGAGTGTATTTGGTCGGAATCCCCCAGCATTAACCAATACGTCTTTGTTGTCCTTAAGACAGCAAGTAGACGAGAGTAATCACGATATGGTTAATATGCTTACCCAACAAATTGGTACAGTTTTCAATCCATTGATTCAAAATACCAATAACAGTTACCAAATGTTGGCAAATCAGATGAGTAGAATTGCAGATTTCTTTGGGGCTCCAGCGGTTAATAATAGGCAAGTTCCTATTATTGCGGGTAATGCGTCGCCAGTTAACCCCCAAGAAGCAGTTGCAGTCGAAGCGTCCACAATTGTAGGCGAACTACAAGGGGCAGTAAACCACGTCCCTGAAGTAGTTTTGGTAAATAGACACCAGAACGCTGATGAAGTTGTTCGACAAGTGCAACAACACAATGTTGGCACAGAAAACAATATAGCTACTTTAGTCGAAACTATTTTGGCGCAAAATGGCCTTAACATAGGTTTACAAAGGCCTAACTTCGTATCACCATTATGTGAATACGTATTACAAACTGAGTTACCAAGGGGATGGAAAGTTCCCAAGTTTACTAAGTTTGGTGGTGATACAAATGAGTCCACAGTCGAACACATTGCTCGTTTCTTGACTGAGGCTGGGGACTTAGCACAAAATGAGAATTTGAAGATGAAATACTTTCCAAATTCTCTAACTAAAAATGCTTTCACTTGGTTCACGACCTTACCCCCTGGTTCTATGTTCACATGGGGGCAATTAGAAAAGGCATTCCATGCACAGTTTTACATGGGCCAGTCGAAAATTAGTCTTAAAGAATTGGCTAGTGTCCGGCGCAAAATGCCTGAAACTATTGATGATTACTTAAACAGATTTAGGCTGTTGAAATCTCGTTGCTTCACACAAGTCCCTGAACATGAGCTTGTCGAAATGGCTGCGGGTGGCCTTGATTACTCAATTAGAAAGAAATTAGACACATCTCATTTGCGAGATATGGCGCATTTGGCTGATAGAGTTCGACAAGTTGAAAGGCTTAGAGAGGAAAAATCTAGGTCGAATAGGTATCATAAAAAAGAAAAAGTGGCATATGTCGAAGAAGAATTCGACGTTACATATAGTAATGTGGAAGAAGAGGAGATAGACGTGGCTGAACTTAAGCCTGGTCCTCCTTATACCTGTAAATTATTAAGGCCTGCGAATGGGAATAACCTTGTAGAGCCTAAGAATGATAGATTTATGCCTAAGACTTATACTTTTGATGTTACTAAATGTGATGAAATTTTTGATCTTTTAGTAACTGATGGTCAAATATTAGTGCCTAAAGGCCTTAAAACACCAACTCTTGACCAAAGAAAGAAAAAAGGTTATTGTAAGTTCCATAATTTTTTGGGACATAACTCTGACCGTTGTGTGCTCTTCAGGGATATTGTGCAAAAAGCAGTTGACGAAGGAAGACTCAAATTTGCTGATAAGAAAATGAAAGCTCCTATGCAGATTGATGTTGATCCATTGCCTAAGGCTGAAGCTATGTATTCTGAACCTGTCGAAGCTGATGTAGGCATGGTGGATGCTCAAATGGCAGACCCTCCTAAGTGTGTCAAGACTGCCACCGAAAAATTAAAAGGTTTTATGTATGCTGAAGGTAAGAAACAGGAAGTGACCCTAAAAGAATATGATGGGAAGATACATGCTGTGTATCCAAAGGCTGAGGAAGAATTGATAGATTTCCTCAATCGGTGTAAGTGGAATAACTCTGAAGTTATGCTTTGCCCAAGGTGCAGCGCTGTCTTCGACAAAGAAGCAGCTAAAGCTGTCGAAGGTTATCAGGGTCAACAACAACGTAAAAGAAAATGGCTTGACAACAGGCCAAAATTTGACTTTGCAAAAGGAGATCTTCCTGGCTATAAGGCTAATGTGTCAACAAAGCCTTCAACAAGCAAACGACAATTTGCTAAGGAGAAGTCCTCAGCGAAAGGGTATTTGAAGCTGTCAACAAATAAATCCTTTGTCCCAAGTGCTAGTGCTCCTGTTGAAGTGTGGGTGCCCAATAATCAACGTGCTAAAGCTGTCAAGCCAGATACGGATGCTGTTAAGTTTAATTATAAGAATAACTATAAGGGTAAGAACCCCATGACTAGAACACAGTGGCGTCGTTACCAAAGACAACAGAAGAAGAAGGCACACTTTGACATTAACAAGGTTCCAAGTCATTTGGCTAATAACCATGTTCCACGCAGTACGATTGACATTAATCAAGTTCCACGCAGCATAATAGTGGCGAAGAGTGAGGTTCACAAAGCTGAAGTTGCCACAAAGAGGAATGCTGATGTTGCTAGTCATGTGTGGGCAGCGAATAAGGCCGAAGGCAAGGCTGTAGTAACAGTAAAGTCAAGAAGGCCTGCTCTTGAAAGAATATTTCCTCCATTGTCAACAGTGAAAGAAGAGGATGCTGATTTCGACATGGATGAAGACATGGAGTCTGATTTTGATGATTCTGAAGATGATTTCGATGTTGTTTGCAATGTGGTATCAATACTGCCTCTCGAGTACGATGTTATCACAGTACCAAATGATGTTGAAGAGGATTTTACAGAGGATATGGCTCGTCATAAGCCAATGTGTTACTATGTGATGAACAATGGTTGTGTCGAAGACCAAATGGCTACCTTCGAGAAGCCAAATATGAGTATGCAAAACCACTTGAAACCCCTGTATGTCCAAGCCAAAGTCAATGGTGTTGGAATTAACAAAGTGTTAGTGGATGGTGGAGCTGCAGTGAATTTAATGCCACATGGTCTTTTGAAGAAGATTGGTAAGTTCGACACTGACCTCAGGCCACATAACATTGTCTTAAGCAACTATGAAGGCAAAACTGGCCATTCTTTGGGGGCCATTGAGGTGGACTTAATCGTTGGTTCCATAAAGAGGACTACATTGTTCTTAGTGATAGCCTCTAAAGCGAATTTTAATTTACTCCTTGGTAGAGAGTGGATCCATGGAGTTGGTGTTGTCCCTTCAACTTTGCATCAACGTTTAGTGATGTGGAAGGAAGATGGTTTGGTAGAGTATGTTGAAGCCGATCAGAGCTACTTCCGTGCTGATGTCAACCAAATTACCAAGGAAAATTTTGAGAAACAAATGGCGAAGATTGTAACACCCCCCTTTTACTATTACAACTAAATAGACAATTATCAGAGTCACCTCGAAGGGCGCTACATTTTTCACCATTTAAAAAAAACACCATTTATTCCAAAAAAAATCTCTAAAATAATTTATATAAAAGAAATCACCAAGCAGCGGAAATATTAACCAGTTTAAACATCTCCAGAATTAACAATTAAAGACATCTCCAAAATTAATTAAAATAATTTCCAATAACTAAAATAATAGTTCAAAACGATAACTAACGACTCCCCGGTGCTACATATCAGAGCTGACACAGACCCAAACGAGAGAGGAAGCAAAACCTAGCAATTCCTCCACGAGCACTAGCGATCACCTGCAGCGTTGCCGCATGAGAGCAACATTCCAAGCAGAAGGGGTGAGTCTAACAGAGGTAATAAGCAGATGATAAAAATATGCTAGCATCAAGTAACTACAGCAACACAATACAATTACACCATATCACAGCACCGGATACCAAAGGAAAAATCCATTTGACAGTGAACCACCAAAGTTATAACATTCATAGACAATGGGATGATATGCAACCCCTCCAGTGGGCATATGCATGCGGTACCGATCACCAAAATGAGCCACGACGGGCATATCACCAACAAACACCAGAGGCAGAGCCTATATCACCAAAACATGCATATGACAATGCGACACCATGATTATGCACCAACTCACCATAACAAGTATTTAAAATAAATACTATATCACCAGAATCAAAACAAATGATTTCACCAAAAATAGCACCAAGTTGTAGCATCACAGCTACCACTAAACTCTCCTGAGCATACCAGCACCGCACCTGAAATATTAACACCAGACGGCTCCACAACGCGGACATAACGCACGCACACCACGCACAAGACTGGCGCACAGCGCCTAGGCACATCGCACCTACTTCAGCGAATTAATTAAAATAGCAAACGACATCGGATTTCAACAAATAAATACTTGTTGGAAAGCCCTATGGGTCTGGTTATCATCCCTAAGTTCAGTTTTTGAAGGAGAGTGTCCAATAGGTACAGTTTTTGAAAAGCACACAGGCTAGTTGCAAAAGAGGACAGTTTCTGTCCTTCAAATTCAAGCAATTCCAAAGTGACCAAAACTCAATCAAATTGCATGAAACTTGTGCATAAACTGGGGAAAATTTTGTCTAGTTTTCAAGGAAATTGGATTCGTTCGAAAAGGAGTTCTTTTGAAAACGTGGTAACCAAAACACTGACCCTGTGTCCAGATTGTTTCCAGAATCTTACTCTAACTTGTGGAATTCATATCTCGAGCTACACAACTCTAAACGCAACCAAACCAGTGCCAAATTAACAAGCATTAAGTCTATTTTCCAGAAAAATAAACCACATAATTTTTCGGTCAATACAACGTTCCCAGTCACCGAAATACCAAATCTATACCCAAATCGTTTCCAGAATTTTAACCTAACTTGTATCGCCTATAACTCGAGCTATACAACTCCGAATTTGACGAAACCAGTGCCAAAACGACCGGCGTTAAGTCTATTTTCAAAAACAATCAACCTCATAATTTTTGGATCAACCAAACAGCGCCAGTTTTAGAAAAACCGAACCTGTGTCCAGAATCGCTAAATTGCCAAACACCAAACCCTAACGGCAACGACACCGCAACCACCACAACAAAAACGACAATTCGACAACGCGACAACAACAATCAACCACTCACAGCAACAACAAAAACACGAACAATAACAACACCATCATCGTGATACAACAATCACGCAACAACAAATAACGAAACAAATCACAATAACGTGCAATAATCATCAAAGCACCAATCTCAAGGAAAACACGATATGCAACAACACGAACAATTCAACAAAACCCTAGACTACCCACACATAATTATCATCAACCCATTATCAAGGTTAAGCCCACCCTTACCTCGAATAACGTAAGCTCCGGAACACGACGAACGAGACACGAACAAAACCACAGCAACACGAACGATCCCCTTTTGAAATTCTTCGCGAAACCCTCCTCTTCTCTCCCTCTTTGCGCCGCGTGCTCTCTCTCTCACTCTCACTTTCGTTTTTCTTTTGCTTGCTGCGAATGAGGGTTTGGCTTAAACCCCCAGGGTTTAAGTTGAGGGCTCAGTAAACACTGGGCTCTCTAGGTCACCACCTCCTTTACTCGTTTCACCTCCTACGCATATAAAATATTAACCTTTTAATTTATCTATATCCCGCCTCCAAATTATTTTAATAATTCAATCAACTATTTTAATTAAATTATTTCCGGGGTGTTACAAAGATCGCGCCATGTTCATCTTCTAATGAGGCATATGTTCCTGCGGATAATGTTTTTGCCTCAGTTCATCTTGACCCAAATTATGGTTTTGTTTGGGAAAGAGAAATAATGGGAGATGATAGTGTTTATCCTGATGGTGTTCTTCGACCAACGGGGTGGAACACTGGTTCTTGAAAATGTTCTTATGTCAGTGCCCAATGCATGGGACAAAATTACGGCTTATATGGCCGAAAACAAGTTTAACGCGGCTATAGAGGCCGAAATTATTCAACAAACAATGGCTGTCGAAGACAGTGAGTTACATGAAGGAAATGGCATAGTCATAGATGAAAGACTTGACTGCATTTATGATGATGATCCATTAGGTTTTGAAAAGGATCCTAGAGATTCGGCAAAGCATATGCAAGCTCAAGACCCGTTAGAAGAAGTTGATTTGGGAAATGGCTCAATAAAACGGCCAACTTATATTAGTGCAAATATTGATGCTTCTCTAAAAATCCAAGTCATCACATTGCTAAGGGAGTTCAAAGACTGCTTTGCTTGGGATTACGACGAAATGCCTGGGTTAAGTCGAGAAGTAGTGGAAATGCAATTACCAATTCGACCAGGGAAGAAACCAGTGAAGCAAGTACCAAGAAGATTTGCTCCTCAAGTGTTGGCTAAGATCAAAGAGGAAATCGAAAGGCTATTCAGAAACAAATTCATCAGAACTGCCAGGTATGTCGAATGGTTAGCCAATATAGTTCCTGTAATAAAGAAAAATGGGACTCTTAGAGTTTGCATAGACTTTAGGGATTTAAATAATGCAACTCCCAAGGATGAATACGCAATGCCTGTGGCAGAAATGCTAATAGATTCAGCAGCAGGATTTGATTATCTTAGTATGCTCGATGGTTATTCTGGGTATAATCAAATCTTCATTGCTGAAGAGGATGTGTCGAAAACTGCTTTTAGATGTCCGGGGGCATTGGGTGTTTATGAATGGGTAGTAATGCCCTTTGGATTAAAGAATGCTGGTGCTACATATCAGAGGGCCATGAATTCTATGTTTCATGATTTTATTGATGATTTTATGCAAGTATACATAGATGATGTGGTGGTTAAATCTTCCTCAGAAAGTGGTCATTTAGACCATCTTCGCCGTTCTTTTGAAAGAATGAGGAAATATGGATTGAAATTAAATCCATTAAAATGTGCCTTTTGTGTACGTGCAGGTGATTTCTTGGGTTTTATAGTGCACAAAAAAGGCATTGAAATCAATCAAAATAAGACTAAGGCAATTATGGAAACGAAGGCCCCTTCGACCAAAAAGGAGCTTCAGTCGTTGCTGGGAAAAATCAATTTCCTTCGAAGATTTATATCAAATCTAAGTGGCAAAACACAAGTTTTTTCGCCATTGTTAAGACTGAAGAAGGAAGAAGAGTTCAAATGGGAACCAATGCATCAAGCAGCCTTCGACGAAATCAAGTCTTATTTGATGAAACCACCAATTTTGTTGCCTGTTATTAAACACAAAGTGCTCAAATTGTATATAGCAGCTTCTGATAGAACAATAGGTAGCATGTTAGCACAAGAGGATGATAGTGGTGTCGAAAGAGCCATTTATTACCTCAGTAGGGTCTTAAATGATGCCGAAACGAGGTACACTCCTATAGAAAAGTTGTGCCTTTGTTTTGTATTTCTCGTGTACAAAGTTAAAGCAATATATAAAACCAGCTGATGTTTCTGTTTATTCGCATTTTGATGTTATCAAGCATATGCTGTCGAAACCAATAATGCATAGCCGAATTGGTAAATGGGCTTTGGCTTTGTCAGAATACAACTTAACTTATCAACCTCTAAAATCAATTAAAGGACAAGTGGTTGCTGATTTTATTGTAGACCATTCTGTTGTCGAAGAAACATTAAGTTTTGTAGACGTATATCCTTGGAGGTTGTACTTTGATGGTTCAAGCCATAAACATGGAGTTGGGATTGGTATTTTAATAATATCTCCTACTAACATTCCAACGAAGTATAAGTTTAAAATTCGAGATGTTTGTTCCAATAATGAAGCTGAGTATGAGGCTTTAATAGTAGGCCTTGAAATTTTACTTGAGCTGGGGGCAAGTCATGTCGAAATAAAAGGTGACTCTGAGTTGGTTGTCAAACAATTGACAAGGGAGTACAAATGCATTAAAGAGCACCTTATCAGATACTTTGTTGTTGCCAATGCTTTGTTAAAAAGATTTGAGTCTGTTCACTTAGAACATTTACCACGCATTGATAATCAAGTGGCAAATGAATTGGCACAAATTGCTTCAGGCTATAAAGTTTCAAAACAAAGCCTGGAAGAGTTAATTGAAATAAAGGATAAAATCATTTCTAATGACTATTCTTCGTCACTATTGTCAACACCAAAAACTGAGGGGGCAACAAACGCAAACGAGGAACTAGTCGTTGTCGAAAAACGTCAATTTTTTGGTGGCTTTGACTTAGCAGAAATTTTTGCTCTTGACAATATGACCAATAATGATTGGCGAAGGCCTATTGTGGAATATTTGCAAAATCCCACAAGAAATACCAATAAAAAGGTAAAATACAGAGCTTTGAGCTATGTGATAATTGGAAACGAATTGTTTAAAAAGACTCCTGAAGGAGTACTATTAAAATGTCTTAGTGAAAATGAGGCATATTTAGCAGTTTCTGATACACATAGTGGAGCATGTGGTTCACACCAAGTAGGTCACAAAATGAAGTGGTTATTATTTCGACAAGGAATGTATTGGCCAACTATGCTGAAAGATTGTATAGAATTTGCTAAGGGATGCCAAGAGTGTCAAAAGCATGCTGGGATACAACATGTACCTGCAAATGAATTGCATGCCTTAGTCAAACCTTGGCCATTTAGAGGTTGGGCTCTAGATGTGATTGGAGAGATAAAGCCAACTTCGTCGAAGGGCCATAGATATATCCTTGTGGGAATTGATTACTTCACCAAATGGATTGAAGCTATACCTTTAGCCAATGTTGATCAAGAAACAGTGATAAGGTTTATTCAAAATCATATCATTTATAGGTTTGGAATTCCAGAAACCATTACTACAGATCAAGGATCAGTTTTCACTGGTAGAAAAATGATAGAGTTTGCTTCTGAAAATGGTTTTAAGTTATTAACTTCGACACCATATTATGCGCAAGCCAATGGACAAGTAGAAGCTGCCAATAAAGTTATTATTAATTTGATTAAAAAGCATGTTGGGCAGAAACCAAAAAATTGGCATAATACCCTTGATCAAGCATTATGGGCTTGTCGAAATTCACCCAAAGAATCTATCAACACTACTCCTTATAGGCTAACATTTGGACACGATGCAGTGTTGCCTGTTGAAATTTGTCTACAATCAACAAGAATTCAAAGACAGTGGGAGATTCCCTCTGATTATTATTGGAACATGATGCTTGATGAATTGGTTGATTTAGACGAAGAAAGGTTATTAGCTTTAGATATGCTTATTCGACAGAAAGACAGGGTAGCTAAAACTTATAACAAAAAGGTTAAGTTTAAAGCCTTTGATTCAGGTGATCTAGTATGGAAGGTCCTATTGCCTGCGGATAAAAAAGATAGAGTCTTTGGTAAATGGTCCCCAAGTTGGGAAGGACCATTTAAAATTTTACAAGTTTATTCAAACGGCGCATATGAGGTCAAAGAGATTGGCGCTGATGAAAGAATTTTGCGTATAAATGGCAAATACTTGAAAAAGTATAAGCCAACGTTGCAAGAAGTTAAAATAACGCTGGAATAAATATAAAGAAAGCGTAAAAACATGGCATTTAAGTTGCCAAAACATTGTCGAAAGCACAGAATAAAAAATTGCTCAAGAATAAAATGGAAGAAATTTCATTATAATGTTGCCAAGTTACATGTGCCAAAGGAGGCATTTGTGAATTACATAGTGCCGAAAGGGTAAATAAACTAGGCATAAATAAAACGCTGAATTGCAGTTGGTCTTTTACGACCAAGTAACTTCTCTTTTGGGTGGTCTTCTTCGACCACGTTGACGCTTCCCGTCGTTCGGGGGGTCATTCTTTCGTCTGCGCGTTAGGCTTGTAAGCCTTTCAACTGGGCGTTTCCTTGCTTGGTAAACCTCAGGAAGCCCTTCAGAGAGGAGATATTGATGAATCTTCCTGCTCCCACTTTGAGTCTCCCGCATAAACTCAGAAAGTTGCAAGATCAAGTGACATGAAGAAAAAAGGAGCAAAGCCATAATTCGCAGAGATCAAAAGCCATCACTTTGAACCTCCAGGCAACCTCACTGCAATTATGAGAGATGAGGTTACGCGGAAGACTCAAAGCAAAGGGAATGATTCTGGAACGGGAAAGGAAAAGAGGAAAAATCATGGAGTGGTGAAGATGAGAAACAAAACTCTTCTATTTATAAGGAGAAGTATGAAAGAGCGTCAGTTGGTTACGAGTTTGGCGTTCCGAGAAGTGAGGCATCACTTTAATTACGGCGTTAGTAACGTAACGGAAGATGGTGGAACCATTCAAAGTTAAAACAGAGAATCAGTAAACATAGTCAAAGGCCGAAATTACAGGCTGTTCAAGTTCAAGGTTTGAATATGGATTATTGATGGCAACTTATGAGGTAAAAGAAGTGGAATAATTGGAGAAGCCTTATAGGAAATGGTGAGATAAGGCATTTACTGAGAAGTAAAACGTTGAAGGCCACGTAATACACCAATATAGGAGTAACGTCAACAACACTTAACAGTGGTGACATCAGGTATACAGCTATTTTACTCAAGTGCAAAGTTATTTCGATGGTGAATTCAAAAATGTCTTTCTCTTCTTCCTCCTCAAGTTCAGTCGAAAAAGACATTTTTGGGGGGCAATTTGTTAGCCTGTAATTTCGACAGGCTTCATTGAAAATGGTCAACAAGGCCTGACTTATATTTCGACGAAGACCAAATTATTTCGACAGAGGAAATGGTCATGCGCAAGGTAAACTCGACAAGCTTCTGGGGAAGCAAAAGCAAGAAAGAGGAAAATGGACGCAAGCTTTCGACAGACAGAAAACAGAGCAGTTATGCGCTGAAGACTAGCAGTTGGTCGAAGCGTGATAGAGCGGTTCTGGTCGAAAGTAGGAGTAGCAGTTATTAATTTTCAAATTCCTAGGCAGTTACTTAGTTCAGTTTTTCCCCCTCTTTTCCTTTGTATAAATAACTGTTTCTGAGAAGAAACAGGGGTCGCAAATCACAATACACAACCCGATTCCTGAAACTCTAACTTCCAAGCCAGAGCGAAAAACGAGTGGAAGAATCGCTGTACGTGATCGTGTACCACTTTTACGATTCAATGCAATTTATTTGTCTTTTCTTTACAATTCATGCACCATTTACTGCTTCTTTTCTTTTTGATTCTGTTAATCATTGCAAATCGTCCCCTTTTCTACATTTTCTGAAACACAAACCACTCGCAATTCAGAGGCAATTGCTTTGAGATTTTTCTAGTTTGATCTCACAAACCTTCTAATAAAACTAGTGATTGTTTGCTAAAAACACCAGCAAACACATCACCAATTCATTCTCCTCATCATCACCTTGAGCTAGATTTGCCTCATCACCTTGAGACTCCTTCTTTGAATAGCATTCATCAGCAAAGTGCCCCCACTTATTACAATTGTAACACTGAATGTTTGACTTATCAAACTTCTCAAACTTCTCAAACTTCTTCTTGCCACCTCTGCCTCTGTAACCTCCTGAATTACCTCTTCCTCTTCCTCCTCTATGTGCCAAACCACCTCTATTATTCTCAGATTGGCCCCTACCACCACTGGAATTGTAATTCCCTCTACCTCTGTTGTTTCTTCCTCTACCTCTGCCTCTGTATCCACCTCTTCCTCTACTACTTTCACCATTATTCTTACCACCAGATTGTGCAAGCAATGCCTGTTCAGCTACTTTACTTTTATTTTTCAATCAGTCTAAGTTCTCTAGCCTCTAATGTACTTTGCAATTCTTCTACACTCATGCTAGATACTTCCTTAGATTCTTCTATTGCACAAACTATGTAATCGTATTTTTCAAGGAGAGAACGAGTAATTTTCTCACAGATCTTACCGTCAGGTAGAGTTTCACCTTGTGTAGCCATTTGGTTCGTGATTGACTTCACTCTCTTGAAGTAATCTGCTACTTTCTCATTCTCCTCCATTGAAAGCAATTCATATTGACGCTGCAACATTTGTAATTTCGCCTTCTTGATCCGATCACCACCAGCATAACACTTCTCAAGCTTATCCCAAGCTTGCTTCGATGTAGTCGTCTTCGAGATTTTCTCAAAATTCGCATCATCAACGCTTTGATGTAAGAAGAAGATCGCCTTCGAATCCTTCTTCTTCGCATCCTTGTACGCCGTTCGCACCGCTTCAGTTGCATTTGCAGCAGGTTCTGCCGGAACTCCATTCTTCACGATCTCCATTACATCTTGATATTCGAACAATGCCTTCATTTGAATGTTCCAACGCTCCCAATTTTTGCCGTCGAGAATCGGCAATTGCGCAGGGAAGTTTCCTCCGTTCGTGCCTAACTTCATTTTCACTCAAGTCGTGTTCAATTCACTGAATCGATGAAAAACACTCACTCGCACTCGTGTTTCCCAATTTATGTAGTAATCCTCACCAATTCAACTCGTGTTTCCCAATCCCAAGCTCAATGAAGCTCTGGATACCAATTGTTGGAACTAGAAGCAACAATGGAGCATGAATCTCAATCCACAATGCTGAGAATCAAGCACTCACACCTCACACACTCACTCTCGGTTGCAGAGAGAAGAGGAGCACGAGAAAACGATGGAGGAAAATTGAAATCACTATTCAATTAATGCTAACAGAATTACATATATATATGTGTGTGTGTGGTTAATTGTGTAACTAACTCACTAGCTATATAGTGACAACTATACCCCCCCACAATTAATCTAATGATAGAATTACCCTCTCACTCTATTAGGGAGGGTGTCAACCTTTACAATAGATCCACTACCATTACCAATGCTCTAAAGAAAAGTAGAATTATACAATTTGTAACCTTTACAGCATTTTGGAGGAATATGCATGAGATCTAATACCAATGGACCATATTGTAGTCATCAAAGATCATCCAAGATCCCTCATATATAGGACAAAATGGTAATCAACAGATTGGATGACCTTGCACACACACGACACACAGAAAACTATATTAATAACTACCTTGGACACTTTTATAACATTTTATAACATTGGATGATCTTTGATAACTGCCTTAACAACTACCTTACACACTCCACATACACTTCTATATATATATATATATATGAAGATAAGGGTCCACATTTTCTTCTATTTTTTCCCTCAACTAAAAATTTAAGCTTAATGGTAAATCTGTATATCTCTCATCTATAACATTTACTAAAATATAAAAAAAATTATAGTTTACTTACCTACCAAAAAAAGGTATATTTTATTTAACTAGTTTATCTAACAATATAAATATATTAAAAAAGGACACACAAACAAAATAAAAGGTATAGAATTGGTGATTCGAATTTAAGGTAAACAAACTCTAGAGCCTCGATTTTAAAATTGATATAAAAGATAAAAGATAAGATTACATTTTCGATTTTACGGTAAGAGGAAGCATGAATTGTGAGTGACTGAATGAGTGGAAGGAAAGGACGTGGAAGCCACGCTTGAATCCACCCACGCTAATTACTCTTTCCACTCTCACACTAACTTTACTTTACACCAATGTATCGTTACACAGTACATGACTTGCTACATCAGACATTTCTGAGTGTAGTATTTTTCTATGTTACATGAACATTCTTCTAATAAAAAAAAATTGTTTTAATCTTTGGTTATTATGAATTTTTGACATTCTTTTTAGTAGCTCGCAAACCCGGACTGCACCATGCTGTTTGCAGAAAAAAAAAACAAATAAATTCAAATACACTCAATTTTTTATAGATCGGTTTGCTCCTAGTCAAAGCACAACAAAGGAGGTTCTGTGCTCTGCTATTATTGCGAAGTAGTAGTACTAGTAATATTTTACACTAGTAGAGGATAAAATATTTGTGAGCAGAGAAGGCTTTTTTAATCACGTGACATAAGAATGACAATTTTACTTATTACCGAGAAAGATTCAATGGAGCAATCGGATCAGGCACCACGTGACGTGATTACCAATTGAGAGTACGTTTCTTTTCTTTCTCGCAAACCCAAAAATTAAAAATATAGAGTCAAATTTAACTATATTAACAATCATAAAAAAAATAGGACCAATGAGGGGCACAACGTAGAGACAATGAAAAGCGGTGGGTGAACAAAATGAGAGGAAAAAACGAAATACGCCAGCGCATCTTTCTTTCCACTGCTTTCTCTGCTTTTAATGCCGTCTAAACTCTTTCAACTCCAACGCATTCGCTTTCACTGCAAAAAGCTAACACAACGACCCCAATTTTTAATTTCCTTCAACACTGCACAGAAGCCCCACTTCACTTAGTTAATGTTTATTCACTGGGTAAGAGACTTGCATCGCAGAAAAGACTGAAACTCTCTCACAACAACAAAATCGTCTTAAAAATGCCTCTCAATAACTCAAATAATCATAATCAAATTTTAAAATTAAAAACAGATCCTTCTACTATCTCCACCCTTTGTATAAAAACTGTACATTCTCCTTATTTTTCTACTACCCACGGACTTTGAATCTAATCTCAGGGAAACATTTCCCATTCTTCCCTCTCCCTAAACTTTCCAATCATATTCATATCCTATTAGTAATAACCATAAAAAAATTTAACAAGTCCCACCACCCCCATTGAAAAAATATATATATGAAGAAAAAGGAAAGAAAAAAACCCGAGCTTCATCCCAACCTCCCATGTACAAGTTTTCCCTGCTATATAGCACATCATCATGGCATTATCTACAAAACTCGGTCATAAAAAAAACCCAACTCATGCGAGTTTCTATTGGAAAAACATAGCGACATGTTTAACCAGCAAATTCCAAGGTCCTGCCTTTGCTGTGAGGTTTTAAACTTCCAGCTATGTTTCCTGGATGTGATCAATCATGGCAAATAAACTTTCATGCAGAAATGTTTCAGCCTCATTTTGAACTCATACAACTACCAGTCTTCAGTGAATATTCTCCCAACAAAATCTTGAAACCTCTTTGAGTAGAGCTTTGGATCAACAGCAGAAATTGAAGTAGGGTCAACTTGCAAGGACTTGTAAGCATGCTCAAGCTTCTTGCTGATATCATAATCTTGCAGAATGTCAATAATCCCAAAATAAAGAACGACATCATAAGTCTCGCCACTATGATAAGGGGTCAAATGCCTGATTCCAACATTGGTGTATTGATCAAAATCACTCCTCCGCGCCATTCGCTCAGCTCTTGCAGGCATGTTGGCTCCCAGCCTAATTAATGATTTTCTGAAACAAGAAACATTCTACTTAATACATGTAATGAAATTTTCTAAGATGTATTCAGATAAAGAAACAATATTGAATAAAAAAAATTAATCTCTGGACCTCTCAAATATTTCAGTGTTTGTCGATAAATCCAGAAAGAACTTCAATTCAAAGAAGGTAAGAAACAAACATGATTGCATAAATGAATTTATTGTCGGGCCAAAAATCAATTAGAAATATAATTAGATTTAATAAATTAAGACCACAGCTTGCATGTGCCCCACAAACAACTATTGGCTGCAATACTATCCCACTGGCTTGCCAATATAATGCAAACTACTTTCAATTATTGTCATGAAAAATATCAATTAAAATGAGGAAATTATTGAACATCTTTAATGCCATTAAAGAATTAGAACTTAAGAAATCATGCAGATACAGGCATGCAATGCAACATATTCATTTGTGATGCTTTCAAAAGATAACAACATATCTGGTATTTTCCTTCTGATGATAATATGAAATTTTTTGCATTAACTCTAACAACACTGGTGAACACACAAATATTATTTTTACCATAACGATTTCAACTGATTGAGGGAACATCTATCAAGCCTTTCCAAATTAACATTGGATGCAAATGCTATAACAATCCAATCATTCAATAAATTAGTGAATAAAAATTCCCATCTACACTAATTTTAAGGAATTAGAAAAGATCACGACATACCTTCCAGATTTAACTCGATCTCTATCTTGCAGCTCTGCTTCAAGAAAGCGATAACCACGCATGAACTTTTCACTTTGATAGGAATCCTGATTGCCTAAAAGGGGAAACAAAGTTACTTTTAAAATCTCGGTAACCTAAACCATAACTATATGCACTGAAGTGGGTGATGGATCAATACCGGTGCGTAAAAGGAAAGGTGACAACCCCATTTTGTCATATGTCTTATCATCGCGAAAATGAAGGCCCACCAAAAGACTATAATCCATAATTTTCTCAGCTTCCAAGAACTCGCAATCTCGCTCAATTTGTCTGAACGCAATATCATGACTTATTAGATATGTTTCCTATAATGTTTTCACTGCTAAGTAGCAGCCAGGAAGAAACATAGTTACAACAACAACCAAGACAACAACTTACTTGATAAGGTCCTGGAACCAATTTCTTTGAATGCGAAACACATAATTAAGATCAAGGTCCTTAAGGGTGGTAGTTTCATCAATCTCCTCCTCAGGTTTATCAGTTGTACGACCATGTGAAGATCCTTTCAAATCGAATCGTCTATGAATTGGATATTCAGAGCAGAAAAGATTGCCCATCACAATAAACCGGATCTGTTTTTCCAATAATAATGAAAAGTCAGGTACTGAGAAGCATATGACAAACCCTCCCAAGTCCACACTGCTAGTATAATATATATTTAACTATCCATACCTTCTGGCCACCAATTGGTTTGACACAATGTACCCCATAGAATTTTGTCACAAGTGAATTCTCATACCGAGACACATGTTGGTAGTAGCTTCGAAGCATCCGAAGAAGCACCTAAAAGTTAATAGTCAGAGTCAGCCCCCAATGTACATATGTATCGAGCCAAAGACTTATAGTAGCGTTATAGAAAGTAAGAATCTAGATCTAATCACGAATCCGCATCGCGACAAAGATAGATGCCAAACATAAACCTCCCTCTTCCGAACCCCACAAAGCAAAAACAAAAATAAATTTCCATTTGACCGAGGGCTATTATGGAACGCTTATGAAATTCAACAAAAAGCACAGTTCTCCGCAAGTCTGTAACGCATGTATCTAACCTTGACTTCAGATTCCTAAACCCCACAAAGCAAAAACAAAAATAAATTTCCATTTGACCGAGGGCTATGAGGAACGCTTATGAAATTCAACAAAAAAGGACAATTCTCCGCAAGTCTGTAACGCATGTATCTAACCTTGACTCCAGATTCCTAAACCCCGCAAAGCAAAAACAGAGAAATAAATTTCCATAAGACCATGGGCCGTTATGGAACGCTTACGAAATTCAAAAAACGCACAATTCAACGCAAGTCTATAACGCATGTATCTAACCTTGACTTTTGATTCCTAAACCCCACAAAGCATAAACCGAAAAATAAACTTCCATTTGACCATGGGCTATTATCAAACACTC
The DNA here is from genome assembly GCA_963573325.1 of Astragalus glycyphyllos. Taxonomy (NCBI): domain Eukaryota; kingdom Viridiplantae; phylum Streptophyta; class Magnoliopsida; order Fabales; family Fabaceae; genus Astragalus; species Astragalus glycyphyllos. Next base: position 26,971,670 of record OY754314.1, on the reverse strand, counting down.
ATGAAATTCAACAAGACACACAAGTCTACGCAGGTCTATAACGCACGTATCTAACCTTGACTTCAGATTTCTTCACTGTCTTTATCATGAATCTGTCATCTTGGGTCAAGTAGAAGATGCTTCCACTTTTCCCGGGAGAGGAAAGCTCCCTGAGTGCATCATCCCCACATATAGCCAACATATAATCAGCAGGATCCACCTGAAACAGCTTCCTCAAATGTCTGAAGATTCAAAACAGGAAAAAGTCAACAACAAAGCACAAACACAATTGAAACACGTAAAACCACTCAACACCACAGCATCCCTAAAACGCAAATCAATTTCTCCAAACTAACTGGAAATAAATCCATTCAAGGCTCACCTTACTAAGACATTCTATTCTATAATCTATAATAACAAACATGTTTCAATTAATATTAAAAGAAAAAAGAGGGCTATACCTAAAAACCACAGGGCAATAATCTTTCCATCGAAACTCGGCGGATTGGTGTGGCGGTGTAACCTTGGATCCTTCGGACGGAAATCTTGTCCAGAACTTCTCCTTAGGATCAAAATCACTCGGCTTAAGCTCTCTTACAATCGAAGCTTCCTTCCCAGCAGAATACCTACAGAAAACAAGAATTAAGAATATTGCAACAAAGTCAATCCCTAATTCAAATAACAATAACAATAAAAATGGCAAACCTTTACCTAATCCCCAATTGCAGATTAAGCATCAACTCGTAATTCTTATGCCCCTTTGATATGGTTTGACCCGGTCTCTTCACTTCAGCTGAGAAACAACATGGGTGACGTCGAAACTCATCAGGATCTGAAGTCCTTCCATCTCGATAAAACATAGAAGCTTCCACATTATCAATAATATCACAAGTTATATCACCAGCATCCCCATCCGACTCCCAAATACAAATCCTCGGAAAACTCTTCTCATTAACACTCCCTCTACCACTTGAAGCATCAACCGAAGACCGTTTCTTCATCGCGAGGGTAAAATTGTCACTCCACAATAATTCACCACCGTTCTTCAAGTTTAATAGATGTTGTATTTTCATCACTCCTTGACCCTTAGGTACTCCATTTTCCCACAACCCTTCGTAACGGTTTCCGTTAACCCAAACTAGCTGGCCTTTCCCTGAAATAACGCCGTTATGCCACTCACCAACGTACTCGTTCCCATTCTTCCAAACGTAACGCCCGTGACCATCTTGAACGTTACGCTTCCACCATCCTTCGTATAAGTCTCCATTAGCGTAACGTTTTTGTCCGAACCCGTGTTTTCTATCGGAGCTCCATGACCCGCGGTAGGTGTCTCCGTCAGATCCGACGAATGTTCCAAACCCTTCCATTCTACCCGACTTGAACTCGCCTTCGTAGGTGGCACCTGAAGGCCATGAAAATTTTCCTTTGCCGGAAGCTCTTCCGCGTTTCCAGTCACCTTCGTACATGCACCCGTCGGTCCATAGATATTTACCGGATCCGTGAGGTACGTTACCAGAGAAGCTTCCGACGTAGAAATCGCCGTTCGGGAGAATCCTCTCAACCGTAGATCCGTCATCGGAGACAACGGTAAGGGTCGTTGGCGTCACTCTCCGGTAACCTCCTTGAGACCGGCTTCTTCCGGCAACCACCACCGTCGGAGACGGTCTGTCTTCTTTTTCCGGCTCCAGCATGTTCTTCTTCGTTAGTAAAGCAACTTCGTCAAGTTCTTCACACGCAAGCGCTTCGCGCATTTTTTTTCCTTCTTGTGAGTGTTTCTTATGAGGCTCGAGAATCAATGCATCTCCGGGCGATTATTGGTGGCATCTCAGTGAGAAACTGGCTAGCACATTAGTTCACTCCGGTGAGAATGTCGCCGGCGGCAAGATTTTGTCTATCTTTGTTTGTCTCTTTTTGTTTTCTCTTTTTGTGCTGTTTGGAGAAAAACGAGTGGGAATCATAGAAAGCACAGAAGCGAAGCGGATAGAGAGAGAGAGAGAGAGAGAGAGACTAGACAGGGCTTGTATTTTCAGTTTTTTTTTGGTTGAGTGTATTTTCAGTTTTATTTTAACCAAAATGATAGTATTTAATGTGCTTAATTAAAATAAAAAGAAAGGAGAATATAATCTTTGTATTTTCGGTTTAATCTTTAATTAATTAAATGTGCCAGCTTTGCTTTGCCTTGGTCACTGTTGATTGTTTAATTAATTGATACTATTATGCAAGAAAAGCTATTTATTATTGACTGATTTCTTTGTCTTACCCTAACGACAGCGTATGATCTTCTCTTTTCTTTTGCCCTTTCTCGTGAGTGACGTAACGGAATCTCATAGGATCATTGCCAGCAGCATGCGATGCGAGTATCCGGTTTCAGGATCTATCTCTGTTTGGTAAAATGAAAATCACATATTTGGAAGGCTAAATGGACTTTATTTTAAAATTTGATTTTTTAATTTTCCAAATATATATTAGGTATGTAGTTATCTTGCATTCAAAATGATATAATTACCTTCGCGAATATGAAAATTTTGGGCAATAATCTCTCCCACGATTTCGTTTGGTCACACCCGCGTAGCAATCAATTATTTTGTTTTAAATTTGGCTTCATCATTATCTTTTTTTTCTTGGATCAGCTTTATCCCTTGTTATTTTGCTTATTGAATGGATGGCATGTATTGCCCATGTTTGCACACTACAAAATGTGTGTTGCAAAGCAGGATTCTACGAATGGTTATATAACGTTAATAAAAAACAATCACCAACAACTTAGTTTGTAAAAAAACAACAATTTAATTATTTATCAATAAAATAACAGTTAAGTTTTTGAACTTTCATTGTCAAAAAAAAAAGTTTTTGAACTGTCTTAGAAGTCGGTCTCGGTCAATGGAGTGGGGCTGAGATGCTACTGAAGTGTGGTATGAGACTTGCTCCAAATAAGATTCTGAGATGCCAGCCCTTCGACCTGCACACACCTATGCTCAAGTTAGCTTAAAGAAATTATGGCATGCAGTAATAAATGGTTACCTGATGCATTTGATAGAAACACCTATTTATATGAGAACGTGCCAAGTGAAGTGGCTTGATCCTTTACAGGTGCATAGGCAGAGGTTAATTTGTGATCGTTAGATAAGATGTGATTAGATCCCCATCACTGATCTCATGAATAAGGGTGACCCTTGGATCTGTCGGATATAGGTCATGACAACGGGCTCAACTACGCGGAAGAAAGTAGGGGTGTCAACCTAGTTATCGTTAGAAACCTACAACGACTAGTTCATTCACGGCAAAAGGATTTGCAACGAGTCTATTGGTTGAAAACTCTATAAATATCCAATAAGTAATCACATTCAACGTGTGAGAGTAGACTACAGCCCAAGACAATTCTTCCTTTCATATGGCTTAACATATAGCTTCTGAAGCTCCTCATCAAAGCTTCTGAACGTCTATAATCTCTCTCAACCATACTCGGTGAGCTACAAACTAATATGGGAACACTATTCGGAGTATGTAATAGCTTAGGAATGCTTAGATTGATATACATCATGTAATCACCCTAGCTAAGTAAGTACCCAAACAGAACAGAACACAAACACAGTCTCATCTGTTATCCTTCTTAACAAGGCATTGGTTGGCAGATTGTTAATGAAGATGCCTAGGTAGGTCTTAGGGGTTAGATACCTTCCAAACAATAAGCTTTGGTTGGTGCATTGTGCGGGACTAATGTTTAAGTTGCTAGAACTTGGAAAAAACTAGTGTTTAAGTTGCCAGAACTTAGGGAAAAAAAACTATTGTGACAGTTGATAAAGCTGTGGAAGAAAACTATTAGTGTGTAGCCTGTAACACCCCCCTTTTACTATTACAACTAAATAGACAATTATCAGAGTCACCTCGAAGGGCGCTACATTTTTCACCATTTTAAAAAAAAACACCATTTATTCCAAAAAAAAAAATCTCCAAAATAATTTATATAAAAGAAATCACCAAGCAGCGGAAATATTAACCAGTTTAAACATCTCCAGAATTAACAATTAAAGACATCTCCAAAATTAATTAAAACAATTTCCAATAACTAAAATAATAGTTCAAAACGATAACTAACGACTCCCCGGTGCTACATATCAGAGCTGACACAGACCCAAACGAGAGAGGAAGCAAAACCTAGCAATTCCTCCACGAGCACTAGCGATCACCTGCAGCGTTGCCGCATGAGAGCAACATTCCAAGCAGAAGGGGTGAGTCTAACAGAGGTAATAAGCAGATGATAAAAATATGCTAGCATCAGGTAACTACAGCAACACAATACAATTACACCATATCACAGCACCAGATACCAAAAGAAAAGTCCATTTGACAGTGAACCACCAAAGTTATAACATTCATAGACAATGGGATGATATGCAACCCCTCCAGTGGGCATATGCATGCGGTACCGATCACCAAAATGAGCCACGACGGGCATATCACCAATAAACACCAGAGGCAGAGCCTATATCACCAAAACATACATATGACAATGCGACACCATGATTATGCACCAACTCACCATAACAAGTATTTAAAATAAATACTATATCACCAGAATCAAAACAAATGATTTCACCAAAAATAGCACCAAGTTGTAGCATCACAGCTACCACTAAACTCTCCTGAGCATACCAGCACCGCACCTGAAATATTAACACCAGACGGCTCCACAACGCGGACATAACGCACGCACACCACGCACAAGACTGGCGCACAGCGCCTAGGCACATCGCACCTACTTCAGCGAATTAATTAAAATAGCAAACGACATCGGATTTCAACAAATAAATACTTGTTGGAAAGCCCTATGGGTCTGGTTATCATCCCTAAGTTCAGTTTTTGAAGGAGAGTGTCCAATAGGTACAGTTTTCGAAAAGCACACAGGCTAGTTGCAAAAGAGGACAGTTTCTGTCCTTCAAATTCAAGCAATTCCAAAGTGACCAAAACTCAATCAAATTGCATGAAACTTGTGCATAAACTGGGGCAAATTTTGTCTAGTTTTCAAAGAAATTGGATTCGTTCGAAAAGGAGTTCTTTTGAAAACGTGGTAACCAAAACACTGACCCTGTGTCCAGATTGTTTCCAGAATCTTACTCTAACTTGTGGAATTCATATCTCGAGCTACACAACTCTAAACGCAACCAAACCAGTGCCAAATTAACAAGCATTAAGTCTATTTTCCAGAAAAATAAACCACATAATTTTTCGGTCAATACAACGTTCCCAGTCACCGAAATACCGAATCTATACCCAAATCGTTTCCAGAATTTTAACCTAACTTGTATCGCCTATAACTCGAGCTATACAACTCCGAATTTAACGAAACCAGTGCCAAAACGACCGGCGTTAAGTCTATTTTCAAAAACAATCAACCTTATAATTTTTGGATCAACCAAACAGCGCCAGTTTTAGAAAAACCGAACCTGTGTCCAGAATCGCTAAATTGCCAAACACCAAACCCTAACGGCAACGACACCGCAACCACCACAACAAAAACGACAATTCGACAACGCGACAACAACAATCAACCACGCACAGCAACAACAAAAACACGAACAATAACAACACCATCATCGTGATACAACAATCACGCAACAACAAATAACGAAACAAATCACAATAACGTGCAACAATCATCAAAGCACCAATCTCAACCAAAACACGATATGCAACAACACGAACAATTCAACAAAACCTTAGACTACCCACACATAATTATCATCAACCCATTATCAAGGTTAAGCCCACCCTTACCTCGAATAACGTAAGCTCCGGAACACGACGAACGAGACACGAACAAAACCACAGCAACACGAACGATCTCCTTTTGAAATTCTTCGCGAAACCCTCCTCTTCTCTCCCTCTTTGCGCCGCGTGCTCTCTCTCTCACTCTCACTTTCGTTTTTCTTTTGCTTGCTGCGAATGAGGGTTTGGCTTAAACCCCCAGGGTTTAAGTTGAGGGCTCAGTAAACACTGGGCTCTCTACGTCACCACCTCCTTTACTTGTTTCACCTCCTACGCATATAAAATATTAACCTTTTAATTTATCTATATCCCGCCTCCAAATTATTTTAATAATTCAATCAACTATTTTAATTAAATTATTTCCGGGGTGTTACAACCCTCCCCCACTTAGAATCTTTCGTCCTCGAAAACATACCTGATTCAAACAGCTCCGGATAGGACTCTCGCATCTTGCTCTCCAACTCCCATGTCATGCTTTCACCAGCAGCTCCTAACCAGACCACTTTCACCAGGTTTATCTCTTTGCCACGTAAAGTCTTCACTTCACGATCTTCAATTGGCACAGGCATTGTCTCCACAGTGAGATTATCCCGCACATGCACATCATCCATCGGAATCACATGGGACGGATCCGAAATATACTTCCGAAGTTGCGACACATGAAATACATCGTGCAAATTCGAAAGATTAGGCGGCAAGGCCACCCTATAAGCAACATTACCAATTCTCTCAGTGATCTGATACGGTCCAATGAAACAAGGAGTCAACTTCTTTGTCTTCAATGCACGCCCAACACCAGCCATAGGCGTGACTCTCAAAAACACATGATCACCAGCTTGGAATTCTAAATCCTTCCTTCTCTTATCATGATAGCTCTTCTGTCTACTCTGCGACGCTTTCATTTTCTCACGGATCAATTTCACCTTTTCAGTAGTCTCTCGAACAACCTCGGGTCCAAGAACAATACTCTCCCCAGATTCATGCCAACACAACGGAGTCCTGCATCTCCGACCATACAATGCCTCGAACGGTGCCATCCCGATGCTAGAATGGTAACTATTGTTGTAAGTAAACTCGATCAACGGAAGGTGAGTATCCCACGCACCTCCCTGCTCAAGAACACAAGATCTCAACAAGTCTTCCAACGACTGAATGGTCCTCTCTGTCTGCCCATCAGTTTGAGGATGATAAGCTGAACTCAACCTCAATTTAGAACCCAACGCTTCTTGCAAACTCTTCTAGAATTCAGAAGTGAACCTAGGATCTCTGTCAGACACAATGCACAAAGGAACACCATGCAACTTCACAATCACCTGAATATAAATCTCTGCCAATCTCGACACCGGATACGTGATATTGATAGGAATAAAATGAGCAGACTTCGTCAATCTATCCACAATCACCCAAATCGGATCGTGCCCCCTCACAGTATTAGGTAACCCTATCACGAAATCCATAGAAATACTATCCCACTTCCATTCCGGAATCTCCAACGGTTGCATCAACCCAGCAGGCTTCTGATGCTCAACCTTCGATTTCTGACAAGTCAAGCAGGAATACACAAACTGCGCCACATCACGCTTCATACCAGGCCACCAAAACATCTTCTTCAGATCCTGATACATCTTTGTAGCTCCCGGATGGATACTCAACTTACTCCTATGACCTTCTTCTAAAATTGCTCTTTTCATCTCCTCATCATCAGGAATGCAGATTCTTCCACGGTACTTCAATACATTCTGCGCATCCAACTCAAAGTCTTTATTCTCGGATTGATCAATCCCAACCATCAGGTCAACTAATTTAACATCTAACTTCTGAGCTTCTCGAATGCTAGCCATGAATTCATTATCAATCTTCAACATCCCCAATCTGACACTCTGAGGCGTCACTTCACAAACCAAACTCATATCCCTGAACTGCTCAATTAATTCGAGTTCTCTAACCATCATTGCTGACATATGCAACGTCTTTCGACTTAAAGCGTCAGCTACCACATTAGCCTTTCCCGGATGATAGTTCAAGCTAAAGTCATAGTCTTTCAGCAACTCCAACCATCTGCGCTGTCTCATATTCAACTCTTTCTGATCAAACAGATACTGCAAACCCTTATGATCACTGAACACCTCAAACCTCGAACCATACAGATAATGTCTCCAAATTTTCAACGCGAACACAACTGCAGCAAGTTCTAAATCATGGGTAGGGTAGTTCTTCTCATGAGTCCTCAACTGTCTCGACGCATAGGCAACTACCTTACCATTCTGCATAAGCACACCTCCCAACCCCATCTTGGAAGCATCACAATACACCACAAACGACTCTTCCGGATTAGGCAACGTCAGAACAGGAGACGTCGTCAACCTCTTATTCAATTCTTTGAAGCTCTCTTCACAACAGTCATCCCAGATGAAAGCTTTACCCTTGCAAGTCAACTGAGTCAACGGAAGTGCCAACTTCTAAAATCCTTCTATAAACCTCCTATAGTAACCTGCCAGACCCAGAAAACTTCTAATCTCAGTAACTGACTTCGGAGACTCCCATTGTAACACGGCATCAACCTTAGACGGATCCACGACAATTCCATTCCCCGAAATAACATGACCCAGAAAGCTAACCTCCTTCAACCAAAACTCACACTTAGACAACTTCGCATATAATTTCCTGTCCCTCAGAATTTCCAATACCAATCTCAGATGTTCTGCATGCTCCTCTTCTGACTTAGAATAAATTAGGATGTCGTCAATGAATACCACCACAAACCGATCCAGATACTCACGAAAGATACGATTCATGTACTCCATGAACACTCCCGGCGCATTAGTCACACCGAAAGGCATCACGGAATACTCATAATGCCCATAACGGGTTCTGAAAGCTGTCTTCTGAATGTCTTCGTCTTTCACCTTGATCTGATGATAACCCGATCTCAAATCTATTTTACTGAACACCTGAGCACCCACCAACTGATCCATTAAGTCATCAATCCTCGGAAGCGGATACTTGTTCTTAATAGTCACCTTATTCAGCTGCCGATAGTCTACGCACAACCTCATACTACCATCTTTCTTTTTCACCAACAACACTGGAGCTCCCCACGGCGACACACTTGGCCTTACAAATTTCTTTTCAAGCAGATCCTCGAGTTGCTTCTTCAGTTCTGACAATTCAGATGCAGACATTCTATACGGTGCCATAGACACAGGTTTAGTATCAGGTACCAGATCAATAGCAAACTCAACCTCTCTCTCTGGTGGTACATCCGGAATCTCGTCGGGAAAAACCTCAAAAAACTCTCGCACCACCTGCAACTCATCAACCTTCGCTTGGCTCTCAGCAGACAATGACGCCATTAATGAAAACAACTGGACGTCTTCCCTCATTACACTATGCAACTGACCAGCAGACAACAAACCAGACTCTTCCTCTTCAGGAGAAAAGAAACTCACAGACCTTTCATGACAGTTGAAATGAACATGGTTATCAACTAACCAGTCCATACCTAGAATAACATCCATTCCGCTCAGCGGCAAACAAATCAAGTCAACGAGAAAATCATTACCGAATATCGATAAAGGGCATTTAGCACAAACAACCGAGGTAGTCACCGAACCCTTAGCCGGAGTATCGATAACCATCTCCCTCAACATAGGAGATAAAACAAGATCTAATTTCTCAACACATGCAGTAGCAATAAAACAATGGGTAGCACCAGTATCAATAATAGCAATGAGAGGAGAATTATTAATATAGCATGTACCTCTGATCTCATTCACTGCATCTGACCCCGCCAGAGCGAACACCTTCCCAACGGACCTTTCTTTCTTCGGTTTAGGACACTGAGTGCTGATATGACCACCCTCACCACAGTTGTAGCATAACACATCCTTTCGATCACAGCTAGACGCCATATGACCCTCTTTACCACACTTGTAGCACTTCTTCACATCACCTGGACAGTCAAGACGCTTATGACCGGGTTTACCACACTTGTAACATACCACACTAGCAGCAGCATCTCCCCCACTAGGTCTCTTACCCACAGCAGTTCTCTGATTGCCCTTACCAGCTGGAACCTCATACGGCTTCCCACGACTCGAGAAACTCTTCTGCCTATCCCTCATGACTCTAGAATGAGCATTACTGTCTTCCTCGAAGATTCTGCAGCTGTCAATCAACTCCGAGAACACCCGAATTTTCTGATACCCTATCGCCTTCTTGATATCAGCCCGCAACCCATTTTCAAAGTTGATGCATTTGGAGAATTCAGCACCAGCCTCACCATAATGTGGATAGAACTTCGCCAATTCAATGAACTTGGCAGCATACTCAGTCACCGACATATTACCCTGCTTCAGCTCCAGAAACTCAATCTCTTTCTTCCCACGGACATCTTCAGGATAATACTTTCTCAGAAATTCTCTGCTGAACACAGCCCAAGTGACCTCTTCATTCACAGTCGCCAACCTCTGCCTCACCTCCAACCACCAGTCATCAGCCTCCTCTGCCAGCATATGAGTACCATACCTGACTTTCTGCGCCTCAGAGCAATCCATAACACGAAAGATTCTCTCCATCTCTTTCAGCCACGCCAAAGCACCATCAGGGTTATACTTGCCCTAAAAGGTAGGAGGATTCTCCCTCTGAAACGTAGCCAAACTGCGCGACCCAGCATCACCAGCAGCACCTGGGTTATTCTCCACAGCTTGAGCCACAGCCTGCAAAGCAGCAGCGAGTGCAGCATCGTTCCGTCCTGCCATCTCAACCTAACACTGCAACAGAAACTATAATCAGAAACGAGTAACAATTACTCAAGTGTTACTCGACTCGACGACTCGACAACTTGGCCGGACAGACCGAACTGCTCTGATACCACTAATGTAACACCCCCCTTTTACTATTACAACTAAATAGACAATTATCAGAGTCACCTCGAAGGGCGCTACATTTTTCACCATTTTAAAAAAAAACACCATTTATTCCAAAAAAAAAAAATCTCCAAAATAATTTATATAAAAGAAATCACCAAGCAGCGGAAATATTAACCAGTTTAAACATCTCCAGAATTAACAATTAAAGACATCTCCAAAATTAATTAAAACAATTTCCAATAACTAAAATAATAGTTCAAAACGATAACTAACGACTCCCCGGTGCTACATATCAGAGCTGACACAGACCCAAACGAGAGAGGAAGCAAAACCTAGCAATTCCTCCACGAGCACTAGCGATCACCTGCAGCGTTGCCGCATGAGAGCAACATTCCAAGCAGAAGGGGTGAGTCTAACAGAGGTAATAAGCAGATGATAAAAATATGCTAGCATCAGGTAACTACAGCAACACAATACAATTACACCATATCACAGCACCAGATACCAAAAGAAAAGTCCACTTGACAGTGAACCACCAAAGTTATAACATTCATAGACAATGGGATGATATGCAACCCCTCCAGTGGGCATATGCATGCGGTACCGATCACCAAAATGAGCCACGACGGGCATATCACCAATAAACACCAGAGGCAGAGCCTATATCACCAAAACATACATATGACAATGCGACACCATGATTATGCACCAACTCACCATAACAAGTATTTAAAATAAATACTATATCACCAGAATCAAAACAAATGATTTCACCAAAAATAGCACCAAGTTGTAGCATCACAGCTACCACTAAACTCTCCTGAGCATACCAGCACCGCACCTGAAATATTAACACCAGACGGCTCCACAACGCGGACATAACGCACGCACACCACGCACAAGACTGGCGCACAGCGCCTAGGCACATCGCACCTACTTCAGCGAATTAATTAAAATAGCAAACGACATCGGATTTCAACAAATAAATACTTGTGGAAAGCCCTATGGGTCTGGTTATCATCCCTAAGTTCAGTTTTTGAAGGAGAGTGTCCAATAGGTACAGTTTTCGAAAAGCACACAGGCTAGTTGCAAAAGAGGACAGTTTCTGTCCTTCAAATTCAAGCATTTCCAAAGTGACCAAAACTCAATCAAATTGCATGAAACTTGTGCATAAACTGGGGCAAATTTTGTCTAGTTTTCAAAGAAATTGGATTCGTTCGAAAAGGAGTTCTTTTGAAAACGTGGTAACCAAAACACTGACCCTGTGTCCAGATTGTTTCCAGAATCTTACTCTAACTTGTGGAATTCATATCTCGAGCTACACAACTCTAAACGCAACCAAACCAGTGCCAAATTAACAAGCATTAAGTCTATTTTCCAGAAAAATAAACCACATAATTTTTCGGTCAATACAACGTTCCCAGTCACCGAAATACCGAATCTATACCCAAATCGTTTCCAGAATTTTAACCTAACTTGTATCGCCTATAACTCGAGCTATACAACTCCGAATTTAACGAAACCAGTGCCAAAACGACCGGCGTTAAGTCTATTTTCAAAAACAATCAACCTCATAATTTTTGGATCAACCAAACAGCGCCAGTTTTAGAAAAACCGAACCTGTGTCCAGAATCGCTAAATTGCCAAACACCAAACCCTAACGGCAACGACACCGCAACCACCACAACAAAAACGACAATTCGACAACGCGACAACAACAATCAACCACGCACAGCAACAACAAAAACACGAACAATAACAACACCATCATCGTGATACAACAATCACGCAACAACAAATAACGAAACAAATCACAATAACGTGCAACAATCATCAAAGCACCAATCTCAACCAAAACACGATATGCAACAACACGAACAATTCAACAAAACCTTAGACTACCCACACATAATTATCATCAACCCATTATCAAGGTTAAGCCCACCCTTACCTCGAATAACGTAAGCTCCGGAACACGACGAACGAGACACGAACAAAACCACAGCAACACGAACGATCTCCTTTTGAAATTCTTCGCGAAACCCTCCTCTTCTCTCCCTCTTTGCGCCGCGTGCTCTCTCTCTCACTCTCACTTTCGTTTTTCTTTTGCTTGCTGCGAATGAGGGTTTGGCTTAAACCCCCAGGGTTTAAGTTGAGGGCTCAGTAAACACTGGGCTCTCTACGTCACCACCTCCTTTACTCGTTTCACCTCCTACGCATATAAAATATTAACCTTTTAATTTATCTATATCCCGCCTCCAAATTATTTTAATAATTCAATCAACTATTTTAATTAAATTATTTCCGGGGTGTTACAACCCTCCCCCACTTAGAATCTTTCGTCCTCGAAAACATACCTGATTCAAACAGCTCCGGATAGGACTCTCGCATCTTGCTCTCCAACTCCCATGTCATGCTTTCACCAGCAGCTCCTAACCAGACCACTTTCACCAGGTTTATCTCTTTGCCACGTAAAGTCTTCACTTCACGATCTTCAATTCGCACAGGCATTGTCTCCACAGTGAGATTATCCCGCACATGCACATCATCCATCGGAATCACATGGGACGGATCCGAAATATACTTCCGAAGTTGCGACACATGAAATACATCGTGCAAATTCGAAAGATTAGGCGGCAAGGCGCTGCTAGTAACAGCTCAAGTCGCCGATGGTCGATCCAACGAAACTCGTGTTCGTTCGAAAGATTAGGCGGCAAGGACTCTCATTTGTGCCTAGTGCACTTCACTTTAAGTGATGAGGATTGCCTAAGATGATTCAATTTTTCTTTGTGCAATTCTTGCTTGAAAATGCAAATGCTAGTTTTCTAACTTGATTAATCAATTTTGGTTACAAAATGACTTGTTAATGCCCTCTTTTGGTCACTTTTGGTCTTGCAAATGTGATGTTCTTTCTAGGTCAATGTTATGCTTTAATGTTGATGATATGGTAAAAGGACTAGACACTTATGCACTTGTGCATTGTCTCAAGCGTCAAGGATTACCAAAAGGGATTCAACCTTGTGCTTTATCTTGTGTTGACACCTAATTGAATTGAACTTTTGTATGATCTCTTTGTGTGCCTATTGTTGATCTTACATATGCATGCCATTAGATGTTGATGACTAAGTGTCATTCTTGTGCTCAATGTTGTAATTGGTAATGTTTATGCTTATGCTTACATTGTTGATTGCTTTGCTTGCAATTTGTTAAATGTTGCACTTTGGTTCTTGACTTGGAAATTGATTGAATGTTCTACTTTCTTTTCCTTTTGGATGCCACGCCATCCCAACAAACCTTTTGTGACCAATGTCACCCTCAAACTCCCTTCTCCTTTCTTCAAATCAATCATTTTCTAAAGCTTTTTTCCAAACTCAATCTTTTCTCAAATTGTCTTCATAAGACAATCAAATTCCTTCTAAGATCAACAATAAACCTTTTTGAAAACTCATAAGGAGGCAAGTCGGACGTACGGCCGGTGTTGTCTAGCGTCCTAAGATTAGAGCTGTACAGCTTAAACATCTTGGGATACTTATGAGAATTAAAACAAGTAATTAACAACTTGAACCCTATTTCAAAAAATGAGTAAGGAATCGAGTCGGATGTACATCCGGTATTGGTTAGCGTCTTAGGGTTAGCGAGCTGTACAGTTCGTGCGAGCCTAAGATACTTGCTCAAATAAAAGCAACCAACCTCACAACAAATCTTTTTCTTCCCTAATCAAAAAAACCATTTTCAAAAAGTAGGGGGCACGTCGTCTGTACAGGCGGGGTTGTCTTTGTTCTAGGTCTAGTGGACTGTACGGTCTAAGACCGAAAACCCCTACAATAAAAAACACCAACACAAAGTTTCTCGACTAAAGAGAACTACGTAAGCTTTGAATTCTCCATCGCACCAGGAGATACGTAGGAGCGGGTCACATCCCGTCAAGCACACTTTTAAAAAATAATAAAAAGATTATTCTTTTCCCCCGTTTTCAAAAACACTTTTCTCAAATAAAAAAGAAGTAGAACGAATTGTTTCAAATCAACTCTGTCAAAACCGCACATCAAGTTAAAGGTTCCCTTTCGGTAGAAAGGAGGTGTGGGATGCTAATACCTTCCCCACACCTAACCGACCCCCTGTTAGCCTGTAATTTTGACAGGCTTCATTAAAGATGGTCAACATGGCTTGATTTATATTTATTTCACAAAGACCATATATTTCGACAAAGAAAATGGTCATGCGCAAGGTAAACTCGACAAGTTTCCAGGGAAGCAAAAACAAGAGAGAGGAAAATCGACACAGGCTTTCGACAGACAGAAATCAGGGCAGTTATGCGTTGAAGACTAGCAGTTGGTCGAAGCGTGACAGAGCAGTTTCGGTCGAGAGTAGGAGCGGTTACTTGGCCGAAAGTAGGAGCAGTTACTTATTTTCAAATTGTTAGGCAGTTACCTAGTTCGAATTTTCCCCCCTTTTTCCCTTGTATAAATAACTGTTTCTGAGAAGAAACAAGGGTCGCGAAAATCACAATACACACCCGATTCCTGAAACTCTAACTTCCAAGCCAGAGCGAAAAACGAGTGGAAGAATCCCTGTATGTGATCGTGTACCATTTTTATGATTCAATGCAATTTGTTCTTCTTTTCTTTACGATTCCTGCACCATTTACTGCTTCTTTTCTTTTCAATTCTGTTAATCATTTGCAAATCGTCCCCTTTTCTACATTTTCTGAAACAAAAACTTTTGCAATTCAAAGGCAATTGCTTTGAGATTTTTCTAGTTTGATCTCACAAACCTTCTAATAAAACTAGTGATTGTTTGCTAAAAACACCAGCAAACAAATTGGCACGCCCAGTGGGACTTTGCCTTTGATTTTGTTCATTCTCGTACTCTCTTATTTGTGTTCGCTGTTGTATGCACTTAAGAAGTGGTAAAATGGTTCGTTCTGGTACGAATAATGCATCTAGTTCCAACCCTGTGGTTTCACAAGGGCAAGGGACAACAATGGATTCTGCAAGCATTAGCGCAGGTCCATCATCGTCGATAACCGTTCCTTCATTATCAGTGACTAATGTTGGTTCAACGCAGTCAGAAATGGCATCTCTGCCTATGTCTTTGCCGTTAAGTTCAGGGCTTCATAGCCCTTACATGGCAATGGGAAACGGTTTAGACCCACGTTTGAATAACGTGCATCTACCCCCATTTCCTTCGGGAATGTATGGCATGCCTACTGGAATGCCACATATTTCGACCTTTTCCCCTACACATGTCTCTTCTGAGAGCGTATTTGGTCGAAATCCCCCAGCATTAACCAATACGTCTTTGTTGGCCTTAAGACAGCAAGTAGATGAGAGTAATCACGATATGGTTAATATGCTTACCCAACAAATTGGTACAGTTTTCAATCCATTGATTCAAAATACCAATAACAGTTACCAAATGTTGGCAATTCAGATGAGTAGGATTGCAGACTTTTTTGGGGTTCCAGCGGTTAATAATAGGCACGTTCCTATTATTGCGGGTAATGCGTCGCCAGTTAACCCCCAAGAAGCAGTTGCAGTCGAAACGTCGACAGTTGTAGGCGAACTACAAGGGGCAGTAAACCACGTCCCTGAAGTAGTTTTAGTAAATAGACACCAGAACGCTGATGAAGTTGTTAGACAAGTGCAACAACACAATGTTGGCGCAGAAAACAATATAGCTACTTTAGTCGAAACAATTTTGGCGCAAAATGGCCTTAACATAGGTTTACAAAGGCCTAATTTCGTATCACCATTATGTGAATATGTATTACAAAAGGCATTCCATGCACAGTTTTACATGGGCCAGTCGAAAATTAGTCTTAAAGAATTGGCTAGTGTTCGGCGCAAAATGCCTGAAACTATTGATGATTACTTAAACAGATTTAGGCTGTTGAAATCTCGTTGCTTCACACAAGTCCCTGAACATGAGCTTGTCGAAATGGCTGCTGGTGGCCTTGATTACTCAATTAGAAAGAAATTAGACACATCTCATTTGCGAGATATGGCTCATTTGGCTGATAGAGTTCGACAAGTTGAAAGGCTTAGAGAGGAAAAATCTAGAGCGAATAGGTATCATAAAAAAGAAAAAGTGGCATATGTCGAAGAAGAATTTGACGTTACATATAGTAATGTCGAAGAGGAGGAGATAGACGTGGCTGAACTTAAGCCTGGTCCTCCTTATACCTGTAAATTATTAAGGCCTGCGAATGGGAATAACCCTGTAGAGCCTAAGAATGATAGATTTATGCCTAAGACTTATACTTTTGATGTTACTAAATGTGATGAAATTTTTGATCTTTTAGTAACTGATGGTCAAATATTAGTGCCTAAAGGCCTTAAAATACCAACTCTTGACCAAAGAAAGAAAAAGGGTTATTGTAAGTTCCATAATTTTTTGGGGCATAACACTGACCGTTGTGTGCTCTTCAGGGATATTGTGCAAAAAGCAATTGACGAAGGAAGACTCAAATTTGCTGATAAGAAAATGAAAGCTCCTATGCAGATTGATGTTGATCCATTGCCTAAGGCTGAAGCTATGTACTCTGAACCTGTCGAAGCTGATGTAGGAATGGTGGATGCTCAAATGGCAGACCCTCCTAAGTGTGTCAAGACTGCCACCGAAAAATTAAAAGGTTTTATGTATGCTGAAGGTAAGAAACAGGAGGTGACCCTAAAAGAATATGATGGGAAGATACATGCTGTGTATCCAAAGGCTGAGGAAGAGTTGATAGATTTCCTCAATCGATGTAAGTGGAATAACTCTGAAGTTATGCTTTGCCCAAGGTGTAGTGCTGTCTTCGATAAAGAAGCAGCTAAAGCTGTCGAAGGTTATCAGGATCAACAACAACGCAAAAGAAAATGGCTTGATAACAGGCCAAAATTTGACTTTGCAAAAGGAGATCTTCCTGGCTATGAGGCTAATGTGTCAGCAAAGCCTTCAACAAGTAAACAGCAAATTGCTAAGGAGAAGTCCTCAGCACCAGGGTATCTGAAGCTGTCAACAGGTAAATCCTTTGTTCCAAGTGCTAGTGCTCCTGTTGAAGCGTGGGTACCCAATAATCAACGTGCTAAAGCTGTTAAGCCAGGTACTGATGCTATTAAGTTTAATTATAAGAATAACTATAAGGGTAAGAACCCCATGACTAGAACACAGTGGCGTCGTTACCAAAGACGGCAGAAGAAGAAGGCACACTTTGACATTAACCAGGTTCCAAGTCATTTGGCTAATAATCAAGTCCCACGCAGCATGATAGTGGCTAAGAGTGAGGTTCACAAAGCTGAAGTTGCCACAAAGAGGAATGCTGATGCTGCTAGTCATGTGTGTGCAGCGAATAAGGCCAAAGGCAAGGCTGTGGTAACAGAAAAGCCAAGAAGGCCTGCTCTTGAAAGAATATTTCCTCCATTGTCAATAGTGAAAGAAAGAAATGCTGATTTCGACATGGATGAAGACATGGAGTCTGATTTCAATGATTCTGAAGATGACCTTGACGTTGTTTGCAATGTGGTATCAATACTGCCTCTTGAGTACGATGTTATCATGGTACCAAATGACGTTGAAGAAGATTTCACAGAGGACATGGCTCATCATAAGCCAATGTGTTACTATGTGATGAACGATGGTTGTGTCGAAGACCAAATGGCTACCTTCGAGAAGCCAGATATGAGTATGCAAAACCACTTGAAACCCCTGTATGTCCAAGCCAAGGTCAATGGTGTTGGAATTAACAAAGTGTTAGTGGATGGTGGAGCTGCAGTGAATTTGATGCCGCATGGTCTTTTGAAGAAGATTGGTAAGTTCGATACTGACCTCAGGCCACATAACATTGTCTTAAGCAACTATGAAGGCAAAACTGGCCACTCTTTGGGGGCCATTGAGGTGGACTTAATTGTTGGTTCCATAAAGAGGACTACATTGTTCTTAGTGATAGCCTCTAAAGCGAATTTTAATTTACTCCTTGGTAGAGAGTGGATCCATGGAGTTGGTGCTGTCCCTTCAACGTTGCATCAACGTTTAGTAATGTGGAAGGAAGATGGTTTGGTAGAGTATGTTGAAGCCGATCAGAGCTACTTCCGTGCTGATGTGAACCAAGTTACCAAGGAAAATTTTGAGAAACAAATGGCGAAGATTGCGCCATGTTCATCTTCTAATGAGGCATATGTTCCTGCGGATAATGTTTTTGCCTCAGTTCATCTTGACCCAAATTATGGTTTTGTTTGGGAAAGAGAAATAATGGGAGATGATAGTGTCTATCCTGATGGTGTTTTTCGACCAACGGGGTGGAACACTGGTTCTTGAAAGTGTTCTTATGTCAGTGCCCAATGCATGGGACAAAATTACGGCTTATATGGCCGAAAACAAGTTTAAAGCGGCTATGGAGGCCGAAATTATTCAACAAACAATGGCTGTCGAAGCCAGTGAGTTACATGAAGAAAATAGCATAGTCATAGATGGAAGACTTGATTGTATCTATGATAATGATCCATTAGGTTTTGAAAAGGATCCTAGAGATTTGACAAAGCATATGCAAGCTCAAGACACGTTAGAAGAAGTTGATTTGGGAAATGGCTCAATAAAAAGGCCAACTTATATTAGTGCAAATATTGATGTTTCTCTAAAAGCCCAAGTCATTACATTGCTAAGGGAGTTCAAAGACTGTTTTGCTTGGGATTACGACGAGATGCCCGGGTTAAGTCGAGAAGTAGTGGAAATGCAATTACCAATTCGACCAGGGAAGAAACCAGTGAAGCAAGTGCCAAGAAGATTTGCTCCTCAAGTGTTGGCTAAGATCAAAGAGGAAATCGAAAGGCTATTCAGAAACAAATTCATCAGAACTGCCAGGTATGTCGAATGGTTAGCCAATATAGTTCCTGTAATAAAGAAAAATGGGACTCTTAGAGTTTGCATAGATTTTAGGGATTTAAATAATGCATCTCCCAAGGATGAATACGCAATGCCTGTGGCAGAAATGCTAATAGATTCAGCAGCAGGATTTGATTATCTTAGTATGCTCGATGGTTATTCTGGGTATAATCAAATCTTCATTGCTGAAGAGGATGTGGCGAAAACTGCTTTTAGATGTCCAGGGGCATTGGGTGTTTATGAATGGGTAGTAATGCCCTTTGGCTTAAAGAATGCTGGTGCTACATATCAGAGGGCCATGAATTCTATGTTTCATGATTTTATTGATGATTTTATGCAAGTATACATAGATGATGTGGTGGTTAAATCTTCCTCAGAAAGTGGTCATTTAGACCATCTTCGCCGTTCTTTTGAAAGAATGAGGAAATATGGATTGAAATTAAATCCATTAAAATGTGCCTTTTGTGTACGTGCAGGTGATTTCTTGGGTTTTATAGTGCACAAAAAAGGCATTGAAATCAATCAAAATAAGACTAAGGCAATTATGGAAACGAAGGCCCCTTCGACCAAAAAGGAGCTTCAGTCGTTGCTGGGAAAAATCAATTTCCTACGAAGATTTATATCGAATCTAAGTGGCAAAATACAAGTTTTTTCGCCATTATTAAGACTGAAGAAGGAAGAAGAGTTCAAATGGGAACCAATGCATCAAGCAGCCTTCGACGAAATCAAGTCTTATTTGATGAAACCACCAATTTTGTTGCCTGTTATTAAACACAAAGTGCTCAAATTGTACATAGCAGCTTCTGATAGAACAATAGGTAGCATGTTAGCACAAGAGGATGATAGTGGTATCGAAAGAGCCATTTATTACCTCAGTAGGGTCCTCAATGATGCCGAAACGAGGTACACTCCTATAGAAAAGTTGTGCCTTTGTTTGTATTTCTCGTGTACAAAGTTAAAGCAATATATAAAACCAGCCGATGTTTCTGTTTATTCGCATTTTGATGTTATTAAGCATATGTTGTCGAAACCAATAATGCATAGCCGAATTGGTAAATGGGCTTTGGCTTTGTCAGAATACAACTTAACTTATCAACCTCTAAAATCAATTAAAGGACAAGTGGTTGCTGATTTTATAGTAGACCATTCTGTTGTTGAAGAAACATTAAGTTTTGTAGACGTATATCCTTGGAGGTTGTATTTTGATGGCTCAAGCCATAAACATGGAGTTGGGATTGGTATTTTAATAATATCTCCTACTAACATTCCAACGAAGTATAAGTTTAAAATTCGAGATGTTTGCTCCAATAATGAAGCTGAGTATGAGGCTTTAATAGTAGGCCTTGAAATTTTACTTGAGCTGGGGGCAAGTCATGTCGAAATAAAAGGTGACTCTGAGTTGGTGGTCAAACAATTGACAAGAGAGTACAAATGCATTAAAGAGCACCTTATCAGATACTTTGTTGTTGCCAATGCTTTGTTAAAAAGATTTGAGTCTGTTCACTTAGAACATTTACCACGAATTGATAATCAAGTGGCAAATGAATTGGCACAAATATCTTCAGGCTATAAAGTTTCAAAGCGAAGCCTAGAGGAATTAATTGAAATAAAGGATAAAATCATTTCTAATGACTATTCTTCGTCACTATTGTCAACACCTACAACTGGGGGGGCAACAGATACAAATGCAAACGAGGAACTAGCTGTTGTTGAAAAACATCAATTTTTTGGTGACTTTGACTTAGCAGAAATTCTTGCTCTTGACAATATGACCAATAATGATTGGCGAAGGCCTATTGCGGAATATTTGCAAAATCCCACAAGAAATACCAATAAAAAGGTAAAATACAGAGCTTTGAGCTATGTGATAATTGGAAACGAATTGTTTAAAAAGACTCCTGAAGGAGTATTATTAAAATGTCTTAGTGAAAATGAGGCATATTTAGCAGTTTCCGATACACATAGTGGAGCGTGTGGTTCACACCAAGTAGGCCAGAAAATGAAGTGGTTATTATTTCGACAAGGAATGTATTGGCCAACTATGCTGAAAGATTGCATAGAATTTGCCAAGGGATGCCAAGAGTGTCAAAAGCATGCTGGGATACAACATGTACCTGCAAATGAATTGCATGCCTTAGTCAAACCTTGGCCATTTAGAGGTTGGGCTCTAGATGTGATTGGAGAGATAAAGCCAACTTCGTCGAAGGGCCATAGATATATCCTTGTGGGAATTGATTACTTCACCAAATGGGTTGAAGCTATACCTTTAGCCAATGTTGATCAGGAAGTAGTGATAAGGTTTATTCAAAATCATATCATTTATAGGTTTGGAATTCCAGAAACCATTACTACAGATCAGGGATCAGTTTTTACTGGTAGAAAAATGGTAGAGTTTACTTCCGAAATTGGTTTTAAGTTATTAACTTCGACACCATATTATGCGCAAGCCAATGGACAAGTAGAAGCTGCCAATAAAGTTATTATTAATTTGATTAAAAAGCATGTTGGGCAGAAACCCAAGAATTGGCATAATACCCTTGATCAAGCGTTATGGGCTTGTCGAAATTCACCTAAAGAATCTATCAACACTACTCCTTATAGGCTAACATTTGGACACGATGCAGTGTTGCCTGTTGAAATTTGTCTACAATCAACAAGAATTCAAAGACAGTGGGAGATTCCCTCTGATTATTATTGGAATATGATGCTTGATGAATTGGTTGATTTAGACGAAGAAAGGTTATTAGCTTTAGATACGCTTATTCGACAGAAAGAGAGGGTAGCTAAAACTTATAACAAAAAGGTTAAGTCTAAAGCCTTTAATTCAGGTGATCTAGTGTGGAAGGTCCTATTGCCTATGGATAAAAAAGATAGAGTCTTTGGTAAATGGTCCCCAAGTTGGGAAGGACCGTTTAAAATTTTACAAGTTTATTCAAACGGCGCATATGAGGTCGAAGAGATTGGCGCTGATGAAAGGATTTTGCGTATAAATGGTAAATACTTGAAAAAGTATAAGCCAACGTTGCACGAAGTTAAAATAACGCTGGAATAAATATAAAGAAAGCGTAAAAACATGGCATTTATGTTGCCAAAACATGGTCAAAGGCCGAAACTACAGGCTATTCAAGTTCAAGGTTTGAATATGGAAACAACACTTAACAGTGGTGACATCAGGTATACAGCTATTTTACTCAAGTGCAAAGTTATTTCAATGGTGAATTCAAAAAATGTCTTTCTCTTCTTCCTCCTCAAGTTCAGTCGAAAAAGACATTTTTGGGGGGCAATTTGTTAGCCTGTAATTTCGACAGGCTTCATTAAAGATGGTCAACATGGCTTGATTTATATTTATTTCACAAAGACCATATATTTCGACAAAGAAAATGGTCATGCGCAAGGTAAACTCGACAAGTTTCTAGGGAAGCAAAAACAAGAGAGAGGAAAATCGACACAGGCTTTCGACAGACAGAAATCAGGGCAGTTATGCGTTGAAGACTAGCAGTTGGTCGAAGCGTGACAGAGCAGTTTCGGTCGAGTTTAGGAGCGGTTACTTGGCCGAAAGTAGGAGCAGTTACTTATTTTCAAATTGTTAGGCAGTTACCTAGTTCGAATTTTCCCCCCTTTTTCCCTTGTATAAATAACTGTTTCTGAGAAGAAACAAGGGTCGCGAAAATCACAATACACACCCGATTCCTGAAACTCTAACTTCCAAGCCAGAGCGAAAAACGAGTGGAAGAATCCCTGTATGTGATCGTGTACCATTTTTATGATTCAATGCAATTTGTTCTTCTTTTCTTTACGATTCCTGCACCATTTACTGCTTCTTTTCTTTTCAATTCTGTTAATCATTTGCAAATCGTCCCCTTTTCTACATTTTCTGAAACAAAAACTTTTGCAATTCAAAGGCAATTGCTTTGAGATTTTTCTAGTTTGATCTCACAAACCTTCTAATAAAACTAGTGATTGTTTGCTAAAAACACCAGCAAACACCACCGAACCTACATCTCTAGTTCTCAAAGGACCACCCCGCCTTAAAAAGGACCCTTTTTCAATGTTTTGGTCCCTAAATAAAAAATGTTGATGGCGGCTTCACAAATTTTCACGTTGTACGATGAAAGGTCCAATCCGGATTTTTCGGGGTGCAACAGCTGGCGACTCCGCTGGGGACTTTCTTTTTTAAAAACGAGGGTCAGGCCTAATTAACTTGATGTGCGGTTTAATTGTTTGATTTGAATGTGATTGTTCTATTTCTCTCTTTGATTCTCCTTCTTTTTCTTCTCTCTTTCTGATGTTTGAATGTTCTCTTGTATTCCCGTGTTGTTATGTTGCATTCATGTGCATTTGACTCTTCTTCTTCTATGTTCGCTTCTTGTTCCTTCTTCTCCTTTCATCTTCTTTTGTTTATATGTTTAATATGATCATGCATTTCTCCAATCACCATGTCCCCTTCTTCTTTGCTCCCTTTCTTCAAGGTAAGTTCATGCATCATTCCCCCAATTCTACTATGATCCCTTCTTCTTTGCTCCCTTTCTTCAAGGTAAGTTCATGCATTCCCCCGATTCTATTATGACCCCTCTTCTTGGCTCCCTTTCTTGAGGTAAGCAGTGCATATGATTGTTGTTGGAACCCTAGGTTAGTTTACTTGTTTGTATTGAAATGATATATGCTTGCAAAACCCTAGGGTAGACGACTCTTTGTATGGACTGTTTCTGGATTTTCTTTGCAGGTGGGGGGGTATGTTTGTCGTTGTGCTCCTACACACACGTTGCACTCTTTTTACCCTTATATTTCTTGGTGAGACAGCCCTATACCCGGGCTAGAGCATATCTTAGGCTAGAACGAAGTCATTAGTGGCTGCTCACTGGACGTACGTCTTGTTGGGTGGTTGCGAAGACTTCACCTAGAGTTTGGCTTTGTTTGATGATACCATCACTTGGACGTACGGCCCTGTGATCGGTGGTCTCAGATGAGGTCGTTGGCTCTAGGAGCCTTATTTAGGGTCCTTCTTTTAGTGCTAACCTTGAAGTGTGTACCCGTAGAAATAGCCATAGATCCTGTCTCTAAGAAACCTTGGTAGGACACAAAGGAGCTTCATACCCCTGCATCCATGCTAAATAAAATATTTTTGCAAATAAACCGAAAAAAAAATTATCAAAAAAAAATGTGTGAATTTCCGGCTTTTGAAAGCCTTTGCATTGTAAATAATTTTTTACTCATTTCCTTTTGCATACATCTTCATCCAGTGAAGATCATGATTTTTCATGCATTAAAAATTGCGAGTATCATGCACTTTCTCGCATATAAAAAAAAACATTTTTAGAAACATCTCTCGTGCATTGTTATTTTCCCTTGCATATAAATATGTGAACCTCTCATTTTGCATATAGTTTCATTTAATAAAAATCACGTCTCTAGTGCATTTTAAAAATAATTGCGAGTATCATGCATTTCATTTCATTGCATAAGAAAAAATGAAAACGAAAAAAACAATTATCATCTGCATAGCATAAGCATTTCAGTCATCCATAATCATGTACAAAAACCTTCAGCAAATAATGTGGGCGTCGAGCCAATGTAGCATTTATGCATCATTTCATTAACCTCATAAGCATTATGTCAGAAAAAAGACGAAGAAGAACTACGTAGCTTTGATTCCTCATCACAATGGGGATACGTAGGAGCGGGTCATACCCGTCAAGCACCTTTTTCTAAAAACCTTTTTCCCCAAATAAAGCACCTTTTTCTAAAAACCTTTTTCCCCAAATAAAACACCTTTTTCTAAAAACCTTTTTCCCCAAATAAAGCACCTTTTTCTAATTTTTTTTTCCAATAAATCACTTGCATCTTCAAATCATTTTTAAAATCATTTTCCAAAAAAAAATGAAATGAAATAAGAGAAACTCCTTATGCAATCGTTCCATGGGTAGAAGTGCATCTTTGAATGATGAAGGGTAATATCTCAAATTTGTTTGTGCACTACAAATTTGAGATGATACTCTACGATATCGGGGCACTTTGACCCAGTCAGGCGCAGTTTGTTTTCAAATAAAGTGAATAAGTGGAGTCAACCAAATGTCGAAGCATTTCAGTATATTACGTGAAGTATTGAGTCAGGATCCACTCAATGTTTCATGCAAGTTACTCAGAGTAACGACAATTGGTTGCCTCACGTCATCATTTTCGCAAAAAGGGGCATTGGTATTTCAGATCTTGCCGTGCCTCTAAATAATAAAAATCATTTTGAAAAGATATCATTCTTGCATCTTGCATCATCCAAAAATGCATTGGAGTTTCGTATTTCATCTTGCATCAAAAACAAACAAAAAAATCTCCTTTAGAATAATTACACTTTTCAAGTGGTCATTTTTCATGCATTTGCTTATCATGATTTGTTCATTCATACATTGCATAAACCAAATAAAAAAGTTGTGATGAGAGACGAGACGCTTTTGCAAAATAATCTGTTGAAAAAGTTTACCCTTACTTATTTGCAAACTCAAGATGTTCCAAGGCACTCAGTTTTTCAAATCAACAGTTCATTTGCATCTTCTTCAAAAAAGGCATTGCATCTCATCCATTCCATGATAAAAGACTGAAACAGTTCATCAAAAAAAATTTCCATCATGTTTTAACCAATGTTAACTCTCTACGAAGCATTCTTCTAGTGGGCATGCATGCCATGTGCAGTTTCTCTTGTTTGAGTCTGTCAGTTTCCTTCCCTTATCATCATTCTCCATCCAAGTTTGATCCCGCCCCATCCACCCATAAAGTACATACTCTCCCCGCATTAGTACACACTTGACTTTTGGTTTAAATCCTCCATACAAGAGGGTATTTTTGTAATCACTTAATTACCTTGTTAAGATTGCTTTTCTTTGGTGCAAGTCTAAAAATGTGCATGCATTTGTTCAGTCATTCGTTCTTGTGCTTACCAAGGCCTTAGGATATTTCAATAAGGGCACGCATGTTTCCTTTTAGTATCATCATCAATAAAATGTTATTTTGAATTCCTCAATAAAATTTCTTTCTTTCATTTTGTCATGTGTCTGTTATTTGCTTTTCAATTCCTCCCAACGCGGATCAAAAATAATAATAAATGAAAATAATCTTTGAAAACAACGACGCCAATGGTTCATATTGTGACTCTGATTACCCGATTAACCAAACTGAGAGAGAGGCTGAAGACAACTGGGATGTTTCTTCAGAGTTAATAAGTGAAGAATTGGCTAAGGCTGTAGAAATTCATGATGCCACAACTAGGTTGGGCAATGAAGTCAAAGCACAAGTTCAAGCAAAGTGGAGCAATGCTGAGGAAACCAAACAAATGTTACAAGCGAACCTCTTTCGCGACCAAACCCTTTTCCTTCCTCAGATCAACCAACTTTCCCATTTCCCATTACAAGTACCCCATCACAAAAAAAAATATCATAACCAAATGCCTGCCATCGCCACCTTCCTCACTACCAGTGGCCCTTCTACAAAATCAACCCATCTCATTTGCTCCTCCCTCTGAACCTCCTGTCACCCCAGTTAATACCAGAACCCAATCAAGCATCCTCCAACCGCTGCAGGGGTTTCATTGCCATTATCTCTCCAATCACCCAAGACAAGGATCACTTCAAATATCCAAAAATAGTGTATCACTTTTATCAGCTCACTCAACTCAAAAGCAAAAAAGGAAAAAATCAGAAAAAATGAAACAAAAAAGAACAGATTCAAAAAATGAAAATCCCAAAAATGAAAAAACAAGGGAAAAAGAGACGAAAGAAATATAAGTTGTGAGCTGATACATTTGGCCATAAAGCGTAAGAGATCCTTGTCTCAATGAACCTTCCTACACCTTGTTGTGTATGACCACCCTTTCTTACCTAATCCGTCAAACACTTCATCATTCCTATACATCTCTCCTTTCATAAAACCGCAAACACTACCTCGACCTCGTCATCCCGCCCTCCACAAACCCTCAGTCATTCCTCAGACTCCACCATCAGATTTGCAATCAAGCTGTTGTGCAAGAATAAGAGAACAAAGTGGTCCGTCCTCATGAGGAATCAAGTGACATGACCAATTTGAGCAAAGGAGAGGATTGACGCCATGATAAAGAGCAATGAATCAACAAGTTTGTGTAAATCACCCTTCTGACATAAGACACTTGCCATTATAACAAAGTCTGTAATTACCAAAGTTCGGTCTGTTGCGCAGCTTTCCAAGCTAAGGTAATCACAAATGACAGTATGAAGACTCCAGGTCAAGCATCATGATCCCTCCCTACGTCACCCTAAAAATGGGGCAGTTAGAGACAATCAACAAAGGATATCAATGATGATGATGACCTTCATGGAAATCAGGCTTCGTTTTACACTCTAACAGGGGCAAACCCCATATGATGGAAGTAATACTTTCATTGAGCCTTATCAAACCAAAGTACATTTGTCTTATGTCAGAAGAAGATTAAGAGAAAGCTCAAACCGAAGAAAGCTCATCTTCAACAATTTCAAAGAAGACTCAATGCTCAAAAAGATCATGAACCTCCAAAGGGATTCCCATGGAGATGAACCCAGTATCATGAAGACGAAGAACTTATTCTCCGGAGGGGCCTTTAATTCTTGCAAAATGGGATGCAAGAAAAGAAAACCCCAGTTTCCAGTAAATTCAGATGCAGTCAGAAAGGAGTATGCCTAAAGAAATAAATGAAAAAAGAGAATGATGAGCCAAGTAAGAATCAGCTCGCTAGGTTGAAAACCCGCAAAGGGCGGCCTAGGCAAAACTAGAGCGACCCGGTGGATTGAAAACCCGCAAAGGGCGATCCAGGCAAAAATTAGGGTCAGAAAACTTGGACTTGAAATGAGAAAGGCAATCAGCACTCCCAAAAGTTTGGATAAAGGGGTGATCAAGGTCATGAGTATGGACGATTGGCATCGTTACTTCAAAAGAAAAAACACAAGATCTGCTTCCCCTTTTTCTTGTATTTTTCCAGTTTAAAAATTTTTCAATGTACTTTCAATTGGCGTGACCTTCTGCACGTCCAGTTTCCATAACAATAAGAATTCAACTTTTTCTTCCATGTGTTTGCTTTTTGTGTCTTTTATCTTCACTTTTTCTGTCTCTTTGTTTTAAAATAAATGTTTTTATGATTGATGATACTGAATTGTGAAACCTGTGCATGAGTCAAAAAGCATTACAATCATTGCGAAATTTCTAAAAATCACAGAAAAGAGGGGATCCCTCAAATAAATGAATTGGCAAAAAAAAAAAACAAACGCGGGCACAATCACTTCAAATGGCAAGCAAACTTATGCGCGGCTCTGGCATTGCTATTACCCTAGATGGTCCTCATGTCTCAGGCCAAAAGGAAAAGATTTGCACCAAAGATTAAAACAAGGTTTAGTGATCACCAAGTGAGGCTTCTTTCATGCCAAAAGTCAAGACATTCATAGAGAACCAAAGATTTGCACTGAGAACACCACTCAGATCCAAAAGTTGGGGCATTCTCTTCACCACCCACCCACCCTGGTCTTGGGAAAGTTTGTTCATTGTCCATCCCATTCATATACCACCCTCAGTTCATAACCAGTACCATAACTTCATCCCCTTTCACAAACCCGCTCAAAGAACCCATTTGAAATTGTCATTCTAAAGTGGGGCATTTCCATAACTGTTCACTCCCGCTCAAATGAGCAGAGTTCTCCCTAAAGTCATTCACATCCATAAATTCCTGTCGGGGCAGTCTCTCAACTCACTGTCCTAAACCAATCCCAAGTTAACTGACTCACTAATCCACATCTGCACTCTTATGCTTACTTACTAGTCAATGCTTCAGAGAGAGAGAATACAAATTGATCATGTGGTGTTTAAAGTTCAGTCATCATGGAAATGGAAAGGAAAATAAGTGAGCTTGTTAATAAAAACCTTGAGAACACCAGAGTTTGAATCAAATCTAGTTTTTCCAAAGAATGGTCCATAGCCATCTCAATTCCTTGCATTCAAAGTCTCGCGTCTCATCATCATAAAAATGTTTACAAAAATGTTTAAATACTCCAATCATTCATCCTCCTCATGCATGTAGGCATTTCATGTTATTCAAAGCATTACATTCGCATCATCCACATTCATCACAATAAAAGCAAAAGAACACAGACATTCCATAGCATTTATCATCATCACATCAAACATCAAATCAGTTTTCAAAACAAAAGAGGCATTCTTAATAAATAGTCATAGTCGTCACGATAGGACGCTTGAATTGATCACTCAAGAATCCTAAAGTCCCTATGCTAAAAGAAAATTAAAAACATTCATTGCATCACGTGCATTCGCATAACCTGCCCTTGCATAACATACATTTGCATTACATTTGCATATCCACCTCTTGTGCATTCATCGAAAAAAGAATAAGGAGCATTTCATGAATATCCACGTCTTTGCTAAATTTTTCTGCATCCAAATAAGTTGCTATCTGCTAGTAACAGCTCAAGTCGCCGATGGTCGATCCTACGAAACTCGTGTTCGTTCAATCACCACTAAGGTAAGAAAAACTTGCATTCATGCACCATTCCTTGCATCAACTAACGTATGCAGGTACCCTGGATCGGTGCGGCAGCATTGACCAACTGAAGAAAACCAATTGGATTTTCAAATCCCCTTCGGACCCACGTGTCCCCCAGAAGATTGACTTCACTTCGTATTCGAGCTGCGAGTAAGTCCCTTTGACCTTAATAGGTCCAGTCGAAAAGGATAGCTGTGTTGGCCTAAAACATGGCGCAGTCCTAGGGAAATATCGAGATCTAGACTTGATATAGTACCCTCCCCCGGTCGCTCGAAAGACCACCCCTTTGAGCCCACGTGCTCCCCAGGCCCAAGTGCAAACTCGGATCGTTCGCGATTCGTTAAAAGGCTTTAGGCAGCCTCCTTCGCCGGCTTAATGAGGGCCGGCACCCTTTTTGCTTTCTTTACTGCTTTCGCTGGCTTACTGAGGGTTGGCACCAATTGATTCCAAAAAGAAAAACAAAAAAAAGAGAAGAAAAAAAAATCTTTTCATTGCATTTGTATCATATTTCAAAAAGGAACAAAAAAAAAAAAGGAAAATTCTGGTTTCTCTAAGTAGACAAAATTGGTATAATTTCTGAATTCTTTATTTCTATTTTGCCTCGGAATATGATGCATTTGTTGTAAAAAAGCAAGGTTTTTAGGGCAAAAGGGTATTTTGGTCATTGTCAAAAATAAGATAATTTCTCATCAAGAATCATTGTGCAATTTTAGAGAAATTTATTTGAGGCAAAACATTTTTGGTCATGTATGTATGTATGCGCATGCATGCATACATTGTGCACAAAATATGTGATATCCCCGGCACCACGTGAAAAAAAAAACCCTAATTCTCAACAAAAAAATAAATAAATTGAGAAGTGTGGTTTTATTTTGAAGAGTGAAGAGCATTGTGCATGCATTTTTGGGTTTTAAAAGTCATTTTAGGGCTTTTAAATTCATTGTTAGAGTGGAAATGCATTTGTTGTTAAAAAACAAGGTTTTTAGGGCAAAAGGGTATTTTGGTCATTGTCAAAAATAAGATAATTTCTCATCAAGAATCATTGTGCAATTTTAGAGAAATTTATTTGAGGCAAAACATTTTTGGTCATGTATGTATGTATGCGCATGCATGCATACATTGTGCACAAAATTTCAAAAAGGATCAAAAGGGAATATTCTACAAAAAGTTCCAAGATGTGATTTTTATGACATTTTTGGTCATGGTGATCCCATAAAATGGCATATTCCTCAAGATACCTTGTATGTGACTCAAATTGGTGTATTTTTGTACAATTATCTTGAAAAGAATAATCAAAAATGAAGGGATAATGGAATGGTCATATAATAGTACAATAGTACAAGATGACAACTAGCAAAACTTGGTCACCAAGGACCCCTCCCAATGTTGTGTCGCCTATCCCTCTCATTCCCTCTCATATTTTCATTTTTTGACCTCAATCCATGTGTGATTCAATCCTCACCCTCCATTCAAATTTTAGATGCAATCCTAGGGTGAGATGAGATGCACAATGACCTAACTACCCTTAAACCTAATTGCTTTCTATATATACCCTATTAACCTCACCTCACAAAGGAGGAAAAGCTTTTGGCCTCACCATTCACTCATAAACCCTAGCACACAACTCCTTCCTCACCTTCTCTCCATTTATGCGCCACCCCCTCTCCCTTCTCTCTAACTCACTTCTTCATTTCTCATCTACCCACACACATTCAATCCATCTTCCAAGCCTAAACACTAATTTTCAACCATCAATCCTTCATAAAATCACACAAAAGTTCAAGATCAAGGGTCATTTTTTGGAGATTGAAGACCAAGCTTGAAGATAAGTTGATTTGGTTGATTGTTTCTTCATCTATTGTGTTTATTTGGAGCTCATCTTAAGGTTTGTGATTCCTAGACCCCTTCTCTTGTAAATCCTTGCATAAAGTCATCATTTCTTGCATATTTGTGAGATTTCCACTTCCAAAAATGTAGACCCTCTCTTTTAACTTCATTTTTATGCTTGTACATATGTTAATCTCATGAATCTTTGTTTTGATGCTTTGATTTTGGGGTTATATGAATGATTTTGTTGTTTTAATTGAAATAAAATGTTATTTGCTTTGATGATAATTTCGCATGCTTGAAATAAATATGTGTTTTATGATTTTTGTTGGTTCTCATGGTTGAATCTTGTGAATAAATGCATCTATGTTTGGTTATGTCACTCGCTTGCTTGATTTGGTTGACTTGTTGAAATAAATTGATGATTGGCCATTAAACTTGTAAATATTCAAACCTATGTTGTTAATTGTGAAATTTGTGATTTGAGAAAAATGAATTTGGGTTTTGGTTCATTTATGGTCCACAAATGATCTTGGGTTATGCTAAGTTGGCAAGAGATAGGTTACTTCAACCTTGATGCCTATGCTTGTAAGCATTTAAAAATTCAATTCCCATTTGATGTGCTTGTGAAATGTGAGCAAAAAGGGGTCTATAAACAATTGAATTTGCGCACATGATCGGTCTCCAATGACCTTGATGCATCCTCAAGTTTAATCATGCTTTCTTTGCTCTTTGAGTTTATTGTAAATTGTTGTTTGAAGCTTGTGAAGTTTTGGCAAAGGATAGGCCACTTAGAGCCTTGATGCACCGTTGCATTGTCTTAATAAATTGCAAAGGATAGACCGCTTGGAGTCTTGATACACTTTCCATTTCTCAATCGGCAAAAGATAGGTTCATTTAACCTTGATGCACATGCATTTTGCATATTCATGCATTCTTACCTATTCTTGCATCCTTGCCTACTCATGCATTCTTGAATTGAAGCTTGGTACTCCATGCTTGATATACTTGTTTATGTGCTTGTGGTGCATTAAAATGTTGAATTGGTGTTCACAATTTGCTTGTTTTGATTTCCACCAATTGTTACTCGTTAGTAACTCTCCAAAACTTCAAAACCATGTTGCATACAAAAAACAACTTGTTACTCGTTAGTAACGTTCCAACTTCAAAACATTTTTTTGCATTTACATAATCATTGATAAACAACTTCACTTCTTCTCAAAACAATTCCAAACTATTTTTCACAAATCAAACTTTGCTGAGGATAATGCGAAGCCTTTGCTTGCACGATTGTCAACAATGGGGTGCTAGTGGTGATCACTTGGAGTGTTTGCTCAATTGATTATCATGAACACTCATTTTTCAAAAGAACTCTCATTTCACAAATTAAAAACTTTGTTGAGGATAATGCGAAGCCTTTGCTTGCACGATCGTCAATAATGGGATGCTAGTGGTGATCACTCGAAACCTTTGTTGTTTGATCACTGTGAACATTCAATTTTCACAATTAAACAACTAAAAAATAAAGAAACCTTTTCTCGACAACCGAGAACTACGTAAGCTTTGAATTCTCCATCGCACTGGGAGATACGTAGGAGCGGGTCACATTCCCATCAAGCACGACAAATGAAAACCATTTTCTTTTGAAAAAAAAAACAAACCCTTTTCCAAAACAAGGCAATTTCTAAAAACAAAACAATTTTCGAAAACAAGAACTACGTTGCTTTGATTCCCTCCCCAGGATACGTAGGCACGGTGCCCTCCCGTCAAGCGCAAAAGATTAAATTTTCCTTAAGTTTTTTCCATAAAGTAAGGAGAGATAAAGAGAGATAAAAACAAAGCATTTCTTAAATCAACCTTTTAAATCACACGTCAAATCGAGGTTCCCTTTCAGTAGAAAGGATGTGTGGGGTGCTCGTACCTTCCCCATGCATAACCGACCCCCGAACTCAAATCTCGTGGTTCCAAGGACCATTGTCTTTCAAGAAAGGTTTTTTTCAATGTTTTACCTCTAAAAAAATATTGGTGGCGACTCCAATTCATGTTGTGCGAAGAGAAATCCCTCCAAAGGATTTTTCGGGGTGCAACAGCTGGCGACTCCACTGGGACCTTTCTTTAGTGGGTCAAGCCAATCGATTCGACATGTGATTTATTTCGTTGAATTGAATGCTTTGTTATATCTCTCCTCCTTTCCCTTTCTTCTTTCTTTCCTTTGCCTTTAGAAACATGCTTGCATTATTCTTAGAATTGTCGTGTGCATTCTTGTGATGTTGTGCTTGCGTGCATTGTGTGTTAGCCTTCTTCCTCTTCTATATTTGCTTCTTGAGTAAAATAAGAGTAGTTTCTTCTTCTTCTCCTCTTACTTTCGTCGTTTATATGCTTTTCTTATACATTTCCCCAATCCTAGCATGTTCCCCTCTTCTTTGCTCCCTTTCTTGAGGTAAGCTCATGCATTTCCCCTAATCCTATTATGTCCCCTCTTCTAGGCTCCCTTTCTTAAGGTAAGCAATGCTTGGGATTGTTGTTGGAACCCTAGGTTAGTATACTTATGTTGAAATGATATTGAACCCTAGGGTAGACCACATGCTGTTGCTTGATATTGTCTGGACTGTTTTGGTTTCCCTTTGCAGGTGGGGTTTGGGTAGATTTTTAGGTGTTGTGCCCTCATCACACACTGCACACCTTATATTTGTGAGCATTGAGTGGGGCCTAAAACCCAAGGTCTGCAAAGAACCCTAGGAGAGTGGAAATGAGTAGTGACTGCCATTCGTAGACCGTTGTCTGTCTGGCTCTCATGAAAGTTTCGCCCAAGAGTGCGCTTTCTTCATGATACCTCACAATCGGTAGCTCCCTACGATTGTGGGTGTATTCATGAGAGAGACTTTAGCTCTTGGTTGCCATTGTGAGGCAGTGACCAGAACCCACATGGGAGGATTACCCTTGTCGTTGACTTTAGAGCCTACGATCTTTACCCATTTGTAAGACACGGGGGCACGCAAATTGTGTGTTGCATTAGCTTAGGCATCCTCTTTCGAAACTCTTTTACCAAAAATGTAGAAAGTAATTTCCTTTTTCCCTCATAAACACCTATATGAGGTGGCATATAACGGGTATTTTCAAAAATGTTTTGAACCGCCACCAATAAACATCATTTTCTTCTCTCTTTTCTATGTAAATAAAAGGTCATAATCATCACATCTGCCTCATTTTGCATCATCATCATTGCATTCGCATCTAACAAAAATTTTGAAAAAAACCTCCATTCTTTGCATCCTCCATGCATTAAAGTTGTTTGCCGGAGATCGCAACGTAACACAAAGTCTTGTCATAGGTGTGTAAGAAACGGAATGGAATCAAAAGGCAAAACCGTTTTCAATTCAAGGCTTCCTGTTGTGAAAGAGATTGATATGGCTAGTCTGAAATAGTATGCATCCCTCCTAGGTCCTATTGAGGTCAGGTCTTTTGACAAAACCTATGGGAACATTCGCAAGCTGCTACAACTAGAAGTGCAAGAGAGTGCCATTGCTGCCCTGTGTCGGTACTATGACTCGGAGATTCGCTGTTTCATTTTTAAGAATTTCCAAATGGCGCCTACCCTAGAAGAGTATGATAGGATTTTGGGCTTTGATCAATCCAAGTTTAAGCCTTATCAATACCAAGGGGAGTATTATTCTGATGAAAAGCTTGCTGCCTTGTTGCAAATCAGTGCTGAGAAAGTGCGGGCCCATAAGATAGAACGTAATAAGGTATTTGGGTTTCCTCAAGAATACTTTGAGAGTTTGATGACCAACTATGTAGTGTCTGATGATTGGAATTCTTTCAAGCAAGTGCTAGCTCTGACCATCTTCGGCATTGTGCTCTTCCCTCAAATAGAGAGGCATGTGAGTGAAACTGCAATCGGTGTCTTCCTCGCCTTCAAATGTGCAAAAAATCCTATCAACCCGGTTCCCGCAATCCTCGTAGAGACATACCGTGCCTTCACTCGTCACCATGAATTCCAAAAGAATAAGATGTGTTGCTCCTTCCCTGTGTTATATGCTTGGTTGATCAGTCATGTGTGTACCAACAAAAGTGATGTGAAGGATTTGCTTTCCTATGCCTTGGGTTGTAATCCGAAGACTATGAACTCTCAAGAGTGGGTGCATGCTTTCAAGAACCAAGATGCTCTCCAGATTCGTTGGTTCTCACCTAAATGTTGGGTAGACAGGCCTTCAGTGGTATTTCGGTGTGGGAGTTTTCAGAACGTTCCTCTCATGGGAACCCAAGGATGCATAAACTATAACCCCTCTTTGACCTTGCGACAGCTCGGATACCCTATGCGGGATTCACCCTCCGAAGCTATGCTGTTTCGTTTTTACCTCCACGCGGGGATCCCTAAAGACGAGAGTCTACTTCGGCGAGTCCTGCAAGCTTGGGAAACCGTAGTGCGGAAGGACAGAGAAGAGTTAACCAAGAGGACCACTGCTATCTCTTTTTCTCAATGGCTTGAAGGGAGGATTAGTGAAACTCGGTCATCCAACCCAAAAGTACCACTGCCTGAGGAAAAGATACAAGAACCTCACATTCCTACCATTGAAGAATTGGAAGAGGTTAGGTTGGCCATGTCAAAGGTGGGAGAAGAGAAAAGGGCTCTACAAGATAGATTGAGAAAGATGATGCAAGACAAGAAAAAGCTAGAAAATGAAAATGCTTTCCAAGCTGCAACTATTGAGGAAGTCAATAGAAAACTTGAAATAGAGGGGAAAAGCAAGAGGGAAATGCAAAAGCACTTGAAGGGTGCCAAAGAGGAAGTGAAGAGGTGCACCACCAAGATGAATGAGGCTGTAGCGGAAGCAATTAAATGGAAGAGGCTATATGAGGATACATGGAAAGAAGAGCAAGCAGTCAGGCACGCACTAGTTAAGTCAAGAAAAGACTCTCGAATAATGAAGCTTGAATTGGAAGATCAATTAAAGAGTGTCAAGCAAGATCGGGAATCTATTGAAGGGATCCTGAGGGATTATCAGCAAGCACTAAGAAGGGAACAAGGGAAGTCGGAAAGCTTGGCCAATCATGTGCAGTACTTGGAAGGGTCTTACCTCCGGCTAAGGGAGAAGAGTGACTATTGGGAGAGTCAATTTGCGGAATTGCTCAGTAAGGTAAAAAGTCAACAAGTCTTTGAGGAATTGAAAAAGGAAGGCTTACATTGGAAAGACAAGTTCTCCAAGTTAGTTTGGTTAGCTAATCAGGCTGTGAGAGACATTCCCAAGAAGCTAAGAAAGGCGGATGCAGAAATGAATCCTTTCAACACCCCTGTCAAGGTGTGTGAGTTTGTTGAGTACTGGAAGATTCTCACAAAAGAACTCCTGGAGAAAGCCCGGGGGGCAGCTGAGAGCAAGAAGAGGAAAAGGAGCGAGGAGTTGAAAGCCATATGCCTTTAAAGTTCCCTTTAGAGTATTGTAGCGATCCTTAGGAAATTGTAATTTTCTTTAAGAAGTTGTAACTTTCTTTGGAAAATAGTACTTTGTTTAAAATCATTGTATTGCACTCTTAAGGAATATTGTACTTTGATTTGCTTTCTATTTGTGATACTCCTTCGCATTCCATTTAATTGAAGTACGTTTGTTTTGCCTTGTTGCTTCCAACTTTGTTGCAATCCTAAAAACACCTGAACCTTAACACCTATGACAAGACGAGTTGCACCGCGATTCCCGACAATAAACATAATAACATGCATATTGCATTGCATTTGCATCATTTGTCTTTGTGTTCATAAAAAAAAATGTTCCGTCCACAGAAGTAAGACAAGCTGGTTAATCATCGGTATTGGACGCGATCACAGGCAAGAAATATGGCCAACAATCAAGACAACGCGAATCTGGGCAATCATCAACCAATCTAGAATGATGCAGTTCCAGAAGGTCCGAATCCAAATGGTCAGGGTCAGCATGATCAGAATCAAGAGAATCGAGAAATCAGGGCTGAGATGGAAGTTATAAGAGCTCAAATGGCAGAGGTCATAAGAGTGTTAAGTGCCTTAAGGGATGCTGGCATAACTGAAGGTGCTGCTGCCGCAGGAGTGGATCCTCCTCCTGAACCTAGAGTCTCTCAGGCTCTCCAGAACGTGCAATGGCCTCCTTATGGTCTCCCATTAGGGTACACACCCCCTGCTGCCGGTGCAAACCCAGAAAGTGGTCCTTCGGGAACCACAGGACAGGCCCAACCTGAATCAGCTGTGAATGAAGTTGGAACGGGGACACCTCAGGTTCAAATTCAGATTCCTACTCCTGCTATTACCCCGGGAATTCCGATTGGCTTCAATTCTCCAGCAAGAATCCATCCACAAGTTCAGGGTCCAATTCCTCAGATTATCGCTCACTCACGTGACCCACACGTGACCCCAGCTGTGGTGTCGATGAATAATCTTCACTACGGTGTGAGTGGTTTTCCGCCGAATTACCCTGATGAAGCTAGAAGTCAGTACCAGATGTTAGAAGAAAGATTGAGAGCTGTTGAAGGATCAAGTTCTCAGGGTCTGTGGACTATTTAGCAAGGATAGCAGTTGTTGAAGAGGTTTGAAGTGGTGAAAGCGTGTTTGCTGGTGTTTTTAGCAAACAATCACTAGTTTTATTAGAAGGTTTGTGAGATCAAACTAGAAAAATCTCAAAGCAATTGCCTTTGAATTGCAAAAGTTTTTGTTTCAGAAAATGTAGAAAAGGGGACGATTTGCAAATGATTAACAGAATTGAAAAGAAAAGAAGCAGTAAATGGTGCAGGAATCGTAAAGAAAAGAAGAACAAATTGCATTGAATCATAAAAATGGTACACGATCACATACAGGGATTCTTCCACTCGTTTTTCGCTCTGGCTTGGAAGAGAAAGACATTTTTTGAATTCACCATCGAAATAACTTTGCACTTGAGTAAAATAGCTGTATACCTGATGTCACCACTGTTAAGTGTTGTTTCCATATTCAAACCTTGAACTTGAATAGCCTGTAGTTTCGGCCTTTGACCATGTTTTGGCAACATAAATGCCATGTTTTTACGCTTTCTTTATATTTATTCCAGCGTTATTTTAACTTCGTGCAACGTTGGCTTATACTTTTTCAAGTATTTACCATTTATACGCAAAATCCTTTCATCAGCGCCAATCTCTTCGACCTCATATGCGCCGTTTGAATAAACTTGTAAAATTTTAAACGGTCCTTCCCAACTTGGGGACCATTTACCAAAGACTCTATCTTTTATATCCATAGGCAATAGGACCTTCCACACTAGATCACCTGAATTAAAGGCTTTAGACTTAACCTTTTTGTTATAAGTTTTAGCTACCCTCTCTTTCTGTCGAATAAGCGTATCTAAAGCTAATAACCTTTCTTCGTCTAAATCAACCAATTCATCAAGCATCATATTCCAATAATAATCAGAGGGAATCTCCCACTGTCTTTGAATTCTTGTTGATTGTAGACAAATTTCAACAGGCAACACTGCATCGTGTCCAAATGTTAGCCTATAAGGAGTAGTGTTGATAGATTCTTTAGGTGAATTTCGACAAGCCCATAACGCTTGATCAAGGGTATTATGCCAATTCTTGGGTTTCTGCCCAACATGCTTTTTAATCAAATTAATAATAACTTTATTGGCAGCTTCTACTTGTCCATTGGCTTGCGCATAATATGGTGTCGAAGTTAATAACTTAAAACCAATTTCGGAAGCAAACTCTACCATTTTTCTACCAGTAAAAATTGATCCCTGATCTGTAGTAATGGTTTCTGGAATTCCAAACCTATAAATGATATGATTTTGAATAAACCTTATCACTACTTCCTGATCAACATTGGTAAAGGTATAGCTTCAACCCATTTGGTGAAGTAATCAAATCCCACAAGGATATATCTATGGCCCTTCGACGAAGTTGGCTTTATCTCTCCAATCACATCTAGAGCCCAACCTCTAAATGGCCAAGGTTTGACTAAGGCATGCAATTCATTTGCAGGTACATGTTGTATCCCAGCATGCTTTTGACACTCTTGGCATCCCTTGGCAAATTCTATGCAATCTTTCAGCATAGTTGGCCAATACATTCCTTGTCGAAATAATAACCACTTCATTTTCTGGCCTACTTGGTGTGAACCACACGCTCCACTATGTGTATCGGAAACTGCTAAATATGCCTCATTTTCACTAAGACATTTTAATAATACTCCTTCAGGAGTCTTTTTAAACAATTCGTTTCCAATTATCACATAGCTCAAAGCTCTGTATTTTACCTTTTTATTGGTATCTCTTGTGGGATTTTGCAAATATTCCACAATAGGCCTTCGCCAATCATTATTGGTCATATTGTCAAGAGCAAGAATTTCTGCTAAGTCAAAGTCACCAAAAAATTGACGTTTTTCAACAACAGCTAGTTCCTCGTTTGCATTTGTATCTGTTGCCCCCCCAGTTTTTGGTGTTGACAATAGTGACGAAGAATAGTCATTAGAAATGATTTTATCCTTTATTTCAATTAACTCCTCTAGGCTTCGCTTTGAAACTTTATAGCCTGAAGCGATTTGTGCCAATTCATTTGCCACTTGATTATCAATTCGTGGTAAATGTTCTAAGTGAACAGACTCAAATCTTTTTAACAAAGCATTGGCAACAACAAAGTATCTGATAAGGTGCTCTTTAATGCATTTGTACTCTCTTGTCAATTGTTTGACCACCAACTCAGAGTCACCTTTTATTTCGACATGACTTGCCCCCAGCTCAAGTAAAATTTCAAGGCCTACTATTAAAGCCTCATACTCAGCTTCATTATTGGAGCAAACATCTCGAATTTTAAACTTATACTTCGTTGGAATGTTAGTAGGAGATATTATTAAAATACCAATCCCAACTCCATGTTTATGGCTTGAGCCATCAAAATACAACCTCCAAGGATATACGTCTACAAAACTTAATGTTTCTTCAACAACAGAATGGTCTACTATAAAATCAGCAACCACTTGTCCTTTAATTGATTTTAGAGGTTGATAAGTTAAGTTGTATTCTGACAAAGCCAAAGCCCATTTACCAATTCGGCTATGCATTATTGGTTTCGACAACATATGCTTAATAACATCAAAATGCGAATAAACAGAAACATCGGCTGGTTTTATATATTGCTTTAACTTTGTACACGAGAAATACAAACAAAGGCACAACTTTTCTATAGGAGTGTACCTCGTTTCGGCATCATTGAGGACCCTACTGAGGTAATAAATGGCTCTTTCGATACCACTATCATCCTCTTGTGCTAACATGCTACCTATTGTTCTATCAGAAGCTGCTATGTACAATTTGAGCACTTTGTGTTTAATAACAGGCAACAAAATTGGTGGTTTCATCAAATAAGACTTGATTTCGTCGAAGGCTGCTTGATGCATTGGTTCCCATTTGAACTCTTCTTCCTTCTTCAGTCTTAATAATGGCGAAAAAACTTGTATTTTGCCACTTAGATTCGATATAAATCTTCGTAGGAAATTGATTTTTCCCAGCAACGACTGAAGCTCCTTTTTGGTCGAAGGGGCCTTCGTTTCCATAATTGCCTTAGTCTTATTTTGATTGATTTCAATGCCTTTTTTGTGCACTATAAAACCCAAGAAATCACCTGCACGTACACAAAAGGCACATTTTAATGGATTTAATTTCAATCCATATTTCCTCATTCTTTCAAAAGAACGGCGAAGATGGTCTAAATGACCACTTTCTGAGGAAGATTTAACCACCACATCATCTATGTATACTTGCATAAAATCATCAATAAAATCATGAAACATAGAATTCATGGCCCTCTGATATGTAGCACCAGCATTCTTTAAGCCAAAGGGCATTACTACCCATTCATAAACACCCAATGCCCCTGGACATCTAAAAGCAGTTTTCGCCACATCCTCTTCAGCAATGAAGATTTGATTATACCCAGAATAACCATCGAGCATACTAAGATAATCAAATCCTGCTGCTGAATCTATTAGCATTTCTGCCACAGGCATTGCGTATTCATCCTTGGGAGATGCATTATTTAAATCCCTAAAATCTATGCAAACTCTAAGAGTCCCATTTTTCTTTATTACAGGAACTATATTGGCTAACCATTCGACATACCTGGCAGTTCTGATGAATTTGTTTCTGAATAGCCTTTCGATTTCCTCTTTGATCTTAGCCAACACTTGAAGAGCAAATCTTCTTGGCACTTGCTTCACTGGTTTCTTCCCTGGTCTTATTGGTAATTGCATTTCCACTACTTCTCGACTTAACCCGGGCATCTCGTCGTAATCCCAAGCAAAACAGTCTTTGAACTCCCTTAGCAATGTAATGACTTGGGCTTTTAGAGAAACATCAATATTTGCACTAATATAAGTTGGCCTTTTTATTGAGCCATTTCCCAAATCAACTTCTTCT
Organism: Astragalus glycyphyllos; assembly: GCA_963573325.1. Classification (NCBI taxonomy): domain Eukaryota; kingdom Viridiplantae; phylum Streptophyta; class Magnoliopsida; order Fabales; family Fabaceae; genus Astragalus; species Astragalus glycyphyllos. Next base: position 26,929,413 of record OY754314.1, on the reverse strand, counting down.
AACGTGTCTTGAGCTTGCATATGCTTTGTCAAATCTCTAGGATCCTTTTCAAAACCTAATGGATCATTATCATAGATACAATCAAGTCTTCCATCTATGACTATGCTATTTTCTTCATGTAACTCACTGGCTTCGACAGCCATTGTTTGTTGAATAATTTCGGCCTCCATAGCCGCTTTAAACTTGTTTTCGGCCATATAAGCCGTAATTTTGTCCCATGCATTGGGCACTGACATAAGAACACTTTCAAGAACCAGTGTTCCACCCCGTTGGTCGAAAAACACCATCAGGATAGACACTATCATCTCCCATTATTTCTCTTTCCCAAACAAAACCATAATTTGGGTCAAGATGAACTGAGGCAAAAACATTATCCGCAGGAACATATGCCTCATTAGAAGATGAACATGGCGCAATCTTCGCCATTTGTTTCTCAAAATTTTCCTTGGTAACTTGGTTCACATCAGCACGGAAGTAGCTCTGATCGGCTTCAACATACTCTACCAAACCATCTTCCTTCCACATTACTAAACGTTGATGCAACGTTGAAGGGACAGCACCAACTCCATGGATCCACTCTCTACCAAGGAGTAAATTAAAATTCGCTTTAGAGGCTATCACTAAGAACAATGTAGTCCTCTTTATGGAACCAACAATTAAGTCCACCTCAATGGCCCCCAAAGAGTGGCCAGTTTTGCCTTCATAGTTGCTTAAGACAATGTTATGTGGCCTGAGGTCAGTATCGAACTTACCAATCTTCTTCAAAAGACCATGCGGCATCAAATTCACTGCAGCTCCACCATCCACTAACACTTTGTTAATTCCAACACCATTGACCTTGGCTTGGACATACAGGGGTTTCAAGTGGTTTTGCATACTCATATCTGGCTTCTCGAAGGTAGCCATTTGGTCTTCGACACAACCATCGTTCATCACATAGTAACACATTGGCTTATGATGAGCCATGTCCTCTGTGAAATCTTCTTCAACGTCATTTGGTACCGTGATAACATCGTACTCAAGAGGCAGTATTGATACCACATTGCAAACAACGTCAAGGTCATCTTCAGAATCATTGAAATCAGACTCCATGTCTTCATCCATGTCGAAATCAGCATTTCTTTCTTTCACTGTTGACAATGGAGGAAATATTCTTTCAAGAGCAGGCCTTCTTGGCTTTTCTGTTACCACAGCCTTGCCTTTGGCCTTATTCGCTGCACACACATGACTAGCAGCATCAGCATTCCTCTTTGTGGCAACTTCAGCTTTGTGAACCTCACTCTTAGCCACTATCATGCTGCGTGGGACTTGATTATTAGCCAAATGATTTGGAACCTGGTTAATGTCAAAGTGTGCCTTCTTCTTCTGCCGTCTTTGGTAACGACGCCACTGTGTTCTAGTCATGGGGTTCTTACCCTTATAGTTAATCTTATAATTAAACTTAATAGCATCAGTACCTGGCTTAACAGCTTTAGCACGTTGATTATTGGGTACCCACGCTTCAACAGGAGCACTAGCACTTGGAACAAAGGATTTACCTGTTGACAGCTTCAAATACCCTGGTGCTGAGGACTTCTCCTTAGCAATTTGCTGTTTACTTGTTGAAGGCTTTGCTGACACATTAGCCTCATAGCCAGGAAGATCTCCTTTTGCAAAGTCAAATTTTGGCCTGTTATCAAGCCATTTTCTTTTGCGTTGTTGTTGATCCTGATAACCTTCGACAGCTTTAGCTGCTTCTTTATCGAAGACAGCACTACACCTTGGGCAAAGCATAACTTCAGAGTTATTCCACTTACATCGATTGAGGAAATCTATCAACTCTTCCTCAGCCTTTGGATACACAGCATGTATCTTCCCATCATATTCTTTTAGGGTCACCTCCTGTTTCTTACCTTCAGCATACATAAAACCTTTTAATTTTTCGGTGGCAGTCTTGACACACTTAGGAGGGTCTGCCATTTGAGCATCCACCATTCCTACATCAGCTTCGACAGGTTCAGAGTACATAGCTTCAGCCTTAGGCAATGGATCAACATCAATCTGCATAGGAGCTTTCATTTTCTTATCAGCAAATTTGAGTCTTCCTTCGTCAATTGCTTTTTGCACAATATCCCTGAAGAGCACACAACGGTCAGTGTTATGCCCCAAAAAATTATGGAACTTACAATAACCCTTTTTCTTTCTTTGGTCAAGAGTTGGTATTTTAAGGCCTTTAGGCACTAATATTTGACCATCAGTTACTAAAAGATCAAAAATTTCATCACATTTAGTAACATCAAAAGTATAAGTCTTAGGCATAAATCTATCATTCTTAGGCTCTACAGGGTTATTCCCATTCGCAGGCCTTAATAATTTACAGGTATAAGGAGGACCAGGCTTAAGTTCAGCCACGTCTATCTCCTCCTCTTCGACATTACTATATGTAACGTCAAATTCTTCTTCGACATATGCCACTTTTTCTTTTTTATGATACCTATTCGCTCTAGATTTTTCCTCTCTAAGCCTTTCAACTTGTCGAACTCTATCAGCCAAATGAGCCATATCTCGCAAATGAGATGTGTCTAATTTCTTTCTAATTGAGTAATCAAGGCCACCAGCAGCCATTTCGACAAGCTCATGTTCAGGGACTTGTGTGAAGCAACGAGATTTCAACAGCCTAAATCTGTTTAAGTAATCATCAATAGTTTCAGGCATTTTGCGCCGAACACTAGCCAATTCTTTAAGACTAATTTTCGACTGGCCCATGTAAAACTGTGCATGGAATGCCTTTTCTAATTGCCCCCATGTGTACATAGAACCAGGGGGTAAGGTCGTGAACCAAGTGAAAGCATTTTTAGTTAGAGAATTTGGAAAGCATTTCATCTTCAAATTTTCATTTTGTGCTAAGTCCCCAGCCTCAGTCAAGAAACGAGCAATGTGTTCGACTGTAGACTCATTTGTATCACCACCAAACTTAGTAAACTTGGGAACTTTCCATCCCCTTGGTAACTCAGTTTGTAATACATATTCACATAATGGTGATACGAAGTTAGGCCTTTGTAAACCTATGTTAAGGCCATTCTGCGCCAAAATTGTTTCGACTAAAGTAGCTATATTGTTTTCTGCGCCAACATTGTGTTGTTGCACTTGTCTAACAACTTCATCAGCGTTCTGGTGTCTATTTACCAAAACTACTTCAGGGACGTGGTTTACTGCCCCTTGTAGTTCGCCTACAACTGTCGACGTTTCGACTGCAACTGCTTCTTGGGGGTTAACTGGCGACGCATTACCCGCAATAATAGGAACGTGCCTATTATTAACCGCTGGAACCCCAAAAAAGTCTGCAATCCTACTCATCTGAATTGCCAACATTTGGTAACTGTTATTGGTATTTTGAATCAATGGATTGAAAACTGTACCAATTTGTTGGGTAAGCATATTAACCATATCGTGATTACTCTCATCTACTTGCTGTCTTAAGGCCAACAAAGACGTATTGGTTAATGCTGGGGGATTTCGACCAAATACGCTCTCAGAAGAGACATGTGTAGGGGAAAAGGTCGAAATATGTGGCATTCCAGTAGGCATGCCATACATTCCCAAAGGAAATGGGGGTAGATGCACGTTATTCAAACGTGGGTCTAAACCGTTTCCCATTGCCATGTAAGGGCTATGAAGCCCTGAACTTAACGGCAAAGACATAGGCAGAGATGCCATTTCTGACTGCGTTGAACCAACATTAGTCATTGATAATGAAGGAACGGTTATCGACGATGATGGTCCTGCGCTAATGCTTGCAGAATCCATTGTTGTCCCTTGCCCTTGTGAAACCACAGGGTTGGAACTAGATGCATTATTCGTACCAGAACGAACCATTTTACCACTTCTTAAGTGCATACAACAGCGAACACAAATAAGAGAGTACGAGAATGAACAAAATCAAAGGCAAAGTCCCACCGGGCGTGCCAATTTGTTTGCTGGTGTTTTTAGCAAACAATCACTAGTTTTATTAGAAGGTTTGTGAGATCAAACTAGAAAAATCTCAAAGCAATTGCCTTTGAATTGCAAAAGTTTTTGTTTCAGAAAATGTAGAAAAGGGGACGATTTGCAAATGATTAACAGAATTGAAAAGAAAAGAAGCAGTAAATGGTGCAGGAATCGTAAAGAAAAGAAGAACAAATTGCATTGAATCATAAAAATGGTACACGATCACATACAGGGATTCTTCCACTCGTTTTTCGCTCTGGCTTGGAAGTTAGAGTTTCAGGAATCGGGTGTGTATTGTGATTTTCGCGACCCTTGTTTCTTCTCAGAAACAGTTATTTATACAAGGGAAAAAGGGGGGAAAATTCGAACTAGGTAACTGCCTAACAATTTGAAAATAAGTAACTGCTCCTACTTTCGGCCAAGTAACCGCTCCTACTCTCGACCGAAACTGCTCTGTCACGCTTCGACCAACTGCTAGTCTTCAACGCATAACTGCCCTGATTTCTGTCTGTCGAAAGCCTGTGTCGATTTTCCTCTCTCTTGTTTTTGCTTCCCTGGAAACTTGTCGAGTTTACCTTGCGCATGACCATTTTCTTTGTCGAAATATACGGTCTTTGTGAAATAAATATAAATCAAGCCATGTTGACCATCTTTAATGAAGCCTGTCGAAATTACAGGCTAACAAAGCGGCATCATCAAAACATTTGTGTCTTTGTCATGCATTTCATAGCATTTATGAGTGATTGTTGATTTTCATGTAGTTTTTCAGTTCAAAACAATTTTCTGTAATGCAATCCTTTGGCTCTGCCCAAGGCCTTAGGATATTTCAATAAGGGCACACATGTTTCCTTTTAGTATCATCATCAATAAAATGTTATTTTGAATTCCTCAATAAAATTTCTTTCTTTCATTTTGTCATTTGCTTTTCAATTCATCCCAACACGGATCAAAAACAATAATAAATGAAAATAATCTTTGAAAACAACGACGCCAATGGTTCATATTGTGACTCTGATTACCCGATTAACCAAAATGAGAGAGAGGCTGAAGACAACTGGGATTTTTCTTCGGAGTTAATAAGTGAAGAATTGGCTAAGGCTGTAGAAATTCATGATGCCACAACTAGGTTGGGCAATGAAGTCAAAGCACAAGTTCAAGCAAAGTGGGGCAATGCTGAGGAAACCAAACAAATGTTACAAGCGAACCTCTTTCGCGACCAAACCCTTTCCCTTCCTCAGATCAACCAACTTTCCCATTTCCCATTACAAGTACCCCATCACAAAAAAAAAATTCATAACCAAATGCCTGCCATCGCCACCTTCCTCACTACCAGTGGCCCTTCTACAAAATCAACCCATCTCATTTGCTCCTCCCTCTGAACCTCCTGTCACCCCAGTTAATACCAGAACCCAATCAAGCATCCTCCAACCGCTGCAGGGGTTTCATTGCCATTATCTCTCCAATCACCCCAGACAAGGATCACTTCAAATATCCAAAAATAGTGTATCACTTTTATCAGCTCACTCAACTCAAAAGCAAAAAAGGAAAAAAATCAGAAAAAATGAAACAAAAAAGAACAGATTCAAAAAAAATGAAAATCCCAAAAATGAAAAAACAAGGGAAAAAGAGACGAAAGAAATATAAGTTGTGAGCTGATACATTTGGCCATAAAGCGTAAGAGATCCTTGTCTCAATGAACCTTCCTACACCTTGTTGTGTATGACCACCCTTTCTTCCATAAACCTTCAAACACTTCATCATTCCTATACATCTCTCCTTTCATAAAACCGCAAACACTACCTCGACCTCGTCATCCCGCCCTCCACAAACCCTCAGTCATTCCTCAGACTCCACCATCAGATTTGCAATCAAGCTGTTGTGCAAGAATAAGAGAACAAAGTGGTCCGTCCTCATAAGGAATCAAGTGACATGATCAATTTGAGCAAAGGAGAGGATTGACGCCATGATAAAGAGCAATGAATCAACAAGTTTATGTAAATCACCCTTCTGACATAAGACACTTGCCATTATAACAAAGTCTGTAATTACCAAAGTTCGGTCTGTTGCGCAGCTTTCCAAGCTAAGGTAATCACAAATGACAGTATGAAGACTCCAGGTCAAGCATCATGATCCCTCCCTACGTCACCCTAAAAATGGGGCAGTTAGAGACAATCAACAAAGGATATCAATGATGATGATGACCTTCATGGAAATCAGGCTTCGTTTTACACTCTAACAGGGGCAAACCCCATATGATGGAAGTAATACTTTCATTGAGCCTTATCAAACCAAAGTACATTTGTCATATGTCAGAAGAAGATTAAGAGAAAGCTCAAACCGAAGAAAGCTCACCCTCAACAATTTCAAAGAAGACTCAATGCTCAAAAAGATCATGAACCTCCAAAGGGATTCCCATGGAGATGAACCCAGTATCATGAAGACGAAGAACTTATTCTCCGGAGGGGCCTTTAATTCTCGCAAAATGGGATGCAAGAAAAGAAAACCCCAGTTTCCAGTAAATTCAGATACAGTCAGAAAGGAGTATGCCTAAAGAAATAAATGAAAAAAGAGAAAGATGAGCCAAGTAAGAATCAGCTCGCTAGGTTGAAAACCCGCAAAGGGCGGCCTAGGCAAAACCAGAGCGACCCGGTGGATTGAAAACCTGCAAAGGGCGAACCAGGCAAAAATTAGGGTCAGAAAACTTGGACTTGAAATGAAAAAGGCAGTCAGCACTCCCAAAAGTTTGGATAAAGGGGTGATCAAGGTCATGAGTATGGACGATTGGCATCGTTACTTCAAAAGAAAAAACACAAGATCTGCTTCCCCTTTTTCTTGTATTTTTCCAGTTTAAAAATTTTTCAATGTACTTTCAATTGGCGTGACCTTCTGCACGTCCAGTTTCCATAACAATAAGAATTCAACTTTTTCTTCCATGTGTTTGCTTTTCGTGTCTTTTATCTTCACTTATTCTGTCTCTTTGTTTTAAAATAAATGTTTTTATGATTGATGATACTGAATTGTGAAACCTGTGCATGAGTCAAAAAGCATTACAATTATTGCGAAATTTCTGAAAATCACAGAAAAGAGGGGATCCCTCAAATAAATGAATTGGCAAAAAACAAACGCGGGCACAATCACTTCAAATGGCAAGCAAACTTATGCGCTGCTCTGGCATTGCTATTACCCTAGATGCTCCTCATGTCTCAGGCCCAAAGGAAAAGATTTGCACCAAAGATTAAAACAAGGTTTAGTGATCAGCAAGTGAGGCTTCTTTCATGCCAAAAGTCAAGACATTCATAGAGAACCAAATATTTGCACTGAGAGCACCACTCAGATCCAAAAGTTGGGGCATTCTCTTCACCACCCACCCACCCTGGTCTTGGGAAAGTTTGTTCATTGTCCATCCCATTCATATACCACCCTCAGTTCATAACCAGTACCATAACTTCATCCCCTTTCACAAACCCACTCAAAGAACCCATTTGAAATTGTCATTCTAAAGTGGGGCATTTCTATAACTGTTCACTCCCGCTCAAATGAGCAGAGTTCTCCCTAAAGTCATTCACATCCATAAATTCCTGTCGGGGCAGTCTCTCAACTCACTGTCCTAAACCAATCCCAAGTTAAATGACTCACTCGTCCACATCTGCACTCTTATGCATACTTACTAGTCAATGCTTTCAGAGAGAGAGAATACAAATTGATCATGTGGTGTTTAAAGTTCAGTCATCATGGAAATGGAAAGGAAAATAAGTGAGCTTGTTAATAAAAACCATGAGAACACCAGAGTTTGAATCAAATCTAGTTTTTCCAAAGAATGGTCCATAGCCATCTCAATTCCTTGCATTCAAAGTCTCGCGTCTCATCATCATAAAAATGTTTACAAAAATGTTTAAATACTCCAATCATTCATCCTCCTCATGCATGTAGGCATTTCATGTTATTCAAAGCATTACATTCGCATCATCCACATTCATCACAATAAAAGCAAAAGAACACAGACATTCCATAGCATTTATCATCATCACATCAAACATCAAATCAGTTTTCAAAACAAAAAGAGGCATTCTTAATAAATAGTCATAGTCGTCACGATAGGACGCTTGAATTGATCACTCAAGAATCCTAAAGTCCCTATGCTAAAAGAAAATTAAAAACATATCATTGCATCCATGTGCATCCCAGCATCAAAAGCCTGCATTCCATGCATCATTCAAAGCTTCCCAATTTTCAAAAAGAAACTCAGTTGCTTTGGACTCGTTAGTCCCCAAAATTTTCAAAAAAAGTCAGTTACTTTGGACCAATGGGTCCCCGAAATCTCATTTTCAGAAAATCATCATGACACCGAGTTAGTGAACTCCATCAGCACAGAGTTAGTAAACTCCCACAGAGTTAGTGAACTCCTTCCACAGATCACAACGTCGCGTACGAGCGCGCGGCAGATCCTACAGACTTCGTTAAGTCCATCGGATTAATTGTGTCAACCTAAGGCATAGCGTAGATCCATTGATCATATCAGTTCCGGACCTGATATTGATCGGCCGCTCGAAAAGGCCACCCCCAGAGCTCGGACTCGACGAGAGTCCGTTAAAAGGTTTTAGGCAACCTCCGAATTCTCCAATTTACGGCACTTCCCATTTACTGCTTTACGCAATTTACTGCTTTCTCGTCGACGCGACAAGTGTTGACTCTCTCTCTCTCAAAAGAAGAGAGATCAAAAAAAAAAAAGAGAAAAAAAGAAAAGGAAAATTCGGGTTTCTCTAAGTAGACAAAATTAGTATTATTTCTGAATTCTTTATTTCTATTTTACCTCGGAATATGTTTCGGCCAATTCATATTCCTTGGTAAAATCCAAATAAAGAGGGGCAGCTGTCATACCCTAATTTTGTCCGCCTAGGTTTAAAACCCTAATTTTCCGCAAAAATAAATAAATTGAGAAGTGTGGTTTTATTTTGAAGAGTGAAGAGCATTGTGCATGCATTTTTGGGTTTTAAAAGTCATTCTAGGGCTTTTAAATTCATTGTTAGAGTGGAAATGCATTTGTTGTTAAAAAACAAGGTTTTTAGGGCAAAAGGGTATTTTGGTCATTGTCCAAAATAAGATAATTTCTCATCAAGAATCATTGTGCAATTTTAGAGAAATTTATTTGAGGCAAAACATTTTTGGTCATGTATGTATGTATGCGCATGCATGCATACATTGTGCACAAAATTTCAAAAAGGATCAAAAGGGAATATTCTACAAAAAGTTCCAAGATGTGATTTTTATGACATTTTTGGTCATGGTGATCCCATAAAATGGCATATTCCTCAAGATACCTTGTATGTGACTCAAATTGGTGTATTTTTGTACAATTATCTTGAAAAGAATAATCAAAAATGAAGGGATAATGGAATGGTCATATAATAGTACAATAGTACAAGATGACAACTAGCAAAACTTGGTCACCAAGGACCCCTCCCAATGTTGTGTCGCCTATCCCTCTCATTCCCTCTCATATTTTCATTTTTTGACCTCAATCCATGTGTGATTCAATCCTCACCCTCCATTCAAATTTTAGATGCAATCCTAGGGTGAGATGAGATGCACAATGACCTAACTACCCTTAAACCTAATTGCTTTCTATATATACCCTATTAACCTCACCTCACAAAGGAGGAAAAGCTTTTGGCCTCACCATTCACTCATAAACCCTAGCACACAACTCCTTCCTCACCTTCTCTCCATTTATGCGCCACCCCCTCTCCCTTCTCTCTAACTCACTTCTTCATTTCTCATCTACCCACACACATTCAATCCATCTTCCAAGCCTAAACACTAATTTTCAACCATCAATCCTTCATAAAATCACACAAAAGTTCAAGATCAAGGGTCATTTTTTGGAGATTGAAGACCAAGCTTGAAGATAAGTTGATTTGGTTGATTGTTTCTTCATCTATTGTGTTTATTTGGAGCTCATCTTAAGGTTTGTGATTCCTAGACCCCTTCTCTTGTAAATCCTTGCATAAAGTCATCATTTCTTGCATATTTGTGAGATTTCCACTTCCAAAAATGTAGACCCTCTCTTTTAACTTCATTTTTATGCTTGTACATATGTTAATCTCATGAATCTTTGTTTTGATGCTTTGATTTTGGGGTTATATGAATGATTTTGTTGTTTTAATTGAAATAAAATGTTATTTGCTTTGATGATAATTTCGCATGCTTGAAATAAATATGTGTTTTATGATTTTTGTTGGTTCTCATGGTTGAATCTTGTGAATAAATGCATCTATGTTTGGTTATGTCACTCGCTTGCTTGATTTGGTTGACTTGTTGAAATAAATTGATGATTGGCCATTAAACTTGTAAATATTCAAACCTATGTTGTTAATTGTGAAATTTGTGATTTGAGAAAAATGAATTTGGGTTTTGGTTCATTTATGGTCCACAAATGATCTTGGGTTATGCTAAGTTGGCAAGAGATAGGTTACTTCAACCTTGATGCCTATGCTTGTAAGCATTTAAAAATTCAATTCCCATTTGATGTGCTTGTGAAATGTGAGCAAAAAGGGGTCTATAAACAATTGAATTTGCGCACATGATCGGTCTCCAATGACCTTGATGCATCCTCAAGTTTAATCATGCTTTCTTTGCTCTTTGAGTTTATTGTAAATTGTTGTTTGAAGCTTGTGAAGTTTTGGCAAAGGATAGGCCACTTAGAGCCTTGATGCACCGTTGCATTGTCTTAATAAATTGCAAAGGATAGACCGCTTGGAGTCTTGATACACTTTCCATTTCTCAATCGGCAAAAGATAGGTTCATTTAACCTTGATGCACATGCATTTTGCATATTCATGCATTCTTACCTATTCTTGCATCCTTGCCTACTCATGCATTCTTGAATTGAAGCTTGGTACTCCATGCTTGATATACTTGTTTATGTGCTTGTGGTGCATTAAAATGTTGAATTGGTGTTCACAATTTGCTTGTTTTGATTTCCACCAATTGTTACTCGTTAGTAACTCTCCAAAACTTCAAAACCATGTTGCATACAAAAAACAACTTGTTACTCGTTAGTAACGTTCCAACTTCAAAACATTTTTTTGCATTTACATAATCATTGATAAACAACTTCACTTCTTCTCAAAACAATTCCAAACTATTTTTCACAAATCAAACTTTGCTGAGGATAATGCGAAGCCTTTGCTTGCACGATTGTCAACAATGGGGTGCTAGTGGTGATCACTTGGAGTGTTTGCTCAATTGATTATCATGAACACTCATTTTTCAAAAGAACTCTCATTTCACAAATTAAAAACTTTGTTGAGGATAATGCGAAGCCTTTGCTTGCACGATCGTCAATAATGGGATGCTAGTGGTGATCACTCGAAACCTTTGTTGTTTGATCACTGTGAACATTCAATTTTCACAATTAAACAACTAAAAAATAAAGAAACCTTTTCTCGACAACCGAGAACTACGTAAGCTTTGAATTCTCCATCGCACTGGGAGATACGTAGGAGCGGGTCACATTCCCATCAAGCACGACAAATGAAAACCATTTTCTTTTGAAAAAAAAAACAAACCCTTTTCCAAAACAAGGCAATTTCTAAAAACAAAACAATTTTCGAAAACAAGAACTACGTTGCTTTGATTCCCTCCCCAGGATACGTAGGCACGGTGCCCTCCCGTCAAGCGCAAAAGATTAAATTTTCCTTAAGTTTTTTCCATAAAGTAAGGAGAGATAAAGAGAGATAAAAACAAAGCATTTCTTAAATCAACCTTTTAAATCACACGTCAAATCGAGGTTCCCTTTCAGTAGAAAGGATGTGTGGGGTGCTCGTACCTTCCCCATGCATAACCGACCCCCGAACTCGAATCTCGTGGTTCCAAGGACCATTGTCTTTCAAGAAAGGTTTTTTTCAATGTTTTACCTCTAAAAAAATATTGGTGGCGACTCCAATTCATGTTGTGCGAAGAGAAATCCCTCCAAAGGATTTTTCGGGGTGCAACAGCTGGCGACTCCACTGGGACCTTTCTTTAGTGGGTCAAGCCAATCGATTCGACATGTGATTTATTTCGTTGATTTGAATGCTTTGTTATATCTCTCCTCCTTTCCCTTTCTTCTTTCTTTCCTTTGCCTTTAGAAACATGCTTGCATTATTCTTAGAATTGTCGTGTGCATTCTTGTGATGTTGTGCTTGCGTGCATTGTGTGTTAGCCTTCTTCCTCTTCTATATTTGCTTCTTGAGTAAAATAAGAGTAGTTTCTTCTTCTTCTCCTCTTACTTTCGTCGTTTATATGCTTTTCTTATACATTTCCCCAATCCTAGCATGTTCCCCTCTTCTTTGCTCCCTTTCTTGAGGTAAGCTCATGCATTTCCCCTAATCCTATTATGTCCCCTCTTCTAGGCTCCCTTTCTTAAGGTAAGCAATGCTTGGGATTGTTGTTGGAACCCTAGGTTAGTATACTTATGTTGAAATGATATTGAACCCTAGGGTAGTGTTAGCCTGTAATTTCGACAGGCTTCATTAAAGATGGTCAACATGGCTTGATTTATATTTATTTCACAAAGACCATATATTTCGACAAAGAAAATGGTCATGCGCAAGGTAAACTCGACAAGTTTCCAGGGAAGCAAAAACAAGAGAGAGGAAAATCGACACAGGCTTTCGACAGACAGAAATCAGGGCAGTTATGCGTTGAAGACTAGCAGTTGGTCGAAGCGTGACAGAGCAGTTTCGGTCGAGAGTAGGAGCGGTTACTTGGCCGAAAGTAGGAGCAGTTACTTATTTTCAAATTGTTAGGCAGTTACCTAGTTCGAATTTTCCCCCCTTTTTCCCTTGTATAAATAACTGTTTCTGAGAAGAAACAAGGGTCGCGAAAATCACAATACACACCCGATTCCTGAAACTCTAACTTCCAAGCCAGAGCGAAAAACGAGTGGAAGAATCCCTGTATGTGATCGTGTACCATTTTTATGATTCAATGCAATTTGTTCTTCTTTTCTTTACGATTCCTGCACCATTTACTGCTTCTTTTCTTTTCAATTCTGTTAATCATTTGCAAATCGTCCCCTTTTCTACATTTTCTGAAACAAAAACTTTTGCAATTCAAAGGCAATTGCTTTGAGATTTTTCTAGTTTGATCTCACAAACCTTCTAATAAAACTAGTGATTGTTTGCTAAAAACACCAGCAAACAAATTGGCACGCCCGGTGGGACTTTGCCTTTGATTTTGTTCATTCTCGTACTCTCTTATTTGTGTTCGCTGTTGTATGCACTTAAGAAGTGGTAAAATGGTTCGTTCTGGTACGAATAATGCATCTAGTTCCAACCCTGTGGTTTCACAAGGGCAAGGGACAACAATGGATTCTGCAAGCATTAGCGCAGGACCATCATCGTCGATAACCGTTCCTTCATTATCAATGACTAATGTTGGTTCAACGCAGTCAGAAATGGCATCTCTGCCTATGTCTTTGCCGTTAAGTTCAGGGCTTCATAGCCCTTACATGGCAATGGGAAACGGTTTAGACCCACGTTTGAATAACGTGCATCTACCCCCATTTCCTTTGGGAATGTATGGCATGCCTACTGGAATGCCACATATTTCGACCTTTTCCCCTACACATGTCTCTTCTGAGAGCGTATTTGGTCGAAATCCCCCAGCATTAACCAATACGTCTTTGTTGGCCTTAAGACAGCAAGTAGATGAGAGTAATCACGATATGGTTAATATGCTTACCCAACAAATTGGTACAGTTTTCAATCCATTGATTCAAAATACCAATAACAGTTACCAAATGTTGGCAATTCAGATGAGTAGGATTGCAGACTTTTTTGGGGTTCCAGCGGTTAATAATAGGCACGTTCCTATTATTGCGGGTAATGCGTCGCCAGTTAACCCCCAAGAAGCAGTTGCAGTCGAAACGTCGACAGTTGTAGGCGAACTACAAGGGGCAGTAAACCACGTCCCTGAAGTAGTTTTGGTAAATAGACACCAGAACGCTGATGAAGTTGTTAGACAAGTGCAACAACACAATGTTGGCGCAGAAAACAATATAGCTACTTTAGTCGAAACAATTTTGGCGCAGAATGGCCTTAACATAGGTTTACAAAGGCCTAACTTCGTATCACCATTATGTGAATATGTATTACAAACTGAGTTACCAAGGGGATGGAAAGTTCCCAAGTTTACTAAGTTTGGTGGTGATACAAATGAGTCCACAGTCGAACACATTGCTCGTTTCTTGACTGAGGCTGGGGACTTATCACAAAATGAAAATTTGAAGATGAAATGCTTTCCAAATTCTCTAACTAAAAATGCTTTCACTTGGTTCACGACCTTACCCCCTGGTTCTATGTACACATGGGGGCAATTAGAAAAGGCATTCCATGCACAGTTTTACATGGGCCAGTCGAAAATTAGTCTTAAAGAATTGGCTAGTGTTCGGCGCAAAATGCCTGAAACTATTGATGATTACTTAAACAGATTTAGGCTGTTGAAATCTCGTTGCTTCACACAAGTCCCTGAACATGAGCTTGTCGAAATGGCTGCTGGTGGCCTTGATTACTCAATTAGAAAGAAATTAGACACATCTCATTTGCGAGATATGGCTCATTTGGCTGATAGAGTTCGACAAGTTGAAAGGCTTAGAGAGGAAAAATCTAGAGCGAATAGGTATCATAAAAAAGAAAAAGTGGCATATGTCGAAGAAGAATTTGACGTTACATATAGTAATGTCGAAGAGGAGGAGATAGACGTGGCTGAACTTAAGCCTGGTCCTCCTTATACCTGTAAATTATTAAGGCCTGCGAATGGGAATAACCCTGTAGAGCCTAAGAATGATAGATTTATGCCTAAGACTTATACTTTTGATGTTACTAAATGTGATGAAATTTTTGATCTTTTAGTAACTGATGGTCAAATATTAGTGCCTAAAGGCCTTAAAATACCAACTCTTGACCAAAGAAAGAAAAAGGGTTATTGTAAGTTCCATAATTTTTTGGGGCATAACACTGACCGTTGTGTGCTCTTCAGGGATATTGTGCAAAAAGCAATTGACGAAGGAAGACTCAAATTTGCTGATAAGAAAATGAAAGCTCCTATGCAGATTGATGTTGATCCATTGCCTAAGGCTGAAGCTATGTACTCTGAACCTGTCGAAGCTGATGTAGGAATGGTGGATGCTCAAATGGCAGACCCTCCTAAGTGTGTCAAGACTGCCACCGAAAAATTAAAAGGTTTTATGTATGCTGAAGGTAAGAAACAGGAGGTGACCCTAAAAGAATATGATGGGAAGATACATGCTGTGTATCCAAAGGCTGAGGAAGAGTTGATAGATTTCCTCAATCGATGTAAGTGGAATAACTCTGAAGTTATGCTTTGCCCAAGGTGTAGTGCTGTCTTCGATAAAGAAGCAGCTAAAGCTGTCGAAGGTTATCAGGATCAACAACAACGCAAAAGAAAATGGCTTGATAACAGGCCAAAATTTGACTTTGCAAAAGGAGATCTTCCTGGCTATGAGGCTAATGTGTCAGCAAAGCCTTCAACAAGTAAACAGCAAATTGCTAAGGAGAAGTCCTCAGCACCAGGGTATTTGAAGCTGTCAACAGGTAAATCCTTTGTTCCAAGTGCTAGTGCTCCTGTTGAAGCGTGGGTACCCAATAATCAACGTGCTAAAGCTGTTAAGCCAGGTACTGATGCTATTAAGTTTAATTATAAGAATAACTATAAGGGTAAGAACCCCATGACTAGAACACAGTGGCGTCGTTACCAAAGACGGCAGAAGAAGAAGGCACACTTTGACATTAACCAAGTTCCAAGTCATTTGGCTAATAATCAAGTCCCACGCAGCATGATAGTGGCTAAGAGTGAGGTTCACAAAGCTGAAGTTGCCACAAAGAGGAATGCTGATGCTGCTAGTCATGTGTGTGCAGCGAATAAGGCCAAAGGCAAGGCTGTGGTAACAGAAAAGCCAAGAAGGCCTACTCTTGAAAGAATATTTCCTCCATTGTCAACAGTGAAAGAAAGAAATGCTGATTTCGACATGGATGAAGACATGGAGTCTGATTTCAATGATTCTGAAGATGACCTTGACGTTGTTTGCAATGTGGTATCAATACTGCCTCTTGAGTACGATGTTATCACGGTACCAAATGACGTTGAAGAAGATTTCACAGAGGACATGGCTCATCATAAGCCAATGTGTTACTATGTGATGAACGATGGTTGTGTCGAAGACCAAATGGCTACCTTCGAGAAGCCAGATATGAGTATGAAAAACCACTTGAAACCCCTGTATGTCCAAGCCAAGGTCAATGGTGTTGGAATTAACAAAGTGTTAGTGGATGGTGGAGCTGCAGTGAATTTGATGCCGCATGGTCTTTTGAAGAAGATTGGTAAGTTCGATACTGACCTCAGGCCACATAACATTGTCTTAAGCAACTATGAAGGCAAAACTGGCCACTCTTTGGGGGCCATTGAGGTGGACTTAATTGTTGGTTCCATAAAGAGGACTACATTGTTCTTAGTGATAGCCTCTAAAGCGAATTTTAATTTACTCCTTGGTAGAGAGTGGATCCATGGAGTTGGTGCTGTCCCTTCAACGTTGCATCAACGTTTAGTAATGTGGAAGGAAGATGGTTTGGTAGAGTATGTTGAAGCCGATCAGAGCTACTTCCGTGCTGATGTGAACCAAGTTACCAAGGAAAATTTTGAGAAACAAATGGCGAAGATTGCGCCATGTTCATCTTCTAATGAGGCATATGTTCCTGCGGATAATGTTTTTGCCTCAGTTCATCTTGACCCAAATTATGGTTTTGTTTGGGAAAGAGAAATAATGGGAGATGATAGTGTCTATCCTGATGGTGTTTTTCGACCAACGGGGTGGAACACTGGTTCTTGAAAGTGTTCTTATGTCAGTGCCCAATGCATGGGACAAAATTACGGCTTATATGGCCGAAAACAAGTTTAAAGCGGCTATGGAGGCCGAAATTATTCAACAAACAATGGCTGTCGAAGCCAGTGAGTTACATGAAGAAAATAGCATAGTCATAGATGGAAGACTTGATTGTATCTATGATAATGATCCATTAGGTTTTGAAAAGGATCCTAGAGATTTGACAAAGCATATGCAAGCTCAAGACACGTTAGAAGAAGTTGATTTGGGAAATGGCTCAATAAAAAGGCCAACTTATATTAGTGCAAATATTGATGTTTCTCTAAAAGCCCAAGTCATTACATTGCTAAGGGAGTTCAAAGACTGTTTTGCTTGGGATTACGACGAGATGCCCGGGTTAAGTCGAGAAGTAGTGGAAATGCAATTACCAATTCGACCAGGGAAGAAACCAGTGAAGCAAGTGCCAAGAAGATTTGCTCCTCAAGTGTTGGCTAAGATCAAAGAGGAAATCGAAAGGCTATTCAGAAACAAATTCATCAGAACTGCCAGGTATGTCGAATGGTTAGCCAATATAGTTCCTGTAATAAAGAAAAATGGGACTCTTAGAGTTTGCATAGATTTTAGGGATTTAAATAATGCATCTCCCAAGGATGAATACGCAATGCCTGTGGCAGAAATGCTAATAGATTCAGCAGCAGGATTTGATTATCTTAGTATGCTCGATGGTTATTCTGGGTATAATCAAATCTTCATTGCTGAAGAGGATGTGGCGAAAACTGCTTTTAGATGTCCAGGGGCATTGGGTGTTTATGAATGGGTAGTAATGCCCTTTGGCTTAAAGAATGCTGGTGCTACATATCAGAGGGCCATGAATTCTATGTTTCATGATTTTATTGATGATTTTATGCAAGTATACATAGATGATGTGGTGGTTAAATCTTCCTCAGAAAGTGGTCATTTAGACCATCTTCGCCGTTCTTTTGAAAGAATGAGGAAATATGGATTGAAATTAAATCCATTAAAATGTGCCTTTTGTGTACGTGCAGGTGATTTCTTGGGTTTTATAGTGCACAAAAAAGGCATTGAAATCAATCAAAATAAGACTAAGGCAATTATGGAAACGAAGGCCCCTTCGACCAAAAAGGAGCTTCAGTCGTTGCTGGGAAAAATCAATTTCCTACGAAGATTTATATCGAATCTAAGTGGCAAAATACAAGTTTTTTCGCCATTATTAAGACTGAAGAAGGAAGAAGAGTTCAAATGGGAACCAATGCATCAAGCAGCCTTCGACGAAATCAAGTCTTATTTGATGAAACCACCAATTTTGTTGCCTGTTATTAAACACAAAGTGCTCAAATTGTACATAGCAGCTTCTGATAGAACAATAGGTAGCATGTTAGCACAAGAGGATGATAGTGGTATCGAAAGAGCCATTTATTACCTCAGTAGGGTCCTCAATGATGCCGAAACGAGGTACACTCCTATAGAAAAGTTGTGCCTTTGTTTGTATTTCTCGTGTACAAAGTTAAAGCAATATATAAAACCAGCCGATGTTTCTGTTTATTCGCATTTTGATGTTATTAAGCATATGTTGTCGAAACCAATAATGCATAGCCGAATTGGTAAATGGGCTTTGGCTTTGTCAGAATACAACTTAACTTATCAACCTCTAAAATCAATTAAAGGACAAGTGGTTGCTGATTTTATAGTAGACCATTCTGTTGTTGAAGAAACATTAAGTTTTGTAGACGTATATCCTTGGAGGTTGTATTTTGATGGCTCAAGCCATAAACATGGAGTTGGGATTGGTATTTTAATAATATCTCCTACTAACATTCCAACGAAGTATAAGTTTAAAATTCGAGATGTTTGCTCCAATAATGAAGCTGAGTATGAGGCTTTAATAGTAGGCCTTGAAATTTTACTTGAGCTGGGGGCAAGTCATGTCGAAATAAAAGGTGACTCTGAGTTGGTGGTCAAACAATTGACAAGAGAGTACAAATGCATTAAAGAGCACCTTATCAGATACTTTGTTGTTGCCAATGCTTTGTTAAAAAGATTTGAGTCTGTTCACTTAGAACATTTACCACGAATTGATAATCAAGTGGCAAATGAATTGGCACAAATCGCTTCAGGCTATAAAGTTTCAAAGCGAAGCCTAGAGGAGTTAATTGAAATAAAGGATAAAATCATTTCTAATGACTATTCTTCGTCACTATTGTCAACACCTACAACTGGGGGGGCAACAGATACAAATGCAAACGAGGAACTAGCTGTTGTTGAAAAACGTCAATTTTTTGGTGACTTTGACTTAGCAGAAATTCTTGCTCTTGACAATATGACCAATAATGATTGGCGAAGGCCTATTGCGGAATATTTGCAAAATCCCACAAGAAATACCAATAAAAAGGTAAAATACAGAGCTTTGAGCTATGTGATAATTGGAAACGAATTGTTTAAAAAGACTCCTGAAGGAGTATTATTAAAATGTCTTAGTGAAAATGAGGCATATTTAGCAGTTTCCGATACACATAGTGGAGCGTGTGGTTCACACCAAGTAGGCCAGAAAATGAAGTGGTTATTATTTCGACAAGGAATGTATTGGCCAACTATGCTGAAAGATTGCATAGAATTTGCCAAGGGATGCCAAGAGTGTCAAAAGCATGCTGGGATACAACATGTACCTGCAAATGAATTGCATGCCTTAGTCAAACCTTGGCCATTTAGAGGTTGGGCTCTAGATGTGATTGGAGAGATAAAGCCAACTTCGTCGAAGGGCCATAGATATATCCTTGTGGGAATTGATTACTTCACCAAATGGGTTGAAGCTATACCTTTAGCCAATGTTGATCAGGAAGTAGTGATAAGGTTTATTCAAAATCATATCATTTATAGGTTTGGAATTCCAGAAACCATTACTACAGATCAGGGATCAGTTTTTACTGGTAGAAAAATGGTAGAGTTTGCTTCCGAAATTGGTTTTAAGTTATTAACTTCGACACCATATTATGCGCAAGCCAATGGACAAGTAGAAGCTGCCAATAAAGTTATTATTAATTTGATTAAAAAGCATGTTGGGCAGAAACCCAAGAATTGGCATATTACCCTTGATCAAGCGTTATGGGCTTGTCGAAATTCACCTAAAGAATCTATCAACACTACTCCTTATAGGCTAACATTTGGACACGATGCAGTGTTGCCTGTTGAAATTTGTCTACAATCAACAAGAATTCAAAGACAGTGGGAGATTCCCTCTGATTATTATTGGAATATGATGCTTGATGAATTGGTTGATTTAGACGAAGAAAGGTTATTAGCTTTAGATACGCTTATTCGACAGAAAGAGAGGGTAGCTAAAACTTATAACAAAAAGGTTAAGTCTAAAGCCTTTAATTCAGGTGATCTAGTGTGGAAGGTCCTATTGCCTATGGATAAAAAAGATAGAGTCTTTGGTAAATGGTCCCCAAGTTGGGAAGGACCGTTTAAAATTTTACAAGTTTATTCAAACGGCGCATATGAGGTCGAAGAGATTGGCGCTGATGAAAGGATTTTGCGTATAAATGGTAAATACTTGAAAAAGTATAAGCCAACGTTGCACGAAGTTAAAATAACGCTGGAATAAATATAAAGAAAGCGTAAAAACATGGCATTTATGTTGCCAAAACATGGTCAAAGGCCGAAACTACAGGCTATTCAAGTTCAAGGTTTGAATATGGAAACAACACTTAACAGTGGTGACATCAGGTATACAGCTATTTTACTCAAGTGCAAAGTTATTTCGATGGTGAATTCAAAAAATGTCTTTCTCTTCTTCCTCCTCAAGTTCAGTCGAAAAAGACATTTTTGGGGGGCAATTTGTTAGCCTGTAATTTCGACAGGCTTCATTAAAGATGGTCAACATGGCTTGATTTATATTTATTTCACAAAGACCATATATTTCGACAAAGAAAATGGTCATGCGCAAGGTAAACTCGACAAGTTTCCAGGGAAGCAAAAACAAGAGAGAGGAAAATCGACACAGGCTTTCGACAGACAGAAATCAGGGCAGTTATGCGTTGAAGACTAGCAGTTGGTCGAAGCGTGACAGAGCAGTTTCGGTCGAGAGTAGGAGCGGTTACTTGGCCGAAAGTAGGAGCAGTTACTTATTTTCAAATTGTTAGGCAGTTACCTAGTTCGAATTTTCCCCCCTTTTTCCCTTGTATAAATAACTCTTTCTGAGAAGAAACAAGGGTCGCGAAAATCACAATACACACCCGATTCCAGAAACTCTAACTTCCAAGCCAGAGCGAAAAACGAGTGGAAGAATCCCTGTATGTGATCGTGTACCATTTTTATGATTCAATGCAATTTGTTCTTCTTTTCTTTACGATTCCTGCACCATTTACTGCTTCTTTTCTTTTCAATTCTGTTAATCATTTGCAAATCGTCCCCTTTTCTACATTTTCTGAAACAAAAACTTTTGCAATTCAAAGGCAATTGCTTTGAGATTTTTCTAGTTTGATCTCACAAACCTTCTAATAAAACTAGTGATTGTTTGCTAAAAACACCAGCAAACAGGTAGACGACATGCTGTTGCTTGATATTGTCTGGACTGTTTTGGTTTCCCTTTGCAGGTGGGGTTTGGGTAGATTTTTAGGTGTTGTGCCCTCATCACACACTGCACACCTTATATTTGTGAGCATTGAGTGGGGCCTAAAACCCAAGGTCTGCAAAGAACCCTAGGAGAGTGGAAATGAGTAGTGACTGCCATTCGTAGACCGTTGTCTGTCTGGCTCTCATGAAAGTTTCGCCCAAGAGTGCGCTTTCTTCATGATACCTCACAATCGGTAGCTCTCTACGATTGTGGGTGTATTCATGAGAGAGACTTTAGCTCTTGGTTGCCATTGTGAGGCAGTGACCAGAACCCACATGGGAGGATTACCCTTGTCGTTGACTTTAGAGCCTACGATCTTTACCCATTTGTAAGACACGGGGGCACGCAAATTGTGTGTTGCATTAGCTTAGGCATCCTCTTTCGAAACTCTTTTACCAAAAATGTAGAAAGTAATTTCCTTTTTCCCTCATAAACACCTATATGAGGTGGCATATAGCGGGTATTTTCAAAAATGTTTTGAACCGCCACCAATAAACATCATTTTCTTCTCTCTTTTCTATGTAAATAAAAGGTCATAATCATCACATCTGCCTCATTTTGCATCATCATCATTGCATTCGCATCTAACAAAAATTTTGAAAAAAACCTCCATTCTTTGCATCCTCCATGCATTAAAGTTGTTTGCCGGAGATCGCAACGTAACACAAAGTCTTGTCATAGGTGTGTAAGAAACGGAATGGAATCAAAAGGCAAAACCGTTTTCAATTCAAGGCTTCCTGTTGTGAAAGAGATTGATATGGCTAGTCTGAAATAGTATGCATCCCTCCTAGGTCCTATTGAGGTCAGGTCTTTTGACAAAACCTATGGGAACATTCGCAAGCTGCTACAACTAGAAGTGCAAGAGAGTGCCATTGCTGCCCTGTGTCGGTACTATGACTCGGAGATTCGCTGTTTCATTTTTAAGAATTTCCAAATGGCGCCTACCCTAGAAGAGTATGATAGGATTTTGGGCTTTGATCAATCCAAGTTTAAGCCTTATCAATACCAAGGGGAGTATTATTCTGATGAAAAGCTTGCTGCCTTGTTGCAAATCAGTGCTGAGAAAGTGCGGGCCCATAAGATAGAACGTAATAAGGTATTTGGGTTTCCTCAAGAATACTTTGAGAGTTTGATGACCAACTATGTAGTGTCTGATGATTGGAATTCTTTCAAGCAAGTGCTAGCTCTGACCATCTTCGGCATTGTGCTCTTCCCTCAGATAGAGAGGCATGTGAGTGAAACTGCAATCGGTGTCTTCCTCGCCTTCAAATGTGCAAAAAATCCTATCAACCCGGTTCCCGCAATCCTCGTAGAGACATACCGTGCCTTCACTCGTCACCATGAATTCCCAAAGAATAAGATGTGTTGCTCCTTCCCTGTGTTATATGCTTGGTTGATCAGTCATGTGTGTACCAACAAAAGTGATGTGAAGGATTTGCTTTCCTATGCCTTGGGTTGTAATCCGAAGACTATGAACTCTCAAGAGTGGGTGCATGCTTTCAAGAACCAAGATGCTCTCCAGATTCGTTGGTTCTCACCTAAATGTTGGGTAGACAGGCCTTCAGTGGTATTTCGGTGTGGGAGTTTTCAGAACGTTCCTATCATGGGAACCCAAGGATGCATAAACTATAACCCCTCTTTGACCTTGCGACAGCTCGGATACCCTATGCGGGATTCACCCTCCGAAGCTATGCTGTTTCGTTTTTACCTCCACGCGGGGATCCCTAAAGACGAGAGTCTACTTCGGCGAGTCCTGCAAGCTTGGGAAACCGTAGTGCGGAAGGACAGAGAAGAGTTAACCAAGAGGACCACTGCTATCACTTTTTCTCAATGGCTTGAAGGGAGGATTAGTGAAACTCGGTCATCCAACCAAGAAGTACCACTGCCTGAGGAAAAGATACAAGAACCTCACATTCCTACCATTGAAGAATTGGAAGAGGTTAGGTTGGCCATGTCAAAGGTGGGAGAAGAGAAAAGGGCTCTGCAAGATAGATTGAGAAAGATGATGCCAGACAAGAAAAAGCTAGAAAATGAAAATGCTTTCCAAGCTGCAACTATTGAGGAAGTCAATAGAAAACTTGAAATAGAGGGGAAAAGCAAGAGGGAAATGCAAAAGCACTTGAAGGGTGCCAAAGAGGAAGTGAAGAGGTGCACCACCAAGATGAATGAGGCTGTAGCGGAAGCAATTAAATGGAAGAGGCTATATGAGGATACATGGAAAGAAGAGCAAGCAGTCAGGCACGCACTAGTTAAGTCAAGAAAAGACTCTCGAATAATGAAGCTTGAATTGGAAGATCAATTAAAGAGTGTCAAGCAAGATCGGGAATCTATTGAAGGGATCCTGAGGGATTATCAGCAAGCACTAAGAAGGGAACAAGGGAAGTCGGAAAGCTTGGCCAATCATGTGCAGTACTTGGAAGGGTCTTACCTCCGGCTAAGGGAGAAGAGTGACTATTGGGAGAGTCAATTTGCGGAATTGCTCAGTAAGGTAAAAAGTCAACAAGTCTTTGAGGAATTGAAAAAGGAAGGCTTACATTGGAAAGACAAGTTCTCCAAGTTAGTTTGGTTAGCTAATCAGGCTGTGAGAGACATTCCCAAGAAGCTAAGAAAGGCGGATGCAGAAATGAATCCTTTCAACACCCCTGTCAAGGTGTGTGAGTTTGTTGAGTACTGGAAAATTCTCACAAAAGAACTCCTGGAGAAAGCCCGGGGGGCAGCTGAGAGCAAGAAGAGGAAAAGGAGCGAGGAGTTGAAAGCCATATGCCTTTAAAGTTCCCTTTAGAGTATTGTAGCGATCCTTAGGAAATTGTAATTTTCTTTAAGAAGTTGTAACTTTCTTTGGAAAATAGTACTTTGTTTAAAATCATTGTATTGCACTCTTAAGGAATATTGTACTTTGATTTGCTTTCTATTTGTGATACTCCTTCGCATTCCATTTAATTGAAGTACGTTTGTTTTGCCTTGTTGCTTCCAACTTTGTTGCAATCCTAAAAACACCTGAACCTTAACACCTATGACAAGACGAGTTGCACCGCGATTCCCGGCAATAAACATAATAACATGCATATTGCATTGCATTTGCATCATTTGTCTTTGTGTTCATAAAAAAAAATGTTCCGTCCACAGAAGTAAGACAAGCTGGTTAATCATCGGTATTGGACGCGATCACAGGCAAGAAATATGGCCAACAATCAAGACAACGCGAATCTGGGCAATCATCAACCAATCTAGAATGATGCAGTTCCAGAAGGTCCGAATCCAAATGGTCAGGGTCAGCATGATCAGAATCAAGAGAATCGAGAAATCAGGGCTGAGATGGAAGTTATAAGAGCTCAAATGGCAGAGGTCATAAGAGTGTTAAGTGCCTTAAGGGATGCTGGCATAACTGAAGGTGCTACTGCTGCAGGAGTGGATCCTCCTCCTGAACCTAGAGTCTCTCAGGCTCTCCAGAACGTGCAATGGCCTCCTTATGGTCTCCCATTAGGGTACACACCCCCTGCTGCCGGTGCAAACCCAGAAAGTGGTCCTTCGGGAACCACAGGACAGGCCCAACCTGAATCAGCTGTGAATGAAGTTGGAACGGGGACACCTCAGGTTCAAATTCAGATTCCTACTCCTGCTATTACCCCGGGAATTCCGATTGGCTTCAATTCTCCAGCAACAATCCATCCACAAGTTCAGGGTCCAATTCCTCAGATTATCGCTCACTCACGTGACCCACACGTGACCCCAGCTGTGGTGTCGATGAATAATCTTCACTACGGTGTGAGTGGTTTTCCGCCGAATTACCCTGATGAAGCTAGAAGTCAGTACCAGATGTTAGAAGAAAGATTGAGAGCTGTTGAAGGATCAAGTTCTCAGGGTCTGTGGACTATTTAGCAAGGATAGCAGTTGTTGAAGAGGTTTGAAGTGGTGAAAGCGGCATCATCAAAACATTTGTGTCTTTGTCATGCATTTCATAGCATTTATGAGTGATTGTTGATTTTCATGTAGTTTTTCAGTTCAAAACAATTTTCTGTAATGCAATCCTTTGGCTCTGCCCAAGGCCTTAGGATATTTCAATAAGGGCACACATGTTTCCTTTTAGTATCATCATCAATAAAATGTTATTTTGAATTCCTCAATAAAATTTCTTTCTTTCATTTTGTCATTTGCTTTTCAATTCATCCCAACACGGATCAAAAACAATAATAAATGAAAATAATCTTTGAAAACAACGACGCCAATGGTTCATATTGTGACTCTGATTACCCGATTAACCAAAATGAGAGAGAGGCTGAAGACAACTGGGATTTTTCTTCGGAGTTAATAAGTGAAGAATTGGCTAAGGCTGTAGAAATTCATGATGCCACAACTAGGTTGGGCAATGAAGTCAAAGCACAAGTTCAAGCAAAGTGGGGCAATGCTGAGGAAACCAAACAAATGTTACAAGCGAACCTCTTTCGCGACCAAACCCTTTCCCTTCCTCAGATCAACCAACTTTCCCATTTCCCATTACAAGTACCCCATCACAAAAAAAAAATTCATAACCAAATGCCTGCCATCGCCACCTTCCTCACTACCAGTGGCCCTTCTACAAAATCAACCCATCTCATTTGCTCCTCCCTCTGAACCTCCTGTCACCCCAGTTAATACCAGAACCCAATCAAGCATCCTCCAACCGCTGCAGGGGTTTCATTGCCATTATCTCTCCAATCACCCCAGACAAGGATCACTTCAAATATCCAAAAATAGTGTATCACTTTTATCAGCTCACTCAACTCAAAAGCAAAAAAGGAAAAAAATCAGAAAAAATGAAACAAAAAAGAACAGATTCAAAAAAAATGAAAATCCCAAAAATGAAAAAACAAGGGAAAAAGAGACGAAAGAAATATAAGTTGTGAGCTGATACATTTGGCCATAAAGCGTAAGAGATCCTTGTCTCAATGAACCTTCCTACACCTTGTTGTGTATGACCACCCTTTCTTCCATAAACCTTCAAACACTTCATCATTCCTATACATCTCTCCTTTCATAAAACCGCAAACACTACCTCGACCTCGTCATCCCGCCCTCCACAAACCCTCAGTCATTCCTCAGACTCCACCATCAGATTTGCAATCAAGCTGTTGTGCAAGAATAAGAGAACAAAGTGGTCCGTCCTCATAAGGAATCAAGTGACATGATCAATTTGAGCAAAGGAGAGGATTGACGCCATGATAAAGAGCAATGAATCAACAAGTTTGTGTAAATCACCCTTCTGACATAAGACACTTGCCATTATAACAAAGTCTGTAATTACCAAAGTTCGGTCTGTTGCGCAGCTTTCCAAGCTAAGGTAGTCACAAATGACAGTATGAAGACTCCAGGTCAAGCATCATGATCCCTCCCTACGTCACCCTAAAAATGGGGCAGTTAGAGACAATCAACAAAGGATATCAATGACGATGATGACCTTCATGGAAATCAGGCTTCGTTTTACACTCTAACAGGGGCAAACCCCATATGATGGAAGTAATACTTTCATTGAGCCTTATCAAACCAAAGTACATTTGTCATATGTCAGAAGAAGATTAAGAGAAAGCTCAAACCGAAGAAAGCTCATCCTCAACAGTTTCAAAGAAGACTCAATGCTCAAAAAGATCATGAACCTCCAAAGGGATTCCCATGGAGATGAACCCAGTATCATGAAGACGAAGAACTTATTCTCCGGAGGGGCCTTTAATTCTCGCAAAATGGGATGCAAGAAAAGAAAACCCCAGTTTCCAGTAAATTCAGATACAGTCAGAAAGGAGTATGCCTAAAGAAATAAATGAAAAAAGAGAAAGATGAGCCAAGTAAGAATCAGCTTGCTAGGTTGAAAACCCGCAAAGGGCGGCCTAGGCAAAACCAGAGCGACCCGGTGGATTGAAAACCTGCAAAGGGCGAACCAGGCAAAAATTAGGGTCAGAAAACTTGGACTTGAAATGAAAAAGGCAGTCAGCACTCCCAAAAGTTTGGATAAAGGGGTGATCAAGGTCATGAGTATGGACGATTGGCATCGTTACTTCAAAAGAAAAAACACAAGATCTGCTTCCCCTTTTTCTTGTATTTTTCCAGTTTAAAAATTTTTCAATGTACTTTCAATTGGCGTGACCTTCTGCACGTCCAGTTTCCATAACAATAAGAATTCAACTTTTTCTTCCATGTGTTTGCTTTTCGTGTCTTTTATCTTCACTTATTCTGTCTCTTTGTTTTAAAATAAATGTTTTTATGATTGATGATACTGAATTGTGAAACCTGTGCATGAGTCAAAAAGCATTACAATTATTGCGAAATTTCTGAAAATCACAGAAAAGAGGGGATCCCTCAAATAAATGAATTGGCAAAAAACAAACGCGGGCACAATCACTTCAAATGGCAAGCAAACTTATGCGCTGCTCTGGCATTGCTATTACCCTAGATGCTCCTCATGTCTCAGGCCCAAAGGAAAAGATTTGCACCAAAGATTAAAACAAGGTTTAGTGATCAGCAAGTGAGGCTTCTTTCATGCCAAAAGTCAAGACATTCATAGAGAACCAAATATTTGCACTGAGAGCACCACTCAGATCCAAAAGTTGGGGCATTCTCTTCACCACCCACCCACCCTGGTCTTGGGAAAGTTTGTTCATTGTCCATCCCATTCATATACCACCCTCAGTTCATAACCAGTACCATAACTTCATCCCCTTTCACAAACCCACTCAAAGAACCCATTTGAAATTGTCATTCTAAAGTGGGGCATTTCTATAACTGTTCACTCCCGCTCAAATGAGCAGAGTTCTCCCTAAAGTCATTCACATCCATAAATTCCTGTCGGGGCAGTCTCTCAACTCACTGTCCTAAACCAATCCCAAGTTAAATGACTCACTCGTCCACATCTGCACTCTTATGCATACTTACTAGTCAATGCTTTCAGAGAGAGAGAATACAAATTGATCATGTGGTGTTTAAAGTTCAGTCATCATGGAAATGGAAAGGAAAATAAGTGAGCTTGTTAATAAAAACCATGAGAACACCAGAGTTTGAATCAAATCTAGTTTTTCCAAAGAATGGTCCATAGCCATCTCAATTCCTTGCATTCAAAGTCTCGCGTCTCATCATCATAAAAATGTTTACAAAAATGTTTAAATACTCCAATCATTCATCCTCCTCATGCATGTAGGCATTTCATGTTATTCAAAGCATTACATTCGCATCATCCACATTCATCACAATAAAAGCAAAAGAACACAGACATTCCATAGCATTTATCATCATCACATCAAACATCAAATCAGTTTTCAAAACAAAAAGAGGCATTCTTAATAAATAGTCATAGTCGTCACGATAGGACGCTTGAATTGATCACTCAAGAATCCTAAAGTCCCTATGCTAAAAGAAAATTAAAAACATATCATTGCATCCATGTGCATCCCAGCATCAAAAGCCTGCATTCCATGCATCATTCAAAGCTTCCCAATTTTCAAAAAGAAACTCAGTTGCTTTGGACTCGTTAGTCCCCAAAATTTTCAAAAAAAGTCAGTTACTTTGGACCAATGGGTCCCCGAAATCTCATTTTCAGAAAATCATCATGACACCGAGTTAGTGAACTCCATCAGCACAGAGTTAGTAAACTCCCACAGAGTTAGTGAACTCCTTCCACAGATCACAACGTCGCGTACGAGCGCGCGGCAGATCCTACAGACTTCGTTAAGTCCATCGGATTAATTGTGTCAACCTAAGGCATAGCGTAGATCCATTGATCATATCAGTTCCGGACCTGATATTGATCGGCCGCTCGAAAAGGCCACCCCCAGAGCTCGGACTCGACGAGAGTCCGTTAAAAGGTTTTAGGCAACCTCCGAATTCTCCAATTTACGGCACTTCCCATTTACTGCTTTACGCAATTTACTGCTTTCTCGTCGACGCGACAAGTGTTGACTCTCTCTCTCTCAAAAGAAGAGAGATAAAAAAAAAAGAGAGAAAAAAAGAAAAGGAAAATTCGGGTTTCTCTAAGTAGACAAAATTAGTATTATTTCTGAATTCTTTATTTCTATTTTGCCTCGGAATATGTTTCGGCCAATTCATATTCCTTGGTAAAATCCAAATAAAGAGGGGCAGCTGTCATACCCTAATTTTGTCCGCCTAGGTTTAAAACCCTAATTTTCCGCAAAAATAAATAAATTGAGAAGTGTGGTTTTATTTTGAAGAGTGAAGAGCATTGTGCATGCATTTTTGGGTTTTAAAAGTCATTCTAGGGCTTTTAAATTCATTGTTAGAGTGGAAATGCATTTGTTGTTAAAAAACAAGGTTTTTAGGGCAAAAGGGTATTTTGGTCATTGTCCAAAATAAGATAATTTCTCATCAAGAATCATTGTGCAATTTTAGAGAAATTTATTTGAGGCAAAACATTTTTGGTCATGTATGTATGTATGCGCATGCATGCATACATTGTGCACAATATTTCAAAAAGGATCAAAAGGGAATATTCTACAAAAAGTTCCAAGATGTGATTTTTATGACATTTTTGGTCATGGTGATCCCATAAAATGGCATATTCCTCAAGATACCTTGTATGTGACTCAAATTGGTGTATTTTTGTACAATTATCTTGAAAAGAATAATCAAAAATGAAGGGATAATGGAATGGTCATATAATAGTACAATAGTACAAGATGACAACTAGCAAAACTTGGTCACCAAGGACCCCTCCCAATGTTGTGTCGCCTATCCCTCTCATTCCCTCTCATATTTTCATTTTTTGACCTCAATCCATGTGTGATTCAATCCTCACCCTCCATTCAAATTTTAGATGCAATCCTACGGTGAGATGAGATGCACAATGACCTAACTACCCTTAAACCTAATTGCTTTCTATATATACCCTATTAACCTCACCTCACAAAGGAGGAAAAGCTTTTGGCCTCACCATTCACTCATAAACCCTAGCACACAACTCCTTCCTCACCTTCTCTCCATTTATGCGCCACCCCCTCTCCCTTCTCTCTAACTCACTTCTTCATTTCTCATCTACCCACACACATTCAATCCATCTTCCAAGCCTAAACACTAATTTTCAACCATCAATCCTTCATAAAATCACACAAAAGTTCAAGATCAAGGGTCATTTTTTGGAGATTGAAGACCAAGCTTGAAGATAAGTTGATTTGGTTGATTGTTTCTTCATCTATTGTGTTTATTTGGAGCTCATCTTAAGGTATGTGATTCCTAGACCCCTTCTCTTGTAAATCCTTGCATAAAGTCATCATTTCTTGCATATTTGTGAGATTTCCACTTCCAAAAATGTAGACCCTCTCTTTTAACTTCATTTTTATGCTTGTACATATGTTAATCTCATGAATCTTTGTTTTGATGCTTTGATTTTGGGGTTATATGCATGATTTTGTTGTTTTAATTGAAATAAAATGTTATTTGCTTTGATGATAATTTCGCATGCTTCAAATAAATATGTGTTTTATGATTTTTGTTGGTTCTCATGGTTGAATCTTGGGAATAAATGCATCTATGTTTGGTTATGTCACTCGCTTGCTTGATTTGGTTGACTTGTTGAAATAAATTGATGATTGGCCATTAAACTTGTAAATATTCAAACCTATGTTGTTAATTGTGAAATTTGTGATTTGAGAAAAATGAATTTGGGTTTTGGTTCATTTATGGTCCACAAATGATCTTGGGTTATGCTAAGTTGGCAAGAGATAGGTTACTTCATCCTTGATGCCTATGCTTGTAAGCATTTAAAAATTCAATTCCCATTTGATGTGCTTGTGAAATGTGAGCAAAAAGGGGTCTATAAACAATTGAATTTGCGCACATGATCGGTCTCCAATGTCCTTGATGCATCCTCAAGTTTAATCATGCTTTCTTTGCTCTTTGAGTTTATTGTAAATTGTTGTTTGAAGCTTGTGAAGTTTTGGCAAAGGATAGGCCACTTAGAGCCTTGTTGCACCGTTGCATTGTCTTAATAAATTGCAAAGGATAGACCGCTTGGAGTCTTGATACACTTTCCATTTCTCAATCGGCAAAAGATAGGTTCATTTAACCTTGATGCACATGCATTTTGCATATTCATGCATTCTTACCTATTCTTGCATCCTTGCCTACTCATGCATTCTTGAATTGAAGCTTGGTACTCCATGCTTGATATACTTGTTTATGTGCTTGTGGTGCATTAAAATGTTGAATTGGTGTTCACAATTTGCTTGTTTTGATTTCCACCAATTGTTACTCGTTAGTAACTCTCCAAAACTTCAAAACCATGTTGCATACAAAAAACAACTTGTTACTCGTTAGTAACGTTCCATAAATTAAGTTTTCCATAAATTAAGGAGAGATAAAGAGAGATAAAAACAAAGCATTTCTTAAATCAACCTTTTAAATCACACGTCAAATCGAGGTTCCCTTTCAGTAGAAAGGATGTGTGGGGTGCTCGTACCTTCCCCATGCATAACCGACCCCCGAACTCAAATCTCGTGGTTCCAAGGACCATTGTCTTTCAAGAAAGGTTTTTTTTCAATGTTTTACCTCTAAAAAAATATTGGTGGCGACTCCAATTCATGTTGTGCGAAGAGAAATCCCTCCAAAGGATTTTTCGGGGTGCAACAGACGGTTAGCGTAAAGTTTTAATTTAAATATGTGTAGAGTGACCCAAACTCTACTAGAGTTAAATAGTCAGCGATACCTAAAGATCATTTGACTACTCTTCGGAGTTAAGGTTAAGTGAAGTTTAGGCCGTCGATGGCCGGTTAACATATAGCCAAGATTATTATTGTGATTTGGTTTATTGTTTGATTGATTTGTTGTGTTGCTTTTTGGTTTGCTTTGATTATTTTAAATGTTATGAAATGCTTATGTGCTATGTGTGATTATTTGATTTAATATCTTACTAATATAGGTATATTGAGAGGCATGATTTTTATTTCAAAATAATAATGACATTAAGATTTGCATAATGAACTTCGTTGTGGAATGTAAACTAAGAGTCATAAAGAGATCTAAAGTAGAATGAAAACTTAACCGTAGTGCAAGAAGTAGTACAAGGTACTGATCAACAAGATGTGTAAGGCATATAGACTAAGATGTGATCAAACATAAGCATGTAGATTGCATATGTGTTGTAAGTCCACAGCCGTGTGGTATGAGACACATGAGGTCAAGTATCGGGTTGGGTCCTTAGTAGGACATATTTATATTTATGCCGGCCAAGTGGGGTAATGATAAGATTAGATTATGGTGACAATCATATGGCGTTCCTGACGATCTGTGGTAACGTTTGTGGCATCAGGATATGGTCAGAGTAAACATATAGTATTTACATATACTCATAGATAGAGTCTGGAAAATATGATATGAATAAAGTATGGAAGATAAGAAGGGAGGGACTGATCAATTGACCTCACCATGAATCTTGAAAGGGCATCAATCCTTCCTGCAAGTCTTTGCACTTTCTTCATAGAGTTGGGGCTCCTCATCTCAATCACTACTCGACACTTGTCCGAATTTGCTTCTATCCCTCTGTGGGTGATCATGAATTCGATGAACTTTGTAACATCCGAAAGTTGCTAAGTTTAATTTTTGAGATTAGGTTATAATTTTAATAAATTATTGCTAATCAAGTTATTTGGTTAATGATTAAGTTATAAATTGATTGTTTGAATTTGTTTGAAATCATGGCTAAATGAATAATTATAGTACATTGTGTGTTAGTTGAGTAAGTTGCATTGGGTATTGTATGAATAATAGTGGGAGGTGCTAGAAACACAAGGGTATAATGGGGATTTCCACCCAACTCACTTTACCCTCAACTGAACTACTTAAGACATTCACTGACTCCCAGATTTCACTCACTTTGAAGCACACACTCATTAACAACAAATTCAATTTTTAAAAAGAGAGAAAGAGGGAGAGTAGAGAGAAAGAGAGATTTCGAGTTGAGAGAGAGTAAAGGGAGAAGAAGAAAAATTCAAAACCATTTTTCTCATTCACCCGTCTTGAAAATTGGTCTTCTTCCCTTTCCATTTCTTGAGTTGAGTTTCTCACTTGGAAGAAAAACAAAACAAAACTTCAGCCGCACAACCATCTTCTTCTTCTTCTGGTCAAACCTTCTGTTGACTTTTGGTCATCCTTCTATTGACTTTGGTCAACCTTCTGTTAATTTGGACAAACCTTCTTTTGACTTAATTTAAGCTTATCATATTTTAACCTTCTCAAGGCTTTTTTTACCCTTGCAACTTGTTGAACCAATGTAGAGCCTTATTTTGCTATGTTAGGAAACCTGTTCTTATCACTTAGCAAACATATTAGATCACACTTCATTAGAAAACTTAAATCTTACTTAGTTTGTTATCATCAAAACTTTAGAATGAGATTCTTATTCCAACAATGGTGGTTCATGGAGGAGGCTCCAAGGCATGGCTGTTATTCGCTCAAGACAGCGTAACAAATACGACAAACGGAGAGTGCATGAACAGAGGGCTCCGATTAGAGAGGGTTATGGAGGCTTCATGGAAGGTCATGGATGGTGTGGAAGTGGTCAGAATCTTACCCTAGAGAGATCACATTTTTGCACACATGTTTTGAACCGATATTTCATAAGGATTTTAAACATGTAAATCAATAACACCTAGCAAAATTATGATTATCATATTTGATATTTTAACCATTCAGAGTACAGAAGTTTAATGATAATCATTGTTCGTCCTGACAAACAGAAAATTTAAAACAGACATGTTTTTGTGAGTTCTTTCACAAATACCTAAGCATATAAATTAATTTGAACATAGCAAAAGATGATTATCATATATCATGTGAAACATTTTGAGTATAGGAGTTTGATAATCATGCATACTTAGAAACAGAAATTAAAAACATAACATGTGTTGTGACAAACAGTTGCCACAAGTCACATAGCAAAATATCACAAAAGAGTAGTTGAATTGTCATGTTACAAACCCCAATTTCACTATCTAACTAAGTAGCTAATACTAAAACTTAATCTCTATTCTCCCCCCTTTGTCAACAACAAAAAGGAGGAAGAAAGGAAATTAGGCTGTTACTTTGTAGAAGAAGAGTCATCTGAGGAGTTTGAAGAGGCTGCAGGCTCAGATATGTCTTCAAATGGTTAAGGGAATGGAAAGTCAGGTACTTCCACATGTGGAACAACAGAGGGAACAACCATTCTCCACCATCCACTAATGGTAAGCAAAGTTCCTCTGTGTTTCAATCCTATTCTCTTTCTGCAAGATTCCAATGCTTTTGAGGAGATGGTTCTGCTGAGCTCTCATTTTCTTCATTTGCTTCTCATGTTAAGCTTTCATCTTCCTCATGGCTTCCATCAGATCCTTCTTTTCCCCATAAGTCATTGATTCTTCCTTATCAATAGAGGGCTTGCTGCTTTGGGGTGCCTTCTCAGAAGAGGAGGCAGGAACATTTAAGTTCTGGTAGAAGGATCCAATTGATCCAAATTTGGTACGCATATCAGAAGGGAGTTTGGAAGGGCCAGAAGCATCAAGCATCCTTGGAATAGAAGAATCATAGATTGGTGTTTGAGACACCAGAAACTTGTTAATGTTTTTTGAGGCTAGAGTGTTGCCAAGAGATACCTTGGGGTTTTCTTGCCATTGTGAGAAAGGATTCACAAATTGTCCAGTTAATCCTTGGACATCATGGTGAACTGGAGTGGTTGATGGGGCAGGAGTGTTTAGCATTTCAGTTAATGCTATGGAGGCAAGGAACTCAGAGTTGGTTTCATGGAGATTCACTAGTGTTAGGATATCAGTTGAGTCTTGAACAGTGTCAGTTACAACTTGTGATATGGGAGACATCGACTCAAATGGTTCTTCTTCTTCCATGTGAGGAGGTTGATTCACCTGAGCTTGATCACCTAGTGTTTCCTCTGAGGACTCTTGCTCCCCCTGGGAGGAACCATATGGAACAAATGGTCCATCAGGAGAAAGTTGAGTGGCATTTTCATCATCAAAAGGTTGCATTTCTGCAACAACAGCAAGTTCCTCAGTTGCAGGCACTACTAGAGAAGGATGATTTGCAAGATTCTCTCCAGAAGGTTCTTGTGCAGTGGCTTGGTAGAGCATCTGAGGGATTTCTTGTGAAGATGGAATTCAGATTCCTTTGTAGCAGGGACTTCCTTTTCCAGTGTAAAGCACTAGATCAGTGCATGGATTAACTTGAGAAGGTTGTTTCTGATCTTCTTTGTTGCCAAATTCTTCACATAAATCATCATCCATTGGCTCATTAAGTTCCTCATCTGCAGCTAGGTGTTCAAGAATGTTTTTCCAGCTCTCAGATGGTTTAGTATCAGCAACTAGGCTCATTGAGATGATTGATCAGTGATTTTGATAGGAGATGGAGGGGTGTTGGCAGAGAGTTCAGCAAATGTGATTGGTTCATTTTGAGTTATAGCTTCATTTGGCTCTTTGGTAGGTTTTGGAGAAGGTTCATTAGATGGTTCTAGCGGAGGTTCTCGAGAAGGTTCTGTTGTTGGTTTTGGAGAAGGTTGTGGTGAAGGTTTTTGAGGTGATTTTGGAGATGGTTCAGAGGATGGTTCTTTAGCAGGTGATAGGTTTAGGTCCTGGTTGATTTCAAGTTCTTTTTGTGGAGGGTTTTCTTCACTAGAGGATCTGGCTTGTGTTTGAGAAGGTTAGAAAACAGCTCTATTTTCTCACTAAAAGGCTTAATCAACATTTGTTTAGCACTTTTTGACCAAAAAATAGTTTTCTCTTTCATGCAATTTTCATTGTCAAAAGAGAGTTTCTTCGATTCAAAGAGTTTGGTCAGAAACAAGCCATAGGGAAGGGAAGTGGTTTGCCTAAGGGTTTTCACTATATCAATCATGTAGTGGAAAATGATGTAGGGCAAGTTTATCACATACCTCTTGTACATGTGATAGATTAAAAGCAGATCAGCAGGTTTGAGTGTTTCAAAGCTTTCTGCCCTTGGAACCAGAGTGTGAGCCACCATGTTGTGCATGATTCTTGCTTGATCCTTCAAAGCAGATGAGACCAAGTTATTCTTTGGGTTCTTCATTAGTTCTTTCAAGACATCCTCATGGTTGACATTTAGCTCATCATAACTGTTATTACCATACACACTTAAACCATGGCATGGTATGTCCAGAGCATTAGCCAGTACCTTGGGGGTGATCACCATGCTTGTACCTTTCACCTGAGTTGTGAAGTTTGTTTTGTCATTGCTCACATTCATGCTTCGATAAAACTCTCTTACCATGTTAGGGTAAATGAACTCTTCTTGAGACAAGAGATTTCCCCATCCTTGTCTTGCAATGTGAGGGAATAAATTCCGGCCAGCATTCTTAATTTCTCCTAGCAAGTAAACTCTTGCAGACAGAATTCCTCTTTTTTGCCATTTTTCACGATCATACACTTGAGAAGGTTGAATTTCTTCAAGCTTCTCATCCAAAACAGTTTTCCCTTTTTCTTTTTTGTGTTTTTCTTCTTCAACCATCTTTCCTTTGCTATTGATAACACTTTGTTTGACACTAATTTTTGGTTTCTTAGAAGAAGGTTGTGCGAGATCACTGGAGCGTCGTTTTCCATGAACTTGTTCTGATCCTTGATGATCTTCGAGAAGGGGTGAGAGAGGTTTTGGATGATTTGGATGCAGAAGGCGTTGGTTTAGACGAAGGAGCAATAGGAGGGAGAGCTGATTCCTCCTTTGATTTTGGTGGCAATGTTTCTAGTGGAGGGTTTTGAGTTGCTTGAATGTTTGGAATTTTCGTTCTTGCCATTTCAGAGAGTTTGCGAAGGTGAGAAGGAGATGAAGTACAAGAGTGGATTGAATAGTGTATTTGTTTAGGTAGAGTTGTTGAAAAAGATGAAGAAATGGGTTGATTTGATATAAGGGTGTAAGCGCAGAGAGTAGGTAGGTTTGGAATCAAAAAGATAGCTATTGGAGTTGGCAGTTTAGACGGATGATAAGGCTACTTATCAACAATGATAGTTTTTAATAAATTGTTCACGTTTACTTTGTAAATGGTTCCCTAAAGATTCAACCTACTCAAATGAAGTTTCTCAAGTGAACCTTCTCATTACTTGAGAAGGTTGGGGTTTCTTGACAATTGTACTATTTTTAAGGTCATTTTGAAATGTATAAAGCCTTTCTAATAAAGATTTTGCCTTTGTTCTAACAGAGGCTTGGAATGTTATCATGTAATTGATGCTTGCCATTAATAAACAATTAATTTCACATCCTTTCACAGATATAATGATATTCAATATCAACATGTTTTAGAATGTTGAATGGAATTTTGTGAAAAATATTTTCAGAGTAGGAGGGGACATATGTGTACTTTAATGAGTAGTCCTCCAATCTTGATTTTTGATCAACAGTATTTGTGAATTGTACCCATCATCAATTTCATACTTCTTTTTCACCAAGTTGAATTCTGAGCCCCTATTTGGTTCTTATGACTGATTGATGTTTACTAGATGGAGCTAGATTTCTTACAGAAATTTTTAGTCATAGCCTTTATCCATGATTGATATTTTATAGCTTTGTATCCTTAGGTTCAATCATTCTCCATCTTTAGGCATTTTGAGAAGGTTGGTCAGAAGCTTAAGTAGCTTCATTTAATAGTTGAGAAGGTTGAGGATAAGCTCTTTTTCATCTTTCTCAGAACTATTTTCATTTTCTTGACCTTCTTGTTTGACTTCATCATCAATCACTTCATCTGTACCTGTAATTTTACTTAAAAGGATATGCATGCTTTCTTCTATGATATGAGTCCTAAGATTATTCCTCTATAAGCCTTAGGTGCTGGTGAAAATCCCAGAGTAATTCCTTTATCTGACTTAGGGTCAGAACTTTCCAACTTGTCTTGATTATTTAAAATGAAACAAGTACAACCAGACACATGAGGGCGGGCAATATATTTTTTCCAAAAACAACTTTCTGATAGACACTCCATTCAGAAGGTAACATGCAACATTAATGCCTTTTGTGAAAAAGTTTCTTTTCAACTTTTGACTTACTCAAAATGGTTTTGAAAAGATTTATTTTCAAATTGCTTCCCTGTAATTACTTCTTTCATAAAAGACATTTGATCCTTTCTTTGAACTTTCTTTTAGAAAACTTGAATGTTTCAAGAGATTGATCTTCATTTTTCAAAAGTAGAAGCCAAGTAGTTCTAGAAAATTTGTCACCAATTATAAAATAACATCTTTTTCTAAGGCTAGTAGTGTTGATAGGATCACTTGAGTTAATGTGCAAGGAAACCATTGGTTTATAAGAAGTAATTATATTTTTGTTCAAGGCTGGATTTAGTATGTTTACCAAGAACACATACTTCACACAGTTTTCAAAAATAATTTTTAGGTGACCCAAATTCCTTTTTGGAAAGATTTGAAAAGTTTTGCATGCTTGTGTGACCATCTCTTTTGTGCCAAAAAATATTTGACCTAAGACAAGTTTCTTGAGATGATTCATCAAGACATAGACTGTATAGATTCTTATTCCTAGATGCAGTGAATAAACATTTACCAGATGAGATTTCCTTAGAAAGCAACTATCTAACATAAAAGACATTTTAAAAGTTTCTATCACATGGTTGACTGATACTAAGGGAATTGTGTTTCAACTTTCTATATACAAAACAATTTTATTTAGGGGGAGGAAAAGTTACCTAAGGTACCTATTCCTTTGATGAAAGCTTTGTCATCATTGCCAAAGACAACATAGCCTCCATCTATTCTCCCCATAGAGAGAAATTTATCCTTTTCTCCTGTCATGTGCCTTGAGCATCCACTGTCCAAGAACCACAGCTTGTTCTTGGATGCTAAGAGGCATTCCTCTTCTAGATCAGATTCTGCCATCATGCATGAGTTGGTTGATTCTTTGTCAGATTATGGATCAATGCTTTGATGATCTTGAGAAGGTTCTTCTATGTCTGTCATGAGACACAGATAGGCTGTCTCTTCTTCTTTTTCTGAGTTTGTTTCTTTAGAGTCATCCCAAGAAGCTAGTAGAGCCTTTTTCTTAGGATTGAACCTTCTGTTGCCTCCTTTTTGTTTTGGACATTCATTTTTGAAATGTCCAGGTTTATTGCATTCAAAGCATAATGGAGGAGTCTTGGTTGAGCTTTCCCCTTTAGACGTGTCTTTCTTAAAGAATGGCTTTCTATTGTTCTTTTTGAAAGCCCATCTTCTTTGGAGATTAGAGCTAATTCATCTTCTTCATCAGTATCATCATCATTTTCATCACTTTCTCCATTTGACTCATTCTATGCTTTGAGAGCCACAGTTTGAGAAGGTTGAGGAGATTTTTGAGTAGCTTTGAGTGCAATGGTTTTTGTCTTTTTGGGATGCAATTCATCTAAGATTTCTTGCTCATGCACCTTTAATGATCCTAGTAGATCTTCTATTTTGAGAGTTAACAAATCCTTTGCTTATGTTATAGCAGTCACCTTTGGTCTCCACACTTTGGGTAAGCATTTCAGAAGCTTTCTGACTTTGGATTGATTTGAATAGGTGTTGCCAAGAGACTTAGATCATTTGTTATGGTTGTGAATCTGCTAAACATCTCTGAGATCGTTTCTTGCTATTCCATTTTGAATGTTTCAAATTTATGGATGAGAAGGTTGATCTTGGCTTCTTTGACTTGATCAGTTCCTTCATGAGCAGTTTTCAATGTATCCCAGATTTCTTTGGCAGTTGTTTTGCAAGCTACTTTGTCATACTCAGTTCTTCCTAATGCATATGTTAGATAAAATTTAGCTTGAGTTTAGAAGTACCATGCGCTTGTCATCAGTTGTCCAATTTTCTCTGGCTTTGGGAAGAGTTGTTCCATCATCAAAAGTTGTTGTAGATACCAATGGTCCATTTTCAACAATTCCTCAGAGATCAGTGTCTTGAGATTCTAGGAATAATCTCAGTTGATCTTTCCAATAATAATAGTGTTCACCAGTGAATCCAGAAGGTCTATTTGCAGAAGCTCCTTCAGGGAGGAACATAACAGATTTTGGGTTATTCATCACTTCTTCCAGGTTCTTTCCTCTCACATTGTAAAGTGTGCTCAGCCCCTAGAGGTGAGCTCTGATGCCAATTGAAGTGACTAAGTTACACAAGAAAGGGAGGTTTGAATTGTGTATCCTTTTTAAATTTCTCCAACCTGCAACCTTCCCAACAGATTGTACTCAAGCTTAACTTGGAGATGAGAAGGTTAGGGTTAGTTGTCAAAACAATTAATTCGTGTAAAACCTTAAAATATAAGACTTATACTGATAGTAAGACAAATATAAACTATGCAAGAGATGAGTAGGTTGAATGATGCATTTTGTTTTTAAAACTGTCTTGAGTGTTTCCACTCTTCTCCAAATAGGTATTACACTTGCTTTTGCTCAACCACATAAGACTTACAACAACCACTTTCTTTTGATCACCACACAAAAGACAAGTGCACTCTAGCACAGCTTCACCAAGCTATATTCACCTACTAAGAAACTCTCTTCTAGTTTCCTAAAGGTTTTCCTCTTCTGTTCTCACCAACACTCACCTCACAATCTAGGTAGTTTGATGGATTGTTCACACATACAATTTACAACAATGGTTTTGGGGTTTGGGATATTTAAGAGCTTGATACAAAGTAGACACACTGTGAAAACAATGATGCTAACAAGCTAGCACACACTCAAGAAAAAGATCCCAGATCTGAACTTGAAGAAGCTTTGAGTGTGGGATGAGAAGGTTGATTGCTTTGAGATGCTTGACTTTGTGTAGGTTGCATTTAACTCTCATGCCTTGGAACTTCAGAATGAACTCTTTAAATAGCCAAGGAAGATTAATATAGCCGTTAGAAACTTGAAGAGAGCCGTTTGGAATATCCATTGGGCCATAGGAGTGACTTGAAGTAATGTACAAAAGTTGACAGCTTTTGAACCTTCTCAAGACTTGCTTTATGCTTTTTCTGAACATCTGAACCTTCT
Source organism: Astragalus glycyphyllos (assembly GCA_963573325.1). NCBI lineage: Eukaryota > Viridiplantae > Streptophyta > Magnoliopsida > Fabales > Fabaceae > Astragalus > Astragalus glycyphyllos. Next base: position 26,887,980 of record OY754314.1, on the reverse strand, counting down.
TGAGCTAGATATGTACTCTCCTAGTATCCTACTAAACAACTATGACTTGAGTTGCTACTGTTGGCCAGCCTGGAACTGATTTAAAGGAGCCTTCTCAAGCTTCGTAGTATGAACAAACACTCCAAATGTAGAAAAGGAATAATCAAGCATTTCCTCTTTATTGTTTGAAACTTTCCAACACATTTATTGCAGGATATCATCATTTAATTCAGGTGAAAGACATTCAAGATGAGTTAATGTGTTTGCCTTTAAGTTGATACGGTTTCTGGCAAAGGTGGTTCATGGAGGAGGCTCCAAGGCATGGCTGTTATTCGCCCAAGACAGCGTAACAAATACGACAAAGGGAGAGTGCGTGAACAGAGGGCTCCGATTAGAATGGGTTATGGAGGTTTCGTGGAAGGTCATGGATGGTGTCGTGGTGGTTAGAATCGTACCCCGGAGGTTTTGTAGGTGCTGGTTCGCGGAAATGGAGGGGGGGAGATTTGATTGGGATTTGTGATTGGAGAGAGAGATGAGGGCGTGGGGGTTTGTAAATTAGGGTACGAAATTGATACATACATACATACCAAGAATCTTTAATTGATGATAGATTTTAGGACTACTATTCTGGATGTGAAAGAACTGCGAGAATGGTGGGGGATTTCGGGCAGCAATTGCGCCTAGGGTTGGAGACAGGAGAAGGACGAACCGAGTCGCACATAGGTTGGGTCCTGGAGCGGGTTGTGAGAAGTCCAACGGTTTTGGTGTGGTCTGGGTTGTGCGCTGAAGGGAATGGGTCACAGGGGGTGCATTTAGCAATGAAATAGGGGTTGTATGCGTTAAAAACAACACAAAAAAATCCTTTTTAAAGCCCATTTTGAATATCCAAACTAATTTAACAACTATATACCTTAAAATAAATTTCATAATAAATAATATTTCAAAATGCTAATATTTTATAAAATAAAATAATCAACTAAAACAATAATATTTCAAATATAAATTTTCTACAAACAACATAATTAAATAATAACAATAGTGCTTTTTTGACCTTTTATAAGCGTTATTAAAAGTCCTGAGGGACTAAAAGCAAAAAATCAAAATTTTATAGGGATCAAAAGTTGGTGAAATTTTTTTAGGGACTAAAAACAAAATACTCAAATTTTATAAGGACCAAAAACATATTTAACCCTAACAATAATATAGTACCAACATCGTATAAAAAAAGGGTTTAATATGATTTCAACATATTTGATAATTCAATTACACATAGATATATAAAATCATATAAAATAATAAATATTATTAAAATGTATAATTAGTAAGACCACAATATATCATAATAATTACTATTATATTCACGCATAAACCAAAAACATACTAAAACGAAAAACGGGGTGTAACACCCTCAACGACTATCTAAGTCTTGGGAAGAGAAATGCAACGGATCTATTGGGAGAAAAACTCTATAAATACCAATAGGTGATCATATTCGAGGTGTGAGAGTAGAACACAAGCCTTCACTAATTCTTCCCTCATACGGCTTCCTAAATAGCCTCTGAAGACCTATTGTCTCTCTCAACCATACTCAGTGAGCTGACACTTTACTATGGAAATATTTTGAGTATGTAATAGCTTTGGAAAGCATAGAATAATGTACACCGTGTAATCGTCCAAGCTAGTCTAGTTCCCAAATAGAACCACCTCATTTGTAAACCTTCTTAACAAGGAATTAGATGCCAAATTGTTAATGAAGATGCCTAAGTAGGATCTTAGGGGTTAGTGCCTTCCTAACATGACATTGGTTGCTGGAAATGTTAGTGAAGATGCCTAAGGTGTTCCTTAGGGGTTATACAGTTGCTACAGCTGTAGAAGAAAACTAGTGGAACATTTGATAGGACTATGGAAGAAACTATAAGTGTTGCAGCCTTGGTGGCTTTTAAGCTATTTGGAAATAGTGGAATTCTCACTGAAGGTGAGGAGTGGATGTAGCCCTTGAAGATTAGGGTGAACCATTATAACTCTCTTATTCATTTACTGTTTTCCTATATAGTCTACCTTACACAATAATTTGCTTCCTACAGAAAAACCTTCTTCCCTCCAGTGTAGAAATTTTACTACAATCTCAAGTCAGTTATGATTGAGATACCATCCATCATCTACCTGCAGCTATCTAATCTTCACACTAACAAAGTGCTGTGAGAAAGCCTAACTCACATGTGTAAGAAGATTCATCATTACCTTTCAAAACACACTATCTTCCTTACACCATCCATCATCTAATAAGAAACTCAAGATTACAAGTTATACCTTATACAGTCCTCTTAAGTCATGAACTACTTTATTCAACCTCATCTATATGCATTCTAATGAATAATATACTCAGAAGATAGATTCTATCTTCTGATGATCCTCAAGCGTTCTCTTAAGGAAGTACCACTTGTCCTGCTTACTTAAGAGATTTGGTTGATCTAAGTCAAATCTTAAAAAGGGTCACAATTCAAACCCCCTATTATTGTGACTCCCCTTGATATTTGTTGACTTCAATTGCTATCAGAACATCAGACTCTTGGGGTTAAACACACTTAACAGTGTGAAGAGAAAAAGATTCTAGATGAAGTGATGATCAACCAAATGCAAAGAACATGTTTTAGAAGGTTGTATCAAAATGTCTTATACCTCTGGTCTTAATTTTATGATGAGGAAAGAGTTAAAAAATTTGACCAGAAGGGCCAACAAGGGCAGATTGAAAAGAAGTGAACAAATCATTGGACAAAGCTGTAAAAGTACAAAAGGGAAAATCTTAGAAGCAAGAGTTCAACTTGAATCAAATATTGGAAAGTCAGAAGTATTCCTTTTCACAATCTATCAAAAGGATAACCAATGCATATACCTTGCAAAGTTGGTGATTTCAAAGGACATTAGAAAAGGCAAATGTGGTAAAACTGCAATATCTTACATCTAAATGTATAAACTATCTGGCTGCATATAAATGCTCTATTCTTAGGCCAAGTTTCTCTTTTAAAAGACCAAAATGAGTACACATGATTCAAATATCATATGAATCAAACAATTGCTTTCTAAATGTTGTTTTCACAAACTCATATTCTTTCCCTACAGGAATTAATAATTGAAATCATGTCCCTCTCATGCAGGGGCGGAGCCAGGATTTTTATCCAAGGGGTGCCGACAATAAAATGTATGACTTAATAAAATACACTTCTATAAAAAAATTGATATAGGTAATAATACTAGCCAAGTAAACCGTGAGAATGATATAGATACTAGGTAATAAAAAATAAGAAAAAGAAAGGAAAGTAGATAAAAATTTGATCTAATCTATAAAAAAATATTGTTAACAGAATGATATAGAAGATTTGAAAAAGAAAAAACAAATGAAAGATTTGGAAATTTTTTTTTTAATATATATAGGTAATAACACTAGCCAAGTAAAACGTGAGAATGAGATAGTGGGGCATAACCAAGTCAACCATGAGAATAATATAGTGACTTGCAGTTCCACATTGACATAGCGAAACTCCAAACTCTGGGTTTTTATATAAAAACTAATATTTTTCAGAATTTTGGGGGAGACCATGGCCCCACCAGGTCCCTCCCTCCCTCTGCCACTGCTCTCATGCAACTTTAAAACAAACTTCATACATGATCATTAGAAGTCAAGATGATATTTACAGAATATGCAAAGATTTCATTTCTGCACATCTAAGGACTGTGTTTAATTGTAATACATGTCTGATTGTATTTTCTATGTGCTAGGCATCTTGGATTAAAATTGCCCAACAGATCACTTTCTAAGATATCAACTCACACATGATGAAAAGATTTCATAAAATCAAACACTGAGTTATAAGAACATCTTAGAAACAAATGCTATATGATCACTATGCTGAATTCTTTCTATCTAGCTTTAGCCATATCTGAGAGTCAACAGAGTACATGCGGACATATGCTCTAATTTACAAAAATCTTATGTCATGCATCTAATGACCAAAAATTTATGTTCATTATTTATCATTTTGATTGTATTCATATAATGATATACTACATTGATCTTGAAAAGAAGCACACTAACAGTTTAAGAACCCAATAAGTCTAGGGTACCAAAATTATTTATTTCTTCTCTTGAAAGGCAAAATCCCATCTTTCTCACTAACTGTCATATTAGTTTCATGTTTCTGTGTTTCAAAATTAGTCAACAGAAACTTGAAAGGCAAAATCCCATCTTTCTCACTCTGTTGTGCTTGAAAATCAAAATCCTTTCTTCAACATGTTCTATTTTTCATTAAAAGAAAATCTCTGAACACAAGCTTACTAATGTGTGTCTTTTCACAAATATTTGCCACTTGTAACTAAGAACACACACATCTGTTTTACTTATAAGGTCCAGAAACTGAAAAACATGAAATTTTCATGATATTTAGTGTGTGTTATAACTACTAGACCCAGGACCCGTGCTTTGCACGCGTTGGCGAAGGGGGAGGGTGAATATCGTTCTTGATTGTTAGCACAAGAAGGAACTGTAAATATTTATTACGTGCAACGACAATAATACAAACGTGGGATTTCTTTTGTTCAGCAACATGATCAACAGAGTTGGGAATGGACTCTGTGTTCCGTGTGACATGCTATTTTCGTTATATTAATGAATTTGTGTCTTTGAGATTAAATTTAGAGTTTGCGCTTCGATCTTTAAAAATTGTAATCTATACATACATGAGAAAAGTGATTATGTGCATGCGTTGAGTTATTATTTTTGATTTTTTTGTTCTGTTTGAGCAACATCGTCAAGGGCATTGTGAATGCAACTGGTGGTCCCTGTTATTTTTCACCTTCTTAGAACGATTACTTTATCTCCACATTTACTTAAGAGTGTGTGCTCAAAATTTCAAAAAATAGAGTCTATACATGTATAAGAAGAATGATTATGTGCATCTATTGAGTTATTATTTTTTATTTTATTTATTCTGTTTGTGTTGGCTGGCACCCAATTGAAGGGGGAGGGGGAATATTGTTCTTGATTGTTAGCACATGAAGAATTGGTATGGAAGGCTGGGGTCTAATGTGGTTTGTCATTGGTGATCGAATCGGAAATAACTATTACGCGTAATGATAGTAATGACGAAGAATAATATGTTTTCTTCGAAAGTAGTGTCAATAATAATAATAATAATAATAATATATTAAAATCAAAAAGTATATGGTGAAAAGTATACAATAATATTTTTTGGTTGAAAGTAGTGTGGTTCGTGTTGTAAATTTTACAATGCTTATATATTTTCTGGTTTGTTAAGAAATATATTGTATTATGATGTAGGAAAAAAATGTCAATAAATAAAATAAATTACTATTCATAATAAAAGTAATGGTTAGATTTTTTGTTAGAGTTGGTACTGTTGATGTTTACAGGTATGATAGGAATTCAATTTTTGATATTGTTATGTATATAGTAATTAGTGTTTTGCATGGGGACAATGATGTTGTTAATGGAAAATTATAGGCATCAAAATCGGTGGTTGAGATTATAGTATGAAAAATATTTGAGATTTAAAAAAAAAGTTAATTGAAAGGGCTTTATGAATGGTCAGTTAAATAAGTTGATGAATGGTAAATAAACAAAGTAGGTGCAAATAGTAATGAGTTTCAATAATGTTGTACGAAAACAGATAATTGGAAAATATTGGTCCGTTATGACAAAGCCCAAGAGTACATAGAATTAGTAACTATAGGTCCGGTCAATTATATTGACAAAAAAAACAATTATTTAGATAATTTTTTGAAGGAACAATCGTGACTCATTAAAAACACACCGCTTTGAAAACTCACCAAGTACAAATAGATAGTTGTATTTGGTGTGCGCCTTTGTCATATCAGACAAAACTTGGATTTCCTATTCGTACCCGAAATCAAAACGTTTTGCTATTGCATCAACGAAAATCCACTTCGAACTACAAATGCGCTTGCAACTGTTCAACCAATGTCCATAGTGAAGGGAAAACGATGGAGCGCTCTGGTAGAAGACAGCGGGGAAGAAATTTTGCAGTGAAAAGGAATAAAAAAGGTCATAGTTTTCTTCTAAACTCAACTATGTATGGATAATAATCTGTTGTTGTTATTACAGAAGCAAAAAGAATCGATTTTTTGTTTGTCAAATGTGAAAGTTTATTATTTTTTAAATCCCTGTTAGCATGTTTAAAATAGAAACAATCTTGTGATTTTTCTTCAAAAATTTGATCAAAATTGTTTAAGTAATAGCATGTTTGAATAATCTAATTATTAGTGTCATTGTTTTGCATCTATAAATTTGTGCATTTTAATTATACTCTGTTTTGAGAAGCTTCTTGAAGAAGAAACCAATTTGGGGGTTGAATGCATTCTAGGATATTTGAAACAGCAACAATGCTGTAACTTGCGTTGAAATATTTATAAAAAATAGATTAACTGATTGCATGTTGCAATAATCTTATTTTTTACTGTATTAAAAGTTTGTTTTGACAATTTTGTTCAGCGGAAACTTCGGATGTGGACCCTTTATTGCGCCATTGACATTCTCGCGTTGGTGTTGGTAATGAAAATTATGTGATCAACATTTAAATACTAAAATGCATATTGTGAATATTTTTTTAATGCATTCATTTATTTTAAAGATGTTGCGTTTATTTTTGGAAATGTATGAAATTTTATTATTATTTGCAGAACAATCTATTAATGTAGCGGAAATAGATTCGTTTGCTTGTGCTTACAAATCTGTAAATTGCAAGGAAGTGGTAAGACATTGATGTCAAATTAAAATGTTATGATTATGATGGGATCAAAGTAAATGATTTATAGTAACATGGAAAATGCACTAATGCATTGAAATGTCTTTGTAGGTGATTCCTGAGGGGTTTGTTCAGAAATGGTGGCACATATTGAATAGTCCTATAGAGTTGGTTTCTTCAAGTGGTGTCAGATCAACGGTGCACGTGTGGAACGACGGAGGTAAGTTAGTTCTTGGAAATGGTTGGGGAGAACTTGCAAGCGCACATTCGAAAGGATGTCTATTAGAAGTTATGTATTTTAAGCACCTTGGAGAAAATAAATTTAATGTATGGTTTTTTGGAGAGGATGGTATGGAGGTGCAAGTAGTGTATGATGCATGGCGCTACACTCCTGTTTGCTTCTGTATTCCATATAGGAGACCGACTGCTGTCCATGTAACATCAGTAAGTAATGAAAATTAAATTTTATGTTTTCCTATTGTTTTAATATTTGAAACACAGTATCGTAACACTTTTTCCCTAATAATTTTTTGGTGTATAGAGAATACCAGGGGGATTTGTAGAGTTGCACAAACATTACCTAACAAACCCTATAACCATCCATTGCGAAAATGAGTCTTCATATGAAGTATGGTTTCAGCAGTTTGGGAAATAAATTTGGTTAGAGGAAGGGTGGGAATTTATGTTTAATGATCAGGAGATTAAGGGTGATTGTTATATGTTCTTCACTTATTTGGGGAATTCAGAATTCACTATGAAGATTGTAAGTGAAGTTGGTAAAAATCTGGAATACACTCGTTATGACTTTCTTGCAAGACACCCTACATGGTTGATTGCAAAGAGCTGCTGTAACAGTTGTCAAATTTGTATTAAATGTTATGATAGTTTTATTGCCTTAAATCAATTAAATGTAGCAACGATTTGTTTGCAGGAAGTGCCAATTCAAGAGGCTTCGAAGCTTGTTGTTGTCGGGCTGAAGAATTCGGAAGTGATGCTCCCAGAAGGTGAGATGGAAAGTTGGTTGGTCGTTAACATGGCATGCAACTGGTGGATCGGATAGCCAAATTTCATTGAAATGCAGTATACAGGAGAATTGGCATGAATTTACAAGGCGAGGGATAGTTATATTAGGAGATAAGCTCAAGTTCTTTAGAAGGGTTGGTGAAGCAGTGGTTAGGGTTGAATTGGTGAAATTGAGGTAATAGAAAAAATTGTCAAGTTGTGAATTTGTGTAATAGATATAAGTATGTAAAGTTGTGAAGTTGCGAATATGTGTTATATTTTGTGAAGTTGATATAGACAATTGCAGAACTATATATGTAATTATATATTTGGATCAAATATTATCCTAATTATGTGTTTGTCATTATTGCTATTTTGAGTGAAAAGGGTTTAAGAGAATTACAGTTATTGTATTGATTTGTACTATTACAATGGCTGCAGTGAATTATGCGGCGACAGAAAAATGTCCTCTATTTAGTGTTGCAGTGACTTTAGTGTTGCTAGGCAGAAATTCCTTTTGCTCAGCAATACCATCAATGTCAACGTGTGAATTTGTGTAATAGATATAAGTATGCGAAGTTGTGAAGTTCTGAATATGTGTTATATTTTGTGAACTTGGTATAGACAATTGAAGAATTATATATTTGGATCAAATATTATCCTAATTATGTGTTTGTCATTATTGCTGTTTTGAGTGAAAAGGGTTTAAGAAAATTGTCTTTATTGTAATGATTTGTACTATTACAATGGTTGCGATGGATGTTGCAGTAACAGGAAAATGCCCTCTATTTAGTGTTGCAGAAACTTTAGTGTTGCTGGGCAGCAATTCCTTTTGCTTAGTAATACAATCAACAAACATTGGAATGCACTTTGTGTTCCTTGTCACATCCTACTCTCGTTATATTAATCAATTCGTGTCTTAGACATTCAATTAAGAGTTTGAGCTTTGAATTTTAAAAAGTATAGTCTATAGAAACATAAGAAAAATGGTTATGTGCATGCATTAAGTTATTATTTTTCATTTTCTTTGTTCTATTTGTGTTGCCTGACACCGATTTCTCTTGCTCAGCAATATCGTCAAGAGCCTTGGAATGCAACTCGTGTTCCCTGTCATTTTTCGCCTTTATTAGATCAATTACTTTATATACTTCACATTTACTTAAGAGTGTGTGCTCAAAACTTGCTAAATTAGATCCTATACATGTATGAGAAGAATGATTATGTACCAATGAAGAACACTATGAGTCAGACTCAATAGAATTTGATCAATCCATTTTTCTGCTTTTAAGGTAGAGAACTGACCCAAGAACTCTCTTTCTTTATCAGTAATCAAATCAATGTTAGAATCCAGGATTCTTTTTTATCATCAATCCTTGAACCATGATCATTGAATTTAATTAATTAATATCTATGTATTTTATAGAGATTTTTATGGAAAATTTATTTCATATTGTTGTGTATGCCTCTATACAAAATATATATGCAAAGAATTATGAATTTAAATGTGCCATTTGATTGTTATCAGTTTTGTTTAGAAGTAATCATGAGCACTGGAATTAACTATATATTTGATAGTCATTGTAAAAAAAAATATAAATGAAATGAACTTATCTCATAAGTTATAAAGCTTTTAAAAGTCAATTTAAATAATTTTGCAACAATTTAAAGTAAAAAGAATAGGTGTAAATAGTAGGTCCTTTTAATTACATGGGTGCAAATAACATTTGAAAAAAATAAAGTCCATTACCAATAAGCCCATTTGTATATAGGAAAAAAATTGTTGAAAAAAAAGAGTCAAAAGCAATTAGTAAGAAGTTGAAGCAGTTAACGAAGAAATATTTTCAAAAGCACAGCACCACGTTTCCTCTTCTCTACCTTCATTTTCATATCGAATAAACAGTTAGCAAAAGAGAGGCTAACTGTTTGTCAGAAAGGGAAGTTCGTTTGCTTCAGTGGGTAAGTGCTTACAGTGTTTTGGGTTGAAATCATTCATTGTTCTTGTATATTTTCCCAAGAATTGTATGTTAATTAACTCTTATTTGTTACTGTAATTAAATTTTTATTGTTCATCTGAGGAGTTTGCTCACACACATTCTTCAATTTCTTTCGTCAAAGAGTAAAGTATACCAAAATAATCTAAAAAAACTTGCATTAGAAGAGTGAAATTACAATTAGGGATAAATAAAAAAGATGGTTTAGGATTTTACCTTTCCCAATTATCTTGTCTTGAATGTTACAATTACAACGTTATTGATATTACTGTTATTATAGGCATTTTTATTGTGTATTTGGAATGGAAAACTTCCTTGTAGCGCATGAAGATGAAGACTAAACAGACGTTGTAAGTTAATTCTATTTTGAATTATTATTTTTTGTTTAAGTTAAATTGTATCTAGTATTTTGTAAGATAAAAATATAATATTTTGTCCTTCCAGTGACTACCTACATTATTTGTTTCTCAGTACGGGCGTAGCCTGCAAATTCCGTTAAAAATAAGAACATCAAATGGAGTGGTATAGAATGTAGAGTTTGCCTGTAAACACAATGAAGTTTGGTTAACAGAAGGGTGGAGCAAAGTTCGAAAAGCATACAATTTATGTCTTAAACATGTGGCTTTGTTTGGTTATAAAGGTGATTCCAAATTCGATGTGTTATTTTTTGATGACACACACATTCTAAAGGAACATGCTGGAACTACAATCGACCCAGAAGCAAGAAAGTTCATCAGAATGATGAATACTGATACTACGAAACAAAGATTGGTAAGATATTATGCATAATTGATGTCCATATACTTAACAATGAGATATTATAATATTACATTTTTTAAATTTACATAATTGCAGATAATTCCTGTAGAATTTTGGCAACCAATAGACGGAGTCAAGTCAAATCCTTTGATAATCATGATAGAAAATGGGACAACATTTTTGGTAAAGTGGACAAAGAAAAAAGGTAATTTATATTTGATGGAAGGCTAGAAAAAAGTTGTGCAAGAATGCTCTATAAATATCAATGATTTTCTAGTCTTTCGGATGGAAGAACCAGAAGAACTAAGGACGGGCATAATAAGAATTCACCAAGAGAACATGGTTAGTGGGCACTATGCAGCAAGTGTGGGCTTCATTATAGGATCAATAGCTAGTATTTTTGAAGTCAAAAATGAGACTAATGAATATCAAGAGAATGTTGACAGTCACATGAGGTTACTTAATGGAGTGGATTATATGGTAGTCATGTATAATACAGAAGGACAAAAACATATTGTGAGTATAAAATCAAACTAACTCCCAATAATTTACACATTGCTATAATTGTCAATTTATGATGCCTTCATTTTTTGTATCAGCATTTGTCGCGTGAGCTTACATCAAAGTGGGAATCTGAACTGCAAAATCCATTGTTGGTGAAGACATGCAACAATATTGAGCGAAAAGTGATGTTTAGTAAGTGTGATGGTAAGATTTTCCTGACTCAAGGATGGAATTCAATAGCAAATGACTTTAAGTTAGGAAGTTATGACACTGTACTGTTCAAGTATAATGGGAGGTCTTCATCTGATTTGCAATTTTTTGATGGCAAATATGGTGAAAAGACGCTACCTCCAAGACGACCAGAAGGCTTCCCATTCAGTATGCTGATAAGGTATACGAAGAACTATTTTGTAGAAAAATTGGTATGGAATTTTTAAACAATTTTGCTGAATATTAGATACTAAAGCACTGTATTTAAACGAAAAGTTATCGAGTCATTAATTTTATTTATTTTATTTCCAATTACAACTGTATATAGATGCTGCCCAGTTGCTTTTCAAAGTGTTATTGTAGCCAACTTGCACCTATTGTTACAATTTTTATCGAAGATGGAACTGTTTGGCCGGTAAAGTGGTATAAAAATGAACAAAAGATCTGGTTGGGAGATGGACGGGAAGCTGTAGCGGCGCATTGTGGATTTAAATATGAGGATATTTTATTCTTTAAATTAAAAAGTAAAACAGAAATGGAACTAAGGGCTGTGAGAAGGAGTGCACATCGTTTAACTCTTACTAAAAGGAACCTACCAGTTGGCATTAATATACATGAAGATGAAAATCAAGAATCAGAGCTTGCTAACGAGGAAGAAGAAGTGTTGTGGACAACAAAGTTAACAAAATCGTCAAGAAGACCAAGACGACCTCAGGTAAAATCTTATAGTATTTGATTTACATATAACATGCTAAACACCACCATATGGATATTTATGTATTTGACCATATATAACAATGAATGATGTTGTTTTACAGTACATATCTGCTGCTGTTATTAAGGCTAAATTTGCTGATAAACCTGCCAAAATTAAAGTCATGCTGCCTGAAGGTGAAATCAAGGATTGGTACTTTATATAGACTGGTAGAGGAAAGGAGGTGCATTTTGGTCTTGGTTGGTATGATTTCGCAGAGCATAACGATCCTTCAAAAGTAATGGAAATTCAATTCAGCCAGAGGCATGGAGTAGACTATCTCCGTTTGAACTGATGCTTTCTTTCTAAAGTTGTTTATATATTTAACTCTATTTGAAATTTATGCGAAACACAACTAAAGAAGGGACACGTTTTCTAATTTTGTAGCTTTTTTTGAGTGTCATGACATTTCATGTACTGGATGCACATGTATCTGAACTTCATTATGTGTCTTTCTCCTAACAATACAATTAATAGAGATCAGATTTTAATTAGCCTCTGATTATATGATTCATTTTATTTTTGGTTTGTATATTGATTGGTTGGCTATGAAAGTTGTGGTGGGTCTGAATAGGATGTCAAAAAATTGTTTGGATAATTGGAATCAAAATGGCAGAATCATAATTCAATGGCTGGAAACAGGAATAGGACATTAAGGAGAGTGATTTAGGTAACCAAGGAAATCCTTAGTTTTAATTACTAAATTAGTATCAGCCATTAGATCTGTGTTTTTTTGGTGAAATCTGATCCAAAGGCCATCAATTAAGGAAGGTATCTAGGTAATATTACACCCCATATTCCTCCATCCCTCCATAGTATCGCGCACAACTCTCTTCATCGCACACCATCCTTTCAACGGCAACCACCACGCCGCACCAGCGTTTTCTTCCTCTCTCCGTCGCGCACCGGTGTTTTCTTCCTCTCTCTGTCGCGTACGCCGCACCACTGCAAAGCTCCGGCGACGTCTTCACTTCCGTAAGTTTTATTCCGCCTGTATACATCTTTGTCGTTTTCTTCCGTAAGCTCCAGAGTTTTGTTTCGTAAAACTCTGCTTCTCTTTGTCGTTTTGCTTCCAAGATGATGTTCTTTTCCAGATAATAGTTTGTGCCCTGAATTCGTGGTTGAAATTCAATATTGAATCTTTCGTTGGTTAGCTCTATTCTAAGTGAAATTGGCTCCTTCTATTGTGTAACTCATTTGACCTTTGAAGGCTCTTAGCCATCAAAATTTGATTCAATTTAGTTAGGGTTAGAGGTAAAGAAAATGGTTGATTCAACATATGCAGGTTCCCAGCAACAGAATTTCTTGGTGGAAGGGTTGTTGTTTCACTTCTGTTCCAGTAACCACATATATGTATTTTGTGGTTGCTGTCCAGTAACCACAGAATTCATATTAGTGGTTACTGGAATCCAACTAGTGTTTGATTATGTTCTTGTTTCACATTGAATTGCCATTTCTTTCAAGTTTATTTTTAGATAAAATAATTTTCTCTTAACTTTTATGATGTTGTTTGGTATTAGTGATTATCTCACATTTAGTTTTTGTTTAAGATTTTTGTCATTCTTATATATGTTAGTGTTTGCTGAACGTTACAGTTGAAGAAGATGAAGTAGAATATCCAGGTAAAAAGATAAAGGTGCGTCAAAACGCATGCAAGAGCAAGATCAGGTTTATGTCCCAATCAGAGAAGAGACATCTAATTTGGAAACAGCAATGCAAGAAGGCAATTGAAATTCAGAAGCAGTCCGAGATTTAGAGAGCAAGATAGCAGTGCCGCCATCACCCGTCCGTCCGTCGTTGCTAGCGCCATAGTTGTTTCTGCTTCTGCCCCCATCTTCTCATGGCAATAACTTGCGATAGGTGCCATAGTGCAAATTTTTCCTTTGACCTTGAGTTTTCTTCATATCAAAACTCTTTTAAACGGCCTATAGTTTTGGTTTTGTTTCGTTTTTGGTCTACTGAGATTATGTTTCTGCATTGTCTTCTTTATTTTTGGTTTTTGGATTCTAGTGACCACAAATATGCATTATGTGGTTGCTGTCCACTAACCACAAAATTCATATTTGTGGTTACTAGATGTTTACTAGTCATTTTCTATGGCTAGATATCTTGCACCGAAAGAAGAGGTGAAACGAGGCTTCCTCCATCTCAAAACAAAGCGACATCATGTATCGTGAGATCCATGAAGAACCCCTCTAGAAACAAGGTTATCACGGGTTTGAAGTTTATCAAGCAACAACCGCCAACCAAAGATGCCCACATTTTAGAGAATTGCAACTTGCCATAAGTCTAGTAGTATAATACCAATGTTGTCTCTAGCATTTTTTTCATCCGAAAGGATCCATTATAATACAATTACAAATACTATACTAATATGATTCCTTTTTTGTACCATTAAATTTTTGTTACAAGATTGATTAAATCAGTATAATTTTTGTAATAGAAGGGACTATTCCAGAACAAAAACCACAAGAAGAATGACATTTTTTTAAACAAGAAATTTAGATCACGAACATAAAATGTAAAGGAATGATAATGAAAATTAAACAAACAAATTATAATCAAGAGCAAATTCACACTGATGGTTGATTTTGATCCAAAAGTAGCATATAAATCCTAACCGTGGTAAGTGGTACGGGTCAATGCTAACCGTGGTAAGTAGCATATAAATCCTAATCGTGGTAAGTAGCATAATCCTAACAAAAACCACAAACTTAATATTTGTGGTTACTGGCCAGTAACCACAGAATAGTGCGCAGTGGTTAATAACATAAAATTACATTGTTTTCCTACACTTTCCTCTTTTTTTCTCTAGCATTCCCCCTCCTTTTTCCAAAAGCCTAGCTTTCAATTCTTCACAAAATCTGTTGGCTTCCACTTGTACTATTCTTGTTGTTATGTTGTTTGTCCTCCGCATTTGCATGAGGCACATTAGGAATTTTACCATCATTCTTCATCTTTGAGCGTTTTTCACGTCTCATTTCAGTTTCTTCATCATGTTTTTGAATAGTATCATCAACACCATCATCAACCTCTTCATCATCATCATCATCATCATCATCATCATCATCATCATCATCCTCATCATCATTATTCTCTTCATCATCATCATCATCATCATCATCATCATCATCTTCTTCTTCTTCTCCTTCTTCTTCTTCTTCTTCTTCTTCTTCTTCTTCTTCTTCTTCTTCTTCTTCTTCTTCTTCCGCTTCATAATCATCATCACTCTCTTCACCTTCATCATCTTCATCATCATAATTATCAACTCTCTTCTTCAATTTTTTAACGCATTTCTTGAATGCCTCAAGCTGGTATTGACAGTATTCCAAGTACTCCGAGACCTACAACATCAAATAAACAAAAACATTCCGTGATTAGTGAGCATTTGGTGATGTTGTGATTCTGTTGTTATTGAAATGTGAGCATTTTGTGTTTTTCAAATATATGCACAAACACTAGTTGGATTCCAGTAACCACAAATATGAATTCTGTCGTTAGTAGACAGCAACCACAGAATTCATATTTGTGGTTACTGGAATCCAAAAACCAAAAATAAAGAACAATGACAATAGCTATAACACTCATTCATTTAGTAGCTTATGATATAAAAACAAACCTTTTCTAATGGACACTCTTCAGCTTCCAAAGGAACGAGTGACATAGGACTCTCTAACTTAATTTCTGGGCTTAAAGCATAACCAGATGTTATGCCAGCTCCAAATCCAGAAAGTTTAGAAGTTGCGTCCATTTTCCTTAACACATGACGAACTCCCCCAGGAATCCTAATCCAATTGCAGAGTAGCGTAAAAGCACCAAACCCAGTTAATGCTAACAAATCTTTCTTGCTATCGGAAATATTATTCATGAACGTGTAAACTGTTGGTAGTCTACACAAATGCATGTATCGTGCTCCTTCTCGTTCTCTCTTTACCATCCTTACTTATCTAAAAAAACATGCACATTGATTGAAATTAAAATTGAGAGACAAAAAATTAAGCAAGATATCCACAATCACATATCAACTTACACATCGTATCAACAGTATGAGAGACAAAAAATTAGACACCTTCAAAGCAATAGAGATTAATTCTTGACAATGATACAAATAAACACTAGTTGGATTCCAGTAACCACAAATATGAATTCTGTGGTTATTGGTCATTAACCACAGAATTCATATTTGTGGTTACTAGATGTTTACTAGTCATTTTCTATGGCTTTTAACAGATCAACCGGGCTCTTAACTTCATGTACCTTCAGATTAGTTATTGAAAAAAGGTAACACCAATTAACATCAAACACATCGATCATTCATTTTCTATGGTATCTTTCATTTTATTTGGATAAATCGAAAGAGTACATAAATATAGAAAGAAGCTAAACGTTGAGCATAAGTATGCCCAAGAATACCACAAAACCTGGCCACAAGGGCAGCAAAAATTAAACATATGCAAAAGCAGCTCACACAACAAACACAATAAGTACCTAAACATGTAACCAAAAGAAAGCAAAGAAAATGATGTCCCCACACAGAACCACTGACAACAGCAGCACATAATCCAGAAACCAGCTCATAGCAAGTGTAATAGCACACATAATCCAGAAACCAAAAGGTTAGTTGAGTCATTCAAGGATTCACTACTTCATTGCCACCACAATTAAAGACACCAACAGCCATCATTAATAAGATGCACATGCACTTCCAACAGCAGAAAGAGACACAATGCTGGATAGCATGTCTCTTGACATCTCTCATTAGCGACTATCATAAGCAATTTCAAATAAGCAAAAGATATTTGGCATCCAAGCAAATAAAACACAACGAGCAGTCTCATTTAAAATTGCACAGTGTATCAATTACTTGGCAAATATATTTCAAACTATCAAGTTTAATATTTAATCAAAGACTAATGCCATTGGACTCTTTTAACATCACCACTGGTCTGCTTGAAACTCAATGAAGTTTCAATGGCTCGTAGTTGTTGCTAAGTTATGATAATCGTAAGTGCTAGAGATCAAGATTCTAGAACTATACAATAGAAAATTATAGGTGCCAGAGACCAAGTCATAAGAGGAATTCAACAAGCAGTATTATTGGAACAAGATTTCAGAAAGCCATGTGTGTCTCAACAAGCCAAATGTTCAGTTTTACATATGCAATATTAATTAATGTCTCTATTAATGGGTTTTCCTTTGAATATACAAAATCTAATAAACCAGTAAACATACCTCTAAAAGTAAAATTCCTTCCATATAATCAATCACCATATGAACAAGTTGAAAGCTCATCAGAAATAGTATCTTGAGAATCAAAGGGGAAAACCCTAAGAAAACTAAAATTACACAATTACCTCGCCTAAGCTAAGCTGAATCAAAATTGAAAAGAGGAATCAAAAATTAACACACACTTAATCTCAATTAACAAGTGGACATACTTTACCCCAAAAAAACAAACAAATATCATTGCATATCAAACAAATCTCA
This sequence comes from Astragalus glycyphyllos, assembly GCA_963573325.1. Lineage (NCBI taxonomy): Eukaryota > Viridiplantae > Streptophyta > Magnoliopsida > Fabales > Fabaceae > Astragalus > Astragalus glycyphyllos. Next base: position 26,870,515 of record OY754314.1, on the reverse strand, counting down.
GTAAACATCTAGTAACCACAAATATGAATTCTGTGGTTGCTGGACAGCAACCACAGAATACATATTTGTGGTTACTGGAATCCCAAAACCAAAAATGTTACATGCAGGAAAACTTCAGAACACATATTGTAAGATACTTTCACAAATGAACACAGATAAATCACAACATGAACACTAGAACAGAAATGTGCAGCAACAACAACAAATCGTTATCATATATATTATTAAAAATCGGTCCCCTACTAGAACTTGGTGATTACGATTCCGGTGACTACAAAACCTACGAGAGCTAGAGAGAAGAATGTCGTACCAGAGAAGAACGGCGAGAAATGAGCTTGAGCTTGAAGCAGAAGATGCAGAAACCTACGAGAGCCTGAGCTTGAAGCAGAAGATGCAGAAGAACAGCGAGAAATGAAGAAGAAGGTCGTACCAGAGAAGAACGACGAGAGATGAACGACCGCGAGAAATGGCGCGAGAAAAACGGCGACAAAAGAACGGCCGCGAGAAATGGCAAGAGAAGAACAGCGACAGAAGAAGGGTCGCGAGAAATGGAACTGGTTTTCCGGCGGGGAAGGTCGTTCCAGATGACGGTGGTCGGAGAAGAAGGGTCGCGAGAAAGTTACTAAAAATTTCCTTAATTACCTAAACCCAGCCCGACATAAGTGTTGCTATTCTATTCATTTTTCGTTGATCCATGTGAAATTATTTGACCAATTGGTTAAAGCAACATATATAGAATTCTGTAATTGTTCTATGATTCTTAAATAATATGCATTAATGTTTATGATATAAAAAAACTTAGGAAAAGCCACTTCAAGAAACATAGATTATATTATATTAGAGAGCTGTTACATTATAAAATAGTCTAGAACCTGTCCACACAACTAAAAAGTCTAGTAACTTGATAACTGGTATTATCCTTGAAAAACAACCATGGTTAAATATCACACATTTGTTAGCATAAGATATTGTAGCTAACCAAACCAACTTAAACTTAGGAACATGATGTTTGGGTAGTCATTGTTGATTCCCAATCGAGTTGGGTCACCTGCTTTCAGCCAAGTAACCTTGCATAAAAGAACTCACTCTCCTGCAAGGTAGCATTTAGTGTTTGCTCTCTTGGTTTGTGATGTGAAGTGTGTTGTTCTCTCAATAGAACAAATCCAGCCTCTCTGCCATTCATCCATAACAATAATGTTGACTAAGCGACATGGGATAGCAGTTTTGCCAAATTCAGAGTGGAGGTGCTGCATAAGTAATAGGAAAACGTATGTAAACAATGAACATAGAAGAAATATTAATCAAAAACAGTTCACAGGACAAATATTACCAAACGTGTTGGTTCTCCTGAAGCCACTTTGGTACAAACAGAATCTTTAAAGTAATGTCTAGGGCGAGGAACCATAGCATTGCAACATGACTCTTCCTTGCAGAACACAATAGGCACATCAATAGTATCAAGATAAAAAGTTCTAGCTGGAATAGGAGAAATGACTTGGGAAAATTTCCTATCCATAATGCGGATATGAAGATGAGTCAGTAAAGCAAAACTTATCTATATCTACCCACCATCAATAAGACCAAAATAGTTTCCTAGGTTCTTCAAACCTTGATATAAATACATAATCCCTTTATGTACTCTGGTAGTAACATGAAATTCATTCTCCATACAATTAGTTAAACGTACGAATGCAGGAAATGGTTTGTGATATTGCTCTGGAAGTAATGAAACAGCACCATATTCCTAGTAACATTCAGAAAATTAAAACAGAAATAAGTCAAATAAAATGTGAGTAATTGCAACAAAATAAAAGGTGTCAAATAAATACATAAAAACTAATGAGAAAGTTAGATTGTTAAATAAATGTTAATAAAGTTGTGAGACTAATAATAAAAAATATCACCAATGCACCAGAGCAACGAACAGAGCTAACCTAAATATTTCCTCAATCTACATTGTTGGACAACTAAAATTGGAGGAACAGTTGAGTCATGTTCATCAATTTGAGGCTTCAAATTTTCAGCATAAGAACCTCAGAAAGTGCAAGACAATTTGTTGGAACTTAGGTTGATGAACATAAATAAAAATGTTAGTCATTTAGGTGGGAAAAGCAAATAAATGTTCGAAATTTTTATGAGTGTATTAATCTTACTTTAAATCCTCTAAAACAAATTGAAGTGTGGTTTTTTTCTCATTTACTTCATTGATTCTGAGGTCATCTTTCTGGACCAGGTGCCCAATAACATCTGTGATTGGAAATTTTCTGACATAAAATGAGATAAATGAAAAGAAATGGAATTGGGAAAAAATGCAAGTGAAAGAAAGGATGAAGAATATTACCAAAACCAGCATTTTCGGTGGCCCCACTTGTGATTAATGGAAAGTCAACAAAGGTAAAATGGTGGAAAGGAATTTCAGGAGCATCAACGTGGGCACATATTGTTGTAGCCATAAAAGACAACTTGAATTTATGAGTAGTGGTGCTGATAACATCATTTGCAGAAACTCTTAGGTTGGTTAGTATGTATGTGAAACCTTCTCGAATAACACGATCAAAACGCGCAAGTAACGAATTTGTAATAGATGCATGTATTTTATCAAGCTATAGGAGGCAAAAAAAATTGTTAATACATAAAGTTAGCTAAAAAACTAAAATCAAACAATTTATTAAAGTGACTTAGCTTTTCATCAATGAGAATCATTTCCATGGATTTAGTTAGATTTGGTTTGTTGAACTGAGGGACTCTCCACAAACACATGACCCTTGTTTTTATCATCCAATTTACTTTACCTGGAACAATATCACTAATATAATCCATCGTTTACGTAATGAAGTCCTGTAAAAAAAGAAAACATAACAATTAGACACGATTGGAACAATATGAAGAAGGAAAAACTACAGAAAAGAATATGGGGAAATGAATAACGAAGACAAATACGAACAGATAGATATTGTTTCAGTGCAAATAAAAACTAGAGATAGAGTATTTATAGCTGACTTGAAAGTCAAGTGATTTCCCCTAAGTTACATAAACTACAAATGTAAAATTATGTTCTTCCTCTAAGAAAACATGCATTATGATTTCCTGTCAAAGATTATACATATAAACGTGGCTAATGGGAATTTTGAAACGTGCAGAACACATGCATATTCTTAGATTAAACATGTGGATAAAGTCATTGAAAAACATGTGGAATAAATGGTAAAATAAATGAAGTGTAGACACAAGCATGAAGATCGGAAAACTGTATAACAAAATGACACATATCTTATCAAATAACTTTGCTAATTCTGTACAATACCATGGCAAAACATGTGTAATGTACATGTCATTTAGAAAAGGTCAAAACGTACTATTGTCGATGACATGTGTTAATCTCGAAACTAAACACATCATGCATAGGAAATACGTTGCAGACAGATGTCGTTGTTCAAAGTAAATATATGTTCTATAGGAATAATCAACACATGGTATGATATATTTACATTTGACTTATATTATCTAACTTCATATTTGAAATAAAGCAATGAATATGAAAATGGTAGTAATTAAAATTAAGTTAAAATGAAATCTAGAATATGAAAATCCAGTTTAATGGATGGAGATGCATTAAGGAAACTTAGAAAGCCTTATAATTAGAAGACTCACCTTATCGACGCAGATAATTTTTCGTTTTCTTATTATCAAATAAAAAGACATCAACTATAACTTGTATAAGACAAAAAAAGACATACAAAAGAATATAGCTGTGAATCACCTGTATTACTGAAATGTTCATATTATTCTTATGAAAATAAAACAGTGAAAAACCAGGAAGAAATCATCAATGATTTGCATGGTGTTTTAAAAAAAAGGAATAAGTATCTAAATATGTATAAAAAATAATACGCATTTGTTTGTAATCTCAAATTTTCAATTACCAATGAAGGTGACATCGTTACACATTTGTATGAGGAAAAAAACAAGATAAATAGAAAATAAAAGAAGATGCTACATTTCAAGCAAAACAATGGTGTTTCAAAAAAAATAAAACCACCTGAAAAATTGATGAGGTAAGGCAGTTAAAAGAGATGTTGAAAGGTGACAAAATTAAAAGAAAAAATTTCATAGGTGTTTGTAAGATGAACAAAAGTTGAAGAAAACAATACTTTAAAAAAAGATTAACTCATTTCGTTTCGTGCTTCAGCTGCCTGTTACAAATAATAAGCATAGGGCAAATATGTGAAAAGTTGAACAAAATAACAGAGAAAAAACATAGTTGGCTGTGAGATTAACAAAATTCCACAGAAGATTGCAGAAAAATGATACATATATTTTTGTGGGTGGAGGCACGGAGAAAGATAAGGGAGTAAGAAAGAAACCAAGCAAAAGATGCAAGCGTAGGTTCAACAACAGAACCTCCTTTTTATAGAAATGATAAATTATGTTTAATATATAAATAACATTAAATAATAATATACTAATGAAGCGGGAAAGCAACAAAAAATGTGGCATCTGTTCTTTAAAACAGAATAATACGTGGCAAACATAATAACGCGTATCCTAAAACATGTGTACTATATCTATTGACACATGAAATCCAATTAAAATAATCACAAATCCAAATAACAAAAGAAACACAAAAATGACACAATTAGATATATCATTAAGTTCCATATAGCATTAACATATTATACATGATATAAACAAAGGTGCACCATTAAGATTAAAGGCGGCCACAAAACACCACCACTTCTACTTGCATTAAACTGCCACACAACAAAATGCCTAAGGATTCCATTAGCACCAAACAAACTAAGGCCAAAAGAACAGACATTGTTAGATATTTACATTTGTCTTCTACATGGTCGCATGCACAAAAGATAGATAAAAAGTAACAGAGAGAGGTGAAACCAAGTTATGCAGCACAAAAGGCATCCATTTTCATAGGTAGCTAATTATCCCAACGCAGACTTAGGAACATGCAGCTGGGGAAATCCTTGTTGACACCCAAGCAAATTGGATCACCTGCCTTTAAACCCAAGCATTTGCATAGCAAGGACCACTCACCTCCAAGATAACATTCTATCCACACTCTTTTTCTACCACGACCAGTTGGGAGGTGAGTAGTTCGTTCAATCGCACAAATCCAAGCTCGCTGCCACTCATCTATGACAACAATAGTAGTAAGAGTGCGTCGAACAGAATTCTTAGAAAAAGAAGAATGAAGATGCTGCAACACAGCAACCCAATATATGAAGCAAGTTAGATTAAGTTCAACCATAGCAATAACACAAACATAACAAAGCATGAATAAGTAAGTTAACAAAACATGTATAAACTCACCAAACGGTTGAGATTAGCATTGGAGATTTTAGTCAGCACAGAATCCTTAAAGCATTCAGGAGGATGAGGAATCATAGAATTAATGCAAACCTCCTCAGGACAAAAAACAACTGGACATTCATCAGTGCCAAGGAAAAAGGTCTTTTCAGGCAATGGGGGAACAATATCATTAAACCTCCTATCCATAACACGAATGTCAACCTGAGTAGTGGAAACAAAGGTCATCTGAACCCAACCACCAAATGCCAATCCATAGTACCTCCCCATGTTCTTCCAGCTTTGAAAAAGTTACATGTTACCCTTATGGACTCGAATGGTAACATGGAACTCATTCTTAGCATCATCAATCATTCGCAAGTAGTGGAAAAATTAAAAGAGACATAATTGAGAATTAAAAAAGGAAAGGAAAACAACTAACTGCATTAGGGTCTAAGCCACAAATATATGACTTAAGTCTTGGGCAATCTTCAGTAACATAGGGATTCAAATCCATTGGTAATGGAGGCACAACATCTTGAGAAAATGGAGGTGTAGAATCCTAGAAAAATTTTAAGTACAATGGAAAAAAGGACCCGTGGAACCAATGGACCCGTGGAAGCCATAGCTAAACTTAAAGAAAATATCAACCAGGAAATTCAAAGAAGATGATCTAAAACACAGAAAATGAGTTTCGTCATATCCTTTTTAAAAATAACGCAATAAACATACACAATGGCCAGTAAAAACAGTGAAAATTTAAACGTGGCCAAAGCGCAAACTAACTCTGTCACCTAACCCCACTAACAAATGTAATCACAATGCTGGCAAACCCAAACGTTGACAAGTAATAAAAAACACTGTTAACATGCATAAACATATGATTGGTAAAAAAATTAAAACCTAAATGAGAAACAAAATTAATCAGCAAAAAAAATATGTCACTCTAAACAATTGACAAAACACATAAACCAAACAATTACAAATAACGATTAATTTTTAAATTTAAATTTTGAACATGGACCACACTACACTGAAAAGAAAATATAGTTATTTTGCATTATCATTAATGAATTTTGAAGTATTCGTCAACAAACCTATATTGTTGCGCATTTGAAGTGGAGACATAAGTTTAAAAAAATAGTTAGGTGTAATTAATATATAGTTACATACATCTTTTTTTTAAAATTGTTTCTTCTAGGGAAATTTTGTTTTTATGAGGACAAAATACAATATTGTCATTCAAGTCGAGACATAAGTAGATAAAAATAGTTAGGTGTAATTAATATGTTACATATTTATAAACTTGAAGAAATTGTAATATTCATAAAATTGTTTTAAGATTAGAAGGGGGAGGGTGAATATGCTTGCAACATATTCTGTAATTTTATAAACCTTTGTTTCAATATTGCCACACATTATTATGATTGCACGTGGTAAATATCTGAGGAATGGCAAAAAAACAATATTTTTTTAAAGTGGCAGCACAAGTAAATAAAAAAAGTTAGGTCTAAGTAACATGTGGTGAATTTAAGTAACATTACCATTTTATAAAGTTTTGAAGGAATTGTAATATTTATAAAGTTGTTTTAAGATTATAAGGGGGAGGGTGAATATATGGTTTTAAGGAATTGCAATATTGTTTTTATAGTTGCAGCATAAGTAAATAAAAAAAAGTTAGGTCTAAGTAACATGTGGTGAATTTAAGTAAAGGAAACTACCTGGAACGAATGCATATTATTATTCTTAATTATCATTATCATGACACGCACTAAATAATTAGGAAATGAGAAGGAGACAAAGTAATCAATATAAGAAACGTAAAAAGTGACGGGGAAAACCAACTACATTACCAAGCATGTTGCCAAGGAAAAGAACAAAATGCCCAACAAAAAAAGGATCTTCTTATTCAAGTGGAGGCATGAGTAGAAAAAACAAAAATTAGGTCAAAGTAACATGTGGTTAAATTAAGTAAAGGAAACTACCTGCAATGAATACACATTATTGTTCTTAACTATAATTATCCCGACACGTGTTAAATAATAGCAAAATGCGAAGGAGACCAAGTAATGAATATAAGGAAATTAAAAAGTAATGGGGAAAACCAACTACATTACGAAGTATGTTGCTGAGCATAAGAAGCTAATGCCCAGCAAAACCCAATTATCTTCATTAAAAGTCACGTAATTAATACATTACAATTTTATAAAGGTGAAGGAATTGCAATATTTATAAAATTGTTTTAACAATAGAAGGGGGAGGGTGAATATGGTTGCAACATACTTTGCATATACTTCTATACACGATAAACTAAAATAACATGTTTTACTAGACGTACACGCTCACTCCTGCAATAAATATATATTATTATTCTTTACTATTATTATGATTGGACGTAGTGAATATTTGAGAATTGGGGGAAAAAATATTCATAAACTACATTACCAAGCATGTCGCTGAGCATAAGAAGCTAATGACCAGCAAAACCCATGTGGCACTTAATTGCTGACTCTATTGATGATGTTGGTTACGAAGAGAAGTTGGAATCTAGCAACATTAAAGTTAGAAATGAGTATTAAAATATATTTGGAATTGTAAAAGAACCAATGGAAAAACCATTTAATTGGTAAGCCAAAATACACAATTGTAACAAAACATATGTTACATTCGGTTTAAAAAGTATACGTGTCACTCCAAACAAATGACAAAATACATTAACACACAAACAATTAATAAGAACCACTCATTGAAGATGGAAAAAAACAGATTCAGGTATAGCTCAAAGCACGTGGAAAAAAAAAAGATAGGATAAAAACAAAAGAACGTTATACCATAAAACAACAAATAAGGAATGGTTTACAAAAAATTGGATGGCACATGCGGGGAGTGGCACGCGATTTGCGACTCCTCGCTTTATAGTTTTAGATCATCCCAAACAGCTATCTATTTGACACACTTTCTTCATGCATTAGTATGCTATCTGCTCCTTTTTCAAAAGACACGGATAAAAAGGAGTTAGGAAAAACTAATTGAATGCATTGAGTGCCATTTACGTTGAAAGAAAATTGTCATCAAAAGCAAACTGATAATAAGAGTCATTAACCTACGCGTTTGATTTGTTTAGCAAAAAGGGTTAATATTGTTTCCCATGTAAAAGAATTAAAGGCTTTCTCTTCTTAGGAAGTATCAGTCAAGAGTCAAACAAAAAATGTCCTTCCCATTTTGTAGCCACTTCTAGATAAGTGTTATTAGTGCTTTCAATTAACAGATTAAAAACTGTGGTTATTCGCTGAGTCATCATGTTTACCATGTCATGGTTACTCTCATCTATTTGTTGCCTGCATGGTGCATGGTCGTTTTTTTCACTGGACAATTAAGAACATTCTCCAAAGCCACATTGAGGGTTCAAATGGCTAAGTCTTGAGCTGCCAATTCCTCCATATATTATTTATCCCTTGGTATCTTGGAGGAATACTAGAACTTTCCACTGTTACCCTTGGGGGAGGAACAAAACTGTAGGGCAACCCAAAAGGTGGTTGAACTACGTTAAGAGTTCTTCTCTCAGGGTCAATGGGTGATTCTGGTTCCAACTGGCTTACAACATAGTTGTTTGATCTCAGTTCCCCAAAAGACATGACCTCAATGTTATTATTTGGTTCGAATGAATTAACTTCTTGTTGAACTTCCTCGTCAAGCCAACGTTTCCATTTTGATTTGGAGAACTTGTAGACTCTCTCTTATAGTTTATGGTGTTGACCATATTTTTGTTTTGCATGAGTATAAAGCTCAAAACTTGGCACAACTATCTCTAACTGAGCCCCACTAGATGCTCCAATTTGTTTTCCAATAAATTTTGTTTACTAATTTGTCAAATAAATGAATTCTAAACAGATAAAATCCGAGGTTAATAGAGGAATTTGAAACTAGGTTCACCAATTGACATGTTTACATATCATCCCCAAGTTCAATGTATTTTTAGAGTGTAAAATTGTTTTCACCTAGAATCTAATTATGTTATTATTCGTGTCAATGCCTCAAGATCAACAATTTAATCATGATTAGAATTAAGTTTCAAAAAGGGTCTACTAAGTTTCAAAATTATTACGTTACGTCAATGTAATAATCTAATTGAACTTAAGAAATCACTTTATATAACCTAAATATATATTGGTCGCCCAACTTTCCCTATTCCTAAAGAGTCTTGTCTTGTTCAGGAGCCAGTACAGAAGTTGAGTGAGCAGGAGCGTCGGGTATAGGAGTTGTGGGAGGAGAAAATGAGAAATCAGGTGTGCGACAAGCAGCAGACAGAGCATACCCCGACGATGCATCTAAAACACCAGTAATCTATGCCACTAGCATCATTTGATCCGACTCCACGCATCAACATTAAGGCGCTTATCCGCCTGTGCCCCATACCAATAGTAGTATAACACTTAATAGTCGAGCGACACGCATAGACGTCTCTCTTGCATAATTATTTTTTCAACAATCCCTAGACATCTCATGCTACTCTACTACTCCATCACCTCCCATCCTAGTAGCTTACTCATACCCAAAAGCCCTAGCTTGGCCCTAGAAGGTTGGATTTAAATATTCGAGCTGTTGTTGGACAGTGATTATTGACTTAATTCTCCAAACTGTGGGCAAAATGGAGATGGTCATTATACCGGGGGATTAGATTTAGTTTTATCTTCATTTAGATGTTTTTTTCTTTATTTTAATTTGAATTTTGCATTTATTTTATCGTTATTATGCGGATATTTTTATTTCTATTTAAACCTTCCTTATATATTGTAATTTTTGTTGTCATGTAATAAATAATTAAAAAAATTATTAAATAATTTAATCAATTGTATAAATTAAAATAAAAGATTTAAATAATTTAAAAAATCTTTGCTTAAAAACAAATTACATGACTGCTGGTAAATATTTTAATTAAATACTCACTCCATCTCATAATATAAGACCTGATTACACTTTTCACGGTTATTAAGAAAAGTTGGTAGTGTAATTAATATGTTAAAATTTTGTATGACTATTACTAAATTACCCTAAATTCAATGTTAAATTTTCAATGGGTAATTTAGTACTAAATTACCCTAAATTCAATATTTGGTTTAACCAAATATGAGTATGGTTCAAAAACCAAATATGAGTATGGTTGGAAATAGGGTAATTTAGTAATAGTCATACAAAATTACCTCACTACACAATTTAGTACTATTAATAAGAATATGTTTGGAAAAAGAGTAATATATGTATCTAGAAAGTTGTAAGAGGCCTTATATTTTGGAACAGGTAAAAATGAAAAATGGGCCTTATATTTTACCGGCAAACTATTGATCGTCGGTAAGCCGCTGAAAGTGTCATTTCTCGAAGGTTTTTCTATAATTTCCATCCATCGGAAATACCCAATTTTCTTGTTGTGGTTGGAGCTGTCTCACTAGTGCAGATTTGATATTTAGTATCGGTTGTTTTGCACATTTAGTATCGGTTGTGGAACCGATACTAAATCGACCGATACTAAATGTCCGATCATTTAGTATCGGTTTTTTACCCGATACTAAATGGACTACTAAGGTACTGTTAGGGTACATTTAGTATCGGTTGTACATAAACACCCGATACTATATGTATTACTAAGGTACATTTAGTATCGGTGTTTCTGTATAACCGATACTAAATGTATTACTAAGGTACATTTAGTATCGGTTATACAGAAATACTGATACTAAATGTACCTAAGTAAGTACATTTAGTATCGTTTTTTCTGTATAACCGATACTATATGTATTACTAAGGTACATTTACTATCGGTGTTTCTGTATAACCGATACTATATGTATTACTAAGGTACTGATCTGTACCTTTGATGTCCTTGACTGCTGTTTTCCAGGTCTTAGATCTCTGTATGCCTTGGTCGTTCTGCTAGCTCTGCTTCGGAGGGCGGGTGTACCTGCGATAACACTCCGACGCCCAAGTCAGGAACGGACGAGCAAAATATACGTATTGGTGAACAGTGTGTACCTGACAACTGACGCAATGAATGCTTATATAGTGAGCGTGAGTCGCGCTCGGCCGTCTGATGATCGTACGGACAGATCAGAGCCGTTGATGTGGTTCCTTGCTTTCGTGCCCCTCATTGTTGGGCCGATCTAGCGCTAGAGTATTGGATTTGGGCTTCGGCCCACTCCAGAACAGTTGCCCCCCAAGCTAAGGTCGCTCATGTGGCGGGCGCAGGCTTGTTTTATGATCGTTTCTATGTTCGCGTCCCCGAGCGTGAGACTGGTCGGCTGATCGTTTCTGATTCGTTGTGGGCTTCGCTTATGTTCACATGACACGTGGCTCCTGTCAGGAAGTGACGTTTCGTTTTTCCCCAGGGGTCATTAATGGCGTCTCGAATTATGAAAAGGTGGCGTTTGGTCATGATGACGGTTTGGTTTTCAAGGCGTGTGCAAGTGAAGGGTCGCGTCGTTTCGCTTGCTTGCTTTCCAAACCTTATAAATATGTTGCCCCCTCTCCTTCTCAATTTCTACTTTCATTTTCGGAGCTCGAAAAGCGGTCATAATTTCCTCCTGTTGCGATCAAAAGCTTGCTTCTTTATCCTGGCCAGGTGTCTACCGGTGCACGAGTTTCAACTCAGGCGGTCTTATTCTTCTGGTCGTTTGATTTTATTCATCAAGGAGTATACTACCCTTAGACCGAACATCTCTCCCACTCCAGGTATCCCTTTTTTTTTGTCTCGTTTATTTTAGCTCTAATTCTGTTTGCATGGGGCGAGGAGGGGGTGTCAGGCTCGGGGTCGACCTTGTCGCCCCCTTCAGCAAATCATCGTTTAGGGTGAGCCTGACTTTCCTTCTCCTCGCAGGGCAACGCAGTGGCGCGAACAAAGAAAACTGCGAGAATTTCTGGTCGTCAACCTGCGAGTATGGCTGAGCATGCTCGCTCTGGAGATGTCGGCACGAGCGGGTTCCCATCTAAGACTTTCTCTTCTACCGATCTTTCTTCTTCATCGTCCTCTGGACGCTCGTCAAACACGGTTGACACCGTCCAGTATCCCCGAATGAATGCTACGCCCCCTCCAGTTCCAGTCAACGAGGTACTGCCGGAAGAGCACGATTGGAGGGGTAGGCTTGATGTCGACCGCTCTTGGATATCCTCCGCTATAACCAACGAGCGCTCTGTCTTCCCACCCGGTGATGAGGTGCTGCCTCTTTTCACCAAGTTAATAGGTTACGGTGATAAGGAATGGCGAGCGGAGGGCGTACCACCTGACGAGCATGCTGCCATAATCCCGAATTCTTTAAAATTTATCATGTACTCCAACGTCCTCCGTGATTTGAGGGTGCGACCTCCCTTCACATTTTTCCAGAGACGTGTCTTAAGGACTCTTGGTGTTGCCCCTTCTCAACTTCACTTTAATGCTTGGGCGCTGGTTAAGTCGTTCGAGATAATAATGGCCGCTCTTGATCGGGAGGTAAATTGCCATCTTTTCTTCTCATTGTTTGATGTTAGTCGCACAGTGGAGATGAGGAGCGAACCCAGGCGATGGGAGCAAGTTTCTTTGAAGGGACGGAAAAACACGATCAGACTCTTCAAGCCATTCTGTGAATCGGTCAAAACTTGGAGGCACGCTTTCCTCTGGGTCGTTCCTGTTAATGATCGTGCTAAGGCAATGGTGGGAACTGTGGATGACGAAGGTCGCGTCTCCTCAATGAAGTTTCCTCTGGGGTGGTTGCACTCACACTAGGATCGCGACACTATCCATTATCGGCATCAGAGGAGGCTGAGCGACTATGATCTTGAGAGTATTCGGATGTTAGAGACCTTGGTTACTTGGCTGCCAGAAGGGGTCATACCCTGTAACAAATTTGCTTGCCTCCGGACGTCCGAGCAAGCCGAAAACAAACTTGGTGTGCCTTTATTTTCGCTTTTTATTTTGATCGTGCTTTGCTTTGTTCTCCCTCCTAACTCATCTTTTTACTTTTTCAGCTGAAATGACGGGCATCGGTTTCGCAGCTCTTTTGGCAAAGACAAAGTCAAGGAAGCAGAAGAAGGTGTCTTTTGCCTCTCCGTCTCAACCATCTCGCGCTGAAGGCGATCGTAGACCTGCTGGGGGCGAGCAAGGAATGAACTCAGCTTCTAAAAAGAGAGATGGGACTCAGAGTCCTCTGGACGCTATTCCGATCGACCTTGATCCTCCCCAAAAGAGAAGAGAGGCATCAAGAAGGTCGTCCTTGGACTTGGACGATCTCAAGGACGTGGATTTTAAGGCCGATCCTCTCCTCTTCGTAGCTGAAATTGCCCAAGCAGCTTCTCAAAAGCTTGCTCGTTACAAATCTGAGGAGACTGGCCGCCAAGCAGGTATGCGCTTACTTCACAGAAACTTGTGGTTGGAGGGTGATCTTTTGGATAAAACTGACAAGTATAAGTCCACTCTTGGACACATTACAGATTTGCGGGCAGAGCTCGAGAGTACCAAAAAGAAGCTCGAGGATGCTGAGGTCGCCCTCCAACCCACAAAGGACGCACTTGGCTCAGTTACTGCCGAGCGTGATGCGGCCATGACAGCCAGAGTAGATGCTGAAGTCAAACTTGCCACCGCTACTGCCAGTTTGGCTGAGCGGTCTACCAAGGTTATACAGCTGGAGGAGCGGGTGGTCGGTCTTGAGGAGAACCTGAAGGCAGTTGAGGGCTGTTGCACCCCGAAAAATCCTTTGGAGGGATTTCTCTTCGCACAACGTGAATTGGAGTCGCCACCAATATTTTTTTAGAGGTAAAACATTGAAAAAAAACCTTTCTTGAAAGACAATGGTCCTTGGAACCACGAGATTTGAGTTCGGGGGTCGGTTATGCATGGGAAGGTACGAGCACCCCACACATCCTTTCTACTGAAAGGGAACCTCGATTTGACGTGTGATTTAAAAGGTTGATTTAAGAAATGCTTTGTTTTTATCTCTCTTTATCTCTCCTTACTTTATGGAAAAACTTAAGGAAAATTTAATCTTTTGCGCTTGACGGGAGGGCACCGTGCCTACGTATCCCGAGGAGGGAATCAAAGCAACGTAGTTCTTGTTTTCGAAAATTGTTTTGTTTTTAGAAATTGCCTTGTTTTGGAAAAGGGTTTGTTTTTTTGAAAAAAAAAATGGTTTTCATTTGTCGTGCTTGACGGGAATGTGACCCGCTCCTACGTATCTCCCAGTGCGATGGAGAATTCAAAGCTTACGTAGTTCTCGGTTGTCGAGAAAAGGTTTTTATTTTTTAGTTGTTTAATTGTGAAAATTGAATGTTCACAGTGATCAAACAACAAAGGTTTCGAGTGATCACCACTAGCATCCCATTATTGACGATCATGCAAGCAAAGGCTTCGTATTATCCTCAACAAAGTTTTTAATTTGTGAAATGAGAGTTCTTTTGAAAAATGAGTGTTCATGATAATCAATTGAGCAAAGACTCCAAGTGATCACCATTAGCACCCCATTGTTGACAATCGTGCAAGCAAAGGCTTCGCATTATCCTCAACAAAGTTTTTAATTTGTGAAATGAGAGTTCTTTTGAAAAATGAGTGTTCATGATAATCAATTGAGCAAAGACTCCAAGTGATCACCACTAGCACCCCATTGTTGACAATCGTGCAAGCAAAGGCTTCGCATTATCCTCAACAAAGTTTGATTTGTGAAAAATAGTTTGAAATTGTTTTGAGAAGAAGTGAAGTTGTTTGTCAATGATTATGTAAATGCAAAAAAAATGTTTTGAAGTTGGAACGTTACTAACGAGTAACAAGTTGTTCTTTGTATGCAACATGGTTTTGAAGTTTTGGAGAGTTACTAACGAGTAACAATTGGTGGAAATCAAAACAAGCAAATTGTGAACACCAATTCAACATTTTAATGCACTACAAGCACATAAACAAGTATATCAAGCATTGAGTACCAAGCTTCAATTCAAGAATGCATGAGTAGGCAAAATGCATGTGCATCAAGGTTAAATGAACCTATCCTTTGCCGATTGAGAAATGGAAAGTGCATCAAGACTCCAAGTAGTCTCTCCTTTGCAATTTATTAAGACAATGCAATGGTGCATCAAGGCTCTAAGTGGCCTATCCTTTGCCAAAACTTCACAAGCTTCAAACAACAATTTACATTAAACTCAAAGAGCAAAGAAAGCATGATTAAACTTGAGGATGCATCAAGGTCATTGGAGACCAATCATGTGCGCAAATTCAATGGTTTATAGACCCCTTTTTGCTCACATTTCACAAGCACATCAAATGGGAATTGAATTTTTAAATGCTTACAAGCATAGGCATCAAGGTTGAAGTAACCTATCTCTTGCCAACTTAGCATAACGCAAGATCATTTGTGGACCAGAAATGAACCAAAACCCAAATTCATTTTCTCAAATCACAAATTAATCGTCAATTTATTTCAACAAGTCAACCAAATCAAGCAAGCAAATGACACTAGCAAGACTTAGGAACATTTATTCACAAGATCCAAGCAATCAAACACCAAAATCAACAACTATTCATATTTTTTGATTTTTGTGAAAGTAAGAAGGCATGAAAAATGAATATTTGCAAAATCAAACAACATGTTTGGACATGGGAACTTCAAAATCAAGCCCCAATAACAAGATTGCATAAAGAAATGCATCAAAACTCGATTAAACCTATTTTATACTAAAGGTGCGAAACATTCATAGCTTCCTAACACAATTTTATTTCACAAAATGCAACAAGCAAAATGATAACAACACAAATCACAATTTATTCAAGGGTGAGAAGCAATCTCAAACACCCAAGCCTTCCTAAGTGCTTGTCAAAATGTTTGAGACACCTCTCACCAACAACAATCAACAAATCAACAATATAACAACACTAAAATGCATGAATATGGTAGGATGAAAAATTAGAAACATGATATCTACATTTTGATGCAAAAAAGTTGAAGATGATGCTAGGTTTTAAGAAGTTTACCTCAAATCCAAGCTAAGGAATGACTAATATGAAGAACAAGACCACAAATCAACTTGAATCTTCACCAAACTTCAATGAAACCCACGAAATGCTTGCTTAAAAATGCCCTTTGATGATGAAAGCTTGAATTAAATTAGGAGAGAAGGAAGATATATGAAGTAGGAATGGAAATGAGGTGAAAAAATGGTGATTTGGTGAAGGAGAAGTGAAAAATTGATGGAGGAAGAGGGTGATATGATTTCGGCCAAGAGAGGGAATTAGGAGAGGGAGTTGTGTGCTAGGGTTGTGTGAGTGAAAATGAGGCCAAGAGCTTCCTTTTTTTGAGGTGAGGTTAATAGGGTATATATAGAAAGCAATTAGGTTTAAGGGTAGTTAGGTCATTGTGCACTAGTTGTGCTCTAGGATTTGATTTTAATTTTGAATCAAAGGCTAGGATTGAGGCTCACATGGATTGAGGACATTGAGAAAACACAAAATGAGAGAATAGAGAGGGATAGGCGCATAAATGGGAGGGGTCCTTGGTGACCAAGTTTTGCTAGTTGTCATCTTGTACTATTGTACTATTATATGACCATTCCATTATCCCTTCATTTTTGATTATTCTTCTTAGGATAATTGTACAAAAATACACCCAATTTAGGCCACATACAAGGTATCTTGAGGAATATGCCATTTTATGAGATCACCATGACCAAAAATATCATAAAAACCTCATCTTGAAATTTTTGTAGAATATTCCTTTTTGATGCCTTTTTTGAATTTGAATTTTGTGCACAATGTATGCATGCATGCGCATACATACATACATGACCAAAAATGTTTTGCCTCAAATAAATTTCTCTAAAATTGCACAATGATTCTTGATGAGAAATTATCTTATTTTTGACAATGACCAAAATACCCTTTTGCCCTAAAAACCTTGTTTTTTTAACAACAAATGCATTTCCACTCTAACAATGAATTTAAAAGCCCTAGAATGACTTTTAAAACCCAAAAATGCATGCACAATGCTCTTCACTCTTCAAAATAAAACCACACTTCTCAATTTATTTATTTATTTTGCGGAAAATTAGGGTTTTAAGCCTAGGCGGACAAAATTAGGGTATGACAGCTGCCCCTCTTTATTTGGATTTTACCAAGGAATATGAATTGGCCGAAACATATTCCGAGGCAAAATAGAAATAAAGAATTCAGAAATAATACTAATTTTGTCTACTTAGAGAAACCCGAATTTTCCTTTTCTTTTTTCTCTTTTTTTTGATCTCTCTTCTTTTGAGAGAGAGAGAGTCAACACTTGTCGCGTCGACGAGAAAGCAGTAAATTGCGTAAAGCAGTAAATGAAAGCGGTAAATGGGAAGTGCCGTAAATTGGGGAATTCAGAGGTTGCCTAAAACCTTTTAATGGACTCTCGTCGAGTCCGAGCTCTGGGGGTGGCCTTTTCGAGCGGCCGATCAATATCAGGTCCGGAACTGATATGATCAATGGATCTACGCTATGCCTTAGGTTGACACAACTAATTCGATGGACTTAACGAAGTCTGTAGGATCTGCCGCGCGCTCGTACGCGACGTTGTGATCTGTGGAAGGAGTTCACTAACTCTGTGGGAGTTTACTAACTCTGTGCTGATGGAGTTCACTAACTCGGTGCCATGATGATTTTCTGAAAATGAGATTTCGGGGACCCATTGGTCCAAAGTAACTGACTTTTTTGAAAATTTTGGGGACTAACGAGTCCAAAGCAACTGAGTTTCTTTTTGAAAATTGGGAAGCTTCGAATGATGCATGGAATGCAGGCTTTTGATGCTGGGATGCACATGGATGCAATGATTGATTTGGTGAGAGGTTTTTTCTGTTTGATTTTCCTTTTTCTTTTTCTTTTCTTCTGTTTCTTTTTCTTCTGGGATGCGAATATGAAAGTATAATGCTCTACTGTTTGACGACATGGATGATATAGGAATGATGAATGATATGAAAGTGTGTTTTTTTTTTTTTTTGCTGGTTAAATCAATCCGCGGGACTTGTGGCACTTGACACGAAGACCGTTCCAGGATGGTGATAACGCAAGGGTTGCGCGTTGGTTTGCAATGATCTTGTTATTTTTAAGGTGGCAGTGCATGTGACTGTTTTTTTTGCAACTTTACCCATTTTGGGATACCATTTTTCCTTTTGTGATTTTCAAAGATTTCGTAATAATCTGTAATGCTCTGAATGTATGCACATGTTTTGCAATTCAATTTCATCAATCATAAAATCATTATTTTGAAAGAAACTGAATAAATGAAAGTAAAGACACGAAAAGCACACATATGAAAGAAAAGCTGGACTTTTGCTGATATGGAAACTGGTCGTGCAGAAAGTCACGCCAGTTGAAAGTACAATTGTAATCTTTATTCTAAACTGATAAAATACAAGAAAAAGGAACAGATCCTATGATTGTATCCTTGAAGTAACGGTTCCCACCGTTCATACTTGTGACCTTGATCAACCCCTTATCCAAATCTTCGGGAGTGCTGTATGCCCTTGTTTATTTTCATGCCCAAGTTTTCTGACCCTAATTTTTGCCTGGATCGCCCTTTGCGGGTTTTCAATCCACCGGGTCGCTCTGATTTTGCCTAGGCCGCCCTTTCGGGTTTTCAACCTAGCGAGCTAATCTTTACTTGGCTCATCTTTCTCTTTTTCTGTCTATTTCTTTAGGCATAGTACTTCTTTACCACATCTGAGTTCACTGGATTTGGGATTTCATCTCCATCCATGTTTGCAAGAATTAATGCCCCTCCGGAGAATGCCTTCTTCACCACATAAGGTCCTTCGTATTTGGGAGCCCATTTGCCACGGGGATCCGTCTGGATTGGCAAGATCTGTTTGAGCACGAGGTCTCCTTCTTGGAATTCCCGAGGACGGATTTTCTTGTCAAAAGCCCTCATCATCCTCTGTTGGTACAGCTGACCATGGCACAAGGCGGCTACTCGCTTCTCTTCAATGAGATTCAATTGGTCAAAACGAGCCTGAACCCACTCTGCTTCTTCTAATTTGGTCTCCATCAATACCCGCAGCGAGGGTATTTCAACCTCAATGGGGAGAACAGCTTCTGACCCATAAACCAACGAGTAAGGGGTTGCCCCTGTACACAACCCATGGAATCGTCCAACACTGTAAGGTACAGAATAAGAGGCCTGCCGGACACAGGTGGCATTAGGACTGGCGGATTCTGAAGATACACCTTGATTTTCTCGAAGGCTTCTTGACATTGATCATTCCACTTCAACTCTTGGGTTTTGCACAACAGTTTGAAAATCGGCTCGCAGGTAGCGGTTAACTGGAAGATGAATCGGGAAATGTAATTCAGCCTTCCAAGAAAACCACGAACTTCTTTCTCTGTTTTTGGCGCCGGCATCTCGAGGATAGCACGCACTTTGTCCGGGACCACCTCAATTCCCTTCTGGCTAACAATGAAGCCCAACAATTTTCCTGACCTCACTCCGAATGTGCACTTGGCGGGATTCAGCCTGAGTTTGTACTTTCTGAGGCGCTCGAAAAGCTTCTGCAGGTTAACAACATGCTCTTCATCGGTCCTTGATTTGGCGATCATATCGTCCACATAAACTTCAATCTCTTTATGTATCATGTCGTGGAACAGAGTCACCATTGCTCTTTGATAAGTTGCCCCGGCATTCTTCAATCCGAAAGGCATGACCTTATAGCAGAAAGTTCCCCAAAGGGTTATGAAGGTGGTTTTCTCCATATCCTCTGGAGCCATCTCGATCTGGTTGTAACCTGAATATCCGTCCATGAAGGAGAACATTGAGTGTTGCGCTGTGCTATCCACCAGAACATCGATGTGAGGTAGAGGGAAATCATCTTTAGGACTTGCTCGGTTTAAATCACGGTAATCGACACACATCCGGACCCTTCCGTCTTTCTTGGGAACCGGGACGATGTTGGCTACCCACTCAGGATATTTTGCCACTGCTAAGAACCCTGCGTCAAACTATTTCTTGACCTCATCCCTGATTTTCAAGGACATCTCTGGCCTCATTCGCCTCAATTTCTGTTTTACCGGAGGATATTCTGGTTTTACCGGCAATCTGTGCTCAACAATATCTGTATTCAATCCCGGCATGTCTTGGTAAGTCCATGCGAAAATGTCAACATAGTCAAACAGGAGCTGAATCAACTTCTTACGTTCACAATTCCCCATCGCGGTACCAACCTTGATCTCTTTTCTATCTTCCTCAGTACCCAAATTAACCATTTCTGTGGGCTCCCCGTGGGGCTTGATGACCTTTTCTTCTTGTTCTACCATTCTCATAATTTCTGGAGGAGTATCCCAACCATCCTCAACATCTTCCTCGGTTTGGTTAACCGGGTAGCCAAAGTCACAGTATGAGTTATGGGCATTATTACTTTCAAGAATTGTATTCGATCTGCATTAAAATGGAGTGGCAAATAAAAATAAAGAAAAGACACGCAAATGAGAGATGAAGAAAAAGAATTTTACTGAAAATTCCAAAATAACATTTTATTCATTGATGAAGTTTGACGAAAACATGCATGCCCGAATGAAATATCCCAAGGCCTTGGGCAGAGCCGAGGGATTTTTCATTACAAAAAAATTACTTTAAATTGAAAATCACAGGGAAATCTAGGGCCTCCCAGTTCTGGAGCTTTTCTTTCGCAGCACAACGGCGCACTAAGCCGACAGCACCGTCACCCGAGCCTGAATCTTCTTCAATCACATTGACCTGGTCAGGGTTCAGCATGCCTACACTTCGGAAGTTGTTCCTAAGATCACCGACGACCATCCCTCCCTGGTTGGGGGTCCTTCCTCTAAGCTTTGCCAACCATTCCTCTCTTCTATCAGCTGCTAGCCTCTCTCAGTCTGCAGGGCTTGGGATGTACCCAATACCGAACCTTTCAGTATTCCCTTTCAGCAGGACGGGTGCTACAATTCCTTGAGCAGCTTTTCCCAGGCCTTTTCCAACCTGATACCCATATCCTAGCATCACCTTTGCAACCATCATGTCCGCCTTGGACCACCTAGGCTTCAATTGGGGAGGCTCACTCCCAACAAAGATAGCATTTGAGATCTCCAATCCCTGGAAGGCAGTCTCAAAAGACTCCTCTGCTGCTTCAACGTAATATTCTGGTGGTGATCGGTTTATCATCATTTCCTCCTCCCCGAAGATTACTATCAACTTGCCCTCGGCCACAAACTTGAGTTTCTGAAGGAGCGAATATGGCAATGCCCCAGCGGCATGTATCCAAGGTCGTCCTAGCAGACAGCTATAAGAGGAAGCTATATCCATGACTTGGAATGTGACGTAGAACACTTCAGGACCCACCTGCAAACTTCTCCAAAAACTTCTTTCACAGACCCATCAAATGCTCTAACCAAGGTGGAGCTAGGCTTCAGATATGAGCAATCCACATCCAACTTATCCATTGTGGACTTGGGCAACACATTCAATGACAAGCCATTATCGATGAGCACTCTGGCCAGCATGTAGTCCCCACACTTGACAGAGATGTGAAGGGCTTGATTGTGATTCTTCCCCGCCGGAGGTAGCTCAGCGTCTGTGAAGGTCAAGTAGTTGGATGCCACTATGTTCCCAACAATACCATCAAGCTGGTTGACCGTAATGTCATGGGGTACGTGTGCTTCATTCAGGATTTTCAACAGTGCAGCTCGGTGTGCCTCGGAACTAAGCAACAACGAAAGCATTGAGATTTTGGCCGGGGTTTGATTTAACTGGTCCACCACCCGGTATTCACTTTGTCTCATTACTTTCAGAAATTCCTGAGCTTCTTTGTCTGATACTTCTCTAACTTCCACAGTTTTCTTATCTTTTCCCTTACGGGCCCTTTCTTCAGCTTCCTTTGATTGTTCCTTTCTAAGATTTTCAGGAACATACACCCTTCCACTCCTTGTAATTCCACTACTCCCAGCAATGTTTGTTATATCCAACACGCCCTGAGGGACCTCTGCTTGCATTTGCAAGTTGCAGCTCCAGGGAATAACCCTAGTCTCTCTACTAGGGGTAGCAGCAGGTACCGGAATAACAACAGTCAGAGGTCTTGCCACAACCGAGCTTGAATTCAGACTGCAAGGGATTTCAACCGGTCTCCTGAAACCTCTGTTGTTTGATTGCAGAGTAGATACACTTTCTTCCTTTTCCTGAACCCCAACCTGGACCAGGTGTCTGTCTAACAGCTCTTGGAGGATGGGTTTAAAACTCTCACAGGCCCCAACACAATAAGGGTCATTGCAGATGTCTCTTCTGGCACACCCTTCTTCGATGATACCACAACGGCATAGTGCGGCATGAATGATACTCAGGGGTGTACGAATGCACTCCACCTTCCTAATTAAGTACTGACCACCCTGATCATTAATGGCATTTGCAGTGGGCCCACCATGCCCCGGCAACGGGTTGGTGGTTACATTAGGTTGCTGAAATGATATACTCTTTGCATCAAGCAGGTCTTGCACAACGTACTTGAACGCCTTACAATCCTCCACCACATGACCTACTGCCCCAGAATGAAAGGCACAGGTAGCATTTGCATTATACCCTCTGGGATAGGGAGGCTGATATGGTTTCATCTGACGAGTGCTGATTAACTTGTTGGTAATGAGATAATTGAACAAATCCGTGTACGACATGGGGATAGGTTCAAAGACAACAGGCTTTTTTTCATTGTAGTTTCTGTACTGATTGTTGGACTGGAATGGCTGAGCAGGCGGCGTCTGAGCAGGAACTGGAATGGCTTGTGGGGGATAGTTGTGTGATGGACCGCTAGCTCCGATGATTGCATTAGTTTCTCCCTCCTTCTTCTTGTGGGAACCAGAAAAAGGCTTTTTCTGATGGGAAGGAGGTGTTGGGCCATGGGATATTCTTCCGCTGCGCATGCCGTTCTCCACTCTTTCTCCAATGACAACCATCTCAGAGAAATTCGAAGCCACGCTGCCGACCAAACGATCATAGAACACTGGGGGAAAAGTTTCCATAAACATATGGACCATCTCTTTATCAAGCAGGGAGGGTTTTACTTGTGCAGCGAGGTTCCTCCACCTCTGGGCGTATTCCTTGAATGTCTCATTATCCTTCTTAGACATACATTGCAGCTGGGTCCTATCCGGGGCTAAATCACTGTTGTACTGGTATTGACGGATAAAGGCATCCGCCAGATCCTTCCATCAACGGGTATTAGTTGGCTCCAGTTGCATATACCATTCAAGGGGAGCTCCAGCTAAGCTTTCCTGAAAGCAATGTATCATCAGGTTATCATCACGGGCGTGGGCAGTCATCTTCCGGCAATACATCGTCACATGGCTGCGCGGGCAGGTTGCTCCTTTGTACTTGTCGAAAAATGGTGCTTTGAACTTGGGTGGCAGGACTAGATTAGGGACCAAGCATAACTCATGGGCGCTCCTAGTCTGGGAACCTGTTCCTTCAACAGCTCTCAATCTTTCTTCTAACATCTGGTACTGACTTCTAGCTTCATCAGGGTAATTCAGCGGAAAACCACTCACACCGTAGTGAAGATTATTCATCGACACCACAGCTGGGGTCACGTGTGGGTCACGTGAGTGAGCAATAATCTGAGGAATTGGACCCTGAACTTGTGGATGGATTGTTGCTGGAGAATTGAAGCCAACCGGAGTTCCCGGGGTAATAGCAGGAGTAGGAATCTGAATTTGAACCTGAGGTGTCCCCGTTCCAACTTCATTCACAGCTGATTCAGGCTGGGCCTGTCCTGTGGTTCCCGAAGGACCACTTTCTGGGTTTGCACCGGCAGCAGGGGGTGTGTACCCTAATGGGAGACCATAAGGAGGCCATCGCACGTTCTGGAGAGCCTGAGAGACTCTAGGTTCAGGAGGAGGATCCACTCCTGCGGTAGCAGCACCTTCAGTTATGCCAGCATCCCTTAAGGCACTTATCACTCTTATGACCTCTGCCATTTGAGCTCTTATAACTTCCATCTCAGCCCTGATTGCTCGATTCTCTTGATTCTGATCATGCTGACCCTGACCATTTGGATTCGGACCTTCTGGAACTACATCATTCTGGATTGGTTGATGATTGCCCAGATTCGCGTCGTCTTGATTGTTGGCCATATTTCTTGCCTGTGATCGCGTCCAATACCGATGATTAACCAGCTTGTCTTACTTCTGTGGACGGAACATTTTTTTTTATGAATACAAAGACAAATGATGCAAATGCAATGCAATATGCATGTTATTATGTTTATTGCCGGGAATCGCGGTGCAACTCGTCTTGTCATAGGTGTTAAGGTTCAGGTGTTTTTAGGATTGCAACAAAGTTGGAAGCAACAAGGCAAAACAAACGTACTTCAATTAAATGGAATGCGAAGGAGTGTCACAAATAGAAAGCAAATCAAAGTACAATATTCCTTAAGAGTGCAATACAATGATTTTAAACAAAGTACTACTTTCCAAAGAAAATTACAACTTCTTAAAGAAAATTACAATTTCCTAAGGATCGCTACAATACTCTAAAGGGAACCTTAAAGGCATATGGCTTTCAACTCCTCGCTCCTTTTCCTCTTCTTGCTCTCAGCTGCCCCCCGGGCTTTCTCCAGGAGTTCTTCTGTGAGAATCTTGCAGTACTCAACAAACTCACACACCTTGACAGGGGTGTTGAAAGGATTCATTTCTGCATCCGCCTTTCTTAGCTTCTTGGGAATGTCTCTCACAGCCTGATTAGCTAACCAAACTAACTTGGAGAACTTGTCTTTCCAATGTAAGCCTTCCTTTTTCAATTCCTCAAAGACTTGTTGACTTTTTACCTTACTGAGCAATTCCGCAAATTGACTCTCCCAATAGTCACTCTTCTCACTTAGCCGGAGGTAAGACCCTTCCAAGTACTTGTTTGCTGGTGTTTTTAGCAAACAATCACTAGTTTTATTAGAAGGTTTGTGAGATCAAACTAGAAAAATCTCAAAGCAATTGCCTTCGAATTGCTCATAGTTTTTGTTTCAGAAAATGTAGAAAAGGGGACGATTTGCAATGATTAACAGAATTGAAAGGAAAAGAAGCAGTAAATGGTGCAGAAATTGTAAAGAAAAGACAAACAAATTGCATTGAATCATAAAAGTTGTACACGATCACGTACAGCGATTCTTCCACTCGTTTTTTGCTCTGGTTTGGAAGTTAGAGTTTCAGGAATCGGGTTGTGTATTGTGATTTGCGACCTCTGTTTCTTCTCAGAAACAGTTATTTATACAAAGGAAAAGAGGGGGAAAAATTGAATTCAGTAACTGCCTAGAAATTTGAAAATTAATAACTGCTACTCCTACTTTCGACCAGAACCGCTCTATCACGCTTCGACCAACTGCTAGTCTTCAGCGCATAACTGCTCTGTTTTCTGTCTGTCGAAAGCTTGTGTCCATTTTCCTCTCTCTTGCTTTTGCTTCCCCAGAAACTTGTCGAGTTTACCTTGCGCATGACCATTTTCTCTGTCGAAATAAGTTGGTCTTCGTCGAAATATAAGTCAGGCCTTGTTGACCATTTTCAATGAAGCCTGTCGAAATTACAGGCTAACAAATTGCCCCCCAAAAATGTCTTTTTCGACTAAACTTGAGGAGGAAGAAGAGAAAGACATTTTTGAATTCACCATCGAAATAACTTTGCACTTGAGTAAAATAGCTGTATACCTGATGTCACCACTGTTAAGTGTTGTTTCCATATTCAAACCTTGAACTTGAACAGCCTGTAATTTCGGCCTTTGACTATGTTTACTGATTCTCTGTTTTAACTTTGAATGGTTCCACCATCTTCCGTTACGTTACTAACGCCGTAATTAAAGTGATGCCTCACTTCTCGGAACGCAAAACTCGTAACCAACTGACGCTCTTTCATACTTCTCCTTATAAATAGAAGAGTTTTGTTTCTCATCTTCACCACTCCATGATTTTTCTTCTTTTCCTTTCCCGTTCAAGGATCATTCCCTTTGCTTTGAGTCTTCCGCGTTACCTCATCTCTCATAATTGCAGTGAGGTTGCCTGGAGGTTCAAAAAAGAATGACCCCCTGAACGACGGGAAGCGTCAACGTGGTCGAAGAAGACCACCCAAAAGAGAAGTTACTTGGTCGTAAAAGACCAACTGCAATTCAGAGTTTTATTTATGCCTAGTTTATTTACCCTTTCGGCACTATGTAATTCACAAATGCCTCCTTTGGCACATGTAACTTGGCAACATTATAATGAAATTTCTTCCATTTTATTCTTGAGCAATTTTTATTCTGTGCTTTCGACAATGTTTTGGCAACTTAAATGCCATGTTTTTACGCTTTCTTTATATCTATTCCAGCGTTATTTTAACTTCTTGCAACGTTGGCTTATACTTTTTCAAGTATTTGCCATTTATACGCAAAATTCTTTCATCAGCGCCAATCTCTTCGACCTCATATGCGCCGTTTGAATAAACTTGTAAAATTTTAAATGGTCCTTCCCAACTTGGGGACCATTTACCAAAGACTCTATCTTTTTTATCCATAGGCAATAGGACCTTCCACACTAGATCACCTGAATCAAAGGCTTTAAACTTAACCTTTTTGTTATAAGTTTTAGCTACCCTCTCTTTCTGTCGAATAAGCATATCTAAAGCTAATAACCTTTCTTCGTCTAAATCAACCAATTCATCAAGCATCATATTCCAATAATAATCAGAGGGAATCTCCCACTGTCTTTGAATTCTTGTTGATTGTAGACAAATTTCAACAGGCAACACTGCATCGTGTCCAAATGTTAGCCTATAAGGAGTAGTGTTGATAGATTCTTTGGGTGAATTTCGACAAGCCCATAATGCTTGATTAAGGGTATTATGCCAATTTTTGGGTTTCTGCCCAACATGCTTTTTAATCAAATTAATAATAACTTTATTGGCAGCTTCTACTTGTCCATTGGCTTGCGCATAATATGGTGTCGAAGTTAATAACTTAAAACCAATTTCAGAAGCAAACTCTACCATTTTTCTACCAGTGAAAACTGATCCCTGATCTGTAGTAATGGTTTCTGGAATTCCAAACCTGTAAATGATATGATTTTGAATAAACCTTATCACTGCTTCTTGATCAACATTGGCTAAAGGTATAGCTTCAACCCATTTGGTGAAGTAATCAATTCCCACAAGGATATATCTATGGCCCTTCGACGAAGTTGGCTTTATCTCTCCAATCACATCTAGAGCCCAACCTCTAAATGGCCAAGGTTTGACTATGGCATGCAATTCATTTGCAGGTACGTGTTGTATCCCAGCATGCTTTTGACACTCTTGGCATCCCTTAGCAAATTCTATGCAATCTTTCAGCATAGTTGGCCAATACATTCCTTGTCGAAATAATAACCACTTCATTTTGTGGCCTACTTGGTGTGAACCACATGCTTCACTATGTGTATCCGAAACTGCTAAATATGCCTCATTTTCACTAAGACATTTTAATAGTACTCCTTCAGGAGTCTTTTTAAACAATTCGTTTCCAATTACCACATAGCTCAAAGCTCTGTATTTTACCTTTTTATTGGTATTTCTTGTGGGATTTTGCAAATATTCCACAATAGGCCTTCGCCAATCATTATTGGTCATATTGTCAAGAGCAAGAATTTCTGCTAAGTCAAAGTTACCAAAAAATTGACGTTTTTCGACAACGACTAGTTCCTCGTTTGCGTTCATATCTGTTGCCCCCCCAGTTGTTGGTGTTGACAATAGTGACGAAGAATAGTCATTAGAAATGATTTTATCCTTTATTTCAATTAACTCTTCCAGGCTTTGTTTTGAAACTTTATAGCCTGAAGCAATTTGTGCCAATTCATTTGCCACTTGATTATCAATTCGTGGTAAATGTTCTAAGTGAACAGACTCAAATCTTTTTAACAAAGCATTGGCAACAACAAAGTATCTGATAAGGTGCTCTTTAATGCATTTGTACTCTCTTGTCAATTGTTTGACAACCAACTCAGAGTCACCTTTTATTTTGACATGACTTGCCCCCAGCTCAAGTAAAATTTCAAGGCCTACTATTAAAGCCTCATACTCAGCTTCATTATTGGAACAAACATCCCGAATTTTAAACTTATACTTCGTTGGAATGTTAGTAGGAGATATTATTAAAATACCAATCCCAACTCCATGTTTATGGCTTGAACCATCAAAGTACAACCTCCAAGGATATACGTCTACAAAACTTAATGTTTCTTCGACAACAGAATGGTCTACTATAAAATCAGCAACCACTTGTCCTTTAATTGATTTTAGAGGTTGATAAGTTAAGTTGTATTCTGACAAAGCCAAAGCCCATTTACCAATTCGGCTATGCATTATTGGTTTCGACAGCATATGCTTAATAACATCAAAATGCGAATAAACAGAAACATCAGCTGGTTTTATATATTGCTTTAACTTTGTACACGAGAAATACCAACAAAGGCACAACTTTTCTATAGGAGTGTACCTCGTTTCGGCATCGTTTAAGACCCTACTGAGGTAATAAATGGCTCTTTCGACACCACTATCATCCTCTTGTGCTAACATGCTACCAATTGTTCTATCAGAAGCTGCTATATACAATTTGAGCACTTTGTGTTTAATAACAGGCAACAAAATTGGTGGTTTCATCAAATAAGACTTGATTTCGTCGAAGGCTGCTTGATGCATTGGTTCCCATTTGAACTCTTCTTCCTTCTTCAGTCTTAACAATGGCGAAAAAACTTGTGTTTTGCCACTTAGATTTGATATAAATCTTCGAAGGAAATTGATTTTTCCCAACAACGACTGAAGCTCTTTTTTGGTCGAAGGGGCCTTCGTTTCCATAATTGCCTTAGTCTTATTTTGATTGATTTCAATGCCTTTTTTGTGCACTATAAAACCCAAGAAATCACCTGCACGTACACAAAAGGAACATTTTAATGGATTCATTTTCAATCCATATTTCCTCATTCTTTCAAAAGAACGGCGAAGATGGTCTAAATGACCACTTTCTGAGGAAGATTTAACCACCACATCATCTATGTATACTTGCATAAAATCATCAATAAAATCATGAAACATAGAATTCATGGCCCTCTGATATGTAGCACCAGCATTCTTTAAGCCAAAGGGCATTACTACCCATTCATAAACACCCAATGCCCGTGGACATCTAAAAGCAGTTTTCGACACATCCTCTTCAGCAATGAAGATTTGATTATACCCAGAATAACCATCGAGCATACTAAGATAATCAAATCCTGCTGCTGAATCTATTAGCATTTCTGCCACAGGCATTGCATATTCATCCTTGGGAGTTGCATTATTTAAATCCCTAAAGTCTATGCAAACTCTAAGAGTCCCATTTTTCTTTATTACAGGAACTATATTGGCTAACCATTCGACATACCTGGCAGTTCTGATGAATTTGTTTCTGAATAGCCTTTCGATTTCCTCTTTGATCTTAGCCAACACTTGAGGAGCAAATCTTCTTGGCACTTGCTTCACTGGTTTCTTCCCTGGTCGAATTGGTATTTGCATTTCCACTACTTCTCGACTTAACCCAGGCATTTCGTCGTAATCCCAAGCAAAGCAGTCTTTGAACTCCCTTAGCAATGTGATGACTTGGGTTTTTAGAGAAGCATCAATATTCGCACTAATATAAGTTGGCCGTTTTATTGAGCCATTTCCCAAATCAACTTCTTCTAACGGGTCTTGAGCTTGCATATGCTTTGCCGAATC
The DNA here is from genome assembly GCA_963573325.1 of Astragalus glycyphyllos. Taxonomy (NCBI): domain Eukaryota; kingdom Viridiplantae; phylum Streptophyta; class Magnoliopsida; order Fabales; family Fabaceae; genus Astragalus; species Astragalus glycyphyllos. The sequence continues at coordinate 26,840,505 of OY754314.1, read as the reverse complement.
TCTAGGATCCTTTTCAAAACCTAGTGGATCATTATCATAAATGCAGTCAAGTCTTTCATCTATGACTATGCCATTTTCTTCATGTAACTCACTAGCTTCGACAGCCATTGTTTGTTGAATAATTTCGGCCTCTATAGCCGCGTTAAACTTGTTTTCGGCCATATAAGCCGTAACTTTGTCCCATGCATTGGGCACTGACATAAGAACATTTTCAAGAACCAGTGTTCCATCCCGTTGGTCGAAGGACACCATCAGGATAGACACTATCATCTCCCATTATTTCTCTTTCCCAAACAAAACCATGATTTGGGTCAAGATGAACTGAGGCAAAAACATTATCCGCAGGAACATATGCCTCATTAGAAGATGAACATGGCGCAATCTTCGCCATTTGTTTCTCAAAATTTTCCTTGGTAACTTGGTTCACATCAGCACGGAAGTAGCTCTGATGGGCTTCAACATACTCTACCAAACCATCTTCCTTCCACATTACTAAACGTTGATGCAAGGTTGAAGGGACAGCACCAACTCCATGGATCCACTCTCTACCAAGGAGTAAATTAAAATTCGCTTTAGAGGCTATCACTAAGAACAATGTAGTCCTCTTTATGGAACCAACGATTAAGTCCACCTCAATGGCCCCCAAAGAATGGCCAGTTTTGCCTTCATAGTTGCTTAAGACAATGTTATGTGGCCTGAGGTCAGTGTCGAACTTACCAATCTTCTTCAAAAGACCATGTGGCATTAAATTCACTGCAGCTCCACCATCCACTAACACTTTGTTAATTCCAACACCATTGACTTTGGCTTGGACATACAGGGGTTTCAAGTGGTTTTGCATACTCATATCTGGCTTCTCGAAGGTAGCCATTTGGTCTTCGACACAACCATTGTTCATCACATAGTAACACATTGGCTAATGATGAGCCATATCCTCTGTAAAATCCTCTTCAACATCATTTGGTACTGTGATAACATCGTACTCAAGAGGCAGTATTGGTACCACATTGCAAACAACATCGAAATCATCTTCAGAATCATCAAAATCAGACTCCATGTCTTCATCCATGTCGAAATCAGCATTCTCTTCTTTCACTGTTGACAATGGAGGAAATATTCTTTCAAGAGCAGGCCTTCTTGGCTTTTCTGTTACTACAGCCTTGCCTTTGTCCTTATTCGCTGCACACACATGACTAGCAACATCAGCATTCCTCTTTGTGGCAACTTCAGCTTTGTGAACCTCACTCTTCGCCACTATTATGCTGCGTGGAACTTGATTGTTAGCCAAATGACTTGGAACCTTGTTAATGTCAAAGTGTGCCTTCTTCTTCTGTTGTCTTTGGTAGCGACGCCACTGTGTTCTAGTCATGGGGTTCTTACCCTTATAGTTATTCTTATAATTAAACTTAACAGCATCAGTACCTGGCTTGACAGCTTTAGCACGTTGATTATTGGGTACCCACGCTTCGACAGGAGCACTAGCACTTGGGACAAAGGATTTATTTGTTGACAGCTCCAAATACCCTTTCGCGGAGGACTTCTCCTTAGCAAATTGTCGTTTGCTTGTTGAAGGCTTTGTTGACACATTAGCCTTATAGCCAGGAAGATCTCCCTTTGCAAAGTCAAATTTTGGCCTGTTATCAAGCCATTTTCTTTTACGTTGTTGTTGATCCTGATAACCTTCGACCGCTTTAGCTTCTTCTTTGTCGAAGACAGCGCTGCACCTTGGGCAAAGCATAACTTCAGAGTTATTCCACTTACACCGATTGAGGAAATCTATCAATTCTTCCTCAGCCTTTGGATACACAGCATGTATCTTCCCATCATATTCTTTTAGAGTCACTTCCTGTTTCTTACCTTCAGTATACATAAAACCTTTTAATTTTTCGGTGGCAGTCTTGACACACTTAGGAGGGTCTGCCATTTGAGCATCCACCATGCCTACATCAGCTTCGACAGGTTCAGAATACATAGCTTCAACCTTAGGCAATGGATCAACATCAATCTGCATAGGAGGTTTCATTTTCTTATCAGCAAATTTAAGTCTTCCTTCGTCAACTGCTTTTTGCACAATATCCCTGAAGAGCACACAACGGTCAGTGTTATGTCCCAAAAAATTATGGAACTTACAATAACCCTTTTTCTTTCTTTGGTCAAGAGTTGGTGTTTTAAGGCCTTTAGGCACTAATATTTGACCATCAGTTACTAAAAGATCAAAAATTTCATCACATTTAGTAACATCAAAAGTATAAGTCTTAGGCATAAATCTATCATTCTTAGGCTCTACAGGGTTATTCCCATCCGCAGGCCTTGATAATTTACAGGTATAAGGAGGACCAGGCTTAAATTCAGCCACGTCTATCTCCTCTTCTTCGACATTACTATATGTAACGTCAAATTCTTCTTCGACATATGCCACTTTTTCTTTTTTATGATACCTATTCGACCTAGATTTTTCTTCTCTAAGCCTTTCAACTTGTCGAACTCTATCAGCCAAATGAGCCATATCTCGCAAATGAGATGTGTCTAATTTCTTTCTAATTGAGTAATCAAGGCCACCAGCAGCCATTTCGACAAGCTCATGTTCAGGGACTTGTGTGAAGCAACGAGATATCAACAGCCTAAATCTGTTTAAGTAATCATCAATAGTTTCAGGCATTTTGCGCCGAACACTAGCCAATTCTTTAAGACTAATTTTCGACTGGCCCATGTAAAACTGTGCATGGAATGCCTTTTCTAATTGCCCCCATGTGAACATAGAACCAGGGGGTAATGTCGTGAACCAAGTGAAAGCATTTTTAGTTAGAGAATTTGGAAAGTATTTCATCTTCAAATTCTCATTTTGTGCTAAGTCCCCAGCCTCAGTCAAGAAACGAGCAATGTGTTCGACTGTGGACTCATTTGTATCACCACCAAACTTAGTAAACTTGGGAACTTTCCATCCCCTTGGTAACTCAGTTTGTAATAGTATTCACATAATGGTGATACGAAGTTAGGCCTTTGTAAACCTATGTTAAGGCCATTTTGCGCCAAAATAGTTTCGACTAAAGTAGCTATATTGTTTTCTGCGCCAACATTGTGTTGTTGCACTTGTCGAACAACATCATCAGCGTTCTGGTGTCTATTTACCAAAACTACTTCAGGGACGTGGTTTACTGCCCCTTGTAGTTCGCCTACAGTTGTGGACGCTTCGACTGCAACTGCTTCTTGGGGGTTAACTGGCGACGCATTACCCGCAATAATAGGAACTTGCCTATTATTAACCGCTGGAGCCCCAAAGAAATCTGCAATCCTACTCATCTGATTTGCCAACATTTGGTAACTGTTATTGGTATTTTGAATCAACGGATTGAAAACTGTACCAATTTGTTGGGTAAGCATATTAACCATATTGTGATTACTCTCGTCTACTTGCTGTCTTAAGGCCAACAAAGACATTTGGTTAATGCTGGGGGATTCCGACCAAATACACTCTCAGAAGAGACATGCGTAGGGGAAAAGGTCGAAATATGTGGCATTCCAGTAGGCATGCCATACATTCCCAAAGGAAGTGGGGGTAGATGCACGTTATTCAATCGTGGGTCTAAACCGTTTCCCATTGCCATGTAAGGGCTATGAAGCCCTGCACTTAACGACAAAGACATAGGCAAAGATGCCATTTCTGACTGCGTTGAACCAACATTAGTCATTGATAATGAAGGAACGGTTGTCGACGATGATGGTCCTGCGCTAATGCTCGCAGAATCCATTGTTGTTCCTTGCCCTTGTGAAACCACAGGATTGGAACTAGACGCATTATTCGTACTAGAACGAACCATTTTACCACTTCTTAAGTGCATACAACAGCGAATACAAATAAGAAAGTACGAAAATGAACAAAATCAAAGGCAAAGTCCCACTGGGTGTGCCAATTTGTTTGCTGGTGTTTTTAGCAAACAATCACTAGTTTTATTAGAAGGTTTGTGAGATCAAACTAGAAAAATCTCAAAGCAATTGCCTTCGAATTGCTCATAGTTTTTGTTTCAGAAAATGTAGAAAAGGGGACGATTTGCAATGATTAACAGAATTGAAAGGAAAAGAAGCAGTAAATGGTGCAGAAATTGTAAAGAAAAGACAAACAAATTGCATTGAATCATAAAAGTGGTACACGATCACGTACAGCGATTCTTCCACTCGTTTTTCGCTCTGGTTTGGAAGTTAGAGTTTCAGGAATCGGGTTGTGTATTGTGATTTGCGACCTCTGTTTCTTCTCAGAAACAGTTATTTATACAAAGGAAAAGAGGGGGAAAAATTGAATTCAGTAACTGCCTAGAAATTTGAAAATTAATAACTGCTACTCCTACTTTCGACCAGAACCGCTCTATCACGCTTCGACCAACTGCTAGTCTTCAGCGCATAACTGCTCTATTTTCTGTCTGTCGAAAGCTTGTGTCCATTTTCCTCTCTCTTGCTTTTGCTTCCCCGGAAACTTGTCGAGTTTACCTTGCGCATGACCATTTTCTCTGTCGAAATAAGTTGGTCTTCGTCGAAATATAAGTCAGGCCTTGTTGACCATTTTCAATGAAGCCTGTCGAAATTACAGGCTAACAGTACTGCACATGATTGGCCAAGCTTTCCGACTTCCCTTGTTCCCTTCTTAGTGCTTGCTGATAATCCCTCAGGATCCCTTCAATAGATTCCCAATCTTGCTTGACACTCTTTAATTGATCTTCCAATTCAAGCTTCATCATTCGAGAGTCTTTTCTTGGCTTAACTAGTGCGTGCTCTTCCATGTATCCTCATATAGCCTCTTCCATTTAATTGCTTCTGCTACAGCCTCATTCATCTTGGTAGTGCACCTCTTCACTTCCTCTTTGGCACCCTTCAAGTGCTTTTGCATTTCCCTCTTGTTTTTCCCCTCTATTTCAAGTTTTCTATTGACTTCCACAATAGCCGCAGCTTGGAAAACATTTTCATTTTCTAGCTTTTTCTTGTCTTGCATCATCTTTCTCAATCTATCTTGTAGAGCTCTTTTCTCTTCTCCCACCTTTGACATGGCCAACCTAACCTCTTCCAATTCTTCAATGGTAGGAATGTGAGGTTCTTGTATCTTTTCCTCAGGCAGTGGTACTCCTTGGTTGGATGACCGAGTTTCACTAATCCTCCCTTCAAGCCATTGAGAAAAAGAGATAGCAGTAGTCCTCCTGGTTAACTCTTCTCTGTCCTTCCGCACTACGGTTTCCCAAGCTTGCAGGACTCGCCAAAGTAGACTCTCGTCTTTAGGGATCCCCGCGTGGAGGTAAAAACGAAACAGCATAGCTTCGGAGGGTGAATCCCGCATAGGGTATCCGAGCTGTCGCAAGGTCAAAGAGGGGTTATAGTTTATGCATCCTTGGGTTCCCATGAGAGGAACGTTCTGAAAACTCCCACACCAAAATACCACTGAAGGCCTGTCTACCCAACATTTAGGTGAGAACCAACGAATCTGGAGAGCATCTTGGTTCTTGAAAGCATGCACCCACTCTTGAGAGTTCATAGTCTTCGGATTAGAACCCAAGGCATAGGAAAGCAAATCCTTCACACCACTTTTGTTGGTACACACATGACTGATCAACCAAGCATATAACACAGGGAAGGAGCAACACATCTTATTCTTTTGGAATTCATGGTGACGAGTGAAGGCACAGTATGTCTCTGCGAGGATTGCGGGAACCGGGTTGATAGGATTTTTTGCACATTTGAAGGCGAGGAAGACACCGATTGCAGTTTCACTCACATGCCTCTCTATCTGAGGGAAGAGCACAATGCCGAAGATGGTCAGAGCTAGCACTTGCTTGTAAGAATTCCAATCATCAGACACTACATAGCTGGTCATCAAACTCTCAAAGTATTCTTGAGGAAACCCAAATACCTTATTACGTTCTATCTTATGGGCCCGCACTTTCTCAGCACTGATTTACAACAAGGCAGCAAGCTTTTCATCAGAATAATACTCCCCTTGGTATTGATAAGGCTTAAACTTGGATCGATCAAAGCCCAAAATCCTATCATACTCTTCTAGGGTAGGCGCCATTTGGAAATTCTTAAAAATGAAACAGCGAATCTCCGAGTCATAGAACCGACATAGGGCAGCAATGGCACTCTCTTGCACTTCTAGTTGTAGCAGCTTGCGAATGTTCCCATAGGTTTTGTCAAAAGACCTGACCTCAATAGGACCTAGGAGGGATGCATACTCTTTCAGACTAGCCATATCAATCTCTTTCACAACAGGAAGCCTTGAATTGAAAACGGTTTTGCCTTTTGATTCCATTCCGTTTCTTACACACCTATGACAAGACTTTGTGTTACGTTGCGATCTCCGGCAAACAACTTTAATGCATGGAGGATGCAAAGAATGGAGGTTTTTTTTTCAAAATTTTTGTTAGATGCAAATGCAATGATGATGATGCAAAAATGATGCAGATGTGATGATTATGACTTTTTATTTACATAGAAAAGAGAGAAGAAAATGATGTTTATTGGTGGCGGTTCAAAACATTTTTGAAAATACCCGCTATATGCCACCTCATATAGGTGTTTATGATGGAAAAAGGAAATTACTTTCTACATTTTGGTAAAAGAGTTTCGAAAGAGGATGCCTAAGCTAATGCAACACACAATTTGCGTGCCCCCGTGTCCTACAAATGGGTAAGGATTGTAGGCTCTAAAGTCAACGACAAGGGTAATCCTCCCATGTGGGTTCTGGTCACTGCCTCACAATGGCAACCAAGAGCTAAAGTCTCTCTCATGAATACACCCACAATCGTAGAGAGCTACCGATTGTGAGGTATCATGAAGAAAGCGCACTCTTGGGCGAAACTTTCATGAGAGCCAGACAGACAACGGTCTACGAATGGCAGTCACTACTCATTTCCACTCTCCTAGGGTTCTTTGCAGACCTTGGGTTTTAGGCCCCACTCAATGCTCACAAATATAAGGTGTGCAGTGTGTGATGAGGGCACAACACCTAAAAATCTACCCAAACCCCACCTGCAAAGGGAAACCAAAACAGTCCAGACAATATCAAGCAACAGCATGTCGTCTACCCTAGGGTTCAATATCATTTCAACATAAGTATACTAACCTAGGGTTCCAACAACAATCGCAAGCATTGCTTACCTTAAGAAAAGGAGCCTAGAGGAGGGGACATAATAGGATTAGGGGAAATGCATGAGCTTACCTCAAGAAAGGGAGCAAAGAAGAGGGGAACATGCTAGAATTGGGGAAATGTATGAGAAAAGCATATAAACGACGAAAGTAAGAGGAGAAGAAGAAGAAACTACTCTTATTTTACTCAAGAAGCAAATATAGAAGAGGAAGAAGGCTAACACACAATGCACGCAAGCACAACATCACAAGAATGCATATGACAATTCTAAGAATAATGCCAGCATGTTTTTAAAGGCAAAGGAAAGAAAGAAGAAAGGGAAAGGAGGAGAGATATAACAAAGCATTCAAATCAACGAAATAAATCACATGTCGAATCGATTGGCTCGACCCACTAAAGAAAGGTCCCCAGCGGAGTCGCCAGCTGTTGCACCCCGAAAAATCCTTTGGAGGGATTTCTCTTCGCACAACGTGAATTGGAGTCGCCACCAATATTTTTTTAGAGGTAAAACATTGAAAAAAACCTTTCTTGAAAGACAATGGTCCTTGGAACCACGAGATTTGAGTTCGGGGGTCGGTTATGCATGGGGAAGGTACGAGCACCCCACACATCCTTTCTACTGAAAGGGAACCTCGATTTGACGTGTGATTTAAAAGGTTGATTTAAGAAATGCTTTGTTTTAATCTCTCTTTATCTCTCCTTACTTTATGGAAAAACTTAAGGAAAATTTAATCTTTTGCGCTTGACGGGAGGGCACCGTGCCTACGTATCCCGGGGAGGGAATCAAAGCAACGTAGTTCTTGTTTTCGAAAATTGTTTTGTTTTTAGAAATTGCCTTGTTTTGGAAAAGGGTTTGTTTTTTTGAAAAAAAAAATGGTTTTCATTTGTCGTGCTTGACGGGAATGTGACCCGCTCCTACGTATCTCCCAGTGCGATGGAGAATTCAAAGCTTACGTAGTTCTCGGTTGTCGAGAAAAGGTTTTTATTTTTTAGTCGTTTAATTGTGAAAATTGAATGTTCACAGTGATCAAACAACAAAGGTTTCGAGTGATCACCACTAGCATCCCATTATTGACGATCGTGCAAGCAAAGGCTTCGCATTATCCTCAACAAAGTTTTTAATTTGTGAAATGAGAGTTCTTTTGAAAAATGAGTGTTCATGATAATCAATTGAGCAAAGACTCCAAGTGATCACCACTAGCACCCCATTGTTGACAATCGTGCAAGCAAAGGCTTCGCATTATCCTCAACAAAGTTTTTAATTTGTGAAATGAGAGTTCTTTTGAAAAATGAGTGTTCATGATAATCAATTGAGCAAAGACTCCAAGTGATCACCACTAGCACCCCATTGTTGACAATCGTGCAAGCAAAGGCTTCGCATTATCCTCAACAAAGTTTGATTTGTGAAAAATAGTTTGAAATTGTTTTGAGAAGAAGTGAAGTTGTTTGTCAATGATTATGTAAATGCAAAAAAAATGTTTTGAAGTTGGAACGTTACTAACGAGTAACAAGTTGTTCTTTGTATGCAACATGGTTTTGAAGTTTTGGAGAGTTACTAACGAGTAACAATTGGTGGAAATCAAAACAAGCAAATTGTGAACACCAATTCAACATTTTAATGCACTACAAGCACATAAACAAGTATATCAAGCATTGAGTACCAAGCTTCAATTCAAGAATGCATGAGTAGGCAAAATGCATGTGCATCAAGGTTAAATGAACCTATCCTTTGCCGATTGAGAAATGGAAAGTGCATCAAGACTCCAAGTAGTCTCTCCTTTGCAATTTATTAAGACAATGCAATGGTGCATCAAGGCTCTAAGTGGCCTATCCTTTGCCAAAACTTCACAAGCTTCAAACAACAATTTACATTAAACTCAAAGAGCAAAGAAAGCATGATTAAACTTGAGGATGCATCGAGGTCATTGGAGACCAATCATGTGCGCAAATTCAATGGTTTATAGACCCCTTTTTGCTCACATTTCACAAGCACATCAAATGGGAATTGAATTTTTAAATGCTTACAAGCATAGGCATCAAGGTTGAAGTAACCTATCTCTTGCCAACTTAGCATAACCCAAGATCATTTGTGGACCAGAAATGAACCAAAACCCAAATTCATTTTCTCAAATCACAAATTAATCGTCAATTTATTTCAACAAGTCAACCAAATCAAGCAAGCAAATGACACTAGCAAGACTTAGGAACATTTATTCACAAGATCCAAGCAATCAAACACCAAAATCAACAACTATTCATATTTTTTGATTTTGGTGAAAGTAAGAAGGCATGAAAAATGAATATTTGCAAAATCAAACAACATGTTTGGACATGGGAACTTCAAAATCAAGCCCCAATAACAAGATTGCATAAAGAAATGCATCAAAACTCGATTAAACCTATTTTATACTAAAGGTGCGAAACATTCATAGCTTCCTAACACAATTTTATTTCACAAAATGCAACAAGCAAAATGATAACAACACAAATCACAATTTATTCAAGGGTGAGAAGCAATCTCAAACACCCAAGCCTTCCTAAGTGCTTGTCAAAATGTTTGAGACACCTCTCACCAACAACAATCAACAAATCAACAATATAACAACACTAAAATGCATGAATATGGTAGGATGAAAAATTAGAAACATGATATCTACATTTTGATGCAAAAAAGTTGAAGATGATGCTAGGTTTTAAGAAGTTTACCTCAAATCCAAGCTAAGGAATGACTAATATGAAGAACAAGACCACAAATCAACTTGAATCTTCACCAAACTTCAATGAAACCCACGAAATGCTTGCTTAAAAATGCCCTTTGATGATGCAAGCTTGAATTAAATTAGGAGAGAAGGAAGATATATGAAGTAGGAATGGAAATGAGGTGAAAAAATGGTGATTTGGTGAAGGAGAAGTGAAAAATTGATGGAGGAAGAGGGTGATATGATTTCGGCCAAGAGAGGGAATTAGGAGAGGGAGTTGTGTGCTAGGGTTGTGTGAGTGAAAATGAGGCCAAGAGCTTCCTTTTTTGAGGTGAGGTTAATAGGGTATATATAGAAAGCAATTAGGTTTAAGGGTAGTTAGGTCATTGTGCACTAGTTGTGCTCTAGGATTTGATTTTAATTTTGAATCAAAGGCTAGGATTGAGGCTCACATGGATTGAGGACATTGAGAAAACACAAAATGAGAGAATAGAGAGGGATAGGCGCATAAATGGGAGGGGTCCTTGGTGACCAAGTTTTGCTAGTTGTCATCTTGTACTATTGTACTATTATATGACCATTCCATTATCCCTTCATTTTTGATTATTCTTCTTAGGATAATTGTACAAAAATACACCCAATTTAGGCCACATACAAGGTATCTTGAGGAATATGCCATTTTATGAGATCACCATGACCAAAAATATCATAAAAACCTCATCTTGAAATTTTTGTAGAATATTCCTTTTTGATGCCTTTTTTGAATTTGAATTTTTTGCACAATGTATGCATGCATGCGCATACATACATACATACATGACCAAAAATGTTTTGCCTCAAATAAATTTCTCTAAAATTGCACAATGATTCTTGATGAGAAATTATCTTATTTTTGACAATGACCAAAATACCCTTTTGCCCTAAAAACCTTGTTTTTTTAACAACAAATGCATTTCCACTCTAACAATGAATTTAAAAGCCCTAGAATGACTTTTAAAACCCAAAAATGCATGCACAATGCTCTTCACTCTTCAAAATAAAACCACACTTCTCAATTTATTTATTTTTTTTGCGGAAAATTAGGGTTTTAAGCCTAGGCGGACAAAATTAGGGTATGACAAGGGCGAGCGTGATCAGGCAAGGGGCGAGTTGGAGGCCCTGGAAGACATGACCATCTCTATTGCTAGCGGGCGTTTTGACGAGGCTGTAGCTCAGATTCGGTATTGCTATCCATCGCTGGAGATTAATCCAGAGATTGTGAACAACGACCATTTCCTGAGAAACGGGGAAATCGTTCATCTCGCGGAGAAAGACGAAAATGGGAATGTCATCCAAGAGGAGACGGTTGTCTACAGTCGCCCTGAATGAGTTATTCCCTTCGTATTTGTCTGCTTGTACTTTGTTTCTCTTCTCTTTTTTTGAAGAATGTATTGCCTTTTCTTGTAATCAACAAGGAGCCCGGCCTTCTCCGGGCTAATGTTTAATGTTTTAAACGCCTTTTGTCATAATCGTTCTTTAGACTTTTATCTAGGCTTGTTCTATTTGATTTCTCATGTCCGCATGGATCGGTCTGAGTTTCGCGAGGCTGCCTGCAAACAGCTTACCAAGTTTCTACTTTAGATTTAGCACGTTTGCAAGCATATTCAGACTTAAGGTCGCTTAAGTTTGACCCTTGGCAGTTTATCAAACTCGGTTTGAATTTAACTCGCCTTCGGGGTTGTTCGTTATTGGATCGATTAATAACTATAGAATCAAGAATTTAAGAAATTCCCCGTCGTTCTGTTGATGGACGAGCGGGCCTCAATAAAAAACCCCGTAGGGAAAAAGAGTGTCCCGCCCGTTTTGATTTTCATTCATTATTTAACTGGAAACATGACATTCTTTCATATTTTACATGGCATCAAGTAAAGTATCTTCTGAGGTTTGCTGCATTCCAAGTGTTCGCAATCATTCCTCCACTCATGGTCTTCAAGATATATGCTCCTTTGCTCGTCTTGGCAGCTACTTGGTAGGGGCCTTCCCAAGTTGGGGCTAGCTTGCCCTGGCCGGCATTTCTCTGGCCGATATCTGCCCTTCGTAGGACGAGCTTCCCTACATCGAACGACCTTGGCGTTGTGTCTTGTGGCCATATTCTGTTTGACCAATGTCTCTTTGAGGGCTGCCTTGTTCCGCAGTTCTTCTACTAGGTCGAGCTCTTCCCTTGTTGCCTGCTCATTCTCGGACGGCTGTAGAGGATTAGCCGTTCTCCAAGTCAACTCTCCCATTTCCACAGGGATTAGTGCATCCGTTCCATAGACCATCCTGAAGGGGGACTCTCCCGTAGTTGAGTGTGGTGTGGTTCTATACGCCCATAGTACAGAGGGAAGCTCTTCTGCCCACCTTCCCTTGGCTTCATCCAGTCTTCTCTTTAGCCCCCTTAGGATGACTCTGTTAGCCGCCTCTGCCTGCCCGTTTGTTTGCGGGTGTTCGACCGACGTAAAACGCTGTTTTACGTCTAGTTCGACTAGAGTTTCTTGGAAATGTCGGTCCGTGAACTGTGTGCGGTTGTCTGACACGATGACTTCTGGAATCCCAAACCGTACCAAAATGTTTCTTTTGACGAACTTCAGGCAATTCTTCGAAGTGATTTTGGCTAAGGGCTCGGCCTCAATCCATTTGGTGAAGTAGTCCACTGCGACGATCAGAAATTTAAACTGACCAGGGGCGAGGGAAAAATGTCCTAACAGGTCGATACCCCACCATGAAAACGACCATGGAGAAGTCAAACAGTTGAGCTCGGTTGGAGGTGCAACGTGGGTATCTGCGTGCCTCTGGCACTTGTCACATTTCTTGACTAGGTCTTTTGCATCTGCCTCCATAGTGGGCCAGAAGTAGCCCGCTCTTAAAGCCTTTTTTGCCAAAGCTCGTGAACCCAAGTGGTTCCCACAGATTCCTTCATGAATCTCCTTCAACACATAGGCCGCTTATGCTGGGAGGAGGCACTTGAGTAGGGGCATGGTGAATCCTCTTCTGTAGAGTTGCTCGTTAATTATCGAGTACGACGTTGCTCGCCTGCGAACGAGTGCAGCTTCTTTTGGATCCTTGGATTCCTCCCCGTTCTTTATGTAGTTAAAGATGGGGTCGATCCAGGAAGGTGTTGAGTCGATCGTACATACGTCTGCTCCTAAGGCCGTATCTAACCTCACACTTGGTTGAGATAGGACTTTTTGTATTACGCTTCTATGGTTACCATTTTTCTTGGTGCTTGCCAGTTTGGACAAGATGTCCGCCCTAGCGTTTTCAGTCCTTGGGACGTGCTTGACTTCAGCATGCTCGAATTTCTTCATCAACTCTTTGACCTTTGCTAAATATTTCTGGAGTATCTCGTCTTTGGCTAAAAAGACGTCTTTGATCTGGGAGACCGCTAGTAATGAGTCTAATCGAAGCTCCACCCTTTTTACTTGCATCTCTAAAGCGAGCAACAGCCCAGCGATGCAGGCCTCGTATTCGGCCTGATTGTTAGAAGTGGGGAACGAGAAAGTCAAGGAGACTTCAATGGTCGTCCCTTCTTCATTCTCAAGGATTATGCCCGCTCTGCTGCCTTTACCATTGGACGATCCGTCAACGTGCAAAGTCCATGAATCCTGAACTGGGTTCTCTGACCCTGGGGTCAATTCTGCGATAAAATCGGCTAAGAATTGTGCTTTAGCAGACGATCTAGGCTCATACTTTATTCCGAATTCTGATAATTCTACAGCCCATTTGATCATTCTGCCCGCTAGATCTGGGCTATGCAGGATCTGCCTAATGGGTTGGTTGGTGCGTAAGGTGATCTGGTGGGCCACGAAGTATGGTCTCAACCTTCGGGCTGAGACAATCAATGCCAGAGCCAATTTCTCAATCCTCTGATATCTTAGCTCGGGTCCTTGCATAACTTTGCTGACAAAGTAGACTGGATTTTGCTTCGTTCCTTCTTCTCGTGATGGACAAGTACAAATAAAGAGTTTCTCCAGGCTCGGGGGTCGTCAAAATTGGAGGTTCTGCCAGAGACGTTTTCAATTGTTCGAGGGCCTGGTCGCACTCGGGCGTCCATTCAAATGTGGTCTCCTTTTTCAACAATTTAAACAAGGGAAAAGATTGGTTCGCTGCTTTTGAGATGAAACGAGAGAGAGCGGCCACCATACCATTGAGTTTCTGTATTTCTTTTTTGGTCGTTGGTGGCCTCATCTCAGTCACTGCTCTACATTTGTCTGGGTTGGCTTCAATTCCCCTTTCTGTGAGATGGAACCCAAGGAATTTGCCCGCTCTGACCCCAAAAGTGCATTTTTCTGGATTGAACCTTAACGAATTCTTTCTGGCTTCTTTGAATACTTCTTTCAAGTCGTTTACATGAGCTTGGTCCTGTTTGGTTTTGACAATCATATCGTCCAAATACACTTCCACCGTTTTCCCTATTTGACCCTGAAAGACATGGTTCATCATGCGCTGGTAGGTCGCTCCAGCGTTCTTCAGCCCAAATGGCATGACCGTGTAACAGAAATTCCCCTTGTCCGTCATGAATGCGGTCTTCTCCTGATCTGGTGGGTGCATGGCAATCTGATTGTACCCGAAATAGGCATCTATAAGGGACAGGATCTTGTATCCACTTGCATTATCGACCAGACGATCGACACTTGGGACGGGGAAAGCATCCTTCAGGCATGCTCGGTTGAGGTCGGTATAGTCCACGCACATCCTCCACTTTCCATTCGCCTTTTTGACCAAGACGACATTGGATAACCACGTGGTGTATTTTATTTCTTTAATGAACCCTACTTCGAGCAGGTCTTCAACGGCCTTGCACGCTGCTCGTGCTTTTTCTTCCTTCTGAACTCTTCTTTTTTGAGCCACCCATTTTGCTCCTGGATCCACAGCTAAGTGGTGGCAGGCTATTTGGGGTGGGATACCGGGCATGTCGGCCGCACTCCAGGCGAACAGGTCTGCATGTTCCTTCAAACATTGAACGAGCTCGTCCTGAACCTCAGGGGGGAGGTTTTTCCCTATTTTGATCGTTTTCTCCGGGTCGTCCCCTAGCTTTATGTGATAGAATTCCCCGTCTGGTTCAGGTCGCTTAATTCGTTTCTTTAGCTCTTTAGTCAGAAGGTCGTCCCCTTCTTCCTCTTCGCTATCAGGGTCGTAGCGGGCATCTAAGTCGGCCAGGTTAACTTGCTCGCCGCTTTTCATTTCTTTCTCTATTTCTCTCGCTACGTTTTTCCCTTTTTCTTTAAGCCCCAAAAGGAAAACTCGCTTGGCGGACAATAAGTTTGCCTGGATGGTGGAAACTTCCCCAGCTTTAGTGTAGAATTTCATTTTCAAGTGGACGGTGGAGGGCACTGCTTCCAAGCGGGCAAGGGTTGGTCGACCAATGATACATTGATACACGGACTTACAGGGTAACACAATGAAATCTGTTCTGACCGTTCTACAGAGGGGATTCTCTACCGTATCGTCCCCAAAAGTTACCATCAACTCTATCCGCCCTATAGGAGTTGTCGAGGCTCCATTGAACCCGGTCAAGACCGTTCCTCTGTATGGCCTCAAATCATCCTTTGAAATTTTTAGGACGTCCAATAGGTCTTCAAATATTATGTCTGCTGAACTCCCTTGGTCTACCAATATTCGCCTAACCTCCATGTTTGCCATTACTGCTACGATGACTAAGGGAACTTCGTAGTTGGGGGTTCCATCAATGAGATCCTCGTCTCCAAAGGAGATGGATGGCCGCTCACTAAGTGGTCTTGGAGCCGAGGTCGAAGCAACGCTCATGATTTCGTCCCATCTTCTTTTGATCGATCTGTTGGTTGAGGCGTTGGTGGGGACTCCTCCCGAGATTACCATGGCGACTGGCCTCCCTCTTGACTTTCTCGTGTCTACTGCGTCCTCATCATCGTCGTCCTCCTCTACGACTTTGATTGTTTCATTTGCTTCTGCTTTCCCTTTTCTAGGTGAACGGGCCACTTGCCTCTCTCCTCGTGCTTCACCGTTATCTCTTTTCACATATTGAGTCAACTTTCCTCTTCTGATCAGGGCCTCCACATCATCTTTAAGAGCCATGCAATTGTTTGTGTCATGCCCATTGCTCTTGTGGTATCTACAGTATTTTTTGGATGGACGCTGCCCGTCTTTAAGCACGAGAGGTTCTGGTGGTTTAATATCCCTGAATTCAGTGTTTGCACATTCCGCCAATATGTTCGCGTACGAAGTGTTCAACTTGGTGCGCTCAGCAAACCTCTGGACCTTTTTTTCTTTGCTCAGGCGATTACCGGTATACTCTTCCCTAATCCTTTGATCTTTTTCTGGTCGTGGGCGTTGACTCATGCCCGCCTCAGCGGCTTCTATGGCGGTCATTCTTTCCTCGTAATTCATGAACCTTTGAGATCGCCTGAGGAACGTCTCTAGGTCTCTGGGAACGTGGAGTCCCACTTCTACTTCAAAACGAGTTCCTCTTAAGAGTCCTGTCCTTAGGAAGAACAACCTCTGGTTGTCGTCTAAGTTCCTGACTTGGTCGGCTTCTCGGTTGAACCTTTCCACATAACTCCTCAAAGACTCCTCCGGACCCTATCTGACGGCGATCAGAACATCTTGGGATTTTGGCTTGATTCTAGAAGTCGTGAACCGAGCGGTGAACACCCTTGCCATCTGTTCCCAGGATGAAATGGTATTGGGTTTTAGTTCCGTGAACCAATCCAACGCTGACCCCTCTAAAGTAAGGGGAAAGATCCTGCATTTGACTGGCCCAGGCGCTCCACGATACTTCATCATAATATCAAAGTGCTTTAAATGGGCGTCCGGATCTTTCATGCCGTTGTACATCTTAAGGTCGGTTGGAGGCTTCTGCAAACAGCGCGAGATGCGGAATTCGTCTATTTCTCTGGTATACGGTCCAAGTCCGGTATCCCTTCTATCTTGACCGTAGTGATTGGCGTAAGCTTTTGATCGATACGAGTATCGTTCCGTAGATCGGCTTCAAGAACGGGCGGGCGAACCGGTCGAACCGTTGGAGGAACCTTCGTGCGATGATTCTTCGGGCCAGTAAGTATAATCAGTCGTGGACGGGGTCTTTGTTGGTGGGGTGGAGATCGATGGACCAGCTGCCTTCGCGGAGGCGATCGATGGGCCCTTGAAGGGCGTGCTCGTACGGTTGAAGTGCCCTCATGGTGAGGTCGCTCTGGTGCTGTGTGCGCTCTCCTCGAGGCGATCTGATCTTCTAGGTGTGTGAGGCGGTCATCATTGCGATTCAGAGCCTGATTACGGTCGTGCAGTAGTTCTCGCAGCTCTTGGACCAGGTCGGCAGGGAGTTCCACCGTAACCTGTTGTGCGGGGGTGGCGCTGGTGCCTTCAACACCTGCTGGAGGTAGTCGAGCGGGGATTTCAGCCACACTTTGTAGACGAGCGGTGGCCCTTGGTCGGCCTCGAGCTGCCTTTGGTGGCATCTGTACGAATGGTGGAAAGCGCGCGGGCTCCCACTGTGGTCGCCAATTGATCTGTACCTTCGATGTCCTTGACTGCTGTTTTCCAGGTCTTAGATCTCTGTATGCCATGGTCGTTCTGCTAGCTCTTCTCCGGAGGGCGGGTGTACCTGCGATAACACTCCGACGCCCAAGTAAGGAACGGACGAGCAAAATATACGTATTGGTGAACAGTGTGTACCTGACAACTGACGCAATGAATGCTTATATAGTGAGCGTGAGTCGCGCTCGGCCGTCTGATGATCGTACGGACAAATCAGAGCCGTTGATGTGGTTCCTTGCTTTCGTGCCCCTCATTGTTGGGCCGATCTAGTGCTAGAGTATTGGATTGGGGCTTCGGCCCACTCCAGAACAGGTACATTTAGTATCGGTTATACAGAAACACTGATACTAAATGTACCTAAGTAAGTACAATTAGTATCGTTTTTTCTGTATAACCGATACTAAATGTATTAATATTTTTTTACTATTTTTTTGTTTTTATCCATACCGACATATTATTAACCTGTTATATACAGCGATAATTCCAGTCATCAACACATAATAAATATATCTTACAAAATAACAATTGTTCAAAGGATCTCTTTCCTAACATACTTTAAATTCCATTAAACATAATCTCTTACAAAATAACAATTGTTCAAAGGATCCCTTTCCTAACATACTTTAAATTCCATTAAACATAATATCTTACAAAATAACAATTGTTCAAAATGTGGTATCCTTTTGCTCAAAATAACTTAATTGGTTGGAAATAGTGTATCCTTTTGCTATGTACGTATCTTGACAAAGAATTCCGCCCAAAGCTGACGAATCTCCTATTGTATAAAGCCACCAAAGCTGCCATATGCACTAAGACTGCATAAAGCCATAAATCCATAACACAAGAACCACTCTGTCATACTCTAATTTTGTCCACCTAGGTTTAAAACCCTAATTTTCCGCAAAAAAATAAATAAATTGAGAAGTGTGGTTTTATTTTGAAGAGTGAAGAGCATTGTGCATGCATTTTTGGGTTTTAAAAGTCATTCTAGGGCTTTTAAATTCATTGTTAGAGTTGGAAATGCATTTGTTGTTAAAAAACAAGGTTTTTAGGGCAAAAGGGTATTTTGGTCATTGTCAAAAATAAGATAATTTCTCATCAAGAATCATTGTGCAATTTTAGAGAAATTTATTTGAGGCAAAACATTTTTGGTCATGTATGTATGTATGCGCATGCATGCATACATTGTGCACAAAATTTCAAAAAGGATCAATAGGGAATATTCTACAAAAAGTTCCAAGATGTGATTTTTATGACATTTTTTGGTCATGGTGACCACATAAAATGGCATATTCCTAAGGTTCCTAGTATGTGGCCTAAATTGGGTGTATTTTTGTACAATTATCCTAAGAAGAATAATCAAAAATGAAGGGATAATGGAATGGTCATATAATAGTACAATAGTACAAGATAACAACTAGCAAAACTTGGTCACCAAGGACCCCTCCCAATGTGTGTCGCCTATCCCTCTCATTCCCTCTCATATTTTCATTTTTTGACCTCAATCGATGTGTGATTCAATCCTCACCCTCCATTCAAATTTTAGATGCAATCCTAGGGTGAGATGAGATGCACAATGACCTAACTACCCTTAAACCTAATTGCTTTCTATATATACCCTATTAACCTCACCTCAAGGGAGGAGACAACTTTTGGCCTCATTTTTTCACTCACACAACCCTAGAACACAACTCCCTCTCCTAATTCCCTCTCTTGGCCGAAATCATACAACCTTCTTCCTCCATCAATATATCTTCCTTCTCTCATAATTTAATTCAAGCTTGCATCATCAAAGGGCATTTTTAAGCAAGCATTTCGTGGGTTTCATTGAAGTTTGGTGAAGATTCAAGTTGATTTGTGGTCTTGTTCTTCATATTAGTCATTCCTTAGCTTGGATTTGAGGTAAATTTCTTAAAACCTAGCATCCTCTTCAACTTTCTTGCATCAAAATGTAGATATCATGTTTCTAATTTTTCATCCTACCATATTCATGCATTTTAGTGTTTTTATATTGTTGATTTGTTGATTGTTGTTGGTGAGAGGTGTCTCAAGCATTTTGACAAACACTGTGGGAGGTTTGGGTGCTTGAGATGCTTCTCACCCTTGAATAAATTGTGATTTATGTTGTTTTCACTATGATCTTGCATTTTTGTTGAATAAAATGATGTGATGCTTCGCAAATCATGATTAGAATTAGGGTTTGTTAATTTTCTTGTGAAATGGGTTTGCAATTGTGATCAAAAACGTTTTCTCAAGTTATTTTGTTGCTAATTGATTGTATCTTGCTTGCAAATTGTTATATGTTGATGATTGGCAAGAGGACTCACACTTGTGTCTTTGTGCACTTCACTTTAAGTGTTGAGGATTGCCTAAGATGATTCAACACAACCTTGTGCTTTGATTGTAAACTTGGTTTGCTTGTTAGTAGCTTGTTTGCAAAGTTATTCTATGTTGAGGATTGGCAAGAGGACTCTCACTTGTGCCTAGTGCACTTCACTTTAAGTGATGAGGATTGCCTAAGATGATTCAATTTTCTTTGTGCAATTCTTGCTTGAAAATGCAAATGCTAGTTTTCTAACTTGATTAATCAATTTTGGTTACAAAAATGACTTGTTAATGCCCTCTTTTGGTCACTTTTGGTCTTGCAAATGTGATGTTCTTTCTAGGTCAATGTTATGCTTTAATGTTGATGATTTGGTAAAAGGACTAGACACTTATGCACTTGTGCATTGTCTCAAGCGTCAAGGATTACTAAAAGGGATTCAACCTTGTGCTTTATCTTGTGTTGACACCTAATTGAATTGAACTTTTGTATGATCTCTTTGTGTGCCTATTGTTGATCTTACATATGCATGCCATTAGATGTTGATGACTAAGTGTCATTCTTGTGCTCAAATGTTGTAATTGGTAATGTTTATGCTTATGCTTACATTGTTGATTGCTTTGCTTGCAATTTGTTAAATGTTGCACTTTGGTTCTTGACTTGGAAATTGATTGAATGTTCTACTTTCTTTTCCTTTTGGATGCCACGCCATCCCAACAAACCTTTTGTGACCAATGTCACCCTCAAACTCCCTTCTCCTTTCTTCAAATCAATCATTTTCTAAAGCTTTTTCCAAACTATTTTCACAAATCAAACTTTGTTGAGGATAATGCGAAGCCTTTGCTTGCACGGTCGTCAATAATGGGGTGCTAGTGGTGATCACTTGGAGTCTTTGCTCAATTGATTATCATGAACACTCATTTTTCAAAAGAACTCTCATTTCACAAATTAAAAACTTTGTTGAGGATAATGCGAAGCCTTTGCTTGCACGATCGTCAATAATGGGATGCTAGTGGTGATCACTCGTAACCTTTGTTGTTTGATCACTGTGAACATTCAATTTTCACAATTAAACAACTAAAAAATAAAAACCTTTTCTCGACAACCGAGAACTACGTAAGCTTTGAATTCTCCATCGCACTGGGAGATACGTAGGAGCGGGTCACATTCCCATCAAGCACGACAAATGAAAACCATTTTCTTTTCAAAAAAAAACAAAACCTTTTCCAAAACAAGGCAATTTCTAAAAACAAAACAGTTTTCGAAAACAAGAACTACGTTGCTTTGATTCCCTCCCCAAGATACGTAGGCACGGTGCCCTCCCGTCAAGCGCAAAAGATTAAATTTTCCTTAAGTTTTTCCATAAA
The DNA here is from genome assembly GCA_963573325.1 of Astragalus glycyphyllos. Lineage (NCBI taxonomy): Eukaryota > Viridiplantae > Streptophyta > Magnoliopsida > Fabales > Fabaceae > Astragalus > Astragalus glycyphyllos. The sequence continues at coordinate 26,819,460 of OY754314.1, read as the reverse complement.
GTAAGGAGAGATAAAGAGAGATAAAAACAAAGCATTTCTTAAATCAACCTTTTAAATCACACGTCAAATCGAGGTTCCCTTTCAGTAGAAAGGATGTGTGGGGTGCTCGTACCTTCCCCATGCATAACCGACCCCCGAAATCAAATCTCGTGGTTCCAAGGACCATTGTCTTTCAAGAAAGGTTTTTTTCAATGTTTTACCTCTAAAAAAATATTGGTGGCGACTCCAACTCATGTTGTGCGAAGAGAAATCCCTCAAAAGGATTTTTCGGGGTGCAACACACTCCAAGAGCAATAAAATGGTTTAGATGAGCTTGCCGCACACATCTTTCGATGATCTCCTATTGTATAAGACTAGAACAACAATAAATTACAGCCAAAAAATTGGTGACTTAAAAAACAATAGTCTTATTATGAAAATAAATATAAGCCAAAAATAAATTACCTTTCAATCAAAGCAAGCCAATATAGTTAATAAACTATTCAGGTTTCAAAAGATTTAGAAAACAAAATAAATAAATAAATTCAAGGAAAAATAAAGAGCTAATACAGTCTTCTCCACATAAGTAAATGGATGTTCAAGTTACTCAGCTTGAGACCTACTCTATTGCCTTGAAATGGATAATGTGGAGCTCATGGACATCATGATATACCATATGAAATGAAAACATGTTGAATATCTCTAAAAATATAAGAACACGATAGGAGAACACTATTAATGCTGCTAATAAGGATTCTCTTCTAGACAGTAACAACACTGCAATTTCACTAGAACCAGTTTTAGTGTGAATTTAAACATTAAAACAATGAATGAGTAAGCCACCAACTTTTAACTAGCACCATGACCGGCTCAAGTTGCTGCTTTATCTTTCTGAGCTATACTAATTTCCAAAATGGGTTTGAGAAAATGAAAAAGATATTTACTTGTTTGATTTTTCAAGTTCATTATCATCAAGTCTTCAAAGGTCTTTGAGGAGAGGACCCCATGAGAACGACAATTTCAGGTCAAGTATAAAAATGTGAGAGTTCAACAAAATAAACATATGGGAAGAACAGTGCTATTGCTATTACATAGCACAAAATCTTCAGGGGAGATCCATCTATCTCCTAATGCCCCACACCTTCACAAGAAGTTAGATACAATACATGAATCAAACAGAAGAGAAACTAGAATCAAACATGTAGATGAGTGAAAATGTAAGCTTTTGCTGAATTCAATTATATAAGATGATATAGAAAAACTTAGATAACAGATAAAAAAACTCGAGTTGAATCCAGATACATGTCCAAGACGAATTTCCTGAGATCAATTAAAATTATCAAACGTTCAAATAAACCTCCAGACACCACATCTCATCTCATCTCATGAATGATCAAACAATAATAGAAAATAAAGAGCACCATATCATCTCACATTGAAGACTGGTAAGCATTGAAATCACAAGAAACAAAACCATTCAAAGAAAGAAAAAATGAAACCCTTGCAACTAATGATTCCAACTCCAACTCCAATGAACGATGAAATAAAACAAGAAAAATGTCGATAAACATTGGCACCAAAAGGCAGTCAAGAAAAAACGATTGTGAAGATAAACAGAAACAATATATCTATTCAATGCTTTTTCGACTAGTCAGAAATACCTTGTAATCAACATTATACCCTTTTGTATAGTATAGACCAAACCAAATCACTTAATGCATTTAGTAATTGAATTTCCATATCAATTCACTCATAGAATCTTACCACAGGGAGGTGCTAATTCTAAATTTGATATTTGTAAACTTTCAGCATAAAGTTCTTCAGCAAGCTTTCCTCCATCTATAATACACACAAACCATCATATAATAAGATAACACATGGATTCTAGTTAACCAAGTTCTTCAGCGCGTTTCATATTGCAATGAATTCTCTCCTTAATCGTCAAGAAGAATTTGTTCTGTAAGTGAAAATTCACAAGATTCATACATTTCTGAAGAAACAATTACATCATTGTTATAGAACAGGTAGCTCAATCCATACTCCATATATTAACAGTAAAAAATGAAAAGATGGAAAACTAATAATATCTGTAACATAGAGCATAACTAAACCGAAAATAACAAAACACATCCAGTTACAGGTGAAGGAGAATTTAAAAAAAAAATTAGAACTGGTTTGCGAAAATTTTCACGGAAGCAAAAGGCAAGAATGAAATGAAAGTGTTCGCGGGGAAAATTAAAGAAGGAAAAAACATACTTCAAATTCCATTAAACAGCAATTTCACGACTAGTAACAAAACCCTAAAATTCTACGAGAACCAAAATAGAACAAGGAACTTACATTAAGAACTTAGGGTTTCGAAGTTCTTTGCACTTAAGGCGACGACGAGCAAGGTGACGACGAACAAGGCGACGGAGAGAGCTGAGAATGCAAAGAGTTAAGAACCAAGGTAACGGAGAGAGCTGAGAATGGCGACGGCAATGTTGCCTCCAATAAACGGAGAGCTTAGAACAGAGAGTAAGGTGACAACGGCGAGGCGGCGGAGAGAGTTGGACGGCGACGGAGAGAGCAAGGTGGCGACGGCAGAAGGAAAAGTTGAAATGGAAAACGAAGAGTGAGAGAGCGAGATGTTTAGGGTGAAAGAGTACTGAGAGAGAACGCATGATGTATTGGAATGGATAGTGGGGAAAAAATAAAACTGGACTTTTAGTATCGGGTGTCTTAACAACTGATGCTAAATGCTTGACTGATTACTTTTAATATCGGTTGTTTAAACAACCGATGCTAAAGGTACGCGGGAAAAATGAAAAGTTGCACTTCGTTGCAAAATTGCCACCGCGTCCACATTTAGCATCGGCTGTTCAAACAACTGATGCTAAATGATGCTTTCTAAAGTCATTTTTCCACTAGTGTCTGCTTAGTTCTTTAGAGAGTAAGAAACAATTCGTTCCTTCGTTCTTGATTACATCAGAGTTCTAGGTAAAGAACTTGTTGGAAATGCATTTTCCCTTGGGTTGCAACGACTTGTTATTTCCAACCATACTCATATTTGGTTTTTGAAACCATATTATATCCGTTTTTCCAATGGAGTAGTGTGTAGTCCTGTTGACACATTCTGCCTTAGAAATGTCATTTGTGGAGGAACAAAGCCATACAGAAGTCCATAAGTAGGGTGTTTTAGATTGACCATTATTCTCCTGAGGATTAATAATGCTTCTAGGTTAGCACTTGACTTGTTACCAGGTCATGTTGAAGTTCCATTGTCAGCATTAAAGATGGGGAATCAACACATAAACGTAATAACCGAGAAATATGCAGCGGAAATAAATTCCCCAAACTTGCGAGAATCTATGAGCAACAACAACGAATATGTGGCGGCAAATATAATGAGAATAAAAACGCACAATGAACACCGATATTTTTAACGTGGAAAACCCCCTCAAAGAAAGGGTAAAAACCATGGGACATCCAGACCAAAGAAATAGCTCCACTATGATCATATAAGGGTACAAGAGAGTCTCAATAATAAGCACAAACCGTGCCAACAAGCAACCAAAATAACAAAGCACAAAAGCTTACAAGCTTAGAACAAGAAGATGAAAATACCCAAAACTGCAGCTTCAGTGCGAAGCCAATATATCTCGCCTCAGACTTCGTTTTGTAGATCCGACGGTGACAATGTAGAACTTTGTCTCACAAAACTTCTGTCCAAAAATGAAGACGATCCAACGGTTAACGAATCCGGAATCGCAATTTTACAGTGACAGGTTTGAGAAAAACGGGAATATTGGTTTCTCTCTTCTCTTCTCTCTCTTTGGTGGCGGCTCCACCTCCGAAAATCTCTATCTCTTAACCCTAATTTAACCCTCTCCACTTATAACAAGTGAGAAACACAATGGACTAAATTATTTGTACTTTTATCCACATATGAAGGGAGCCCAATACCCAACATATCTCCCCCTCACAACTATGTGGAGGTGATCGTCAAACCGCGATATCACAAAATATTTGGAATTTCTTTCTGTCATGCATGCATGATTCTTATTCCAAGAATCTGTTTAGCTGCTCTCATGTCTTTCTTGGCAAAAGGATCGCCCACCTGCTTCTTTAACCTGTCAATCTCGGAAATATTTTTCCCTACAATAAGCATGTCATCAACATATAACAACAGGATAATGAATTAATCATTAGAAAGATTTCTAACAAAGACACTGTTCGGTACCGGAGTACGATGCTGAGGCTCCCGACGTTGGATACGGTCTGAACCCGGGGCTCCATTGCTTGAATGATTCCAATGAGATAGGTCCTTGCGAACGGGTGCTGGACTTGGTTGGCAAGGATCAGAGGCTCGGATGCCTGAGGTCACGTTTCGTCCACGCCGGGTGGGGGGTACCTGCAAGACACTCCGACGCCCAAGTCAGTATGAGAAAGAGATGGACTGTAATAGAGATGGACTATAATAGAGATGGACAATAATAGAAAGACCAAAAAGATAAGAATAATATGAGCTCGGCGGTGCCGAGGTGCGTGATTAAGAGTCCGAGGCTGTCGTGTTCGGATACTCTAGATCGTGAGTATGGTGTGGCATGACATTGTTATTGTCATCTTTGTTCTCGTTTCCTTCTTCTTGATTGGAGGGAGGAGCCTCTATTTATAGGTGAGGTGTCCTACTTGGGCCGTTGGATGCATGGAAAAGATCCTGACCGTTGGGTCCACACGGAGTGCGGAGGCGATTGCGGGAAGCGGAAATGGGCCAGGCCCAAGCAAGCGAAGGTTTTGGCCCAGTCAGGAAAAGTGGCCCCTCAAGTTGAGTGCGAGCTTTCGTTAGCTCGGGCTCGGCTTGTTTTTCATCTTCTTCCGAGGCAGAAGTCTTGTCAAGACCTGTTTTTTCCTGAAAGGTGAATTTGAATTTATATGCAACATTTCAGGGGGTTCGGATACCTATTCGTGAAGACTCGCAGATTTGCGCATTTAATTCATCGCGGCGCTTCACCTCCTGCTCCCATAAAAATGCGAGTTGGAGATTCACTTGGTCATTCTTGCGTATTTCCTGGTTGTGAACTCTGCAAGGCGAATCTTTTAGTAGGTGCGCGAGATCAATTGCTCCAACGTCGACGTTATTTACTAGGATCCTTGTCCGTGAGGTCATCATTCAGTCCGTCATCAAGTATTTTTAACATTCGAGTAGCGGCCGATGTCACCAGGTCGGTGACTGTCGTCGCTTGCTCCAAGGGGAGGAACCATCTGGCCTTGGGAACGCCCGAGGCCTAGACGTATGTCGTTGCAAATTAAGATAGAACGCATGATACGAGTAGATTAAGTGATAGCGCCGTCTTCCCCTTGCAGATAATGGCCCGAACTAGGAGTGAGGAAAGGCGGGCTCCAGGAATATCGCCTGGCAAGCCAATTTTGCGAAAGTCGGCCACTGGAGAACCGATGCTGGCCCCTAAGGGGGCCCCTTCGCTAATGTCTTCGACCCAGGCTCCTTCTCTAGCCGCGTCGGACGCTTTGACCAGAGAGCCGATTCCGGTGACCTCGGAGTGGACTATTGAGGAGAACCCTGAGATGGAAGATGCCGAGGTCGTCTCTTGGGCGGAGGAACTTGAAGCTGAACTGGAAGTTGAGGCCGAGGCGGAGGATGCCGAAATCCTGATTGAAGATCAGTACCCCAGGGTGGCCACGAGGATTTGTAATACTGCCGCGAGGTTGAGGCCGGACAAACCTCTTTCCTATTACGAGAAATTCATCACTGGTTGATCAGTGCATTTTGATGCACATTCTTCCATGTTTGTACTTAAGCATTTCTATGTTTTGCTTTGTTTATTTTTATGTTTTATAATGTTTTTCTAATTTAGTTTATTTTTGGTTTAATTTGATTTCCGTATTTTATTTTCCGCTTTGGCAGCTTTCACGGAAAAATTCATAACTGGAGGTACGAGTATCGGATCGACGCGTTCTAATATGCGTTGAAAAGCTAAGAGAAATAGATATAACTTTCATGTTGAAGCCAGAAGATGATTCGGACTGTAGCAGGCTTGAATAATTCGTTGAAGTTGCAGCATTAGATATTTTTAAGTTTTGGTTGATTTTGGGCCGGGTTTTTTATGTTTTTGACCCAGTTGGGTTATGACCCGAATTCCTTGTTTTCCATTATACCTAGGCAGCCGTTTACTGTTCAGGCATCGAGTTTACTATTCACGAAATATTTTGGAAGCTTTTGTACGAATTCTCATGGAGAACTAACCGATCCAGACAATTTGCTGTATTCAGGTTCCGACACCTTGAGATTTTAGTAATTATAATTCAGGTTCTCTACTCCTTTCAATATAAATCTATGTCTCTTGTTGCTTAATTTGATTTACATAGGTTATATTGGTTTAATTCGATTGATTGTATGATCCTAACTATAGTCACGTTATCGTTTGCTTAATTCGTTATCGTGTTCGTTTAATTCATGTTTGCGTAATTCATGAAACTTAATCCCGTTTGCTTAATTCGGATAATAGGAACATACAACTTATACTATCAATTGCGCTTGTCAGTTGATATTATAGTCGAATAGGAATAGATAATTTGCGGTTGGAATTACGACAATCGATGATAGGCAGGAACCGAATCAGTAAATTGATTTTTAAACTTATTTGATAATCACTTAATTACTCTATTTGTTAATTCGAACCTTAAACCAAACAACCCCTAATTCGATTTCAGTTGGTTAATTATTATACAAGAATCCTTGAGAACGATATTCGAGTTGTCGTTACCGTATACTATATTTTCAAAATACTCGTTTTTGATCTCTGCGCAACAGCGGATCAAATTGGCGCCGTTGCCGGGGATTCTTGTCGTTATTAACTAATTTTAGAATCTTAGGTTTAGTGTTCTCGCGTCTAGGCCCTAGTTTCGTCACGGTTTTAGCCAATTCGCGTTTTAGAGTCAAAAAAAAAAATTTAGTTTTTGGGAAAATTGCGTCCGATTAGAAATCTGTTCCGGGCATCTGTAGCAGAAAAATTCCAGGCTCATTTGTCCCCTACTCTGAAAGAGTTACGGGACTTCGATTTCAAATTGCCAAATTCCTCGTTTTTCTATTTTTTATGAATTATTTACTGTTTTCATAGAGTCGGAAAAATCCAAAAAAATTTCTAAAATTCTTATTTCATCTAATTAGATCAAAATTTGTTTTTCTTTTTTTCTGAAATTTTTTTTAATCGATTTCCTTCATGGTGTTTGTTTCTGCCTTATAGGGACACTGTTGGCATTTTCACGATTGTTGCTGCATTGCTGTGCATTAGTCCTGGCTACTAGGTCTTCTTGTTCTGATTTTTTTTGATTTCGATCCTGAGGTAGAAAGAACTTTGCATACACCTCGTAGAGCAGTCCAGGCTAGCAATAGCTCACCACCCACAATTGAGTCTGATTCTGATTCGGATTATTTTCGTAACTTGTTTGATTCCGATTCTGAATTTGTTTTTGATATGGCTGACCAAAGAACTTTAAGGCAGTTGGCTGCCCCTGATGTGAATTATAACGGTTTATGCATTGATTATCCTGAAGCTGATGCACCCTTTGAATTGAAATCTGGTTTAATACACTTGTTGCCAAAGTTTAATGGTCTTGCAGGTGAGGATCCGCATAAGCATTTGAAAGAATTCCAGGTTGTGTGTTCTACACCATTGAGGCCTGAAGGAATCACTGAAGATCACATCAAGCTCAGAGCCTTTCCATTCTCATTGCAAGGTGCGGCAAAAGATTGGATATATTACCTTGAACCGAATTCTATCACAAGCTGGAATGCTCTGAAAAGAGTGTTCTTAGAAAGATACTTTCCTGCCTCCAGAGCTGCATCAATCAGAAAACAGATATGTGGCATTAGATAGGACGATGAGTCATTAGCTGAGTACTGGGAGAGATTCAAGCAGTTAGTGTCCAGTTGTCCCCAACACCAGATCACCGAGCAGTTACTTATCCAGTACTTCTATGAGGGATTGTTACCGATGGATAGAAACATTCTTGATGCTGCTAGCGGTGGAGCACTTGTTGATAAAACTCCAACTGCTGCTAAAGCCTTGATTGAAAACATGTCTCTCAACTCCCAACAGTTCACCACTAGAAACAATTCTGTCCAAACCAAAGGTGTGAACGAGATTCGAGTTTCTTCCAACAAAGCTTTAGAAACAAGAATTGACAAGCTTACTTCTTTCGTGAAACGGTTGGCAGTAGGTAAGACTCAAGCAGCAAACTTGTGTGGTATTTGTACTTCTACTGAACACCCGACCGATACATGTCCTATTTTGCAAGATGAGTCGATCACTGAGTTGCCTCAAGCTTATGCAGCAAACCTTTACAATCAAGGCAACAATCAGAACAGGTACAACATTCCTGACCTGTCCACTAACAAATACCATCCCAATTGGAGGAACCATCCAAACCTTCGATATGGAAATCAACAGTCCAGCCAACAACAAAACCCTCCCCAAGTAACCACCCCTGCACCTTCCGGACCTTCATTAGAGGATCTTGTCAAGCAAATGGCTGTCAGCAATCTCCAGTTCCAACAAAGAACTGATTCTAGCATTCAGACCTTGCAGACACAGATTGGACAGGTTGCCACTTCAATGAATGCCATGCAGCAAGCCCAAGGATCGAAACAACTTCCTGCCCAAACAGTTGTGAATCCAAAAGGCCCTAATGTGAGTGCAATTTCCTTGAGATCCGGAAAAGTTGTAGAACCAGCCCCAGACAAAAATAAAAAAAATCTTGAGGTAACACCTTCTTCACCTGAACCCTCTTCTGTTGTGGTAGAAACTGAAAAAGATAAACAGAAGGAGTATGTACCACCAGTCCCTTTCCCACATAGAGTACTGCAAAATAAAAGGACTGATGAGGGAGACAAAGAAAGAGAGATTTTGGATGTATTCAAAAAGGTTGCGGTAAACATTCCACTTCTTGATGTGATTAAGCAGGTTCCGAAGTACGCAAAGTTCCTGAAAGATTTGTGTACACACAAAAGGAGGTTGAAGGGAAATGAGAGAGTCAACTTGGGAAGAAATGTTTCTGCTTTCATTCAGCCTAAGCCTTCATCTGAAAAAGCTACAGGCGAGCAAAATGTTTCAGCTCTCACTCAGGTCATGCCACAAAAGTGCAAGGATCCAGGAACTTTTACTATTCCTTGTACCATCGGGGATAGTAAATTCGAGAATTGCATGCTTGATTTAGGAGCGGGAATTAATGTTATGCCTACTTCTGTTTATAATAACCTTAATCTTGGTCCTTTGCAGCATACAGGTTTAATCATTCAGCTGGCGAACAGAAGCAATGCCCGCCCCACCGGAGTAGTGGAAGATGTCCTTGTTCAAGTTAATGACTTAATTTTTCCCGCAGATTTTTATATTCTGGACATGGAAGGAGAAACTAAGTCAAGTAGGGCTCCCATCATTTTAGGCAGACCGTTCATGAAAACGGCGAAAACAAAAATTGATGTTGATGATGGAACCATGTCCATGGAATTTGGTGACATTGTCGCGAAATTTAACATTTTCGATGCTATGAAATATCCCTTGGAAGAGCATTCCGTTTTTCATATTGAATTGATCTCTGAGTTGGTTGATGACACTTGTTCTAAATTGTTTTCACTTGATTTTCCATCTTTATCTGGTTTTGATGATGTTTACTCATGTGATGATTGTACTGACACTAACCTTTGTGTTGTATGTGCTGAGATTGATGCTGCCTTGCAGGGTAACATTTTTTCTATAGGTGAAGTTGTCGATGAAGCTGTTTATGCAGTTGAAGCTCTCGACACCCTGGCTTCCCCAAGCACTCCATCCATTGAGCAACCACCTTCCCTGGTATTAGTCCCTCAATGTGTATGCACAGGATTTTACTTGAGGATGGTGCTAAAATAGTAAGGCAGCCCCAAAGGAGGCTTAATCCTTTGATTCTTGATGTTGTGAAGAAAGAGGTAACCAAACTCTTGCAAGCAGGTATCATTTATCCTATCTGTGACAGTAAATGGGTAAGCCCAGTGCAGGTTGTACCTAAGAAATCTGGACTCACGGTGGTAAAAAATGAAAAGAATGAACTTGTCCCCACTAGAGTTCAAAACAGTTGGAGAGTTTGTATTGATTACAGGAGATTGAACCAGGCTACTAGAAAGGATCACTTTCCTTTACCGTTCATTGACCAAATGCTTGAACGGCTTGCTGGTAAATCACATTATTGTTTTCTTGATGACTTTTCAGGTTACTTTCAAATTCATATTGCACCTGAAGATCAAGAAAAGACTACTTTTACGTGCCCATTCGGTAAATTTGCTTACAGGAGGATGCCTTTTGGTCTTTGCAATGCTCCTGGCACTTTCCAGCGATGCATGATTAGCATTTTTGCTGATTTTATTGAAAATTGCATGGAAGTGTTTATGGATGATTTCACTGTTTATGGTTCTTCATTTGATGCATGTTTGAGCAGTTTAAATATGGTTTTAGAGAGATGCATCGAAACTGACCTTGTTTTAAATTATGAAAAATGCCATTTTATGGTTGAACAGGGAATTGTTTTAGGTCACATAATCTCTGAAAAAGAAATTTTTGTAGACCCTGCTAAGATTGATGTGATTTCTACATTGCCTTACCCATCTTGCATTCGCGAGATTCGTTCTTTTCTTGGTCATGCAGGTTTTTACAGGCGTTTCATTAAGGATTTCAGCAAGATAGCTCTTCCGCTGTCCAACTTGTTGAAGAATGACGTCACTTTCAACTTCAATGACAATTGCAAAAAAGCATTTGACTTCTTGAAGAAAGCACTGACCTCAGCTCCCATCATCCAACCCCCTGACTGGACCCTTCCTTTTGAGATTATGTGTGATGCTTCTAACTATGCTGTTGGGGCGGTCCTTGCACAAAGAGTTGACAAGGCTGCCCATGTTATTTACTATGCTTCTAGGACTTTAGATTCTGCACAGTCTAATTACACCACCACTGAAAAGGAACTTCTAGCTATTGTTTTTGCTCTTGATAAATTCAGATCATATTTGCTAGGTTCCAAGGTTGTTGTTTTTACTGACCATGCTGCTTTAAAGTACTTGTTGAAGAAGCCAGAAGCAAAACTGAGATTGATTCGGGGGATGTTGTTACTCCAAGAGTTTAATGTGGAGATTAAAGATAAAAGTGGAGCTGAGAACTTGGTGGCTGATCACTTGAGCAGGATAGAGAGGGATGAAGATCCTTTTCCCATTCAAGATGATTTTCCTGATGAGCAGCTTTTACTTATGCATGGAGTTACTCCTTGGTTTGCTGATATTGTTAATTATCTTGTTGCTGGTGTTTTTCCTACAGGTGCATCCAGGACACAAATTCACAAACTCAAGAGTGATGCCAAATATTATGTTTGGGATGATCCATATCTTTGGAAGTTTGGTAGTGATCAGGTAATTAGGAGATGTGTCCCCGACTATGAGATTGAATCTATTTTGCATCTTTCTCATGCTTCTCAAGTAGGGGGACACTTTGGTCCTCAAAGGACTGCAAGAAAAATCCTAGACTCAGGTTTCTATTGGCCCACTGTTTTTAAGGATGCTTATGAGACTTACCGCACTTGTAAAGAGTGCCAGATAGCAGGTACAGCCATCACTCGTAAGAGTGAAATGCCTCAGCAACCTATGCTTTTCTGTGAGGTATTTGATGTATGGGGAATCGACTTCATGGGTCCCTTTCCTATATCATTTGGTTTTCTCTACATTTTACTTGCTGTTGATTATGTTTCAAAGTGCGTAGAAGCTATCCCCACTAGGACTAATGATTCTAGAGTTGTTGCAGATTTTGTCAGGTCTAATATTTTTTGCAGGTTTGGAATACCGCGAGCTATCATAAGTGACCAAGGCACTCATTTCTGTAACCGCACCATGGAACTTTGCTCCGCAAGTATGGAGTTGTGCACAAAGTCTCTACTGCATATCACCCACAAACTAATGGACAAGCTGAGATCTCAAACAGAGAGATCAAACAGGTTTTAAAGAAAATGGTGCAGCCAAACAGGAAGGACTGGAGCCGCCGTCTAGAAGACGCACTTTGGGCTCAAAGGACAGCTTTCAAGACACCCATAGGGATGTCTCCTTATCGACTTGTTTTTGGTAAGGCATGTCATCTTCCTGTAGAGATAGAACACCGTGCTTATTGGGCGGTGAAAAGTTGTAATTTGGAGATGCAACAAGCGGGTATTGAAAGAAAACTCCAATTACAACAGCTTGAAGAGCTTAGGCTAGAGGCTTATGAAAGCTCTAGGATTTATAAAGAGAAAACTAAGCACTTCCATGATAAGATGATTTCTAGGAAGGAATTCTCTGTGGGCCAACAGGTTTTACTGTTTAATTCCCGCCTTAAGCTTATGGCTGGGAAACTTTGATCCAAATGGATTGGCCCTTTTGTTGTTACTAATGTTTTCCCTCATGGTGCAGTAGAGATTAAAAGTGCAGGTACTGACAAAGTTTTCAAGGTCAATGGGCAGCGCCTAAAGCTATTCCATGAAAGTTCAGCGCCTGAAGATGCAAACATAGAGGAGCTTTCTTTGGAAGCGCCCAACTACACTGCAACTTGATCAGGGAGTTCTTCTTTCCTTCTCTCTACTTTCATAGTTATGTCCTTTCATTGAGGACAATGCTTGTTTTAAGTGTGGGGGAGGGAATCATTTGTTTTCTTTGCTTTTGTTCGTTGTTTTGTTTTGTTTTCAGTTATTATAAAAAAAAAAATGCATCTTTTTGAAAGTTTTGGGTTATAGATTAATCTGAGTTTTGGGTTGTGGAGACTTGGGAAAAGTTCACAAGATCGGTATCGTCTTAACACCGTGAGTCTCCTGCATATGGAAATTAATTTGAATCCTTATTATGACATAACCTTGAATTCCCATTCTCTGACAGCTCTTGAGTAGTTTATCTTTGCAGTCGGCACCATCTCACACACGCTCTATGTAAGGAAGCCGATGAAAATAAGTGAGTGATCCAAGTTTTAAAAAAAAAGAAAAAAAATAGGGAATGTTCCTTCTAAGTTTGGTGACCCTCACCCGGTCACTTAACCCAACGGTCGTAGAACCTACACAAAAAAAAAAAGGGATCCCCGTTGTTAGTTAGTTCAGAGGTTTCTGGTGCAGAACTTGGTAGGGCAGATTACGGTCCGATCCCCCGCAACTACAATTGGGTAAACAGGGGGTTATGCCACTTAATTCCAGAACCCCATGCAAAAAGGATCAGAGTCACTAACCGGTAGCCTTACTATGAGTGTGTGGAGATAACGGGCTTAATGTGATTGCGCCAGAATGAAAAAGAGGAAAAGGAGGATGGTTAGGCTTAGGCATAATAACATGATTCAGATTGGTTTGTGTATTCAGGAGGCTTATGATTGCACAATTGTGGATTAGTTCCTACGATATCCTTAGTGTGCAAGATTAGTACCTATCAATGCAATCTTAACTGAAGAAAAGTTTGTGGCCTGGAATGAGTAACAGATGATGCTTGTGTGTTACCTGAGTTTTTATTTTATTTTGCTCGAAGTGCAAAAGTTCAAGTGTGGGGGAATTTGATCAGTGCATTTTGATGCAAATTCTTCCATGTTTGTACTTAAGCATTTCTATGTTTTGCTTTGTTTATTTTTATGTTTTATAATGTTTTTCTAATTTAGTTTATTTTTGGTTTAATTTGATTTCCGTATTTTATTTTCAGCTTTGGCAGCTTTCACGGAAAAATTCATAACCGGAGCTACGAGTATCGGATCGACGCGTTCTAATATGCGTTGAAAAGCTAAGAGAAAGAGATACAACTTTCATGTTCACGCCAGAAGATGATTCGGACTGTAGAAGGCTTGAATAATTCGTTGAAGTTGCAGCATTAGATATTTTTAAGTTTTGGTTGATTTTGGGCCGGGTTTTTTATGTTTTTGACCCAGTTGGGTTATGACCCGAATTCCTTGTTTTCCATTATACCTAGGCAGCCGTTTACTGTTCAGGCATCGAGTTTACTATTCACGAAATATTTTGGAAGCTTTTGTACGAATTCTCATGGAGAACTAACCGATCCAGACAATTTGCTGTATTCAGGTTCCGACACCTTGAGATTTTAGTAATTATAATTCAGGTTCTCTACTCCTTTCAATATAAATCTATGTCTCTTGTTGCTTAATTTGATTTACATAGGTTATATTGGTTTAATTCGATTGATTGTATGATCCTAACTATAGTCACGTTATCGTTTGCTTAATTCGTTATCGTGTTCGTTTAATTCATGTTTGCGTAATTCATGAAACTTAATCCCGTTTGCTTAATTCGGATAATAGGAACATACAACTTATACTATCAATTGCGCTTGTCAGTTGATATTATAGTCGAATAGGAATAGATAATTTGCGGTTGGAATTACGACAATCAATGATAGGCAGGAACCGAATCAGTAAATTGATTTTTAAACTTATTTGATAATCACTTAATTACTCTATTTGTTAATTCGAACCTTAAACCAAACAACCCCTAATTCGATTTCAGTTGGTTAATTATTATACAAGAATCCTTGAGAACGATATTCGAGTTGTCGTTACCGTATACTATATTTTCAAAATACTCGTTTTTGATCCGTGCGCGACAACGGATCACTGGTCCTGCCGAGCAGAGGTGGCAACTTATGGATGCTGACAAATATCCAGTGTGCATGGAGCACGATGCGATTGGCTTCTTCTTTTACGGAGTTGTGATGGAGACCATGGGAATCCGGATCCCCCTGACCGAGTTCCAGAAGAGTGTGCTGGAGTTCTTGCATATGGCCCCTTCACAACTGACGCCGAATGGCTGGGGCTTTGTCCGAGGTTTCGAGCTGGTTATGGAGCGGCTCGGGTGGGTTCCAACTGCGGAGGTTTTCTTTTGCTTCTTCAACGTGCTCCGTTCTCCGAAGGCCGGATCTGAGGGCAGGAGGCACAGGCATGTCGGATTGAGGTTTAATGCAAACCGGTCTTACTTCTTCGCAATTAATGACTCGAACCGGGACTTCAAACCGAATTTCTTCTTTATCCGAGCTACGAGTAGTGCCGCAAAGCTTGCCTTTGCTGATTTTGAGAACCAAGAGCTGAAAAGGGAGCACTTCCCGTTGTTCTGGGATCAGAAGCATTACATCCGAGACGGAGTTGAGATTAGCACTCAAAGCTACATGATGAATCCTGAAAAGTTGAAAGGAGAAAAAAGGAAATCATATGAGTTGTTTAATAATTGGGGAAAGATAATGGTCAAGGCCGGCCTTCGATTTCATTGCGGCTCAATGATAGATGCCTTGGCCGAGTCCAAAGCCAAATTGAATCAATATTTTGTCACTTGTAATCTGTTTTGATCCTTTCTTGCTTTTGCTTGTTTGCGTTGTGTCGGCTTTGGCACATCATCGTTGCTGACTCATCTTTTTGTTGTTGTTGTAGGTAAAATGGACGAGCTAGACTTGGATGCCGTCTTCGAGGTGGCCGGGGTTGACACCACGGGCACGATAGATAAAAACACACCTGCAAAGAAGGTAGCAAACAAGCCTTCTCGGTTGGTTTCCAGGACCGGCCCATCAGATAAGCATGCGGGCAAGTCCCACTCTGGGGGGCTCGCCTCAGAAAAGCAAAAGCGAATTCAACATAACCCTCAACTGGATTCTCCGGCAGTCCGATCTCCGATGCCGCAGCAAGATTCGGGGGCCGGCCGGAAGACGAGCAACACGGAGGCTGCCTTGAATGATCCTGCTAAAAAACAAAGGTCAACGCAGCATAGTACGGACAAGGGGATAGGGCAGGCCTCCCTTGCCGACTTTGAAGCCTGTATCCGAGTTGGCCAAACCGGTGCTGGGGTCATCAAGGAGCTGCGAGAGCTGGCGGCGGGAAAGACGACTGACCGCCTCCGAGGTAAGATCTCCGCTCTTGATGCTGAAAATAGATCTTTACAAAGCAAATATATTCAAATATGTCGCGAGTTAAATACCGAGATCGTAACTTGGTAGCCTATTCCATGGAGAACAGGAGTCTGAAGGAGGAACTCGAGAAGTTGAAGGAAGTCCGGCAGCAACTCGAGGATGCCTATTCCCGAGTCTCCCAGCAGAAGAAGCTAATTGCTGACCTCCCAAAGCTGAAGGAAGATCTGAAGGCGGCTCTGGAGAGGGCAGAAGCAGCTGAGGGTGCAAAGGAGAAGAAATCCCAGGAGGTTGAACAACTGAAGGCGGACAAGGCCGAGCTCACAACGAATATGGTGAAGGCTGCCATGTCCGGCTTCAAGCGCTGCCTCGGCATGGTCGTGGTCCTGGAGCCTGGCTTGAATATCAGTCTGCTGGATGCCAAATATAAGGCTGAAGGCGGGAAGATAGTTCACAAGGGTGCTATGATCTATGATCCTGCTGCCGTCCCTGCTGCTGATGAGGGAGCTGTTGCAAACAACCCTAAGCAAGAGGCCGAGGCTGAAGGCAGAACCAGTTGATCTTTTTCTTCTTCCATCTCTTTTTGATTGGTCTCGAGAATGTCCGGGGGCCAATTTTAAGTTGTAACTTACAATGGCGCCGTCCCTTTTCGCCGGTCTTTATTCGCATTTCATTAATTCTGTTTGTTGTTTTGCCGTCTCGCCTGCATGTTTCGAATGAATGCCCATGGTAGTGTAGGAAACGCGAGCGACATTAACTTTGAATGAGAGGAAGTCCGAGGTAGCCGATAAAAACCCGAGATTTTGATGGATTCCTACAATTTAAAACAATTTAAGGGATCTATCGAAGTCCGTGCTTTAAGTAGGGAAAGGCCGCCACGGGCCCCCTTTCTCCGTAGCTAGATTGCATAAGAGAGCCGCTCCGGGCCATAGCCTTCATAGATGAGAAAGCCGCTGCGGGCTCCTCTCTCCAAAGATTCCTCCAATGGAGATCGCTGTGGACTTCTGCCCTTCAACCCCTGATGGAGCGCGGAGCTCGGAGATCAGAGGCGCTGCAGGCTCGCACGAGGCGAAATTGGGAAGACCTCGACCTCTGATGGAGCTTGTCAACTCCGAGATCAGAGGGAGATCGGCTCGCACGGGGCGAAATTGGTAACCCTTCGGCCTCTGGTGGAGCTCGTCAGCTGAAACACCAGAAGGAAGGTCAGACTTTCTGATGGAGCGCGGAGCTCGGAGATCAAAGAGCTATTGGCTTGGTGCCGAGATCACGACAAAGATCCGAGGCCGGATGAAAACCTGCAAAGAAATTTTGAGTAGATCGGATGAAAATCCAATCTTGAGATAGATGCCTGAGACCGGCTCTAAGAATCCTGGGGGAGCCATTCTGAAGAGATCCGAGGTTGGATAGAAGCTCAAGCCGTGCTTGGGAGGCGAGCGAAATCTTCGAGCTCAAGCCGTGCTTGGAAGGCAAGCGGAATCTTCGAGCTCAAACTGTGGTTGGGAGGCGAGCATAACCTGCAAACAAGAGAAAAACACTGCAGTTGCGCAAAGCATGGTGCGTACCTCAGAGGGATGGTTTAGCCCGGAGGGGGTATGGTACTTTGAAAGGTGGAAGCAAGCGACGATGCTCCCACTGCGGTCGCCAATGTTCGGTACCGGAGTACGATGCTGAGGCTCCCGACGTTGGATACGGTCCGAACCCTGGGCTCAGTTGCTTGAATGCTTCCAATGAGATAGGACCTTGCGAACGGGTGCTGGACTTGGTTGGCAAGGATCTGAGGCTCGGATGCCTGAGATCACGTTCCGTCCACGCCGGGTGGGGGGTACCTGCAAGACACTCCGACGCTCAAGTCAATATGAGTAAGAGATGGACTAAAATAGAGATGGACTATAATAGAAAGACCAGAAAGATAAGAATAATATGAGCTCGGCGGTGCCGAGGTGCGTGATTAAGAGTCCGAGACCGTCGTGCTCGGATACTCTAGATCGTGAGTATGGTGTGGCATGACATTGTTATTGTCATCTTTGTTCTCGTTTCCTTCTTCATGATTGGAAGGCGGAGCCTCTATTTATAGGTGAGGTGTCGTACCTGGGCCGTTGGATGCATGGAATAGATCCTGACCGTTGGGTCCACACGAAGTACGGAGGCGATTGCGGGAAGCGAAAATGGACCAGGCCCAAGCCAGCTAAGGTTTTGGCCCAGTCAGTAACAGACACAATGATCAGAAGTAGTCTGTTTATATCATTGGTCACACATAACTAACTCAAACCTCTTATACCACTGTCTTGGAGCCTGCTTCAAACCACATAAACTCTTCCTTAGTCTACACACAGAGTCTTCCTTACCTTCAACAAGAAAACCATCAGGTGTTTCATGTAAATTTCTTCCTCGAAATCACCATGAAGGAAGGTTGCTTTTACATCCTTTTGCTTTACCTCTAAATCTAGAGTAGCCGCCAAACTCAACACGGTTCTAATAGATGACATCTTTACCACAGGTGAGAAATTTTCATTAAAATCGACACCCTTTCTTTGACGGAAACCCTTCACCACTAATCTGGCTCTATACCTTGGAGACTTAGAGTTACTCTCATGTTTCACTCTATAAATCCACCTATTTTCCAAAGCCCTTTTACCTTTTGGCAACTTCACTAAATCATAAGTGTGATTATCATGCAATGACTTCATCTCATCATGCATTGCATCTAGCCACTTTTGACTTTCTTCACTCTCCATGGCCTCTTGAAAATACTCAGGTTCCCCTTCATCAGTCACCGTCACATACTCATCAGAATTATACCTTGTAGATGGTTGTCTTCCCCTACTAGACCTTCTAAGTTGAGCTTGAGATGACTCAGAAGCATCACCAAGATTCTCATCTTCTGACATCTCATGTTCCTCATCTTCATTATTAGCCGGAATATTTAACCCATCTTCAAGATGTTGATCATCAACACAATCATGGTGCTCACCATTCTGGACATTACCATCAACACTATCCAAATTCTGAATAGGCAACCGAACTGGATGAACATCTGACAAGTTTTCGTCCTTCTTGGGTGTAGTCTTCTCCACCTTATCAATGTCTTCAATAGTTTGGTCTTCCATGAAAACAACATCACGACTTCTGAGAAGCTTTTTCCCTATAGGATCATACAACCTATAACCAAATTCATCTTGACCATAACCAATGAAAATACATTGCTTTGACTTTGCATCCAACTTGGATCTTTCATCCTTTGGAACATGCACAAAAGCCTTACAACCAAAGACTCTCAAATGGTCATAATTGACATTCTTCCCAAACCAAACTTTATCTGGAACCTCTCCATTCAAAGCAACAGCGGGACTGAGATTAATAACATGCACTGCTATGTACAATGTCTCACCCCAGTAGTGTTTGGGCAACTTAGCTTCAAAGAGCATACACCTCACTCTCTTAACTAGTGTTCGATTCATCCTCTCTCCTAAACGATTTAACTGAGGAGTTTTAGGAGGAGTCTTTTCATGTACAATACCCTGCTGCTTACAATAATCATCAAAGGGTCCACAATACTCACCACCGTTGTCAGTACGAATACGTTTCAGCTTCTTACGTGTCTGCCTCTCAACCAAAGTATGGAATTGTCTTCAAAGCATAAACCTATAATTTCCTGGAACAATCATCAATATAAGTAACAAAATAAAGTGCACCACTAAAAGATTTTACATTAAGAGGGCCACAAACGTCAGAATGCACCAGTTCAAGTAGCTTTGACTTCCTAGAGGGGGGATGCTTTTTGAAAGATACTCTAGTTTGTTTACCAGCCATGCAATGAAGGTATTTCTCCAAATCTGCATTCTTCAAACATAGAAGCACACCCTTTTTGGCTAAGACATTTAACCCTTTTTCTCTGATATGACCAAGCCTACGGTGCCACAAAGATGCTTCCATATGCATAACATTCACACTGTCTATAGAAACCATAGCTTTTGTCCAATACAGTTTAGAAATTTTCTTCCCTCTAGCCAAAAACCAAGTTACCTTTGCTGAGTTTCCACTTTCCACCACCAAAGTGATTATCATAACCCCAATCATCAAGCATAGACACAGAAATCAAATTAAAGCGAACATCGGGAGCATGTTTGACTCCTTTAAGCGACAATTTCATTCCCATGTTGGTTGCAAACAAACATCACCAACACCAATTACCTTAGATATACCATCATTACCCATCCTCAACACTCCAAAGTCACCTGGAGTATAAGATGTGATGAACTCCTTCTTAGGTGTAACATGCAATGTAGCACCAGTATCAACTATCCACATGCTCTCATCTGACACAAGATTAATTGTCTCATGATCACGGAAAATAATAAGGTCATCACCAATTGTAGCAGTAACACGATCATCATAATCATCATCGTGGTCCCTTTGTTTCTGCTTACCTTTCTTGTCTATATTCTCCCTCTTCCTCTGAAAACAATTTTTCTGTATGTGCCCTTTTCTGTGACGATAATTACACTCCACATTTTCAAAGTGAGACTTGGACTTGCTTCTGCTCTTCTCTCTACCACCCTTTGGTTCGTTTCTCTGAGTACTTCTCCCCCTATTTTCAGTGACAAGTACCTCGGATTGAGATGAAGAACCCTGTGCCTTCCTTCTCATCTCATTAAGTACACCACCCTTAGCCGTTTCCAAAGAAACAATACCATTAGGAGCAGAACTCGTTATAGAAACCCGAAATGTCTCCAAAGAATCTGGTAAAGATAATAATAGAAATAGTCCCAAAAGCTCATCATCAAACTTGATACTCATTCCTGACATTTGATCAAGAAGCCCTTGAAAATTATTACTCAAGTGATCCGAAATAGAAGTCCTCTCCTTATACTTCAAACTTATGAAGCTATTCAACAAGAACAATTTATTATTCCCTGATTTAGAGGCATACCAGGACTCTATCTTCTCCCAAAAGGTTTTTGCATTTGTTTGATTAGCAATATGATTATAAACATTATTTTCTACATATTGGCGAATGAAACCACGTAGATGCCGAATCCGACTTTTTCGTACCATTATAAACATTATTTTCTACATATTCTCAAAATCCCATTCTTCGGTAGATGCCGAATCCGACTTTTTCGTACCAAAAATAGGAAGATGCATTTTCTTCACACACAACAAATCTTTCATCTTGCCCTTCCACAAATGATAATTAGTACTGTTCCTAACCGTTCCTTGAGCCGAACGTAGCTAGGAAGGGACAAATATGATTGAATATAGAGAATAAAGTGCGAGAGTATAGTATAGAGTAGAGTATTATGAAGTGAGAATGTTGAACTCAGGGATCTTTTCCATTGGCCTCTTGGACCTATATTTATTACATAGACATAATTAATACTGATAAATGTAATACATTAATGATACATTAATTAGATGAGAACCGTTACTCAACCCTCGGCTACTTTCGGCCAGAGGCGGCGACGAGACCGGATCTCAAGCGGAGGGGGAGCCCCTCACTCTGTGTGGCCGACAAGCCCCTCGGCTTCAAAGGAGAACCGAGGCCTTGTTTGGTTTTGTCTAGTCTTCGTGAGCCAGTCGTGTCGTCCCGGAGGTGAGGTAGAACCGAACGAATCTGGGCGGACGGTTGGGAACACAGCCACTCGAGCGGCAAGTGCTTTGCACAAAGGCACTCAAAGATGACTTCGGCTCGTCGTGAAGTCTTTAGCCCTTCGGCTGCATGTTTGTTGGCGTTTCAGATTGCTTCACATTCAATGCTTTGACGCCTTGGAAGTTTCGGCTTTGACTGGTCAGTTTCAAATTTTGACTGGCGTTAATTCTTTTATTGCAGTAATTACTATTTTCTTGGACTTAGGCTTTTCTTCCCTATATAAGTGGAAAGATTTCAAGCTTCCTGTACTTCATTTCCTATGGCGTTTGTTTCTTTTTTGTCGCTTTGTGGAGTTGAGATTACCTCATCTTCCTTGAGTCTTCTGCGTAACCCCATCAGGTTCGACTGTGTTGGGGTTACCAGGAGGCTTAAAGTGGGGGTTATTGATCTTTGGGAGTTATGGCTCTTTCTTTTGCAGGAATCCTTATTCGTAGCTTTAGGGTTGTGCAAAAGACTCAAAACGCAACTTGCCTGAAGGTTGAGGTTGCCACTGGCAGGAGGCGACATCTCAGTCACTTGGGGGGAGTTCTGTTGATAATCAACAGGCAATCCTCAAGTTACTTTGTGTCGCTTCTGGTCTGGTGGGGGAGGTGCCGACAGAGGCTTAGGGTTCAATCGCTCTGTGCTCGGTCGTGCCACCTTCTCATATCGTATCCCTGGCCGGTGCAGCTCAGAACATCGGATATAGCACAACAGCTGCTGCCCAGGCCGGGGAGCTCGTTAAGAAAATCTCCTTGCTCGGCGCTCATCAGACCGAGAAGCTCGTCAAGAAAATTTTCTTGCCCTCAGAGGAACCGGTGCTTTCCTGAATAAACAATAGAGATAGGTCTCGACTCGCAAAGCCGAGGGTAGGTTTAGCATTCTATTTTATCTTGATTGTAAAAAATTTTAAATACCGTATGTAAGTTTGAATGCAATGTAAATACGAGATGTTTTAAAATAAATAAATTAATGTTATGTGTTTGATGAACGATCCTTCCCTGTGTTTCTGTCGGTTTCACGCCCTTCCATTTTCTTCAAACCGAACGCGACTGCCTGTGATTGACAAGACAGTCGATGTTTTGACAAGACCTCTGACAGATTTGGCGGGAAACATCATTATGACGTCATTGGGAACCGTCGCGCTTCCTGACGCACCAGTGAGGGGACACCACGTGTCATGTCCCCATTGCGCTGAATTTGAACCGGTGTGATGCACACCGTTGATTACTTGATTCTACTTCTGACCGTTGGATCCTTTGCATTAGGAGGTTTAAATTTTCGCGCAACTCTTCATTTGGCTCTTTTACTTTCTCTGTACTACTCCACGCATATCTTCGCTTCGTCTTCCTCCTCGCGTTTTAGACTCTTGCGCTTCGGTGAGGATTTCGCCTTTCTGCTTCAGAATCATTTCACAGGTATGAACTCTCTATTCGTGCCTTTGCATTTTGATGTTGTGTTAATTTCTTCGTTGTTTCGTTGCTTTCCCTGCGTTCCCTTTATTGCCTTTTATTGCTGTTTGAGTTTCTTCCCACTTAGGGTTTGTGTTTGCTGCGTTCTTCGCTTTGTGTCTCTTCGCTTCCTTTCCTATTATTTACTTCCTTCGTATTGCCTGAAATAGAAATGGTATCCATAGTGGAAATAAGTAGTGAAAGTGAGAAAGAGATAACCTCTGAGTTTCGTTGTCCCAAACACAGCTCCGCCTGCAACCCCTCGCGCTGTGTGTATTGTTTAATGCATTCATCGAAACGTGCGATAGATGCTTTGAGAGAGGAATTTGACAGTGATTCCCCTTCCAATTCCGCAGGGTCGGCTCAATCTGTACACATGACCGAGGGGGAGCATTCTGATAGCAGTCATACTAGCGGCGAGGATTCTTGGGTAGATCAAGAGGTTTTAGATTCATATTCAGATATGCGGACGGAGGAATCCCTAACAAAGGTTCGGATGTTGTGCCATCCAGCCGATGAGGGTTCGGCGGAGGCGTGTCCGGCATCTCTGGAAGAAGCTATCTCTGATGCCACCGTGGAGGAACAAGAACCCTATGTTTATGCGTATCAGACTTGGCTGGGCCCACATGCGAGCCTTCGAAATTCTCTGCGAGTGCCTCGGAATGGAGGTTTCGGCGTCGACGTTCTAGTATTTCTTTAAAACTTCAGTGAAGAAGCCGCGACGCTGGGTGTCTTTGATGAATAATAAAAATCTTTTGATGCCGTACAAGAGCAGTTATAAAGACTTTAAGAATATGTGGTTTCGACTACGAGCAGGGCCAAAATTTCTTCATTTATTGGTTGACGACACTGGGGAAGATCGGTTTCCCTAGTGCTGGATGCGCAATCCACGTAACAAGTATTCGGTTGAGCGGAGGGCGTTGAATACCAATGAGAGAGCGGAAGTGGACTTGTTGGATGAGTACATGGAGTCCTTTGAAACAATGGAGTACCGAATAGCTTATTTAATTTTCCTACAATATTTTCAAACAATATTTTGTTGAAGATTTAAACAGTGTTACCTCTGAAAAGGCAATATTTTGTTTGTTTGATTTAATGTGAATAGCTTGAACCTTCGCGTTTGTTTAGTGATTTCGTGTGAATGATTCTTGAATCTCTCTTTTTTGTTTTGTTTTACATTAGGGCTTCGGCTTTGTTGATATTTCGGCTTAACCTGCCGGTTATGCGCTCTTCGGCCTATTTCACCGGTTATGTTCGAATGGCCTTGTTGGTGCCCAGGGGTCGTATGTCGGCTTTTGGCTGGTCTACTCCGCTTTGGGTCTTTCAGTGTTAGCTTTATCAATGCAGGACCCTTTGGCACCGTCGACGAGCGCGTTAGCTTCGCCTACACGTCAAAAGCTTCTTGCACCGCACCGAGCACGTTGGCGTCGTCGGCAATTATTCTAGCCTATGCGATGCAAGCCCCCTTTCAGTTTTAGTGAATGGTACCTTCACTTTGAACAGAACTGGTGTGCCTAACGGAGGTACATGGCTCGTCAGCCTTGCTCTCGTCCGTTAGGTCCTTGGTTATTACGCCCGAGGACAACATCGAGTTGTTGCTTGGTCCTTGTCTAATCGGGACTTGTTTATTATGGCACATACTTTGAAAAAAAATCAGTTCTCTTTATTCATAATGAAGAAGTAGTACATTTGGGGCATATATTGCCACATACAAATGATTGTAGAATAAATGTTGAGAAGACGGTGAGAACTGATTGTAGTTTCTTTTCAGCTATAGTAGAATCGGAGGTTGGCAGCGTTCCAGGATCTTGCAATGTTGCCACCGTCTAACTTTTATAACTTGAAGGCCCCTTGGCCGATGACATCTTTGACTATGAATGGACCCTCCTAGTTAGCAGACAGCTTTCCTGTGGCTCCCATTCGGCTAAACTGTCTGAGGACTAGATCTCCAGCTTTGAAGCTTCTTGGCACTACTTTGGAGTCATATCTCTTTGCGGCTCTCTGTTTCACGACACATTCCTTGACTTTGGCAAGCTCTCTTACTTCATCTAGCAGATCCAGGTTGGTTCTGAGGGCATTCTCATCAGGAATGTTTTTTGTCAAAGTTCTTCTTGGGCTGGGTTCTAGCACTTCAAACGGAATCAGGGCGTCGCTTCCATAAACTAGTTTGAAGGGGGTTTCCCTTGTGGAAGACTATGGGGCGGTATTGTAGGACCATAGTACTAGGGGCAGCTCCTCTGCCCAATTTCCTCTGTGCTCATCAAGCTTCCTCCTCAAACCGTTCAAGATAATTTTATTTGCAGCCTCGGCTTGCCCATTGGTCTGCGGGTGCTCGACAGAGGTAAAGGCCTGATAGATACTCCACTTCTTACATAGTTGGCCCACTAAGTCAGAGGCGAACTAGGTGTCGTTGTCGATGACTATTGTTGTTGGGATACCGAAGCAACAGATTAATTTTTTCCAATAGAACTTTTTCACCTGTTGTGCTGAAATTGTAGTGATGGGCTCCGCCTCTATCCACTTGGTGAAGTAATCAATTGCCACGAGTAGGTATTTGACTTGCCCGGCCGCTGGAGTGAATGGGCCGAGGATGTCAACACCCCAAACAGCGAATGGCCATGGAGAGACGACTGCTTGAAGGTTGGTGGGCGGGGCTCTGGGAATAGCCGAGTGGCGTTGACACTTATCGCATTTCTTGACATATTCAACCGAGTCTTTTTTAATGGTCGGCCAGTAATAGCCGGCCCTGAGGATTTTAGCGGCTAAAGCTTGTCCTCCTACGTGGCTGCTACAAACTCCCTCGTGAATTTCTTTCAAGATCATTGTAGCTTTCGGTTCTGATACGCATTTGAGAAGAGGCAAAGAGAATCCTCTTTTGTATAGTTCGGCTTCAATAAGGACATATTTTACTGCTACCTTCTACAGTTTCTTCATTTCCGCCTCCTGCATTTGCAATTGTTCTCCCTGCAGGTAAGCAATTATATTGGTCATCCAGCTCATCGGCTCAATCTCATTTGAGAGAACCTGGATTTTATTGATGCTGGGTTCAAACAATGTTTCTTGAATAACTGAGTGATTGTTGCCAGGTTTTTTAGTGCTAGCAAGTTTGGCGAGGATGTCTGCTCTGCCATTCTGTTCTCTGGGGACATGAGTTAGTTCAAAAGAAATGAATTTAGATTTAAGGTTTTGTACCTTGTCGCAGTATCTGCTAAGCAGTTCGTCTTTAGTGTTGAAGGCGTTGGTGACTTGTCCGGTGATAAGGAGGGAGTCACTTCGTACCTTCAGGTGTTTCATTCTCAGATCTGTGGCAAGCGTCATTCCCGCGATAAGCGCCTTGTATTCTGCTTGATTATTGTTGGCTCTGAAATTGAAGCGGAAAGATTGCTCTAAGAGAATTCTGTCCGGTCCTTCTAAAGTAACCCCAGCACCATTTCCTCTCATGTTTGAGGACCCATCCACAGATAAAGTCCACACAAACTCCTCTGGCGGGGTAACCTCTGGATCTACCTCCACTAATTCGGCTATGAAATCGGCCAGTGCTTGTGCTTTGATTGGCCTTCTAGGGACGTACCTGATGTCAAATTCTGATAACTCTACCGACCATGCTACCATTCTACCTGCAAGATCCTGCTTTGCTAGGACTTGGCGAATTGGCAGATCTGTCTTTACCATCACCGAGTGACTCTGAAAGTAGTGCCTGAGCTTTCTGGCCGCTAATACAACGGCATAGGCTGCCTTCTCAATTTTTTGGTATCTTTGTTCCGCTCCTCTCCACATCCGACTGATGTAGTAAACTGGGAGTTAACGGCCGTCCTACTCTTGCACTAAAATTGCACTGCAAGTGTCTTTAGAAACCGCCAGATAAAGGAGCAGGGGAATACCTTGTTTCGGAGATGTGAGGATCGGCGGGGCTGCCAAGTAGTTACGAATGGATTGGAGGGCATTCTCACAATCTTCGGACCACCTGAAACTTGCGTTTTTCCTGAGCAGCTGGAACAAGGGCCGAACCTTATCTACAGATCGGCCAAGAAAGCGAGAGAGTGCTCCAATCTGACCAGCTAAGACCTGGACTTCCTCCGCTTTAGTGGGACTCCGAGCTTCAATGATGGTTCGGCACTGTGATGGATTTGCTTCTATACTTTTGTGGGTTAGGACGTAACCCAAAAACTCTCCGGCTTGAACTACGAAGGAACACTTCTCTGGGTTGAGACGCAAATTGTACTTCTCTAGTAGCTTGAATATCTTTGCAAGATTGTCAATGTGGGCAGGGTCTGTCTGGGACTCACCACCATGTCGTGAACATAAACTTCTATGGTCTTTCCAATTTCCCCTTCAAAAATTCTGTCCATCAGCCGCTGGTAAGTTGCATCGGCATTCTTCAACCCAAAGGGCATCACTTCATAACAGTAGATGGAACGGCCGGTCATGAAGGCAGTCTTCTCTGCATCAGCGTGACTCATTCTGATCTGATTGTAGCCTGAATATGCGCCCATAAAGTTGAGTAGCTTGTAACCGGAAGCTTCATATACGAGCCCATCTATGCTGGGCAACAGATAAGCGTCTTTCAGACATGCCTCGTTAAGGTTGGTGTAGTCAATGCACATTCTCCACTTTCCGTTTGACTTTTTCACCAGCACCGGGTTGGCTAACCATGTCGGGTATTTCACCTCTCGGATGGACTTGGCCGCTAGTAGCTTTTCAGTTTCTTCTTTGATGGCTTGGGACCTCTCAAACCCCTGCTTTCTCTTTCTCTGAGACACAGGCTGGAGAGAAGGATTTAGTGATAACCTGTGACAGACAAAGTTTGGATCGACACCTAGCATGTCCTGAGGTGCTGTAACCAGACTAATATAAATCCAATCAATTTCATCAAAAAGATGTGACCAATTAACCAACCAAAAAAACTACTTGTTAAGAATAACAATTTATTGTTGCATCGAAAGAGATAAATGTTCACTAATCTTATTAAAATTGAACTTGGAAAAAGAAGGGGGTTTAACCATGCGAACATATGGATGTTGTCTCTTAGGAGCTTGATGAGTTGCTCTTCAATTTCAGTAGACAGTCCCGTACCAATCTTCGTTTTCTGGTGCTGCGCAGGTCCAATAACCACTTCCTTCAAAGCATCAGCTGGTTTTGGCCTCTTCTTTTCCTTTGCGGCATCATACATTCAGGGATCTCAGTCTAGGAAGCTGCAATTAGAGCTCCTCGGTGCCTCAGGCTTCTGTATTGTCTTGACTCTAGCACTGTCGGCGTAGCATCTCCGAGCCATTGCTTGATCGCCCCTCACAGTGCCGACGCCCCCCTCGGGAAGTGGGTATTTGAGGCACAGGTGTGGGTATTCCGCAGTCCCTTCATGAAAGCTTTAACAAAGAATTTCTCGTCCGGGTCCTCCACCAAGACGGTGATTTTGTTGAATCGGTCTAAGTACTTCTTCAGAGGCTCTGCCGCTCCCTGCCGAAGATCGAATAGGTCTTCGGAGTAAATGAGCTTCTTTTTATTGGCCGAGAACTGTTGCACAAATCGGCTGGCAAGGTCATCAAAGCTGACAATGGATCGTGCAGCTAGCCCCTTGAACCACTTAAGGGTGACGTCGGTGAGTGTCCCCGCGAAAATTTTGCAGCTAACAGGATCAGTTCCTCCACTGATCACCATCTGCGTCTAGAAGGCGTCCACGTGGCTTTGAGGATCGCCAGTACCGTCATAGGTCCCTATTACAGGTTCCCGGAACCTTTGGGGAATGGGTGTAGCTGCAATATTATCTACAAAGGGTTGGAATGCTCTTAGGGGAGGCCTGAGGTTTCTTGCTTCCCTGTTGTTCTATAGTGCTGCTAGTTGTTCTTGAAGCCTCGCTTCTCGAGTTTCCAATGCTTGGGCACGCAGGGTCTGCTCCTCATTTCTGCGTGCCTGCTCCGCATTTTGACCTTGTAGTGGTCTCACTGCATCCAGGAGTTCCAGCAACCTGGGGTCAGTGTCCCTGGAAGACGGACCATTGGATCTGGTGGAAACTACCATCTCTGACTCTAGTGATAGACTTTGTGGGGTAGGAATACTTTACCTGGGCCCCACGGTGGGCGCCAATGTTCCTAACTGTTCCTTGAGCCGAACGTAGCAAGGACGGGACAATTATGATTGAATATAGAGAATAAAGTGCGAGAGTATAGTATAGAGTAGAGTATAGTATGAAGTGAGAATGTTGAATTCAGAGATCTTTTCCTTTGGCCTCTTGGGCCTATATTTATTACATAGACATAATTAATACTGATAAATGTAATACATTAATGATACATTAATTAGATGAGAACCGTTACTCAACCCTCGGCTGCTTTCGGCCGGAGGCGGCGACGAGACCGGATCTCAGGCGGAGGGGGAGCCCCTCACTCTGTGCTGCCGACAAGCCCCTCGGCTTCAAAGGAGAACTGAGGCCTTGTTTGGTTTTGTCTAGTCTTCGTGAGCCAGTCGTGTCGACCCGGAGGTGAGGTAGAACCGAACCAATCTGGGCGGACGGCTAGGAACAAGTACCATTCAAAGAAACGGTCTTTATTTTCATATTTGCCTCCATCATTCAAGCAAGTAAAATAGCCCCTAACCAACAGCTCTGATACCACTCAGATGGGGAATCAACACATAAACGTAATAACAAACAAATATGCAGCTGAAATAAATTCCCCAAACTTACGAGAATCTATGAGGAGCAACAACGAATATGTGTCGGCAAATATAATGAGAATAAAAACGTACAATGAACATCGATATTTTTAACGTGGAAAACCCCCTCAAAGAAAGGGTAAAAACCACGGGTCGTCCAGACCAAACAAATAGCTCCACTATGATCAAATAAGGGTACAAGAGAGTCTCAATAATAAGCACAAATCGTACCAACAAGCAACCAAAATAACAAAGCACAAAAGCTTACAAGTTTAGAACAAGAAGATGAGAATATACCCAAAACTGCAGCTTCAGTGCGAAGCCAATATCTCTCGCCTCAGACTTCTCTTTGTAGATCCGAATGGTGAAAGTGTAGAACTATGTCTCACGAACCTTTTGTCCAAAAATGAAGACGATCCGACGGTTAACGAATCCGAATGACAATTTTACGGTGACAGGTTTGAGAAAAACGAGAATTGGTTTCTCTCTTCTTTTCTCTCTCTTTGGTGGCTGCTCTACCTCCGAAAATCTATTGGTCCACTTTCAACATCCATGCTAAGTTCTTTTTGAACTTCTTGATCCAAATTAGATTGATTTTGATTTTGATATAGGGAATTCCCCTCGCAAAACCCTCTCCCAAATATACCTTTAAAAAATTTCTTTTGAGAAATATTATAAATAAATTATTTTCTTGTCCCCACTGAAAAAGTATTTGATATCTCTCAAAATAGTTCGACTTTTATGGTAAGAGAAGTTAAAATGAGATTGATGAGTTTTGGGAGGTTGGTTGTCCAACTAAACCCTAGCAAGAAGGGCAGAAGATGTGACCTGGCATATTTAGCTGTCTTTGTGGTCCGTAATGTCATGTTGTCTGTCGGTCTCTTTCGGTCAACACTTGTAAAATATTTTTCCCACGTCAACAGAAAAGGTTGGCAGCAAACTAGCAAAGTGTGATAAATTAATAAATCAAACTAGGATATTGATTGGTAATAAAAATGATTAATTAGTGAGACCGTTATGATTAGAATTAGAAGAATAAGAATAACAGAGAAACTTATGGAGGCAAGAAGGACATGTGGCTAATTGTGGAGAGGATACGTGATGGAATGGGTTGTGACACATCACCTTAATCCTACATTAGCCAAGTGTCCAATTTTTTTTTGGTTTAAGACTATGCTAGCTATCCACGCAGTGTCCCAGCGCTGTTAACAAATGATTAATCTGCGTTCGCGCGTAGAGACCTTTTAACAATTGCACTGGCCAACACCCTATTTTGACATGGCGGAAATCGAACCCTGGAGTAAACCTAATCGACCCCACTACGTCCCAGAGTGAGCCCGACCACTGGGCTGGCTAGTGTTGGTTATTAGCCAAGTGTCCAATGCTTTCAATTTTATATTTGTTCTTCAAAAACAAAAAACAATATATTTCGATTCGATCAACAATAATCAAATTGTCGTCGTGACAACAACAACTTCGAGGGAAGATATAGTATCTAATAAAATATATCTACGAATGAACGTAATATTCAATCGTGTAACTTGTTTATACGATTATGATTACGCATTGTTGAATGTGCTATTGGAATTATTGTTTGTTTCAGAATATTTAAATTAGATTGCAATTTAAGTATATTTTACTTGTTTGTCAATAAAAAAGTATATTACTTGAATTTAATTCTAAATTTTAATATGAAAAAAATTAAGTTGATCAAGATAAAAAATACCTAATAAGAGATGTCAATCTCTTAAATAGATCTCAATACTTTGAGGAATTAGTCTCTGCAGTTGCGCGCAAGCGACATCTTAATTTACTTAAAAAAAGAAAGAGAATAATAGTTATGATTTGATTTAAAAGTCTGATTGAAGTAATGACAAGCCGCCCTTTCTTATTGTCAAAAAAAAAGCCGCCCATCCTTGGAACTTTATATGGAACAGCACGTGCACTCAAGTATGTCAAGTTTTCCCTCCTCTTAAGAAAAATATAGGTTGATGAAATGTAAGAAGTCAGAATTATTTCTATTTTACAAATCACTTTTCTTATAACAAAAATGTTATTTCGACATCTATATTTTGTACATGTATCCTAAACTTATGAAATTATAGTTAAGGGTGTGTTTGGCTCAAAAAGAAAATGAGAGGAAAGAAAGGTAAGGGAAGGGAAATAAAAAGAGTAGAAAATGGGATGTTTCTCTTCCCTTGTTTGGTAGGAGATAAAATAATAGGAAAGAAAAATGTATATGTATGAAATGACAAAACTAACATTTACTAAAAAAGTAAAATATTTTTTACATTGCAATACATTAATTTTAGTGCAAGATTAAATATGTCATTTGCATAAAAAAGTGTTTTCCCTTACTTTTCTTCTCAAAATAGAACCCACTAAAACTTTTCATTCCTTATTATTTTATATGACAACCAAACAAAGGAAAATGGAATATTCCCTTACTTTTCTTTCCTTTCCTTTCTTTTCTCTAAGTTTTCTTGGCTACCAAACATACTATAAGTCATGATTCACAATAATGGGATGAGTTCTTTTTTAAAGAGTATATATATATATATATATATAAAAGGGTACTCAACCCATAAGAGAAAGTAGCAGACAAAATAAAAGAAAACAGCATGCACAAGGGGTACTCACAATAATGGGATGAGTGGCATCTCACTCTTCACTTTGAAATTTTTATCTAGTTGTGAATCAAAAGGAGATAAATATTTTTATCTACTTGAAATTTTTCTTTGAACTTGCACACACAAGCAAAATAAGAAGCAGTAAAAATAAAAAGGAAAATGATTAGTCTAATATTAATATACCTTCCTTTAATATTTCTATTTTGTTAGCAATGGCGCAAAAACTTGTTTTTCAAAGGAAAATGCACCTTATTACAACTCATAGTAAAGTACAAATATTTAATGTCTCATCGCTTTGTGATATGAACCCTAGTGTGTGTCCCTTATGTCTACTTTTGCCTAATTATTAGACCTTCTCCAATAGAAGAAGGCATAATTATAACATTTTCCCCATTATCAATGAACAAGATTGGGATAGCCCGTTTAGTTTTGAATTTTATTTTCCTCTAAACAACACCATCTTTACTTGGAATGTTATGTACAGACCATTCAAGCTTTAAAATAGATCAACCGAAAAATGTGTTGTTGAAGTGGTGTGCCCATGGGGGAGAAATATCAAAAGTCCAATAAAGGGGGTTGGGGCCATCAAAAGGGTTAGCAATTGAAAGGGCTCCCATTGGAGTAGGAGCAACTTCAAAAAATTAGGAAGAAAAGGGAGAATTACGCAGAGAGATTACAATAGTCACAAGAGAATGTGAAAAGGGAATCTACTAAACTTGTACGTAGGTCTTAGTTTGTGAAACGGATTTTTTTTTACCCCAACCCCCCCCCCCCCCCCCCCCCCCCCCCACCCACACACACCCTTGAAAAGACCAAAATACCCCTTTACAAAATTCAAAAACCCCAACATATCCCGAACTAAAAAAAAAAGGAAAATCGGATTTACCTTTGGGTGGGGTAAATCCAATTTTTTATCCAAAAATAAATAAATAAATCATTTAAAAAATTTGAATTACTTTTTTAAGAAAAAAGAAATTAGATATCAATAATATGAATATCGGTGTTCTTTGGGTTCAATTTTGTGTGTTGGGGAAATCGGATTTACCTCCCCCCAAGATAAATCCGATGGCTAAAATTAACAAATCGGATTTACCTTGGGGTAGTTCAATTGGTAGTGGGAATGAATTGAACTTGTACTTAAGCCCCTAGGGTACATGTTCGATTCCCACGGAAGGCAAAAACTCTCAATGGGGGGAGAGAAGGTCATGATGTACACTTGTGGGTAGCCTACTAAGTTAGAACAGGGCCAAGGGTGTTACAAAAAAAAGGCGCCTTTTTTTTTTTGTAACACCCT
The DNA here is from genome assembly GCA_963573325.1 of Astragalus glycyphyllos. Lineage (NCBI taxonomy): Eukaryota > Viridiplantae > Streptophyta > Magnoliopsida > Fabales > Fabaceae > Astragalus > Astragalus glycyphyllos. The sequence continues at coordinate 26,785,922 of OY754314.1, read as the reverse complement.
GGGCAGAGCCTTTTCTTTCTAGTAGGATACCCAGCTGTGCACTCATGATCTTCTCTCCCCCCCCCCCCCCCATTGAGAGTTTTTGCCTTCCGTGGGAATCGAACATGTACCCTAGGGGCTTAAGTACAAGTTCAATGCATTCCCACTACCAATTGAACTACTATTAACAAATCGGATTTAGCTCCCCCTAAGGTAAATCCGATTTGTTAATTTTAAAGTCGTATTTACCTAGTGGGGGTGCACAAAAATGTAAATCCGATGGCTAAAATTAACAAATTGGATTTACCTCCCCCTAAGGTAAATCTGATCACGTTCATTTTAGGCAGTGGTATTTTCGTCTTAAAAAATCTTGTGGGGGTATTGAGGGAAAAGGTGGGGGTACAAAAAAAAATCCCTTTGTGAAATAGTCATTTGCCTAAGCTGGATGCTTTCTGTCTCTTTTGGGCCTCTATCTTGGAAATGATTCTGGCCCAATTGGCCCGTTAGCATCAGGTGGAACTAATACAATTCGGCTCAAGATTTTTCTACCCCCAAGTTGTAGACATAAATCCAAAATTGTATTTTTTTTTACTTCTAGATTTATGTTTTTGACACAAATCCGGAATTAAAAAAATACATTCTAGATATATGTCAAAAACATAAATTCAGAAGTTAAAAAAAAAATTGAAGACTTTTAATAGTGCTTATTTAAATAAGCATTATACAAGAGTATAAACATCTTTGACTCTTTAATAGCGCTTACTCAAATAAGCAATATTAAAATACTTCACAAAAATTTTTCCCTTTGACTTTATGTCAAAAACATGCATAAATCGGTATGTATTTTTTAAAATTCCGGACTTATGGCAAAAACATAAATCTGAAAGTCAAAAAGTAAATTCCAGATTTATGTCATAACCATAATTCCAAAATGAACAAAAATGTGTGGAGGTATTTGTTAAAATTAAAAGGTAAAATGGGAAGTTTTTGGTGATTATAGGCCAACAAAGTGGCAGAAAAGTCTTGAGCCATGCAATTCTCGTACTGTATCAAATTGCAAAACCCATGTAAAACCATTGTTCACCCATCATCACAAGAGATACCAAAAAATACATAAACTAAGTCCAGCAAATGTACCAAAATCTGCATAAAACATAATCATTTCTCCCTCACGTTTGTTTATTACTATTTTCAATAGTGGATGCCTGGAAGAAATTTGATTTGGGGCCTCTCTTGTCTAACTCATTCTTGCTTATTCTTACTAACATGAAATTGACAAGACTCTCTGATTGGGACAAAAACACAACAATCATGGAGCCCTGCTTGAAGGTGTACTGGCAGAAATTATGTTTGTTCAGTATTGATGGGATTAGACTTCATGTTTGTGTGGTATACATGGAGAAGTCATTATGGCAGAGTTTTGTTGCTTTCAGAAAAACTTCCACCAGACACGATGATACAAAGCTCACCACAAAACAGAAAGAGAAAATGGGCCAATAACTATTAACTTATATAATTAATTTTGCCAAGTTGGTTCACACTTCACAGTTTCCTGTCTTATGAATCATTCATGGTTTGTTAATATGTTCAGTAACTAACTAGTAACTACCACTATATATTTCAGTTAATTATAAATATGGGGTCACTCTTTCATCAGAAATGGAATATGTATTGTCTCAATTTCTCAAACTTGTGAATTCCCTCACCAAATAACTAAAACTATATTTCGGTTAATTGAAATTATGAAGTCATTCTTTCATATATACTAATCTCAAGTTTACAGAGTACCTTCTTCTGCCTCTCTTACTCAGTTTTGGTTGTTGAGACTCACTTTTCATAATCATGGTTTCCGGTTAATAATAATAACCTACTAGATAATTGAAGCACCTTTAAGCTAAAATGTAACTGTCATTTATATTTTAGAAACAAGGAGATTGGCCTGTTTGATTGTGTTATGATTTTTTGTTTTTGAAAACAGTTTTTAAGTCAATTTTTAAAAACTGTTTTTGAGAAGAAAATAAAAAGAAAATCTCTTTGGTAGTCCATTTCTTAACACAGTTTTATGTCATTTCTTATTCTATTTTTTTTTTGACAAACATAAACTCATATTATTTCATTCAGATACGGAGTCATAATACAATTTGGAACATAATTAAAGAACTTGGAACTAGCAAAAGACCGTGATGCTCTTGCCAAGCAATGAGTGACACGATTGGCTTGTCGCCTAACAAAACCCACCCCAAAATTTGGTAAGGTATTAAGAATGTTCTGGCATCTAACTATGATTGACAATCAGATTCAATCACCACTTTGGAGGTTCCTTCTACTTGTAGCCATTGAAGAGCTTCCAACATACACTTAGCCTCTGCTTCCATTGGTTCGGGACTGCCACTGAACACTTTGGTCATTCCGCAAACAACAAGCTATGCCAAAGCTACCTGAGTCATTAAATATTGCATTTCAAGCAGCCTTCATGAGGACTTTCCCATCGCGCCTCTTCAGCATTGTTTCGAATTCTTTCCTCACTCCGGTTTGCATAACCCCATTGTTGAAAGTATTCATCAAGAGGATTCTGGACTGTAATTCCCCACATCAGGATTAACAATCTTTCAGCTCTCTCCATCGGCCAGCTATTCAACATATTAAAAACAGCTTCATTAAAGTTGTGGTGTTGATTGATTATATCATCAATCAAGCTTAGCTCTATTAGTTTTGTCTTAATTGACTAATTTATATTTCAGTCAACAAAACATATAAATTGAAAAAAGAAGGAAAATTATTATTTATTTCCTTAATTTTTATATATTTCCTTAGTCATAGTAAACCTCAAATTATTATTTTTTTTAATTTTTTTAATTTTATGTCATTTTTTATTCTATCAGTTTTCTTTTGATTAACTAAGTAGTTTTTTTATTCATATTTTGGTAATCCTTTTGATGAACTAATTAATATTTATTTTATTCTAATTGTTTCGCTTATAATAAAATTAAGCTAAATAAAAATAAAATTGATAGATGTTATGGAAATTTTTGCGAGAAAGTTGTAGGTACTTTTGTGTTTAAGATTTTCTTGTTGCATATCGCTGACGATGTGGCTAGTATCAAGTAAGAATATGTTGAGTCGAACTAGACTTTACAAAATCTAAGACTTGCTTGTTCCAAAATTTCAAGATTCGAGAATGGTCTTATATCTATCATAGACTTTTTTTAGGTCCGACCCAAAGGCCTGGTATTGGTTGTAGGATTGGAGGATTGGAGGACCAGTTGCTGGGAATCTTGTCGTTGATTGTAAGGCTAGCAATTTCATGGGCTACTGAGTTACCCGATCTACACACCCAGGTAAATGCACAATTCACAAAGCATGATTTCAGAAACGTGATATCTTGAGTAACAGCTTGTAATTCCTCTCTGATGGAGTTTTTCCTGCACACTTCAATTTGGATCTGACTGTCTGACTCAAAAATTGCATGCTGGATGTTGAGATTTCGGGCAATTGACATGGCTTCTCTGAGTGCTAGAGTTTCTGCCATTAAAGGAGAGCTTTCAAAGAAGAAGGTAGTGGCCATGGTAAGAACATAACCTTTGTTATCTCTAATAACAATCCCTGCATAAGCTTTCCCATTAGCAGAGTTAAAAGCTGCATCACAATTTACCTTAAGATAAGGAGGTCGTGGCGGCCTCCAGATCTTGTTATTCCAATTAGGGAGACCAGGAGACTCAGTCCTCTGAGTTTCGTCTTTAGCACCAGTAGACCATAGCTCCTGGACTTGAGATCTGATTTGGAAGAAGACTCCCATAGGATTAGGAGTTAAGCCATTGAAGACACAATCATTCCTAGTTTTCCAGATCCACCACAGTGCGTACAGCACTGTAGAGATGAGACCTTTATCATTGCTCTTGAATATCTCAGTCACCCAATGAGCAAAAGTAGATAAGCCAAACTCTGAAGGGACTTGGCATATATATATACACACAAAATGTGAAGTGCAATAAATTGACTGCAGTAAATGGTGATAATAGATAAAACAAAAGGAAAGAGATATGACATGACATGATTCTAGAGCTTAAGCTTAAGCTTAGACTGTAGTCGTCTTGAGGAAATTATGGATGTTTATATGATGTACTAAATAACATGGGTGAAGAAAGATGGTGTCTATAATGTTCTATTTGAATTAGATAATTTCCTCATGCTTTTCTGGTTGGACATTGTACTTGTAATGGGTAATTGGTTTTACTCTAAAAGCAAATAAACCTGATGTGGATAAGTAGGCCATTTTAAAAAGGTAATAATGTTGGCTAGAAAAAAGCTATAAATGTGAATCAGATTAAAGTGTGCATATTGTGTTAAAGTTGTTTGAATAAAGTTTTTAAAGTTGTTTGAATTAAAGTTGGCTTGAAAAAAGCTACGGATGGCTTGAAAGTGTAAACCAGATGTCATCAAAATAGTACACAATGTATTAAAGTAGATGCATAAAGTCTATAAGAAGACTGTGATTGCACTGCTAAGAGACTACCCATAACAACTAAACTTAAGCTCTAGAATAATGTGGTCAAGGCATGATATGACTACTCTGCTAAGAGAATTGGTACCTCCCTTCATAGTCTAAGTAGAATCAGCAATGATAATCTAGCTGGAAAGGTTAACATGTTGACAAGCCAGTAACAAAAAACTATTTCCCTTTATTTTGCAGCATTTAAGAACATTGTCTTCCTTTCGCTAGATGGATAGGAACACAAAGACTAGCCCTATGTAAATCACATTAGTAGAGGTATGGAAACGCCAGTACAAGAACCAGTTTAGATTATTATAGTTTAATAATATTAACATGGCAAATTTTATTTTCTTTTAATCTCTTAAATCAACCTATAAAGCCCCCTACACACCAATCTTTTATCAACGTATACCATAACCACTTTCAGTCGTAGATCATAATCGTGTGAAACTGTCAAAAATAATCATGTTGATTACTAATTTAAATTTTGACATATCCTATGGTTTAGAAATAGCAGTGGTTTAAATTGATGGGAAAACAGAATCAAGAGGAAGAATGGACCCAACCAATGTAGTAAAAGTCGCAATTTAAATATATCTTGCTCCATAACTCCTCATGAGTAATTTGAATGGAGTGTCTATGTACCCAACACCACTCCCATTAAACAGTCCACATCTATAGACCCACTATACTCTACTACATTGCAACTTAACTGTGTCCATAAATACCTTTTCAAGATAGTCTTCTTTTTAAAAAATGCCAAAAGGTGATTTGCAACACATAATGCTATTCAATCTATAACAAGCAACAAATTACTTCACAATGTTGAAAATTTTATATAGAAGTATAAAAATCGTACAGCAAGTTTTCTCATTACAACACAAAAAAAAATTACTTCATAACATATTACTCATTAAAAAAAAACATACAAATCAGTAAAAACTTGCTACAGGAATATCCAATTTCATCACTAAGTTTCTCCTAAATAAAAACTTGCAATGTTGTTGGCTCAGTTTGGCTTTACTTCTAACTTTTGAGAGATTTTTTAACTGAATTGTATTTGGTTTCTTTCTCATCAAAATGTTTGTAAGTGGTTGTGGGGAATGATAGACCTTCTGCTAAAAGTTGAGATTAAAATTAATTTCAAGGTGTTTGATTAGCTATTCAAAAACAGTTTTCTGTTTTCAATTTTTTAAGAAAGAACAAAATTTATTCCAAGTCAACTTTTAGAAACAGAAAAGTGTGGTTATCAAAAAAAAACAAACAGAAAATTGTTTTAGTGATTGTAATATCATCTTAACTTTTATTTTCTCACAAGTACTTCATAAAAAGATTTTACAAATATGCATAAGATTTTGAACCCAAAATCGTGAGAGTAAAACTAAGTTTAGAAAAAGGTACAAAGTAGTAATTTTTGTATTCATGAATTTTGGTGCATTGAGACACTTACATTTTCAATTATGAGGGGAGAAAAATTGAAACCAAGCACACCTGAACTCGTTGACGTTTCTTCTTCCCTGTGCAAATTTCTTTCTCTTTATGTCACGCATGATAGAAGAAGAAAGGAAATGAGGGAAATTACAACATAGAAGAAGAAAAGAAGAAGGATTGGCCGCAATTTTTGTTTTCGGAGTGGCGGAGATGGTTTCCGACACGGTGGTCGTCGGAGGAAGGTGTTCGATCATTAAATTTCTTGAGGGGTTTTAACGCGGACAGTGAGGGGATTCCAAATATCATGTTAGTTTTCTGGTAGGAGGTCTATGGTGGCCGAAAAACCAAAAGAAGGTGTGGATGCAAAGTTTTTTGATATGCTTTGTTTCGGAAAAATGACGAGACTTTCTTATAAAGGAGAAGGAGATGAACAAAATGGTGATCTTGGTTGGGAGGGTTGTGGCCGGAGTTCGCCAGAAAACGGGCTTAAGGCGGTGGTCATTTTCCAAAATGGTTTCTTTTTTAAAAAATATGATAGAAAGATATAGTAGGATGAGGAGATGAAGAAAATGTAGTTCATTTTTGGAAAAGAAGCTGAAATCGGTTGGAGCTGATGGGAGAAGTGGAAGGCGGCCATGGGAGAGAGGAAAGGAAGAAGTGGAAAGGAGAGGAAGAAGTGGAAAGAAAGTCCAGAGAGAGAGACTAGAGGGATAGGAAAGAGTGTGGTTTTTCGAATTTAGTGGAGGATGTAGTTAGGTTTAGATGCCATAAATGCCATTACTTATGTAGTTGGGAGTTACAACCATATATTACTAAACACAAAAGTGGAAAGGATGTTGTCTTTATTGTTGGTGTCCACCATGGGTCACTTAAAATTATGGATGTATCCAATAACCCCCACTTGTATGCAATTTATTGCAACTTCCCGCCTCAAAGATGTAAAGTAGATATTGCATTATAAAGGGGACGATTTGACTATAACTTTCTTAGAAAATTAAATTAAGAAGTAAATTATATTGTGTCAAAATTTTGATAGATTCTTTTGATAAAAAACTATACAATTATATCAATAAAATATTTTGTCAAAAGAAATTAGGGATAAATATTTCTCACTAAAATATTATAGGATAGTAGTAGTTTAACGGGCGAATTTGGTAAAAAAAAAAAAAGATAACGTGTAACCAAAAAAATGAACTAGGAGCAATTCTAACTAGTAGTGTTTGACAAACAGCATGCGTGTGCTTTTGATCTACGGATACTATCACAAATAAAAACAACTAGTGGCAACTTTATGAGATAATTACAATTCTACCAATAATGAAAATTCATATGTTTTCCATGTTTTCAAAATCACAAAGAGAAACCAAAAACCTGTTTTCATTTTTTGGTTTTAAAAACTGATAACCAAAACAGTTTCAAAAAATCATTTCTGCAAAACTGTTCTATCAAACAAGTTTTATAGTTTTTAAATTTTTGAAAACTTAAAACAGTTTTAGAAACATATATCAAACAGACTCTTATTCTACTTACCTGTATGCTGTTAAGATTATTATCTAAACAATCATTCCCGAAACCTACACACTATCATATAACCACTATTATTATTATTATTCAAAAAGATAATAAAATTGTACATGTCACATGTTGAGAAGTACCAAAAGTTATAAAGATCTCAAATTTCCTCTCTTCTACAGACACCACATGGAATGAAAAAATATATAAAGAAACATTTTAACTCATTAGTGTTTACTCCTACTTTAGACATGTATATTCAATGTTCAATTTCATCGCCATAAATTAATGGTAACAAATAGTGTAATTTAGGTCTAAAGATTAATTGTATAAAAAAATTTATTTACATAAAATAAGACTTGAAATGGAAAAATTTATTTACATTATTTCAAACTATTGACTAGGATGTATATCATTGGGGTACCTTAACTGCGACCTAGCAGTCATGGCACCCATTAGTAAAAAAAAAAATGATGGAAAAGATAATAAAAATGTACAATGTAAGTTAACCTTCATCTGAAAGACGATCATAAGAAATTTAACCTTCATCTGAAAGATGATCATGAGAAATTTGACCAAAAATATTGCGACAAGAGTTCCAGTTTGCTTGTACGCGAGCCTCCCAGTAACCTCCAACGTAACGGTAGGTACCACTTGATTTATCCCTAGCAAACCATTGTGGTTCCCAACCACTCTCTTGCATCTTCCGTGCCTGAATCCCATTCATACAGTTGTTTCATTAACAATGAACAAAAACCTGGGTTAAATATGTTTTAATTCCTTTAAAACATATTGTGACAGAGATATGGTAGATAAGATGAGGTAGAGTATCCCTCACTCACTGTATTTTAATTCCTTCTCCATAATTTCTCTATTGAAGTCATTAATGTTGAAAACTTGAATGAATGATAAAATTGCTCTCTATGCAATAAATTTGAAATGGATCGTGTTTTTTCAACCATTCCATAGACAAAGGGCATTACGATGCTCATATCTGAAAAGCATCTTTCATTTCACTTTTTCAATGAAGGGTGGAATTACTATAATGTGAATTAAAAATTTAAATTAAAAAATTGAGAATTAGGAGAATGATTAAAAAATTTCAAAAGTTTAAAGCTATCTAGCCAAGAAATAAGCTGCATCCCAGGATATTTCCTATTTACTTAATTATTCAATGAAGATCAGTATTGCTTGGTGTAGAAGGAATGACATGGGAAATTCATCCAAATCGGTATGTAGGCCGATAAACTAACTTCTAGCCTGAAAGCTAGTTGATAGTAGAATATTGCTTTTAAAGTTTATTAATTGAAGCAAGATAATATAAATGAAAAGACACATTCATAATTTTTACTATAATTTATTTTTCTTTTATAAATAAAAAGTCTATTTTATCTTAAATATACATATAATTAGTGAAATCAATTCTACGAATTGTTTTTTTTTTTGAAAAAATAGAAATTATTTATAATTACAGACTACCTTTTATTTCTAGTTTAAGAAAGGGTAACAGAGGAATATAATCAAAACAGTAATGGTAAAACTGATAGAAAAATAATAAACTATAAGCTCAAACACTACATAAAGCAGTTCATAAAAAAACTATAAACTATTGAGATAAACTCCTTTACCAAATACCTCATTTTTTACCAAACAAAGTTTATAATAAGCTAGTCAAATAAGCTATATGCTAGCTTATTGACTTTGGCTAAGAAAGTCTTAGCATAAAATGTTTCAAAAGGTCGTAGAATGAGTGCTTTGCTTACGGCAATGGCTGTGTTATCTATGTTTCTTTTTTTTTTGACAAAAAGTGTTATCAATGTTTCTAGTCTTCACAAGTACTAGGGATTAGAGACAGCAAGAATTAGAAATTTTGAGTTTTTAACATCATATTTAAACTATAAAGCACTTCCCTCTCTTGTATGTAGTTTGGCTCGTTAACTGAACAGAATCAGATAGAATGAGAATAAAAAGTTTGGTATTCTCTTCAGTTCTATTACGTTTAAATCCCGTGTCCTATTTTGTTCTATTTGTTAAATGTATAAACAAACAACATAGCTCTATCGTGTCTTTTTTCCTTCTAGCATGTTTAACAAACACAGTCGGTGCTACACTACAAGGGTAATCAACACATGAAATGCATACAAAAGTAAAATGATATGTTTACCTGCCGTTGTCGCTGCTCTAGCCGTAACTTTTCTGAATTTGCCATCTCATACTCCCCATTTTCCAAATACCTCTGATCCGGTCTTAACCTGGAATCAGTAGGTGGCAGCTTTTCCTATATGCTCAAATAAAATTGATAATGAATGTCCAATATATAAATTCCAGGTACATGGAATGCACAAACATAATATGCACAATATGTTGAGATCGCTAATTTGTTCCTTTCTAGTTACATTTACATTATTATCTAATATACTTTATAGTCTGCCATGTTATAGAAATGAACAAAATTTTCCCTGCTGATGCAAGTAATAATTTTCTCTCATGTGATGACTTAAAAGAGCAGACCTTTAATCCGGGGGTAAGTTCATTTAATGTGATGGCAAAACGAGTGAAGTTATATCTCGTAGGAAACTTGGGAGGCTTGCTCCGCTTCCATAGTAGATGCGCTTCGGACGAGGACTCGTAACCTTTCCCCTTCCCACCATAGTCTCCATTAATATAATACATGCTGTCATCCCATTTTCCAAGTAATGTAGACAATGTTTTCCCATTTCTGTCCTGAACGATACCATGAACCTGAAGAAGCAATAAAACTAACTAAGAAACATTCATATGTAATAAGACTCCACATGACAAGTACTACATTAGACAAAAGTTTATATTGTAGCAAAGACAGTCTCTGGAAAGACAGAATCTGCAAAACACATTGGAAGCACCTGATGCGGATTTCGATCAATCATAGATTGTTCCTTGAACTTTAGTTTGCATGAATATTCTCGGTTTCCCTGTATACGCATTGTACCATAATGATCACAATACAGCTTTCCCAAAATGAGATTGTATATTGATGTAGTAACCTGAAAGAACAGGTCCATTTAAGTTTAGAACCAAATCTGGGCACAGCAATTCCTTTTTTTTTGGGCCTTCAACATATAATAGTGGAAGCAGTTAAATATACCTTACTCCATTGGAATACTTCGCCGTCATCAAATTCCAGAGTCAGAATACCAACCGGATCGAGTTGAATTGATCGGCCCCAAAATTTACTCTTTAAGTTGCTATCTCCCCAAAATTTCCAACCTGTACCCTCACAGTGACATGCCACAACCATAGGGTGGTGACTGACCTGGGAGGGAGGAATTAAATATTTCAAATTCAAAATGTAAATAGAGATTGTAAAAGAAACAGCCATATCCCTTGTTGAATACAAGTCAAATTTACCATGTTTCATAGGGTTCTATGGAACTTAGGCACATATTCACATGAAATAATCCACTTTTATTCATCAAATTAAGTAAGGTAGTTTCAGAGAGGAAGAAATTTCTTTTCCATCCCGGAGCAAGAAGTTCAAAGGAATTAAAAAAACATAATTACTGATACATGGGATTCAAATAATAAACTCAAATACATCATATAGCAATCAAAATACAAAGTCACATGCTCTCACACATACACCTTGCAATTCTTGCGCCCATCAATGATAGGTCATCAATAAGTATCACACTAAATACTCATTAAGGTGTGTGGCATTCCTTAACTTTAATCTCCCCTATGGATAAAGATTTTTGTACAGAATGAACAATATGAAGCTTTCAATTTTTATGCTATTGTTCAAAGGTATCAAATAATAATCTATAAATACATATATGATCAAATCATTATCATAACAAAAGATTGTGCATTAATTATGTAGGGTGGTATTATACCTTCTCTGAGATAAAACGAAAGCCTTTATCTGGAAAGTCAGCCTCATATGTCTCCCCTAGTAGTGGATTAAACGGTTTACAAGTTTTCCCTTCAGTTGAAGCATAGCCCGATACTGCAAAAGCAGCAACATTGAGAATCCTCATGAGGTTGTTACCCTGCATGACATCATCAATGATTTTGAAAAGTTGGAACATTGTTCCCAGCAATACACTGAAGAGCTAACTAGTGTACACTATGCAAAGTGAGACATGTTTCTTATGAAATGTAACTATTGTATCCAAAGTGTTCAGTTTTGACTTGATAAAGGTACAAAATATTATGCTACCACAAAAATGACAGGGTCATATGGAACTCGAGTGCCATATCTAGACTTACTCTTCTTCCCCATTCATAAGCTCGGTCCAAAAGATACGAGTACTCCATTTCTTCACAACATTTTTGTAGAGAGGAGAGAGGTTCATTAAAATAAACAGGAAGGCATACTTTAGTTAGATCTTTCCCAATATTATCCTTAATCAATGACCAAAGACTGACACCCTTCTCTTTTTCAATAGGGTCAGGCAGTTTCTTACGCCGCATAACAAAAGGGTAGTTGGTCCCAACATATCTAATAGAAGGATCTAAATCCTCCTCTAATCCAACTGCGCCGTCATCTGAAGAAAAAGATGAAGCCCTAAAATCAGATCCATTAGTTTTAAAAGAACTGGATGATGATAGAAAATCGCGAGTATCAAAAAAGGCGGCGTCATCTTCATCTGTTTCTTCCTCTGCTGCATCATTCCTCTCATTATCATCTTCAGACCCACTTGCACTTGCTTCTGGATCAAAAAGTAAATGAAAGAAAACAGAAATAGTACAGAGAAAATCAGTACATCAAAGAAAATAGCTGGCATCCAATATTTCTAGTTTTAAGAAAATGCTTAAGAGAAACAAAATCAAACAATAAAATGATCTTAAACATATAAATGGGTGAAACTAACCACCGAATTTTTCCTGCTTCGATATAGAGGAAGCCTCTTGATGACTCCTTTGTCTTTGGCTCTCATCAACAACTGTGTTCTCCAGATCAACCTTCTCTGTCTACAATGATGAAGTACAAGTTAACTTTTATTAATTAATATATAAGACAAATAAAAATGGTAGCCTTAACCAATATGTCAATAAATAAAAAGAAAGAAACCCTAAAAAAAGAAACAAAACAAACACAGAACACTCTGAGGACTTTAAAGAGGGAAGACCGTTTCTTGCTTAACATATTGAAATATTTTTCATTTCTTAATCAACCAAGCCCTCATCTCTCCTATCTAAAAAAAACAATTGTAGGGGATCTGCAAGGCAGGATATCTGGAATGTGCATTTGCAACATACATACATGAAAGCACAATAAATTATTAGATAAAAGAATATAAGATCATTCAAAGTTAAGTGCATTATTTTATTATTTGTCAATCTGATACTCCTCGGCATGACCTTCTAGGCAATAAATTAAATGTAAGATAAACTGGTGGAAGACTTTCTCAGCAATATAAATACAGCCCAGAAATATATCTCATGCGACTTCAATCTATATATAAGATAGCTTTTTATAAAGAGCTTACAGTTCAATGTATGCATAATACGTTGAAGGAATAATTTCTAACAAGATTTTGCAACTACTATGTTCAAAAATCATCATATACGGGAAAATAAGAAGACCATCAAGACTGCATATAAACCCAGTAATCATAGCTTCATTCTTTTAATCTAATACTTCTATCATATAGAAACTATGACACTAAAGCCATATTGTAAGCATCTAATTAATGAAGAAGTAATTCTTATTCTTAATACAAGATGTTAAACTAGTTGTTCGCTACAAAACCAATCAAACAGTGAAGAGGGGAGAAATTGACCAAAGAATATGAATATTATTACTTAAAGCCGTTACTTTTTGGCTTTCGATTGCAAAAATACAAATGTACAACTCAGAGAATGGGGGTGGGGGGAACTTGAAATTCACATAACTACAGGTTGATACACGATTATTTACTTTCTGTCAAATCAAAAGGAGAAAGATGGGATCCTCCCCCTTCTTAATGAGAATTTTAAAGGGTATTAAGAAGGACCAGCTTTCTGTGCAGTAGATATCCAACAAGAATTGCCAGTTTGATTGGCATGAAGTTTTCTACTTTTCATTAAATGTACCTCCAATTGCCGTAAATTGTCAACTAGTGCCAGCTGCTTTTGCTTAAGCAGTAGAAGCTGGTTTTGTAGAGCTGCATACTCATCTCTCATAATTTTCTCACTATCCTGAATGGCTGACTCACTAACACCTTCTTGCAGCAGCCTATGCCTCAGCTTTTCGGTTGAAATGGCCACATTGTCCACCGGAGACATCACGTCACTGTTGGACATCCGAGGGAACATGTCTTTCACAGCCTGCAAGGCCTCCATCCACGCCACTCGATCCTCACGAGTCTCAGCCCTCAAGTGCAGTCTCTTTGTCCCAGTGAAAATGGAAAACCGCTTGTCATCGGATCTGCTCTCGCGAATAGTTGAAACCTACAGTCAAACCTTATACCAGTGAAATAACAGATAGAAACATGAATATAATCATATCAATGACATAATGGATTCCCCTGTTTCAGAGCCTCATCAATTATCATTCTAACACCTCAGATTCTATAGACTAAAATTACATATCATTGGTTAATAATTAACTGCATCCCAAATTGAAAATCAGAAAGACAAAAAATATCAAAATTAGGGGGTTGTGAGTTTCAAGTTTTATAACTCACATTCCTTAAGCAAACTGAAATGAAATTCAAACCGAATTGAGGATAGAAATAGAAACTGAAATGAAATTAAAACCGTAAAACACGCACATAAATAAGTAATCAAAAAACAGAAGATGAACCTTGAGGTGGATTTCACCGAAGGGCTTTCGTCGATGGTTGAAGTGGTGATGGTTTAAATTGCGGTTGCGAGAGATGATGCGCATGGATTCATCGCCGATGACCTTCGATCCCTTCTCAGTTTCAGAGTTGATAAGAATCTTATCTGGTCCGTGAATCTTGTAGTAGGAGAGAACGCCATATTGGAGCACGAACCACCGAGGCCTCCATCCTTTGCCGTAGTTCACCCACTTCTGTAATATCCCGGAGATTGGATTCCCTACAAGGTCGTTGATTCTCAGGTCAACCGCCGTCGACACCACTGGAAGCTGATGTTGTTCTAGTTGCTGCTGCTGGCTCCTGCGGCTGCTGTCGCCGCTGTTGGTGAGACCGTGGCCGGCAGGTCGGGCGACTAAATCAGGTGCCAGGGAGGCGGGGGAGGGAAGAGGAGGCATGTTTAAGCCAGCTAGAGGACCGGCGGTGGCGGAGGGTTTGACCGGAGAAGAATGATCGGAGATGGCGGAGACGCAGCAGAAAGGATGCATATATTTATGAAGCCGTTATTGTGGAAAAGCGACTGCGGAGTCGTTGGATTTTTCGGCAGCGATGCAGCGGCGGAGAGTGACGGTGGCGATTAAATTAAGCTTCATGTTCTTGTTATTAGTGATCGAAATGAGAAGAAGAATAGAAGAGTCGGGAGAGAGAAAGTGTGTAAATTAAATTCGCGTGAAGTGAAGGATAAAAAACGGTTACGCTGGCCAGCACCATTCTTTTGACGTGGGTGGAAATCGAACAGGAGCAAGGATCGACCCCCACTATGTCTCAGAGGGAGCCTTGGACCACAAGGCTAGGAGTGTTGGTTTGTGTTTTCCATTGATATACTCCCTTTTGTGATTTAAGAAAAGCTAAAATAAGAAATATTGTTCGTAAATTATTCTTATTTATTCTCGCATTGGTAAAGGGAAGACAAAAGTAGTGTAATAAAAAGCTTTTTGCATTGGTGAAAGTAAAAGTAGTGTAATAAATAGGGGTAAAGTTGAGATATTAAGTTGAAAAAACTTTGACTTGCTTATAATATTAATAATAAGAAAAGTGGATATATTTGTTTATAAATGAAAACAAGGGAATATACACTACATTAATTCCATAATTTATTAAAATGGAGAATTTATTGATCAATTCAGTGGGTTTGAACTTTGAAGAAAGATAAGTAAAAATTGTTTCTTTTAATTTTATTTAATGATGATAGTGTACGAAATGTAAAAAGTAATGCTCTATATTTAATGCTAAATATTTAATGTTGTAGGGGGAAAACTAGTATAGGTAATTAAATGAGATGAAGAATGATTTAAATAAAGAAGTTAAACTTTAAATGAGATTTACAAAATCTTTATCTTTATCTTTATCTTTATTATACTAAACCATGAATCTCATACATGGCATGCCACGTCACAAAACAAAAAAAATTACATCATTGATGATGTAATTCCACATCATCAAAAACATCCACACAAGCATCCACATCATGAAATAAGCATACCATATCTAGTGTGTATGTGTCCGAAAAAATTAAAATCATGGCCGAAATTCAGAATCAAGAATTTTAAATCGGTCCCAATTCAAAATTTAAAATCTGTCTAATATGCAATTCGAAAATATCAGTAAGTTTCGTTCAATGCTATTAATATTAAACGCGCAGGAGTATTATCATCAATGCTATTTGAACAATAAAAATAATCATCAATATTGTATTATCAAAAAATCAATGTTGTGTTATGTCAATTCTAATATTTCCTAAAATATCTATTATTTGAATTTGAATGGATTCCTATATTTGACAAGAACGGAATCAATTTTAATTCTTAATAAATATCCAGCTTTTTATGAAAGGAAACAAATGAATTCCTCTACGATCTTCTCATCGAATATCTCAAAAAATAGGATTTTTTTTAATATACTACACAAAACTACTACCCTTTTACATTGTCACTGAGAACGCACCGCCTACGTCTAAATGTGTCATTCCACAAAAGTGAGAACCCCACCAAAGAATAGAACCCGACTCACTCTGTTGCCTCAGTTCGTCTCCATGTTTGGATCAAACGTTTGGCCCCACCGCAAGCGTCGTGCCGCCGCCACCACAGTTTCTGCACAACAACACCACCACACCACTGTTTCCTTCCCGTTTCTCTTTGTTCCTATGTTGTGTTGTGCCTCTGTGTTTTTCTCTGAGGTAACGCTAAATATTGCTTCGTCTGTTCTTGCTTAGTGCTTGAAATTTGTTGTTTCGTTGCTCTGCTCTTGCTTGAAATTTGTTGTTAAATTGAAATTTTAATGTTTCATTTAGTCTTACCATTTGTTATTTTTTCCTCTCATTTTTTGTACACTCGACAACCCACCTATGTTTATATTTATTTATTATTTATTTAATTATTTAATTATTAATTTTGGTTTGTATTAGTTGAATTCATTTTGCACACAGGAAAAAAAATATACCGACGTTGAAATAGAGACACTCACCACCTTTCATTGTGTTAGTGACAACAGTTCAATGTAGAAACTATAGAAGTGGTCTTTGACAGTGGTACTAATAATGTTCCAATTGAAGCTTTCGGTATATCAAAGTTGTGGTAACTGGTAAAAACAATTTCATTTCTATTTAAAGAATTTGTATGTAATTTAGTTATTTGATTTTCCATTGAGTTTCCAAATATCTCAGTTACTATTATTGTAGCAATAATCATTTGATATAAACTTTACTCAGCATCAACTCTTTTTTACCAAGAATATTAGTTTACTCAGTGAAATTTTCTGGATGTTGGTTTTTACTGTTTTTTTATCTATGTATTGTTTATTGGTTGCTTTCTTTTCCTTATACATGGGTGTTCACTTTATTCTTTTGGAACAGATCAATAGAGAATAGCAAAATTATTTGTGATACCTCACAAGGTAATGGTGGTGTGCAATGGCATGGAAGGAGTTTAGATTCCAAAGCTTGATTTGTAAGCCATCAATGCTTCGTGGGTATTATGTGATTTATGATAATCCCAATTCAAATACAATGCTCCGATGTATACCTGTGCTATTAATTACCATTTTTCTTAATTATATTCTCATACTTTGTTATTTTGTCTTTCACGTTTATAATTTTTCTCGAAATAGAATAAATACCGTTCGACAATACGAGATTATGAAATATATACTTTTTAATAAATAATTAAATATATATCTTACTATTTTACATGTATAAATATATGTTAATAATATATTTACATATACCTATTATATAACATAATAGCTTTATTTTAGATAGTGTACAAAGTATTTAACATCTTACATAATACACTTATAGATACAAGTTATGTTGTTTTAATTCCTAAATAAAATTGTCAAATTTTAAGTTAAAAGTGAATGTATACCCGTGCAGCGCACAGGTCATACAAACTAGTTATGTACAAATAACTACTTCTGCTGAATCACAACAATGTCACTTTAGCTTATTTCATAAATGGTAAGAAAAGACCATAAATAAAATAAAAGAATAGCATTTTGACCAAATTATATTTAGCAAACATTGGTGTAATCCCTCATAAAAAATGCAAAGTTGAGTATAATGACTTGTGAGTAATGTATATTGTACTTGAGTACGAATTTATTGATCAAAATGGACTGAATTACAAGAGAGGTTGGATTGCCTTTTTTCTATCTAGCGGCAACATAAATTTATCGGTCTCCTTTTCTTCTTGCCCCCTTCCTCTCTCTATATGGCCATGTTTCTCGAGGAACCACACTCGCAGTTACTCGGGCAGTTCCCTCCATATATCCCTCGGTGTGTCTCCCTTGGAGCAATGTCAACAAAAGTAGGGTGCAGTTTCTTTGTTATCACTGAGGCCTTGCTTCAATGAGTCAACAATAGTAGGAAGACAAGAAAGATTTTATCAACTGGCCGAGTCTCGTTAAAAACTCCATGTGGGAGAAAAGAGTACTCGCCAATTTATGCATTCCATTGATTTTCATTCATATGAATGTCTCAGTACATTACAGGAGAGATACATAATAAAAGTGAAAATAAATGGAAGAGATAAATGGAAATTGGGTGCCTCGTTTAAGACTCCGGCATTGGAGAAAAGAGTTTACTCCTTATTGAATGTTTTGAAAAGGTCAACTGAAGTAGTAACGGAAGTTGGTTGAGTTCCTAGTTCTAGGAACCCGATTACCTTGGAGTTCTTCTAGCTCGTAAGTTCAAATTGGGAGCTTTTCTTTCACCCTATAAGGACATTCCCAGTTGGGGGAGAGTTTACATGTCCCATTTGGTCTCGTTATCTTCCTAGGTCCCCCTCCATTCATTTATCGGGAGATAACTTAGGAGTCATACCTTTGGGCAGCTCTCCGTTTAACTTCATACTCTCTCATGTGTGCTACTTCCCTTGTTTCAATTGGCAGTTGGTCATTCTGCAACAAGTTGATCAAGAGTGACATCCAGTTAACTTCATCTTCGATGTGGTTCACGTCCATGGATTCGATGCTCGTCTTGTTGAGGGTCTCGTTTATGACTGTATGGCTGTTTCCAGGTCTCTTGGTGCTTGCTAGATTCGACAAAATATCTGCTCTGGTATTTTGTTCCCTAGTTACATAGGTTAGTTCAAAAGAGTTGCAGAGTATAGAGAATGAGTGCACCTTTTCTAAATACTTTGCCAATGATGGCCTTGCATTTTGATCGGGTTGGCTTCGATTTCCTTGTTCATCAACATGAAACCAAAGAAATTTTTGACTTGAAAGCCGAAGGAGCACTTGGTCGGGTTGAGATGCATGTTGTACTTCTGTACTGATGTTAGGATGTCTTTTAAGTCCTTGGAGTGTTCCTTTCCCTCTTCTGTTTTCCCCACCATGTCATCAATGTAAGCTTCCATGTTCTTGCCTATTTGATCAGTAAACATTCGGTCCATCACACGCTGATAGGTGGCGCTAGCGTTCTTTAAACTGAATGGCATCATAGTATAGTAATAGTTTCCGAAGTTTATCATAAAGTTTGTCTTCTCAGCATCTGCAGGTTCTATCTTAATTTTGTTGAATGCTAAATACGTGCCTAAGAAGCTTAGGGTTTTATACCTGGAGGCTCCCTCGATTAGGTTGTCAATACTCAGTAATAGATAAGGGTCTTTTGGGCAGACCAAGTTCGGGTCAGTGAAATTCGCACACATTTGCCACTTTTCGGTAGTCTTGCGTACGAGTACCACATTGGCTAACCTAGTTGGAAATTGGATTTCCTTAATGAAGGATGCACCTAGTAGCTTCTTTGTTTCCTCCATGATGGCTTGTCGTCATTTCTTCCCCTAGCTTAATCTTTCTATGAGACACTAGCTTAACAGAGGGATTCAGCAATAACAGATGACATGTGGTAGAAGGATAACTACCAGGCATTTTCGCTGGCGTCCACGCAAAAAGGTCATTGTTCTTCCTTAATAGGGAGATGATTTTTTCTTCTTCTTTGCCGGTGCGGGAGGAACCAATGTTTGTGGTTTGGTATGGCTTGTTACCGGTATGGACCTGCCTCAAATTTTCAGTTGGTCCCACCCTCTTGCCTAACAATTACTCTCTAGGGTCGAGGTTGGCAAAGTTAATGTTGTGGGAACATGCTTTTAGTGGAGTCCCTGACTGTTCTTCTTCTTTGTTTTGAGGTTGTCCTGATAACACTCTCGGGTTGTTTCTTGATCTACATTAAACACTCCTATCTCCCTGTTGTCTAGGGCATATTTCAAAGTTAGGTGCAAAGTCGATAAGGATGCTCTTAGGGTATTCAGAGGCAATCTCCCGATTATTATGTTGTAGGAGGATTGAGCGTCTACCACCAAGTAACAGACACATACCATCTTAGCGCTTTAGCTGGTGCCTAATGTTTTTTTAGGGTGATGTATCCTTGATTTGTATTTGCACATCGAAAAACCAACTAAATTACCACTATATGATTGTAATTGTTCCATTGGTAGTTGCAAACCTTCAATTTCTTCCCAGTATAACACGTCGGTCGAGCTTCCCGGGTTGGTTAGCACTTGGTGGACGTTGAAGTTCAGCAACTGCATGACAATGACCATGGGATCATCTTCATGTGGGACTTCTCGCTCAAAATCTCTGGGAGAAAAGCTAATCTTGGGTTTGTTGAATACGGTTCCTCCTGGATGATCCTAGACAATATGCATTATCTACCTGGCTTACCTTTTCCTGAACGAGTTGGTTGTTCCTCCACCTGCGAAGCCTCTACAAATGGTGAGGGTGTGTCTGATGGCGGCTAAGTGTACGTGTGAGGGGTTGACAGTTTCTTTGACAACAAGGGGACTAGGAGGTGCGAGTTGCGGCTGGCTTTGTAGGCGACTGCGACGAAAGGTTACGCGGGTTGGAATGGTTTCTTTAGCGCTTGGCGGTTGTACATTTAGCCGATGGTCATAACGAGCAATGCCCATGATGGAAAATGCGGTTAGGTGCACCCGAGTATGAATTTACCGGGTTCTACGGTGGATGCCAATGTACTTGAGTACAAATTTATTAATTAAAATGGGCTAAATTACAAGAGAGGCTGGATTGCCTTTTTTCTAACTCATGTTAGTCTAGAACTTAGGTCTTTGCTCAATTGGAAAATGAAGTTTCTTATTCATCAAACTCTTAAAGTTTTACATGATACAAACCAACGTATATGATGGAATTGTGTAACCAAGCCCAAGCATCTAATCTACAAAGTAAGGCCCAGTCAGTCCTAAGGAAAAAGCTCCGGCCACAAGGACTTGTGCAACATAGCTACGGCCATTTGGCCAAGTTCATACAAGCCAAGAGTGAAATATAATGTACACGAACACCTAATTCTATTGATTACATTTAAGAAAGAACAAGTAACTTGGTCACCTTCACATATCTTCCTTGCCATTCATTTGTTGAGAAGGTGAAGCATATTCCCTTTAAGTTTTGTATTTTTGTCATCATTCATATTTTATATTGAAAATGTGAAGGAGGTTTTCCTATTTCTCAAGCTTTTCCTTCTATACTTGCAAGCTTCTTATTTTTTGCTCCATTAGAGCATAAGCTTGTGCTGTTGCTTTGGAGGCACTCCTAGTGTTTAGTCCTTTGTCCTTGTGAATCACATCACCTAAAGATAACCCGACTAATAGAAACTCGCAGAACCGTTCTCATTTTCCGAGGTCACATCACTAGAAGACACCGAAACACTTTGCCTCATCTTATTCAATTTCTTAAAAAAAAGTATCTAACATTTCATGTTCAAGATTAAATATTGGGTTAAATATGTTCTTCGTCCCTATATAATTTGGGTTTTTTGATTTTAGTCCGTCAAAAAAATTTCACCAATATTTGGTCCCTTTAAAATCTGTTTTTTTTTTATTTTTACTTTTAGGCCCTCATGAATTTAAAAGCATTTCAAGACTTTTGACAAGACTTGTAAAGTTCAAAAAAAATGCTATTAAAAGTAACGAAATATAATTAAAAGTCATAAGGGACTAAAAGCAAAAAATTCAAATTTTATAGGGACCAAAAGTTGGTGAAATTTTTTGATGGGCTAAAACACAAAAAAACTCAAATTTTATTGGGACTGAAAATATATTTAACCCTTAAATATTTAGCATTCAGTGAATAGTATTTTTTTCATACTCTATCACTAAATAGGGTTAAAGGTGTCATTTTTATAATTTGTTACAACTTAGAGGGCCCATATTTACTTATGTTTTGCTACGGATAGATTAAGTGAGTGATTAATAAAGATATTTGAGTTAAGGAGTATCATTTTATCATCGAAATTAGTACACACAATGAAACAATGATTTTCATAATAAATGTACATAATTTTAAATGAAGTAATATGGACAAACTATTGAGATCCTCCCCATTTCACAAAAGAAATGGGTCCTTAGTTACCTTAATTTTGGGAGTATAAAAGATATAAACCTCTAATCTATACTTTATCTGGACTCACTTGTAAGTTAAAATACTATTTTCACACAGATCAATGAAGTTAATTAGGTTCATTTAATACTCTTTATTTCATAAAAAAGTCAACTAAATTTACTAATTGTGTCAGGAGTGTCCGAACCGGCGACTAGGGTGGCCCAAAAATAGAGGAAGACCTTAGTAGACCAAGGAGAGGCCTGTAGGGGCCGAACAAGGTTACCCGAGGAGCGCCATGGACAACCTGAGGAATGCTACAGACACCATTCTATCGTTGGGTCACATCCTTGCTCCTTGCGTCATCGTACGAACCACGTACAATCCAGGACACGTCCGGCTAGAAGACAAAGGAATGGTACGTGGCAGACAATCATTGGCTCTACTGAAGTACTGAAGTAGTGGTCATCCCTCTACCTCGGTGGCAAAACTATCATGGAGTAGAACACCATAGGGACCCCCAAATAGTATAAATATTTCATGCTACTGTTGTATTAGAGATCCTTTTTCCCATATACTTGGGAGTTGTCTCTAAACAAGGTTATCCCCTTAAGGATTGTACCACCCTCATCTTGCACATGAGAACACTAATGTATCCTTATTTTCTTCAGTATATTGTACTATGCGCTATCTAAATGCGGAAATTTTCTCAAAACGAATCATTGCTCCCTCTGAAACCTTTGTTGCCATTATAATCTACTCCCTCCGTCACATTTTATATATCGTTTTAGCCAAAATAGTTGTCCCATATTATATGACATTTTACAATACCAATGCATCATTAATGTTTTTTCCTATCTTACCCTTCATCATTTAATAATTTCTCTTCTTCCATTTTATTAATTTATCTTCCCAAGATCATTAATGATGGATAATTTTGTAAAATAACTCAATTTCTTTTTCCCATACAAACTTAACTACTTTTCTTAATTTGTGTGAAATGACCAAAACGTCCTATAATAAGGGATGGAGGGAGTATTATTAGAACTACTTTTTGCTAAAGCTTAAGTCCAATCATTGTCTCTTTTATGAAGAGAGTGTTGACCTTTTGGAGAGTATCTCGGAAATAAAAATACTTGGTCATATTGTGTTTTTTTCATTGTCATATAAGTGTGTATATACGCTATTTCTATATTCTATAATTAAAGATGAAATGAAGTCACTAATCAAAAAAAAAATGAAATGAAGTCAATTTTTTGACAAACAATAAAGTCAAACTTTTTCATGTAAGTTATAAGCTATTTTCATAAACTATTCTACATAGCTTATGAAAAAAACTTATTGATATGTCAGAAGTTATTTTTATAAGTTGCCCCAAACAGTGTTACAAATACATATGTTAGTAAATAAGCTCAAATGAGTCAATCTAAATAGAACCAAAATATCCAAGAAAGCTTCTGATAGAGTTTCCAATGTAAGAATAAAAACAACAGTAAAATGTGGATAAAAGTATATTGTATTCCTCAAAATCAGTGTGATTACAAGGATACAATGATAGAAAAAAAGAAGAAAAAGTGCGGTACTCTCAAAGTAAGAGTATTTGTACTCCCATGGCCATGCCTATGCCAATTCTAGCCTAAGAGAACATTCTCTTTCCTAGCATACTTTTATTCTATTTCCTCAGCAGTTATCATGCATGAGGGATACGCACACACTCCCAAATCTGCCAGCTCAGCAGAGTTTGTTAAAAGATTCCTCCACTACTCAGTAGCTTTTACCCTTTTACCCTTTTGCCCTTCCTCACATACACTTTCCCAAACTTGTTTGTTTTCTTCTTTTCATTAACAAGCACGTTCTCATCAATACTTCCCCCTTTAGAATTCACCTTGTCCTCAAGGTGAAACTCTGGGAATTGATCCTGCAAATCTTGCATGTCCTCCCAAGAATTTTCAAACTCTGGCATATCCTTCCATTTGACCAACACCTCAATTTCATTAGCTTGATTCTTCCTCACAGCAAGGATGTCTTCTGGTGCAACCTGTAGTTCCCAATTCTCAGCCAAACATCCAGGTAAAGGCTGCACAGTAGCATTAGCATCAACAGCCTTCTTCGATAGTGACACATGGAAGACAGGGTGTATACTCTACTATCTGGTGGCAGTTGTAGCTTGTAAGCAACTGTGCCAATCTTCTCAAGCACTTCAAATGGCACATAAAATCTTGGACAAAGCTTCTGGTTCAATCTCTTGGCTAACTGCTTAAGCTTAAAAGGTTGAATCTTTAGGTAAACCAAATCTCCTTTTTCAAAGCTAATCTCCCTCTTGTGCTTCTCAGCAAACTGTTTCATACGATTTTGAGCTCTGCTCAACTGTTCTCTCAATTCTCTGATCACTTCATTCCTCTCTTGAGTTAACTGTTGTACTTCATCTACAGAACTCCTCCTGTCATCCCCCATCACTAGCACAGGTGGTCTTCTTCCATGGAGAGCCTCAAATGCTGACATCTTGAGAGAAGAATGATAGTTGGTATTATACCAATATTCAGCCCATGGTAACCATTTAGCCCATTGCTTAGGCTTATTTCCTGTCAGGCACCTCAAATAAGTCTCCACACACCTATTGACCACCTCAGTTTGACCATCAGTTTGTGGATGGTAAGCTGAGCTCAACTTCAATTTGGTACCTGCAGATTTAAACAACCCAGTCCAGAAAGCACTAATAAAAACTCTGTCTCTGTTAGACACAATGGAGTTGGAGAATCCATGAAGCTTCACAATCTCCTTCATGAATATAGCAGCTACATCTTTAGCATTGTAAGGGTGAGCTAGGGCTACAAAGTGTGCATACTTTGTCAATCTGTCAACCACTACTAGAATGGTATCCATTCCCAATGATTTTGGCAATCCTCCAACAAAATTCATAGATACCTCACTCCAAACCTGTGTAGGAACAGGTAAAGGCTGTAGCAGTCCCCTTGGGCTCAAAGCCTGGTATTTGTTTCTCTGGCAAATGGCACAAGCTTGCACATACAATTGAATTCTCCTTCTCATTCCCTCCCAATACACAACACCAGCAATCCTCTTATAAGTTCTGAGTATACCAGAATGTCCCCTATGGCTGAATCATGAAACTCTTCTAAGATTTTGTCAATTCTAGGTGAGTTCTGAGGTAGAACTAACCTGTCTTTGTAGTACAATCGCCCTTGTTTCAGTGTATATCCTGCATGCTCACTCACTTGAGCAACCAGATCTTGCACTATCTACCTCAATTTAGGATCTGCCTGGATCTCATCTTCCAATCCCTCCCACTCTTGACATTGTATAGTGGATATAGCAGTATAATTGAGCTGCCTGGAGAGTGCATCAGCAGCTTTATTTTCAATTCCTGGCTTGTACTTAATGTCAAAGTCATAGCCTAGTAACTTAGTCACCCACTTTTGTTGTTCTTCTCCCTTCAACTTTTGATCAGTGAGGAATCTTAGGCTTCTCTGATCTGCGTGAACAGTAAAATGCCTTCATAGAAGGTATGGTCTCCATTTCTGGATTGCAAGAACAATGGCCATCAACTCTCTCTCATATACTGACTTGTTTTGTGCTTTGTTAGACAATGTTTGGCTCATGTAAGCCACAGGTCTACCCTCTTGCATTAACACAGCTCCAAGACCTTTCCCTGATGCATCAGTCTCTACAATAAATTCCTGTGAGAAATCAGGAATAGCAAGCACTGGCAGTGTACAGTCATAGCAGTCTTCAAACGATCAAAAGCTTTTTGAGCACTGTCATTCCAAGCAAAGCAATCTTTCTTCAATTGCTGTGTGAGTGGCCAGGCTATCTTTCCATAGTCTTTGACAAATCTCCTATAATATCCAGTCAATCCTAGGAATCCCCTCAAACTCTTAACATCTTTTGGAGTGGGCCAATTGGTCATAGTAGTGATTTTGGCCGGATCTGCTGCTACTCCTTGCGCAGAAATCAAGTGACCAAGATACTCTATCTGTCTTTGTGCAAATGTACATTTCTTCTTATTTGCAAAGAGCTGATTGCTCTTCAAGATCTCCAACACTGTCTTCAAATGTGCTTGATGAGAAGAGCTGTCCTTACTGTAAATGAGAATGTCATCAAAAAACACTAACACATACTTCCTCAAAATAGGCTTGAGAATCTTATTCATGAGAGCTTGGAATGTAGATGGTGCATTGGTAAGCCCAAAGGGCATGACTAGGTATTCATAATGGCCCTCATGAGTCCTAAATGCTGTTTTGTGAACATCTTCAGCCTTCATACGTATTTGGTGATAACCAGACTTCAAATCCAGTTTAGAAAATATCACTGTAGACCCCAATTCATCTAATAACTCTTCAATTACAGGGATAGGGAACTTATCAGGCACAGTATGTTTGTTTAGGACTCTGTAATCAATGCAAAATCTCCACCCTCCATCTTTCTTCTTTTTTAGTAAAACAGGACTAGAAAAGGGACTTATACTTGGCCTAATAATTCCAGCAAACAACATTTCATTGACTATTTTCTCAATTTCATCTTTTTGGTAGTGGGGATACCTGTAAGGCCTGATGTTGGGAGTGACTGCTCCTGGTTTGAGGATAATGGCATGATCTTGCTCTCTGTGTGGAGGCAGCTCTTTTGGCTCTTGGAAGACATATCTAAACTCTTCCAGTAATTGTGCAATCTCAGGATTCACCTCTGCAGTTTCTGAGTTTTGCTTCAGTTGATAGCAATGTACCATGAAGAATTCCTCTTCCTGTTTAGCAGCTTTCACCATAGTTTTGAGTGAAGCCTGATGCTTACTCAATGATGGTTCTCCTTTTATCTTAAATCTCTGCCCTCCTCCCTTCCATTTAATGAACAAGTTCTGGAAATTTGCTTTAATATCACCAAGGCTAGCTAGCCAGTCCATCCCTAACACCAACTTTGTGCCTGCCAAAGTCATCAAAAAGAAGTTCTGAGTGAAGTTGATGCCCTGTACCTGCAATTTCAGACCCACACAAACTCTCTTGTGTGTTATCTTCTCTCCATTCCCCACTTCTATAGTATACTCAGAAGTTTCTTCCAGTTTCAGCTGCAACTCCACCAATTTATAGGAAATAAAATTGCTGGATGCTCCTGAATCAATCAGGATTAACACTCTCCTTCCATTATTATCCCTCAAACCTTGAATGATTGGTTTGAAGTTAATCCTTCCTTGCTTCTTAATGATAGCAGCAGAGTTTTAAGCTCTACAGTTTCTTCTATCTCTATCTCTTCTGTTCCCTCCACCACCTCTGTCTCCTGCTCATCATCTTCATCAATCAACATCACCTTATAATGCTTCATTTTGCATACATGGTCTCTTCCTCACCTCTCTCCACACTTGAAAAAGAGCCCCTTCTTGCTGAGGTCCCTTAATTCTTCCTGAGATAAGTTCCTCCTAACCCCCTGCTTCTTTTCTTCCACCCTTGTTGGAGTTTTCACATCACTGGTACCTCCTACACTCCCCACAGAGTCGCTTTTGGGTCGAGTCACAAATACTCAGTTTCGACCCGTCTCCCAACCCGTATTAGACGAACCGAGTATCCACTTACTTCCTTCGTTCTTCTCCTTCGTGACGCCTTTCTCATTTCTTAGGGAATTATTGCGATCCTCAATCAAAAGCGCACGATCCATTAACGCATTCAATCCACGCGTCTGATGCAATTTCAACTCCGCTTGAATCTCGTCGCACATTGAGGAAGATACTCTCCAACATTACTTAATTGAGGAAGATACTCTCCAACATGAGGAGTTCAAATTGTGCACGATACTCCATCGCCGTTCCCGTTTGTTTGACATTGAGAATCAGACAAAGTGGATTTCTCACGAGCGCTGGTTGAAAACGACGAATGACAACTTGCTTAAATTCCTCCCAACTTGGTTCATAGTTCTGCTCCTCCCACCATTGATACTAGTTAAGTGCTCTACCATCCAAAGCAATCACCACTGCCTCCAACATCTCATCCTCCTATACTCCATTGATTCTGAAGTAGCGTTCTACCTTCACCAACCACCCATACGCCTCTCCTCCTTCAAAGACAGGGATCTCCAACTTCCTTCCCTTGTAACGATGGCGAGGAACATGGCTAGACGAGTCTTCTTCAGTAGATACTTCTCCTTCACCTTCCATCTCCCCTTCTTCTTCACCTGTGACTCCACTCCCTTCGCGTGGACGACCGTGATGTCTACGCCTTTGTGGTGGTCGTTGTTCCAGAGCATGCCTGAGTTCTACCATCTGGGATCTGAGTTCCAGAGTCAATCCCTCGAGCCCTTGCTCAAGTCTCTCAGTGCGTTCCTCAATCTGTGTCTTCTTCACCATGTTTAAAGCTCTGATAGTCCTAGAGCTTTGATACTAATGATAGAGTTTCCAATGTAATAGTAAAAACAACAGTAAAATGTGGATATAAGTATATTGTATTCCTCAAAATCAGTGTGATTACAAGGATACATTGATAGAATAAAAGAAGAAAAAGTGCAGTACTCTCAAAGCAAGAGTATCTGTACTCCCATGGTCCTGCCTATGCCAATTCTAGCCTAAGAGAACATTCTCTTTCCTAGCCTACTGTTATTCTATTTCCTCAGCAGCTATCATGCATGAAGGATACGCACACACTCCTAAATCTGCCAGCTCAGCAGAGTTTGTTAAAAGATTCCTCCACTACTCAGTAGTTTTTACCCTTTTGCCCTTACTCATACACTTTCCCAAACTTGTTTGTTTTCTTCTTTTCATTAACAAGCACGTTCTCATCAGCTTCTAAAATATAAACTGAAAATATCTTATAGCAAATAGTAGTGAACAGTTATCATAATTTAATTAATCTTCAAAACTTTTCTATAAACCCACCACGTATAAGTCAAATCTAACACTTTTTTTTTGACAAATCAAATCTAACACTTCTATGTAAGGTTCAACTCAAACACTGATATTACATGGTTAGTGCCTTAAACAAACACATGCAGACTTACTGATAACAAAAAAAACACATGTAGGCTTCAATGATGCCACCCCACTGCAATTCGCCATAAGAGGGCAATTCTATGCGCTTAGCACTTTCCTTGAAGCATAAAGCATGGTTATGCATTTTAATTCACACATAGATCCCTGGCTTCATTGTTTTATGATATTTTCAAAAAACACTCAACAAACTTGCATGCTTTAAAACTTCCTTTGACAAACCATCTCTTGGAATTTGGATGATTTACAGTAGACTTAGTGCATGCCCCTTAGTACCTTCTAAATTGATATATACAGAACCTTCATCACTTACTCTTTGTCAATTGTTCCTCCAGCTGAACGCAGAGTTTTGATATTCGGGAAAGCAACTTACACTGTTGGTCTCGCGAATTCGACACACCAGGAGTAATTAACTTAACAGGGTCACCAAGCACCTGTTGAAGCTGACTACACAGCTGCAATGCTTCTGGGTCATATGTACAAGTTTCAGTAATAAGTTGCAGCAAATTAAAGGTATGGTCTTGGAACAAAGATGGGTTACATGGAATTGGAGGAGCAAGAAAAGGATGTTGGAGTAATTGAGGAATTCTCCACCTTTCATTTCGATCCCATGCAAGACACCTTTTCATAAGATCCACAAGCCATGGGTTTGAAACTGGTTCATATGTAATTTTATGATTTGGATCCGTTATCACTTTGACTTTTGCCCAAAATGTTTTATAATCTGAAAAAGGTGTTCTCCCATATACCATTTGATAAAGGATGCAGCCTAAGGACCAGATATCGGATGGACGACCACACTTTATGATGTTTCCATCCGCATCACTCTCGTTGCACATAAATGCCTCTGGTGACATGTAATTTAGAGTACCAACCTACAGAGTTGGAAAAAATTACCAGAAATATTAACATTTTCGGATGCGATTTATCTGTTAAAGATTGAGAAAATAATGTCCCCTGTTAAGACGATTTTAAAACATTATAGTTTCAATAGAGTCTAAGAATCAAATAATACTTAACATAGTTCTTTTTTGTTTTTTGGTGTTGCTTAATGTACTATTAGTAGATCACTAACAAAAGCACACCAATAGAAATTAACAATACCTGTGAATCCCGTTGGATGTTTGTCGTATCACTCATTATCGCTTTGGCTATACCAAAATCAATCAACTTTAGGGAACCTTTGACGAGGAGGAAGTTCGCTGGTTTCAAGTCAGAATGCACAATACGTTCTTCATGAATTGTGTTGACAGCTTGAAGAATTTGCTGCGGGTATCAACAAATCAGTCTCAGCTATTTTAGTTAAGCAGAGCTACAGAACTATTTTACTCTCCAAGCTGTAAAACATACATATCCAACAGCAAAATAAGCAAGGAAGTTCACATTCTTTTGGGTAAGTCAAACAGAAAATCTTCTAACGGTTGAACAGACAAGGAAAAAGTGCCCGTTTGGTTATAATTTTGGAGAGTCCGGAATCAATTCTAAGAGCAAAAACAAGGTGAATATACTTTATTTTTTTGACTAGACAAGGTGAATATATAATTGAAAAGTATTATTCATGTGTTTGGGTTACGAAATCACAGTGGATAAAATTGATTTTGGGTGCGCAGAATTGATTTTGATAAAAGCCAATAATTTCTAGCTTTTCCGTTGAATTAAAATCAATTGAGTGAGACCAACATGATTCTTTGCATTTATACATCAAAAGTGAATCAAAATTCATCATCCAAACAAAATCAATTATTTCGAAAGAGTTAAAATATCATTACCTTTTTTTTGCTCTTAAAAAATCATTACCAAACACAAACCAATTTTGTTAACTCAATTTTTTTAAAAATTAATTATTCTAACATCAATTCTTCAGAATCAATTTAATGAAAGAAATGATAAAATAATTTCAAGGTTACTTGGTAGAGTTGAAACCTGCCAATAAAACCGAAGCCAGTTTTCATCTATGGTTTGGTTAGATCCATCCAGCTCCTTCCACTTCTGAGACAACATATGAGCCAAATCAATTTCCCCATATTCAAGTACCATGTATATATATCCATCATCCTTGACTCTACCATCCTTACTATTGAAGGAGCCATTCATGACTCCCTCAAGCAAAGCCTTGTCAGTCACCTAATTACAAGAGTGGATAAAAATGAATTAGCTAAGAACACAGTATGAAAATCATTAGAGTTAAATCCATATCAAATACAAAATCAGAATATTAATAAAATAAAATATAATATATTTCACTCACACACATATCACCTGTTTCTAGATGAACAAAATACCCAGAAAATCCCCCACACCAATGAAGTGTGCATGCACTGAGAGTTAGGATTTACAACACAGATAACTGGACCAAATTGACAAACATAGTTTTACAATGAATGACCAACTGATTTTTCACACACGCACAGATTCACTAGACGGATAGCACAACCTTCAGCATAATTTCATTATGAACGATTTACTAATCTTTTTTAATAAAGACCAGAGGAAAGAAACTCTAGCAATATCTTCTTGAGGAAAGATACACCATTTTTTACACCAAGTTTTTAATTAGGGATAGTGGGGTATAACGGCTGACCCAAAAAACGCTAGAGCGTAAAGTGGGATGACGATGACCGCTATTTTAAAATGTGATATACATATATAGGATGTATAATATATGCATATAAATTTTCAAAAATGTCATATAACATCTAAGAGCTTGATTTTATTACTTAATAAAAACAAAGTGTTGCGACTTTTGATGCTCACATACTTCTCTTCTTCAAATGAATCTTTATGATGATTAAAAGTAATACCACATTAAGTTTTAAAGAAAAAACGAGTTTTAAAGGAAAAGTAGGGCTCAGTTTACTTCCAACCTATGTAGGAAAAACAAGTTTTAAAGGAAAAGTAGGGCTCAGTTTACTTCGTTTTCAAATTTTCATTTTCTGTTTTTAATGAGATACACATAGTACTACATTGATAGCTAAAGAGATGATATACATAGTCAAAGAGTAGCATACTTGGAAATAGTGAAAATTCTACAGAGTAGTTTTCACCATCTTCAAATATGTTAAAAGTTTTTTGCACTACTAATTTCCAGTTTGGATTAACACCATCTTGACTATATGTGTACTAATATATGTATTTATTGAAAATGGAAAATGGAAATTCAAAAACATATTAAACAAGCCCTTGGCGGTTCAATTTGAAATGAAGGGACTAGGAAAGTTGAAGTTCTTTCTTCGGATAGAAATTTCCTACTCTAGACAAGGTATCCTCGTCTCCCAATGAAAATATGTCTTTGATCTTATCAAGAAGACAGGTAAGCAGAGTTGCAAAACCTTTAAAGCACCCATAGAACATAATTTTGAAATTAGAAATCATGGGAAAGTCCAAGAGCACGGAAGCTCAATATCAAAGACTCGTGGAAAACTTATTCATCTTTTTAAAAGCAAATTGTTCATGGAGGTATATGAAGATGTAGAGTATGCATGGTCAATTGGAAATAGAATATGTACCTCAAGGCACTTTATGTATTTGGGTGGAAACATGGTGTCGTATAGAAGTAAAAAGTAGTTGCAAGGTCAAATATTGCGCATAACTTTGAGTTATGGCTTAAGGGGGTTGATTTGTTATGGATGAAACTTATACTTGGGAACTTGGCTAAGGTATGAAGCTTCTACAAGGCTATGTGATAAAAAGTTTGTCATTAGCATTGCACACAACCTGACTTCCCATGATAGGATAAAGCACTTAGAGATTGACTAGTATAGTAATAAGGAGAAATTGGATAAGGGTCTTATTATCACGGCATCCAAACCTTTAGGACTCAATTTCCGAATGTGTAATGTACTCACCTAGGGGTGGCAAGGCGAGGGTGGCCCACTCCGCCTTGCTTTGTCGTGCCTGCCAAAAAAAGAACAATGCGGGCCACCAATTGGTGGTAGGTACTAGGTTGAGAAGTTGAACTCACCCATAAAATCAAAAAATTAATTTGGGCTAAAACGTGGCAGGTTGGCCCTCCACAACTCCCCACAAATGTATGGTTTTAAAAAATGTATAGGCTCGGCGGGCTAGTTTACCTTGCCTTGCATGTGGCCAGACAAGTTCGCTGGCTAGGCAAGCCGAGTTATATGGGGTAGCGGATTGACGAACATTAACCCACCAGCCATTTTTTTGGCGGGCTGGCAGGTTGCCGGGTTGGGCCTAATCCCTACTTCCACCCCTATATTCACCAAGGGAATATGCATATAGAAGTTTCAAGATTTTACCTGCATGTTAGGAATGACAGCAATCAATTCGCTCTTGAGGGTGGGTGTTGTATTATAAGGAAATCTCCCATTAGTTTCTTCTAATTTGAATAGATTTATTTCCTATTATTTTTACAACTGATTTCATATGTGTTAGTCATTAAAAAATATTCTTTCTTTAATTTTGAGGGTAGAAATTAGTAGACTTTATGTACCTAAGTCTATGAATTGTAACATTTGTCTTTGTACAAGATGAAATCAGAAATTATAGTCAATAAATTCCCTATTTTCTCTTTTCAACTAGATATAAATAATAATAAATAAAAGCAATACAAAGCAGAAATATTTAACAGCAAGAACTGATATTTATCATATTCATAACAGAAACAAGAAGTTGAGAGGGAGTACCTCATAGTCTGTAAGTTGTATAATATTATTCTTTCCTTTCAGCCTACTTAGATACTCAATCTCTTGACAAAATCCATATGCAGTAGCATAATCACGACCCTTTAGCTTTATCTTTTTAAGTGCATAGATTGTACAGTCTGATGAAATGACTTTGTGTACCTCACTACTTCCACCACTACCGATCCTGCCAAGCCTTTGATAAAGCTTTCCATGGACTTTAAAGAACAAATCAGGGTCATAGCTCCTTTTCCGTGCGCCTGACGATGATCCTTTACAACTAGCAGTTTTACCTGGTTTATCTAACTTAGAAGACTCCAACTTCACATCTGAAGATGCAGTTGGAGCTTCAGGCTGTACACTTGTAACAACTGAACACTCTTTCCCTTTAGTTGACACATCATCATGACAGGTACCATATTTTGAAATGCTAGTTTCCTTTAAAACGCATCCTTGCTGCTCCTTAGATGGATGGCTTTCCTTAAATGTCAGTTTAGCTGCTTCAGCATCAGTAAGTAAATTACAAGCTTGGACTGCACTTGTTGCTTGATCAGTTGATATTCTATTGGTGCTTTTTAGGGAATCATTTGCGGGTTTAATAACCCCTCGAGTTATTGGATGGGCTTCAAGGTTCCCACAAGGTTCTGCAGCCATATTTGAGACACAATTTCCAAGGGAATGAGAAGAACATGTTAAAGAATTCAGCATGGGAGCTAAAGTAGAATGGACTGATGTAGTTGCTGCACATGAGGGTCCCACTACGGAAGATTGAGTAGCTGGTTGGCTTAAAAAGTTTCTGAATTGCTGCAAATGATCTTGAGTAACTACAGTTCTCTTGGGCAACAGAGAAATTTCGCCTCCCTCGGATATCAAACTTTTTTCGGACTCTGCCTCCTGAACATTTTGGTACTTCTTCAAGTCATGATTGAATCCACTTGATGCTTCAGGAAGCCTGCTTGCCAAACACTCGGTTTCTGTCAATGCAAGTGAACCCATATGAGATGATAGGTTCTCCAACTCAGTGGCCATTACATCATTGACCCCTGCATGTTGAAAGAGAAGAAAAAAGAATACATGGCAGGGAATAGTGACTGTTTTGAGATATGCATGCACAATGTCTGCCAACATTTTTTAGCAAGGAGTTTGTCACAATAGAAGAACAAATTGCATTAAAAACAATTTACACATAATAGTAGGGGCGTTAACAAATTGGACTTAATCGATTAATCAATTTAAAGGGAAAAAGTAGTTTACTTATTTAATCATCCAATTAGTTTGCTACTAAACTTAAATCCAATCCAATATGAAGTGATTAGCATAGGATTAAGTGTTGTTTTATCTTAGGTTTCTTTTTCATTGAAGAGATACTAAACAAATCCTAAAATATATAATAGATATATAGATATACTAAAAACAATTTAAAATATAAAATCTCTAATCCATATGTCGAAAAATAACTAATACTAGTTAAAAGTTAAAACTATTCAAATCCATACTACTACAAAAATAATTCTATTAATTTATTAATGTTTCAACTCAAGAGCTGGATTTTCACATGGTAAGATAGATTACATACACTTCAAGTACAACAGAAAATGAAAAAATTACCCTTTCCAACAACAGAAGTAGTGCCCTTTGAAAGCGAAAGCAGCGAGTCTTGACTCGTTGAGAAGTCTTCACACTTGTTCATTGTTTTTCCTTGAGTAACAGCGCAACGCTTTGGCCTAATGCTATTTGATTGCGTCGTAGCACCTGCTGAGGAATTCCCCCCCAAAAAAAAAACAGAAACAGAATGAGAACATAGAAATCAAAAGAAAATTGAAGAATGCGCTGTGCAAGCATAATTTTTGAGTGGGGAGTGAGAAAAGAGAAAGCGTACCAAGGGGACGACGGCGCTTGAGGGCTGCTTGGACTTGACGGAGAAAATCCTGTGAGGAGGAAGAAGAAGAAGAGTTGGGAGGGAGCGAAGGGTTAGGGTTCCCATCCATGGAAAATGTGAGACATCAACTGCATTTTCTACCCCTAAATGGGAAAATATGGAGACAAAAGATTATGATATGTTATGATATGCTGATGGGGGACTATGTTCGAATTCTTGTCAGAGCTTCCGAGTTATGATGATGATGATGATGATGGCGGCACCCATATTGCTTATTGCATTTACCGGCGACGGGTAAAGTGGGACAGGACAGACATCACACTCAAGCCTCCCAATTTGAAATAGAAAAAGGTATATTAAAAGGGGTTGCATGGCACTCCAACAGTTACAAATAGAAAGAGCCTCATTAAAACTTCGTTAAGTCAAAACTCCGTGGGGAAAAAAACCTAATAAGGAAAGAGTACCCTAGGGAGAATGAGACAAAAGGTCAAATTACACCGAGTTCATACAAACAATACGGTTTCCCCACCAGTTTGAATTTTTCAAAGCTAAATTGCGACCTTCAATGCTAATAAACCAAGTCCAAGATATAGTTTTAACAAGATTGACTTGGGAATTGAAGACTTGATCCTTAAAGAGAATATAGTTTTGATGAATCCACAGACACCACGTGACTGCCATCCTGTTGTTAACAACCAAAAATAAGTAAGTCGTAGGCCGAGGGCTAAGAGAGGAAAAAGGTAATTATGGTGCGATGGCGAGCCACACGACAAGGGCAAAAAAGGTATTTACCAGAAAGAGTGAAACCAAAAGAGAGGTCTTGGGGGCGCACTAAATGACAGAAACCCCCCGAGGGAGGGCTACGCCCGAGGGCCAGTGAGCCAAGCCGAGGGAAAGTAACTGCCCCAGCCTATAGAGTGCCAAGGCCTAGGTGACTGGGACGCCTAAACCATTACCTAAAATGGGCCAGGGTAGCCGAGCCACCATACGGCCGAGGCAAGGCGGGCGTTGCTTGGAAGGCAAGACACGGCACGAAGATAGAACGTGGGAACAGTTGAAGTTCAAGCGGAAGAGCGAGGCCAGAAAAACACAGAGCAACAAGCACTTACCCCACTAACCGTGCCAGTGGGATCGTGGGCAGTTATTCCACTTTGTTGAGGGCCCATGAAGCGATGAGAGCCGTTGATTTTAGATCAATCCAACGGCAGGCAAATGTTGGCTAGCATAGTCGCCGACGAGGGCCTGTGTATATATATAGCAATAGGGTGAAATGTAAAGGACAGACACCAATCAATCAAACTCTACGTTTATTTCAATTTATCTTCCTTTATCGCATTTACTTTACTTTACTTTATGCATTAGTCGTAGTATAATCCAACACTCGCGTCCTATCTCACCTTGCCTGACCCTTTCTAGAGGAGCCAGGAAACCCATAGTTGAGGAGCAGAGTTCCCTCCTCGACGCAATTGCTTGAAGAAAAGAGGAATCAAAGACTGTCCAAACCTCTGGCCGATACCACGGCTAGGACCTAAGAGTTTGACGATAACAAAAATTGGCATGCCTGGTGGGACAAGAAAAAGTGAGCAAACGCCTTTGTTTGATTCGCCTGGACTGGATTATAGTTGGCATAGGCACTTACGCTCCGGCAGAAACCTAAGTATAGAGCCAGCATCGACATCAAAAAAGGTATCTACTCCGAAAATGAAGAACACTAAGCCGGTAAGTGTTTCGAAGACAACTCCCCTTGCGGTTAATGCTGAGTCTAGCAACGGTTCCCCGCAACACTACGAGGAACCTGTGATCATGTCGACGTCGTTTATCCGGCAACAAATCGACATGGGGATACATGAAATCATGTATCAATTGTCCAACCAATTGGCTGACATAGTTAAACCTATGGTGCACAATGAAGTGCAACAGGCCAAGGAAGTGGAGCGAAGGTGGTCTGCACAAGCCAGTAGCACCATGAACTACGTTGTCTCCGGCCAATCACGGGGAGGACAACCTTCTTCTCTGGGACGTTCGCATCAGGCCCCGCCATACACCATTCCTGTTGGACCTCAGCATGCATCCTCTTATAATCCTATGGGAGGCATGCATCAGTAACCACCGAGTGGGAGCATGACTGGGACTCAACAGGCATACTCTCATCAGGTAAATCCTAACCCTGTAATTCCTCAGCCTGGTACTTTTGCCATTGCCAACAGTGGGGGGCAATTTTTGGTGAATGTCACTAATACGGCTTCTCTTCAGCAGGGACAAGTGCAGTTGGCCAGGAGGCCGCTCGAGGCAGCAGGCTCGGTGGGTCTGCCGCAAGGATCATCCTATGTATGTTCTACCGCGGTTAACTACTCGGCTTACGCAGTGGGGCAAGCCTTCGCCCCAGAATCAGGGAATGGCACGAACGGTGGGTATTGCCCGAGTCAGCAGTGTAACACCCCGGAAATAATTTAATTAAAATAGTTGATTGAATTATTAAAATAATTTGGAGGCGGGATATAGATAAATTAAAAGGTTAATATTTTATATGCGTAGGAGGTGAAACGAGTAAAGGAGGTGGTGACATAGAGAGCCCAGTGTTTACTGAGCCCTAATCTTAAACCCTGGGGGTTTAAGCCAAACCCTCATTCGCAGCAAGCAAAAGAAAAACGAAAGTGAGAGTGAGAGAGAGAGCACGCGGCGCAAAGAGGGAGAGAAGAGGAGGGTTTCGCGAAGAATTTCAAAAGGAGATCGTTCGTGTTGCTGTGGTTTTGTTCGTGTCTCGTTCGTCGTGTTCCGGAGCTTACGTTATTCGAGGTAAGGGTGGGCTTAACCTTGATAATGGGTTGATGATAATTATGTGTGGGTAGTCTAGGGTTTTGTTGAATTGTTCGTGTTGTTGCATATCGTGTTTTCGTTGAGATTGGTGCTTTGATGATTGTTGCACGTTATTGTGATTTGTTTCGTTATTTGTTGTTGCGTGATTGTTGTATCACGATGATGGTGTTGTTATTGTTCGTGTTTTTGTTGTTGCTGTGCGTGGTTGATTGTTGTTGTCGCGTTGTCGAATTGTCGTTTTTGTTGTGGTGGTTGCGGTGTCGTTGCCGTTAGGGTTTGGTGTTTGGCAATTTAGCGATTCTGGACACAGGTTCGGTTTTTCTAAAACTGGCGCTGTTTGGTTGATCCAAAAATTATGAGGTTGATTGTTTTTGAAAATAGACTTAACGCCGGTCGTTTTGGCACTGGTTTCGTCAAATTCGGAGTTGTATAGCTCGAGTTATAGGCGATACAAGTTAGGTTAAAATTCTGGAAACGATTTGGGTATAGATTCGGTATTTCGGTGACTGGGAACGTTGTATTGACCGAAAAATTATGTGGTTTATTTTTCTGGAAAATAGACTTAATGCTTGTTAATTTGGCACTGGTTTGGTTGCGTTTAGAGTTGTGTAGCTCGAGATATGAATTCCACAAATTAGAGTAAGATTCTGGAAACAATCTGGACACAGGGTCAGTGTTTTGGTTACCACGTTTTCAAAAGAACTCCTTTTCGAACGAATCCAATTTCTTTGAAAACTAGACAAAATTTTCCCCAGTTTATGCACAAGTTTCATGCAATTTGATTGAGTTTTGGTCACTTTGGAATTGCTTGAATTTGAAGGACAGAAACTGTCCTCTTTTGCAACTAGCCTGTGTGCTTTTCGAAAACTGTACCTATTGGACACTCTCCTTCAAAAACTGAACTTAGGGATGATAACCAGACCCATAGGGCTTTCCAACAAGTATTTATTTGTTGAAATCCGATGTCGTTTGCTATTTTAATTAATTCGCTGAAGTAGGTGCGATGTGCCTAGGCGCTGTGCGCCAGTCTTGTGCGTGGTGTGCGTGCGTTATGTCCGCGTTGTGGAGCCGTCTGGTGTTAATATTTCAGGTGCGGTGCTGGTATGCTCAGGAGAGTTTAGTGGTAGCTGTGATGCTACAACTTGGTGCTATTTTTGGTGAAATCATTTGTTTTGATTCTGGTGATATAGTATTTATTTTAAATACTTGTTATGGTGAGTTGGTGCATAATCATGGTGCCGCATTGTCATATGCATGTTTTGGTGATATAGGCTCTGCCTCTGGTGTTTATTGGTGATATGCCCGTCGTGGCTCATTTTGGTGATCGGTACCGCATGCATATGCCCACTGGAGGGGTTGCATATCATCCCATTGTCTATGAATGTTATAACTTTGGTGGTTCACTGTCAAATGGACTTTTCCTTTGGTATCTGGTGCTGTGATATGGTGTAATTGTATTGTGTTGCTGTAGTTACCTGATGCTAGCATATTTTTATCATCTGCTTATTACCTCTGTTAGACTCACCCCTTCTGCTTGGAATGTTGCTCTCATGTGGCAACGCTGCAGGTGATCGCTAGTGCTCGTGGAGGAATTGCTAGGTTTTGCTTCCTCTCTCGTTTGGGTCTGTGTCAGCTCTGATATGTAGCACCGGGGAGTCGTTAGTTATCGTTTTGAACTATTATTTTAGTTATTGGAAATTGTTTTAATTAATTTTGGAGATGTCTCTAATTGTTAATTCTGGAGATGTTTAAACTGGTTAATATTTCCGCTGCTTGGTGATTTCTTTTATATAAATTATTTTGGAGATTTTTTTTTGGAATAAATGGTGTTTTTTTTTTAAAATGGTGAAAAATGTAGCGCCCTTCGAGGTGACTCTGATAATTGTCTATTTAGTTGTAATAGTAAAAGGGGGGTGTTACATTAGTGGTATCAGAGCAGTTCGGTCTGTCCGGCCAAGTTGTCGAGTCGTCGAGTCGAGTAACACTTGAGTAATTGTTACTCGTTCCTGATTATAGTTTCTGTTGCAGTGTTAGGTTGAGATGGCAGGACGGAACGATGCTGCACTCGCTGCTGCTTTGCAGGCTGTGGCTCAAGCTGTGGAGAATAACCCAGGTGCTGCTGGTGATGCTGGGTCGCGCAGTTTGGCTACGTTTCAGAGGGAGAATCCTCCTACCTTTAAGGGCAAGTATAACCCTGATGGTGCTTTGGCGTGGCGGAAAGAGATGGAGAGAATCTTTCGTGTTATGGATTGCTCTGAGGCGCAGAAAGTCAGGTATGGTACTCATATGCTGGCAGAGGAGGCTGATGACTGGTGGTTGGAGGTGAGGCAGAGGTTGGCGACTGTGAATGAAGAGGTCACTTGGGCTGTGTTCAGCAAAGAATTTCTGAGAAAGTATTATCTTGAAGATGTCCGTGGGAAGAAAGAGATTGAGTTTCTGGAGCTGAAGCAGGGTAATATGTCGGTGACTGAGTATGCTGCCAAGTTCATTGAATTGGCGAAGTTCTATCCACATTATGGTGAGGCTGGTGCTGAATTCTCCAAATGCATCAAGTTTGAAAATGGGTTGCGGGCTGATATCAAGAAGGCGATAGGGTATCAGAAAATTCGGGTGTTCTCGGAGTTGATTGACAGCTGCAGAATCTTCGAGGAAGACAGTAATGCTCATTCTAGAGTCATGAGGGATAGGCAGAAGAATTTCTCGAGTCGTGGGAAGCCGTATGAGGTTCCAGCTGGTAAGGGCAATCAGAGAACTGCTGTGGGTAAGAGACCTAGTGGGGGAGATGCTGCTGCTAGTGTGGTATGTTACAAGTGTGGTAAACCCGGTCATAAGCGTCCTGACTGTCCAGGTGATGTGAAGAAGTGCTACAAGTGTGGTAAAGAGGGTCATATGGCGTCTAGCTGTGATCGAAGGGATGTGTTATGCTACAACTGTGGTGAGGGTGGTCATATCAGCACTCAGTGTCCTAAACCGAAGAAAGAAAGGTCCGTTGGGAAGGTGTTCGCTCTGGCGGGGTCAGATGCAGTGAATGAGATCAGAGGTACATGCTATATTAATAATTCTCCTCTTATTGCTATTATTGATACTGGTGCTACCCATTGTTTTATTGCTACTGCATGTGTTGAGAAATTAGATCTTGTTTTATCTTCTATGTTGAGGGAGATGGTTATCGATACTCCGGCTAAGGGTTCGGTGACTACCTCGGTTGTTTGTGCTAAATGCCCTTTATCGATATTCGGTAATGATTTTCTCGTTGACTTGATTTGTTTGCCGCTGAGCGGAATGGATGTTTTTCTAGGTATGGACTGGTTAGTTGATAACCATGTTCATATCAACTGTCATGAAAGGTCTGTGAGTTTCTTTTCTCCTGAAGAGGAAGAGTCTGGTTTGTTGTCTGCTGGTCAGTTGCATAGGGTAATGAGGGAAGACGTCCAGTTGTTTTCATTAATGGCGTCATTGTCTGCTGAGAGCCAAGCGAAGGTTGATGAGTTGCAGGTGGTGCGAGAGTTTTCTGAGGTTTTTCCCGACGAGATTCCGGATGTACCACCAGAGAGAGAGGTTGAGTTTGCTATTGATCTGGTACCTGATACTAAACCTGTGTCTATGGCACCGTATAGAATGTCTGCATCTGAATTGTCAGAACTGAAGAAGCAACTCGAGGATCTGCTTGAAAAGAAATTTGTGAGGCCAAGTGTGTCGCCGTGGGGAGCTCCAGTGTTGTTGGTGAAAAAGAAAGATGGTAGTATGAGGTTGTGCGTAGACTATCGGCAGCTGAATAAGGTGACTATTAAGAACAAGTATCCGCTTCCGAGGATTGATGACTTAATGGATCAGTTGGTGGGTGCTCAGGTGTTCAGTAAAATAGATTTGAGATCGGGTTATCATCAGATCAAGGTGAAAGACGAAGACATTCAGAAGACAGCTTTCAGAACCTGTTATGGGCATTATGAGTATTCCGTGATGCCTTTCGGTGTGACTAATGCGCCGGGAGTGTTCATGGAGTACATGAATCGTATCTTTCGTGAGTATCTGGATCGGTTTGTGGTGGTATTCATTGACGACATCCTAATTTATTCTAAGTCAGAAGAGGAGCATGCAGAACATCTGAGATTGGTATTGGAAATTCTGAGGGACAGGAAATTATATGCGAAGCTGTCTAAGTGTGAGTTTTGGTTGAAGGAGGTTAGCTTTCTGGGTCATGTTATTTCGGGGAATGGAATTGCCGTGGATCCGTCTAAGGTTGATGCCGTGTTACAATGGGAGTCTCCGAAGTCAGTTACTGAGATTAGAAGTTTTCTGGGTCTGGCAGGTTACTATAGGAGGTTTATAGAAGGATTTTCGAAGTTGGCACTTCCGTTGACTCAGTTGACTTGCAAGGGTAAAGCTTTCATCTGGGATGACTGTTGTGAAGAGAGCTTCAAAGAATTGAAGAAGAGGTTGACGACGTCTCCTGTTCTGACGTTGCCTAATCCGGAAGAGTCGTTTGTGGTGTATTGTGATGCTTCCAAGATGGGGTTGGGAGGTGTGCTTATGCAGAATGGTAAGGTAGTTGCCTATGCGTCGAGACAGTTGAGGACTCATGAGAAGAACTACCCTACCCATGATTTAGAACTTGCTGCAGTTGTGTTCGCGTTGAAAATTTGGAGACATTATCTGTATGGTTCGAGGTTTGAGGTGTTCAGTGATCATAAGGGTTTGCAGTATCTGTTTGATCAGAAAGAGTTGAATATGAGACAGCGCAGATGGTTGGAGTTGCTGAAAGACTATGACTTTAGCTTGAACTATCATCCGGGAAAGGCTAATGTGGTAGCTGACGCTTTAAGTCGAAAGACGTTGCATATGTCAGCAATGATGGTTAGAGAACTCGAATTAATTGAGCAGTTCAGGGATATGAGTTTGGTTTGTGAAGTGACGCCTCAGAGTGTCAGATTGGGGATGTTGAAGATTGATAATGAATTCATGGCTAGCATTCGAGAAGCTCAGAAGTTAGACGTTAAATTAGTTGACCTGATGGTTGGGATTGATCAATCCGAGAATAAAGACTTTGAGTTGGATGCGCAGAATGTATTGAAGTACCGTGGGAGAATCTGCATTCCTGATGATGAGGAGATGAAAAGAGCAATTTTAGAAGAAGGTCATAGGAGTAAGTTGAGTATCCATCCGGGAGCTACAAAGATGTATCAGGATCTGAAGAAGATGTTTTGGTGGCCTGGTATGAAGCGTGATGTGGCGCAGTTTGTGTATTCCTGCTTGACTTGTCAGAAATCGAAGGTTGAGCATCAGAAGCCTGCTGGGTTGATGCAACCGTTGGAGATTCCGGAATGGAAGTGGGATAGTATTTCTATGGATTTCGTGATAGGGTTACCTAATACTGTGAGGGGGCACGATTCGATTTGGGTGATTGTGGATAGATTGACGAAGTCTGCTCATTTTATTCCTATCAATATCACGTATCCGGTGTCGAGATTGGCAGAGATTTATATTCAGGTGATTGTGAAGTTGCATGGTGTTCCTTTGTGCATTGTGTCTGACAGAGATCCTAGGTTCACTTATGATTTCTGGAAGAGTTTGCAAGAAGCGTTGGGTTCTAAATTGAGGTTGAGTTCAGCTTATCATCCTCAAACTGATGGGCAGACAGAGAGGACCATTCAGTCGTTGGAAGACTTGTTGAGATCTTGTGTTCTTGAGCAGGGAGGTGCGTGGGATACTCACCTTCCGTTGATCGAGTTTACTTACAACAATAGTTACCATTCTAGCATCGGGATGGCACCGTTCGAGGCATTGTATGGTCGGAGATGTAGGACTCCGTTGTGTTGGCATGAATCTGGGGAGAGTATTGTTCTTGGACCCGAGGTTGTTCGAGAGACTACTGAAAATGTGAAATTGATCCGTGAGAAAATGAAAGCGTCGCAGAGTAGACAGAAGAGCTATCATGATAAGAGAAGGAAGGATTTAGAATTCCAAGCTGGTGATCATGTGTTTTTGAGAGTCACGCCTATGGCTGGTGTTGGTCGTGCATTGAAGACAAAGAAGTTGACTCCTCGTTTCATTGGACCGTATCAGATCACTGAGAGAATTGGTAATGTTGCTTATAGGGTGGCCTTGCCGCCTAATCTTTCGAATTTGCACGATGTATTTCATGTGTCGCAACTTCGGAAGTATATTTCGGATCCGTCCCATGTGATTCCGATGGATGATGTGCATGTGCGGGATAATCTCACTGTGGAGACAATGCCTGTGCGAATTGAAGATCGTGAAGTGAAGACTTTACGTGG
Organism: Astragalus glycyphyllos; assembly: GCA_963573325.1. Classification (NCBI taxonomy): domain Eukaryota; kingdom Viridiplantae; phylum Streptophyta; class Magnoliopsida; order Fabales; family Fabaceae; genus Astragalus; species Astragalus glycyphyllos. The sequence goes on along the minus strand of OY754314.1, from coordinate 26,741,285 downwards.
CAAAGAGATAAACCTGGTGAAAGTGGTCTGGTTAGGAGCTGCTGGTGAAAGCATGACATGGGAGTTGGAGAGCAAGATGCGAGAGTCCTATCCGGAGCTGTCTGAATCAGGTATGTTTTCGAGGACGAAAGATTCTAAGTGGGGGAGGGTTGTAACACCCCGGAAATAATTTAATTAAAATAGTTGATTGAATTATTAAAATAATTTGGAGGCGGGATATAGATAAATTAAAAGGTTAATATTTTATATGCGTAGGAGGTGAAACGAGTAAAGGAGGTGGTGACGTAGAGAGCCCAGTGTTTACTGAGCCCTCAACTTAAACCCTGGGGGTTTAAGCCAAACCCTCATTCGCAGCAAGCAAAAGAAAAACGAAAGTGAGAGTGAGAGAGAGAGCACGCGGCGCAAAGAGGGAGAGAAGAGGAGGGTTTCGCGAAGAATTTCAAAAGGAGATCGTTCGTGTTGCTGTGGTTTTGTTCGTGTCTCGTTCGTCGTGTTCCGGAGCTTACGTTATTCGAGGTAAGGGGTGGGCTTAACCTTGATAATGGGTTGATGATAATTATGTGTGGGTAGTCTAGGGTTTTGTTGAATTGTTCGTGTTGTTGCATATCGTGTTTTCGTTGAGATTGGTGCTTTGATGATTGTTGCACGTTATTGTGATTTGTTTCGTTATTTGTTGTTGCGTGATTGTTGTATCACGATGATGGTGTTGTTATTGTTCGTGTTTTTGTTGTTGCTGTGCGTGGTTGATTGTTGTTGTCGCGTTGTCGAATTGTCGTTTTTGTTGTGGTGGTTGCGGTGTCGTTGCCGTTAGGGTTTGGTGTTTGGCAATTTAGCGATTCTAGACACAGGTTCGGTTTTTCTAAAACTGGCGCTGTTTGGTTGATCCAAAAATTATGAGGTTGATTGTTTTTGAAAATAGACTTAACGCTGGTCGTTTTGGCACTGGTTTCGTCAAATTCGGAGTTGTATAGCTCGAGTTATAGGCGATACAAGTTAGGTTAAAATTCTGGAAACGATTTGGGTATAGATTCGGTACTTCGGTGACTGGGAACGTTGTATTGACCGAAAAATTATGTGGTTTATTTTTCTGGAAAATAGACTTAATGCTTGTTAATTTGGCACTGGTTTGGTTGCGTTTAAAGTTGTGTAGCTCGAGATATGAATTCCACAAGTTAGAGTAAGATTCTGGAAACAATCTGGACACAGGGTCAGTGTTTTGGTTACCACGTTTTCAAAAGAACTCCTTTTCGAACGAATCCAATTTCTTTGAAAACTAGACAAAATTTGCCCCAGTTTATGCACAAGTTTCATGCAATTTGATTGAGTTTTGCTCACTTTGGAATTGCTTGAATTTGAAGGACAGAAACTGTCCTCTTTTGCAACTAGCCTGTGTGCTTTTCGAAAACTGTACCTATTGGACACTCTCCTTCAAAAACTGAACTTAGGGATGATAACTAGACCCATAGGGCTTTCCAACAAGTATTTATTTGTTGAAATCCGATGTCGTTTGCTATTTTAATTAATTCGCTGAAGTAGGTGCGATGTGCCTAGGCGCTGTGCGCCAGTCTTGTGCGTGGTGTGCGTGCGTTATGTCCGCGTTGTGGAGCCGTCTGGTGTTAATATTTCAGGTGCGGTGCTGGTATGCTCAGGAGAGTTTAGTGGTAGTTGTGATGCTACAACTTGGTGCTATTTTTGGTGAAATCATTTGTTTTGATTCTGGTAATATAGTATTTATTTTAAATACTTGTTATGGTGAGTTGGTGCATAATCATGGTGTCGCATTGTCATATGCATGTTTTGGTGATATAGGCTCTGCCTCTGGTGTTTATTGGTGATATGCCCGTCGTGGCTCATTTTGGTGATCGGTACCGCATGCATATGCCCACTGGAGGGGTTGCATATCATCCCATTGTCTATGAATGTTATAACTTTGGTGGTTCACTGTCAAATGGACTTTTCCTTTGGTATCTGGTGCTGTGATATGGTGTAATTGTATTGTGTTGCTGTAGTTACCTGATGCTAGCATATTTTTATCATCTGCTTATTACCTCTGTTAGACTCACCCCTTCTGCTTGGAATGTTGCTCTCGTGCGGCAACGCTGCAGGTGATCGCTAGTGCTCGTGGAGGAATTGCTAGGTTTTGCTTCCTCTCTCGTTTGGGTCTGTGTCAGCTCTGATATGTAGCACCGGGGAGTCGTTAGTTATCGTTTTGAACTATTATTTTAGTTATTGGAAATTGTTTTAATTAATTTTGGAGATGTCTCTAATTGTTAATTCTGGAGATGTTTAAACTGGTTAATATTTCCGCTGGTTGGTGATTTCTTTTATATAAATTATTTTGGAGATTTTTTTTTGGAATAAATGGTGTTTTTTTTTTAAAATGGTGAAAAATGTAGCGCCGTTCGAGGTGACTCTGATAATTGTCTATTTAGTTGTAATAGTAAAAGGGGGGTGTTACAAGCAGCCATGGGTTTGGTACCCACCTGGCTCGACAAACCTACCTCCTAGTCAGCCGTACCCCGGTGCAGTCAATACCTACCCAGCGGGTTCCTATATACAGACAAAGATGAATGTCGCCCAGGTTGAGCAGCCATGAATCAAATTCCAACTATCCGAAGCGCGTAGGCATCTGTACCAAGAACTGGCCTTGTTAACCCGGCCCAAGTAGTGCCTGGGCAGCCATGGACAGATGCTCCACCTTAGGTACTACCGCAACCAGGGGCGCAGGGTCCCCGAGATATGTAACACCCCAAAATAATTCAGTTATTTATTTAATTGATTATTAGGGTTTACGACATTTTAATTATAATTAAGTTAATTGATATGTTAACTTATTGGTTTAGGAGTTGGAATGCAAGTTTGAAGAGGTGTGGGTATTAAGCCCAAAGGCCCATAATCATTTTAGGCCCATAAGGTAATCAAAGTTACTTTGAAGACATAGAAGTCAAATTGAATTTGAAGACTTAGTCATCATATTTGACTAAGTGACTTAGTGTTGTTTCCTTTCATTTTTTTTTATCAAAGTAAGAAACAAAGAAAAGAGAGAAAAAGGAGAGAAGAGGAAGTAGCAAGAAGAAGAGAAAGGGAAGGGATTTTGTTGATTTTTCAAGAGGAATTGCTTGGATTAGGGCTTATTTTCTTCAAGGAATTCAAGGTAAGGGGGCTCTCCTAACCTATAATAGGGTTTGTGTTTTCAATATGTTAGAATAGGGTTTTAGGGGTTTTTGATGTGTTTGAATGAATTTTGTGGATTGAATATGAGAATTGATTGTTTGGTGATGTCTTTGAACTAATTTGGGTGTGGTTTTGGTGTTGTTTTGTTGAAATAAAAAGTTGTCAAAAATTGCACATTATGTGTTTGTGAAAATGTCTCAATGAGTTGGTGAAATTTTGTGTGAATCGGATATGAAATTTGATGATTGAATATAGTGATATTGATGTTGTTATTGGTGTTGAAATTGTGGTTGTTGAAGGTTAGAATTGGTGGTGAAGTTGAAGTTGGAATGGTTAGGTTTGGTGAAGTGTGGCTTGGTGTGGGTAGTGTGCTAGGCGCCAAAAAAATGTGATTTTTAGCCAACTTGGGCATGGGCCCAAGTGGCGAGGCAGAGGGCCCATGGTGGTGGGGCCCATTGCCGCACCTAGTGTTTGATGAGTACTAGTGGCCGTGCAAGGGTGTTTCCAAAAAATGTGTGTGGTTTGGGCGCGGGCATCGTGCCCAAATTGGTTGCTAAGCGTGTCCGGGTGCAGAGTGTCTAGGCGCCAAAACTGTGCAGTGTGCATGAAAAATGATTTTTTTCCAACTTTGGCATGGGCCCAAGTGGCGATCCAGGGCCCCAATGATGGTGGACCCTAGTGGCGCACCTAGTAGAGGGTTAGTAAAAGGGGCGGTTCAAGAGTTTGTCCAAAATGCACGAGTGGTTTGGGGCGCGGGCGCCGTGCCCAAGTTGGTTGCCAGAGCTGTTTGGAGCCATGTGTCTAGGCGCCAGAATCCTGTTTTTGTGATTTTTTGTCAATTTGGGCATGGGCCCAAGTGGCGTGTCAGGGCCCAAATTGTGGTGAGCCCTTGTGGAGCATCTAGGAGAGAGGAAGTACTAGAGCCGGGGCCAAGAGTGGTCCCTGGGTTCGCGGTGGTTTGGGCGCGGGCACCGTGCCCAAGTTGGTTGGTGCACGCTGCCTGGAGCCCTTGTGCTGGGCGCCAACTTTGTGTGTGCTGCCCAAATTTTGTGCCAAAGTGCAGGCGCCCTGGCAGCGTTGCTCAGGTGCGCCAGTGCTGTGTGCTGTATTCAAGGGAGCTGTCTGGCAGTTTTGCCAGTGATGTTGACTAGGTGTGGGGCCTAGTGTGTTGCCCGGGGCTGCCGGAGCTGCCGGAGTGCAGTTTTGCCGGATTTGCCGGTTTAGTGTGCCGGTGTGTACTGTTTGAGTTGTAAAACTCAAGTGTGGGTGTTTATCCACGGTTGGACTTATAATTTGTCAAAAATATCGGTGTGAGCCTTAGAGCTGTAAAGTGGAGTGGTGTTGGTGATTTTGGTGATGATAAAATAATTATTGGTGATAAAATAATTATTGGTGATGAAACAATTATTGGTGATGATGAGTGGTGCTGATTTTGGTGATTTTGGTGATGATAAAATAATTATTGGTGATAAAATAATTATTGGTGATGAAACAATTATTGGTGATGATGAGTGGTGCTGATTTTGGTGATTTTGGTGTGTGTTCTACATCGTTCATGGTGTCGCATAAATCATGTGCATTTTTGGTGATGAAGAGGCTGCGGTCTAGGCTTCGGCCACTTTGGTGATAAATGCCCTCAAGGCTTATTTTTAGGTGATGAATGGATCCACATGCATATGCCCTTGGTGTTGGGTTGCATTTGCATGCATATACATACGCATTTGGTGATGTTTATTGGTGTAGCTGAGTTATGTATTGTGAATTGTTGTGGTGTGCCGGTTTATGGTAGATTGGTGTTTTAATTGTGTTTTTCTCTATCATATTTGATTATCACATATTCTATTATATGTTAGAGACTCACCCTTCTGCTTTCGTGTTGCTTCTTATGTCGGCAACCTGCAGGTGATAGCGAGTGAAGGTTCTACCTTCCTTATTTCCGGTTTTTGGTGTCATGCTCTGATACGTAGCACCCGGGGGGCGAAACACTTTAGGAGTTGTATTTTGTACTGTTATTAGACAGTGTACTTTGGTGATGTATTATACATATGTATGAGATATGTATTTATTTCCGCTGCGAGTTGTATATCCGACTGTTATGTCATGACAGGTGTATTGTGAGGGTTCGTCCCGATTATGTGCTATGTATCGTACTACTTTATGTTGATGATTTCATTATGTGATGTTTGGTTTTTGAAACGACGAAAATGTGATATCTCCCTTGTGATGGTTGAGTTTTAAAAAGAAATTTTCCAACTCTGATTTTATTAATTAAAATGGTAGAATACGTAAGGGGGGTGTTACATTAGTGGTATCAGAGCAGTTCGGTCTGTGTGACCAAGTTGTTGAGTCTTGAGTCTTTTAATTCTCGAGTCTTGTTGCTCGTTCTAACTGATTTTGTTTCAGTGACTTGTTGAGATGGCTGGGAGGAATGATGCTGCTTTAGCTGCTGCTATGCAAGCAATGGCAGATGCTGTAGGTGCTGAGGGGAATGCTGCAGCTCGTGGTTTAGCTACGTTCCAAAGGGAGAACCCGCCTGTCTTCAAGGGGCGGTATGACCCTGATGGAGCTCTTGTGTGGCTGAAAGAGATAGAGAGGATCTTCCGAGTTATGGATTGCACTCCAGCTCAGAAGGTTCGATTCGGTGCTCACCAGTTAGCTGAGGAGGCTGATGATTGGTGGTTGGGAACTCTGCAGAGGCTTGAGGATGCCGGTGAGGAGCTCTCTTGGAATGTCTTCAAGAGAGAGTTTTTGAGGAAGTACTTCCCGGAGGATGTTCGGGGAAAGAAAGAGATGGAATTTCTGAACTTGACTCAGGGAAATAAGTCTGTATCTGAGTATGCAGCCAAGTTTGAGGAATTGGTTAAGTTCCACCCGCATTACAATGGTGCTGATGCTGAATTCTCTAAATGCATCAAATTTGAAAGTGGATTGAGGCATGATATTAAAAAGGCAATTAGCTACCAGAGGATCCGTAGGTTTGCTGATTTGGTGGATAGTTGCAGAATCTTTGAAGAGGATAGCAATACCTCTTATAAGATTGTGAAAGAGAAGAGGGGACAGTTTCAGAATCGTAGTAAACCTTATGATGTGTCCGGTGGGAAAGGTAAACAGAAAGCTGCTGTTGGTTCTGGCAAGAAACCAAGTGGGGGAGATGCTCCTGCTAATGTTGTGTGCTACAAGTGTGGTAGGCCTGGTCATAAGAGTTATGAGTGTAGTTTTGATGAGAGAAAGTCTTTCAAGTGTGGCAGAGGAGGTCACCTGGCTGCTGATTGTGACCGCAAGGATGTGGTTTGCTACAATTGTGGTGAGGTGGGTCACATTAGTACCAAATGCACTAAACCAAAGAAGGAGAAAGCAAGTGGAAAGGTGTTTGCTCTTGCTGGGTCAGAGGTGACCAATGAGATTTCAGGTACGTGCTTCATTGATGGTATTCCTCTGATTGCTATAGTTGATACTGGTGCTACACATTCATTTATTGCTGCGGTATGTGTTGAAAAGTTGCATCTTGAGTTGTCTTCCATGATGAGGGATATGGTTATCGATACTCCAGCTAAGGGTTCGGTAACTACTTCTCTTATGTGTGCTAAGTGTCCTTTGTCGGTTTTCGGCAAAGATTTTATTGTTGATCTGATTTGTCTTCCTTTGGTGGGGATGGATGTTATCTTGGGTATGGACTGGTTGGTGCATAACCATGTTCATATCAATTGTTGTGATCGGTCTGTTAGTTTCTCTTCTCCGGTGGAGGAAGAAACTGTCTTGTTGTCTGGGGGTCAGTTGATGAAAGCAATGAGGGGAGAAGCTCAGTTGTTTGCTGTGATGGAATCATTATCTGCTGAGAGTCAAGCAAAGATTGATGAGTTGCCGGTGGTACGGGAGTTTCCTGAGGTCTTTCCTGATGAGATTCCGGATGTACCACCAGAGAGGGAAGTGGAGTTTTCTATTGATCTGGTACCTGGCACTAGGCCTGCGTCAATGGCACCTTATAGAATGTCTGCATCGGAGTTGTCTGAGTTGAAGAAGCAGCTTGAGGAGTTGCTTGAAAAGAAGTTTGTGAGACCTAGTGTATCTCCGTGGGGTGCTCCGGTGTTGCTTGTGAAGAAGAAGGATGGGAGTATGAGGTTATGTGTTGATTATCGGCAATTGAACAAAGTGACAATTAAGAACAAGTATCCGCTTCCAAGAATTGATGACTTGATGGATCAATTGGTGGGTGCACAAGTGTTTAGCAAGATTGACTTGAGATCGGGTTATCATCAAATTAAAGTGAAAGATGAAGATATTCCGAAGACGGCTTTTAGGACTCGGTATGGTCACTATGAGTATTCGGTGATGCCTTTTGGTGTCACTAACGCTCCTGGGGTATTCATGGAATATATGAATCGTATTTTTCATGAGTATCTAGATCGGTTCGTTGTGGTGTTCATTGATGACATTTTGGTGTATTCAAAATCCGAAGAGGAGCATGCTGAGCACTTGAGGTTAGTGTTGGAGGTCTTGCGGGATCGGAAGTTGTATGCTAAATTGTCTAAGTGTGAATTTTGGTTGCGGGAAGTGAGTTTCCTTGGGCATATTATTTCCGGTGATGGGATTGCGGTAGATCCATCCAAAGTTGATGCGGTGTTGAAGTGGGAGACTCCGAAGTCGGTCACTGAGATTAGAAGTTTTCTTGGGTTAGCTGGTTATTATAGAAGATTTATTGAAGGCTTTTCGAAGTTGGCTCTTCCACTAACTCAGTTGACTTGTAAAGGAAAGGCGTTTGTGTGGGATGATCGGTGTGAGGAAAGTTTCAAAGAATTAAAGAAGAGGTTGACGACGTCTCCGATTTTGACGTTACCTAAACCAGAAGAATCCTTTGTTGTGTATTGTGATGCTTCGAAGATGGGTTTAGGAGGAGTTCTTATGCAGAATGGTAGGGTAGTTGCTTATGCTTCTCGGCAGTTGAGGATTCATGAGAAGAATTATCCTACACATGATTTGGAGTTGGCTGCGGTTGTGTTTGCATTGAAGATTTGGCGGCATTATCTTTATGGTTCTAGATTTGAAGTATTTAGTGATCATAAAGGTTTGCAATATTTATTTGATCAAAAGGAGCTGAATATGAGGCAGAGAAGGTGGTTAGAGTTGTTGAAAGACTATGACTTTAGCTTGAACTATCATCCGGGGAAAGCTAATGTTGTAGCCGATGCTTTGAGTAGAAAGAGTTTGCATATGTCTGCAATGATGATTAAGGAGTTGGAGTTGATTGAACAATTCAGAGACATGAGCTTAGTTTGTGAAGTATCTCCTCAGAGTATCAAATTGGGTATGTTAAAGATTAATAATGATTTTCTGGTTAGTATCAGAGAGGCACAGAAGTTGGATGTGAAGTTGGTAGACATGATGGGTGAAGTTGGACAAGCTGATGACAATGATTTCAGGTTGGATTCTCAAGGTGTGTTGAGGTTCCGTGATAGGATATGTATTCCTGATGATGTAGAGATGAAGAAAGCAATTCTTGAGGAGAGTCACAGAAGTAAATTGAGTATTCATCCCGGAGCTACAAAGATGTATCATGATTTGAAGAAATTGTTTTGGTGGCCTGGTATGAAGAAGGAGGTAGCTCAGTTTGTGTATGCCTGTTTGACATGTCAGAAGTCGAAGGTTGAGCATCAGAAGCCTGCAGGGTTGATGCAACCTTTGGAGATTCCTGAGTGGAAGTGGGATAGTATTTCCATGGATTTTGTGACGGGTTTGCCAAATACTTCGAGAGGATTTGATGCCATTTGGGTGATTGTTGACAGATTGACAAAGTCTGCTCACTTTTTACCGATTAACATTACTTATCCGGTTTCTAGGTTGGCAGAGATTTATATTCAGACGATAGTGAAGCTGCATGGTGTGCCTCTATGTATTGTGTCAGATAGAGATCCAAGATTCACTTCTGAATTTTGGAAAAGTTTGCAAGAGGCTTTGGGTTCGAAGTTGAGATTGAGTTCAGCTTATCACCCGCAGACTGATGGTCAGACGGAGAGGACTATTCAGTCACTTGAGGATCTGTTGAGAGCTTGTGTGCTTGAGCAGGGAGGTTCATGGGATGGACATCTTTCGTTGATTGAGTTCACTTACAATAACAGTTATCATGCTAGTATTGGAATGGCTCCTTTCGAAGCATTGTATGGTAGGAGGTGTAGGACTCCGGTGTGTTGGTATGAATCCGGAGAAAGTGTTGTACTTGGACCGGAGATTGTTCGTGAGACAACCGAGAAAGTGAAGCTGATTCGTGAAAAGATGAAAACTTCACAAAGTAGACAAAAGAGTTATCATGACAAGAGGAGGAAAGATTTGGAGTTTCAGGCTGGTGATCATGTGTTTCTGAGAGTTACACCTGTGACCGGTGTTGGTCGTGCCTTGAAGTCGAAGAAGTTGACTCCTCGTTTTATTGGACCATATCAGATTTTAGAGAAAGTTGGAAGAGTTGCTTATCGGGTGGCTTTGCCACCTAATCTTTCGAATCTTCATGATGTGTTTCATATTTCACAGTTGCGGAAGTATATTCCGGATCCATCTCACGTAATTCAAATGGATGATGTGCAAGTGAGAGAGAATCTCACTGTTGAGACTATGCCGGTGCGGAACGAAGATCGTGAGGTGAAAACTTTAAGAGGAAAAGAGATCCATTTGGTGAAGGTAGTTTGGTTAGGAGCTACCGGAGAGAGTATCACTTGGGAGTTGGAGACCAAGATGCGGGAAGCATACCAGGAGTTATTTGATTCAGGTATGTATTTCGAGGACGAAATATTCTAAGTGGGGGAGAGTTGTAACACCCCAAAATAATTCAGTTATTTATTTAATTGATTATTAGGGTTTACGACATTTTAATTATAATTAAGTTAATTGATATGTTAACTTATTGGTTTAGGAGTTGGAATGCAAGTTTGAAGAGGTGTGGGTATTAAGCCCAAAGGCCCATAATCATTTTAGGCCCATAAGGTAATCAAAGTTACTTTGAAGACATAGAAGTCAAATTGAATTTGAAGACTTAGTCATCATATTTGACTAAGTGACTTAGTGTTGTTTCCTTTCATTTTTTTTTATCAAAGTAAGAAACAAAGAAAAGAGAGAAAAAGGAGAGAAGAGGAAGTAGCAAGAAGAAGAGAAAGGGAAGGGATTTTGTTGATTTTTCAAGAGGAATTGCTTGGATTAGGGCTTATTTTCTTCAAGGAATTCAAGGTAAGGGGGCTCTCCTAACCTATAATAGGGTTTGTGTTTTCAATATGTTAGAATAGGGTTTTAGGGGTTTTTGATGTGTTTGAATGAATTTTGTGGATTGAATATGAGAATTGATTGTTTGGTGATGTCTTTGAACTAATTTGGGTGTGGTTTTGGTGTTGTTTTGTTGAAATAAAAAGTTGTCAAAAATTGCACATTATGTGTTTGTGAAAATGTCTCAATGAGTTGGTGAAATTTTGTGTGAATCGGATATGAAATTTGATGATTGAATATAGTGATATTGATGTTGTTATTGGTGTTGAAATTGTGGTTGTTGAAGGTTAGAATTGGTGGTGAAGTTGAAGTTGGAATGGTTAGGTTTGGTGAAGTGTGGCTTGGTGTGGGTAGTGTGCTAGGCGCCAAAAAAATGTGATTTTTAGCCAACTTGGGCATGGGCCCAAGTGGCGAGGCAGAGGGCCCATGGTGGTGGGGCCCATTGCCGCACCTAGTGTTTGATGAGTACTAGTGGCCGTGCAAGGGTGTTTCCAAAAAATGTGTGTGGTTTGGGCGCGGGCATCGTGCCCAAATTGGTTGCTAAGCGTGTCCGGGTGCAGAGTGTCTAGGCGCCAAAACTGTGCAGTGTGCATGAAAAATGATTTTTTTCCAACTTTGGCATGGGCCCAAGTGGCGATCCAGGGCCCCAATGATGGTGGACCCTAGTGGCGCACCTAGTAGAGGGTTAGTAAAAGGGGCGGTTCAAGAGTTTGTCCAAAATGCACGAGTGGTTTGGGGCGCGGGCGCCGTGCCCAAGTTGGTTGCCAGAGCTGTTTGGAGCCATGTGTCTAGGCGCCAGAATCCTGTTTTTGTGATTTTTTGTCAATTTGGGCATGGGCCCAAGTGGCGTGTCAGGGCCCAAATTGTGGTGAGCCCTTGTGGAGCATCTAGGAGAGAGGAAGTACTAGAGCCGGGGCCAAGAGTGGTCCCTGGGTTCGCGGTGGTTTGGGCGCGGGCACCGTGCCCAAGTTGGTTGGTGCACGCTGCCTGGAGCCCTTGTGCTGGGCGCCAACTTTGTGTGTGCTGCCCAAATTTTGTGCCAAAGTGCAGGCGCCCTGGCAGCGTTGCTCAGGTGCGCCAGTGCTGTGTGCTGTATTCAAGGGAGCTGTCTGGCAGTTTTGCCAGTGATGTTGACTAGGTGTGGGGCCTAGTGTGTTGCCCGGGGCTGCCGGAGCTGCCGGAGTGCAGTTTTGCCGGATTTGCCGGTTTAGTGTGCCGGTGTGTACTGTTTGAGTTGTAAAACTCAAGTGTGGGTGTTTATCCACGGTTGGACTTATAATTTGTCAAAAATATCGGTGTGAGCCTTAGAGCTGTAAAGTGGAGTGGTGTTGGTGATTTTGGTGATGATAAAATAATTATTGGTGATAAAATAATTATTGGTGATGAAACAATTATTGGTGATGATGAGTGGTGCTGATTTTGGTGATTTTGGTGATGATAAAATAATTATTGGTGATAAAATAATTATTGGTGATGAAACAATTATTGGTGATGATGAGTGGTGCTGATTTTGGTGATTTTGGTGTGTGTTCTACATCGTTCATGGTGTCGCATAAATCATGTGCATTTTTGGTGATGAAGAGGCTGCGGTCTAGGCTTCGGCCACTTTGGTGATAAATGCCCTCAAGGCTTATTTTTAGGTGATGAATGGATCCACATGCATATGCCCTTGGTGTTGGGTTGCATTTGCATGCATATACATACGCATTTGGTGATGTTTATTGGTGTAGCTGAGTTATGTATTGTGAATTGTTGTGGTGTGCCGGTTTATGGTAGATTGGTGTTTTAATTGTGTTTTTCTCTATCATATTTGATTATCACATATTCTATTATATGTTAGAGACTCACCCTTCTGCTTTCGTGTTGCTTCTTATGTCGGCAACCTGCAGGTGATAGCGAGTGAAGGTTCTACCTTCCTTATTTCCGGTTTTTGGTGTCATGCTCTGATACGTAGCACCCGGGGGGCGAAACACTTTAGGAGTTGTATTTTGTACTGTTATTAGACAGTGTACTTTGGTGATGTATTATACATATGTATGAGATATGTATTTATTTCCGCTGCGAGTTGTATATCCGACTGTTATGTCATGACAGGTGTATTGTGAGGGTTCGTCCCGATTATGTGCTATGTATCGTACTACTTTATGTTGATGATTTCATTATGTGATGTTTGGTTTTTGAAACGACGAAAATGTGATATCTCCCTTGTGATGGTTGAGTTTTAAAAAGAAATTTTCCAACTCTGATTTTATTAATTAAAATGGTAGAATACGTAAGGGGGGTGTTACAAGATACACTATGGCGACCAACGCCTCCACCTGGACCATCGGGGCCCTAACTCCTAGACCCTAATCTTATTGCTGACACCATTAAGAAGTTCTTTGGTGTTCAGTTAAAACCGCTCGACCGTCCAGTGTATAGGAAGCCTTACCCTGAGTGGGTGGACCGTTTGGTGCCTCTGCCCAGAGGATTCAAAACCCCTGATTTTGCCACGTTTTCTGGGGACGATGGCAAGTCTACTATGGAGCACATCGGCCGATTCACGACCCAATGCAGGAAAGGAAACCAGAACGAGTATCACAAGTTGCAGCTGTTCCCTTTGTCTTTGACAGGGACTGCCTTCTCGTGGTATTCCTCTCTCCCACCTGATTCTATACAGACCTGGGCAGACATGGAAAGGTGCTTCCATGACAGATTCTACTGGCCGCAGCCTGAAGTTACTGCAGCCGATCTCATGAACTTACGGTAGAAAGTGGACGAGGCAGTGACCGACTTCATTGAGAGATTCAGAAAGATGGCCGGAAAGTGCTCAGTACCTTTCCCAGTATCCCAACTTACTTTCATGGCCATCTCTGGAATGCACCCTCAATTGAGGGAAAAGCTTGTGGGACAAGCTTGCAGAGACCTCAGTGGCTTGGCTTCCAGGGCAGTTCAAGTGGAACAGTACGTCCAGGAGAGAGAGAGAGGAAGAGAGCCATTAGGGGCCGAGGGCCACAACTAGTATCAGTGGTGGATGCAGCCGAGGATTCAGACTATGATGAGTCAGCCGATTACACGACAGATGTAACGTCCTAAAATTTAATCAAATTATTTCGAAGTTGGATTGCCGTAGGATGATTGTAAGAATTGAAATTATGGGCGTAGTAGCTATGTTGAAAACGAGTTAGATGATAATCACGTGTTGTGGGCTAGTTAAAAATAGCATTGGGCTCCCTTCCTATGTGGATAAAGTCCCAAATAATTTAGCCCATTATGTTTCTCACTTATTATAAGTGGAGAGGGTTAATTTAGGGTTGAGAGAGAGAGGAATTTCGGATTAGAGCAGCCACCAAAGAGAGAGAAAAGAAGAGAGAAAACAATTCCCGTTTTTCTCAAACCTGTCACCGTAAAATTGCGATTCCGGTTTCGTTAACCGTTGGATCGTCTTCGTTTTTGGGCAGCAGGTTTGTAAGATATAGTTCTACACTTTCACCGTTCGGATCTTCGAAACGAGTTCTGAGGAGAGAGATATTGGCTTCGCACTGAAGCTGCAGTTTGGGGGAGTCGCCGTATTCGGAGATCGAGGAACGAGGCTAGGAGGGAGTTTGCGCCACCATAGTTGAGGTAAGGGTGGGCTTAACCTTGATAATGGGTTGATGATAATTATGTGTGGGTAGTCTAGGGTTTTGTTGAATTGTTCGTGTCGTTGCATATCGTGTTTTCGTTGAGATTGGTGCTTTGATGATTATTGCACGTTATTGTGATTTGTTTCGTTATTTGTTGTTGCGTGATTGTTGTATCACGATGATGGTGTTGTTATTGTTCGTGTTTTTGTTGTTGCTGTGCGTGGTTGATTGTTGTTGTCGCGTTGTCGAATTGTCGTTTTTGTTGTGGTGGTTGCGGTGTCGTTGCCGTTAGGGTTTGGTGTTTGGCAATTTAGCGATTCTGGACACAGGTTCGGTTTTTCTAAAACTGGCGCTGTTTGGTAGATCCAAAAATTATGAGATTGATTGCTTTTGAAAATAGACTTAACGCCGGTCGTTTTGGCACTGGTTTCGTCAAATTCGGAGTTGTATAGCTCGAGTTATAGGTGATACAAGTTAGGTTAAAATTCTGGAAACGATTTGGGTATAGATTCGGTATTTCGGTGACTGGGAACGTTGTATTGACCGAAAAATTATGTGGTTTATTTTTCTGGAAAATAGACTTAATGCTTGTTAATTTGGCACTGGTTTGGTTGCGTTTAGGGTTGTGTAGCTCGAGATATGAATTCCACAAGTTAGAGTAAGATTCTGGAAACAATCTGGACACAGGGTCAGTGTTTTGGTTACCACGTTTTCAAAAGAACTCCTTTTCGAACGAATCCAATTTCTTTGAAAACTAGACAAAATTTGCCCCAGTTTATGCACAAGTTTCATGCAGTTTGATTGAGTCTTGGTCACTTTGGAATTGCTTGAATTTGAAGGACAGAAACTGTCCTCTTTTGCAACTAGCCTGTGTGCTGTTCGAAAACTGTACCTATTGGACACTCTCCTTCAAAAACTGAACTTAGGGATGATAACCAGACCCACAGGGCTTTCCAACAAGTATTTATTTGTTGAAATCCGATGTCGTTTGCTATTTTAATTAATTCGCTGAAGTAGGTGCGATGTGCCTAGGCGCTGTGCGCCAGTCTTGTGCGTGGTGTGCGTGCGTTATGTCCGCGTTGTGGAGCCGTCTGGTGTTAATATTTCAGGTGCGGTGCTGGTATGCTCAGGAGAGTTTAGTGGTAGCTGTGATGCTACAACTTGGTGCTATTTTTGGTGAAATCATTTGTTTTGATTCTGGTGATATAGTATTTATTTTAAATACTTGTTATGGTGAGTTGGTGCATAATCATGGTGTCGCATTGTCATATGCATGTTTTGGTGATATAGGCTCTGCCTCTGGTGTTTATTGGTGATATGCCCGTCGTGGCTCATTTTGGTGATCGGTACCGCATGCATATGCCCACTGGAGGGGTTGCATATCATCCCATTGTCTATGAATGTTATAATTTTGGTGGTTCACTGTCAAATGGATTTTTCCTTTGGTATCTGGTGCTGTGATATGGTGTAATTGTATTGTGTTGCTGTAGTTACCTGATGCTAGCATATTTTTATCATCTGCTTATTATCTCTGTTAGACTCACCCCTTCTGCTTGGAATGTTGCTCTCATGCGGCAACGCTGCAGGTGATCGCTAGTGCTCGTGGAGGAATTGCTAGGTTTTGCTTCCTCTCTCGTTTGGTCTGTGTCAGCTCTGATATGTAGCACCGGGGAGTCGTTAGTTATCGTTTTGAACTATTATTTTAGTTATTGGAAATTGTTTTAATTAATTTTGGAGATGTCTTTAATTGTTAATTCTGGAGATGTTTAAACTGGTTAATATTTCCGCTGCTTGGTGATTTCTTTTATATAAATTATTTTGGAGATTTTTTTTGGTTTAAAATGGTGAAAAATGTAGCGCCCTTCGAGGTGACTCTGATAATTGTCTATTTAATTGTAATAGTAAAAGGGGGGTGTTACATTAGTGGTATCAGAGCAGTTCGGTCTGTCCGGCCAAGTTGTCGAGTCGTCGAGTCGAGTAACACTTGAGTAATTGTTACTCGTTTCTGGTTATAGTTTCTGTTGCAGTGTTAGGTTGAGATGGCAGGACGGAACGATGCTGCACTCGCTGCTGCTTTGCAGGCTGTGGCTCAAGCTGTGGAGAATAACCCATGTGCTGCTGGTGATGCTGGGTCGCGCAGTTTGGCTACGTTTCAGAGGGAGAATCCTCCTACCTTTAAGGGCAAGTATAACCCTGATGGTGCTTTGGCGTGGCTGAAAGAGATGGAGAGAATCTTTCGTGTTATGGATTGCTCTGAGGCGCAGAAAGTCAGGTATGGTACTCATATGCTGGCAGAGGAGGCTGATGACTGGTGGTTGGAGGTGAGGCAGAGGTTGGCGACTGTGAATGAAGAGGTCACTTGGGCTGCGTTCGGCAGAGAATTTCTGAGAAAGTATTATCCTGAAGATGTCCGTGGGAAGAAAGAGATTGAGTTTCTGGAGCTGAAGCAGGGTAATATGTCGGTGACTGAGTATGCTGCCAAGTTCATTGAATTGGCGAAGTTCTATCCACATTATGGTGAGGCTGGTGCTGAATTCTCCAAATGCATCAAGTTTGAAAATGGGTTGCGGGCCGTATAGAATGTCTGCATCTGAATTGTCAGAACTGAAGAAGCAACTCGAGGATCTGCTTGAAAAGAAATTTGTGAGGCCAAGTGTGTCGCCGTGGGGAGCTCCAGTGTTGTTGGTGAAAAAGAAAGATGGTAGTATGAGGTTGTGCGTAGACTATCGGCAGCTGAATAAGGTGACTATTAAGAACAAGTATCCGCTTCCAAGGATTGATGACTTAATGGATCAGTTGGTGGGTGCTCAGGTGTTCAGTAAAATAGATTTGAGATCGGGTTATCATCAGATCAAGGTGAAAGACGAAGACATTCAGAAGACAGCTTTCAGAACCCGTTATGGGCATTATGAGTATTCCGTGATGCCTTTCGGTGTGACTAATGCGCCGGGAGTGTTCATGGAGTACATGAATCGTATCTTTCGTGAGTATCTGGATCGGTTTGTGGTGGTATTCATTGACGACATCCTAATTTATTCTAAGTCAGAAGAGGAGCATGCAGAACATCTGAGATTGGTATTGGAAATTCTGAGGGACAGGAAATTATATGCGAAGCTGTCTAAGTGTGAGTTTTGGTTGAAAGAGGTTAGCTTTCTGGGTAATGTTATTTTGGGGAATGGAATTGCCGTGGATCCGTCTAAGGTTGATGCCGTGTTACAATGGGAGTCTCCGAAGTCAGTTACTGAGATTAGAAGTTTTCTGGGTCTGGCAGGTTACTATAGGAGGTTTATAGAAGGATTTTCGAAGTTGGCACTTCCGTTGACTCAGTTGACTTGCAAGGGTAAAGCTTTCATCTGGGATGACTGTTGTGAAGAGAGCTTCAAAGAATTGAAGAAGAGGTTGACGACGTCTCCTGTTCTGACGTTGCCTAATCCGGAAGAGTCGTTTGTGGTGTATTGTGATGCTTCCAAGATGGGGTTGGGAGGTGTGCTTATGCCGAATGGTAAGGTAGTTGCCTATGCGTCGAGACATTTGAGGACTCATGAGAAGAACTACCCTACCCATGATTTAGAACTTGCTGCAGTTGTGTTCGCGTTGAAAATTTGGAGACATTATCTGTATGGTTCGAGGTTTGAGGTGTTCAGTGATCATAAGGGTTTGCAGTATCTGTTTGATCAGAAAGAGTTGAATATGAGACAGCGCAGATGGTTGGAGTTGCTGAAAGACTATGACTTTAGCTTGAACTATCATCCGGGAAAGGCTAATGTGGTAGCTGACGCTTTAAGTCGAAAGACGTTGCATATGTCAGCAATGATGGTTAGAGAACTCGAATTAATTGAGCAGTTCAGGGATATGAGTTTGGTTTGTGAAGTGACGCCTCAGAGTGTCAGATTGGGGATGTTGAAGATTGATAATGAATTCATGGCTAGCATTCGAGAAGCTCAGAAGTTAGACGTTAAATTAGTTGACCTGATGGTTGGGATTGATCAATCCGAGATTAAAGACTTTGAGTTGGATGCGCAGAATGTATTGAAGTACCGTGGGAGAATCTGCATTCCTGATGATGAGGAGATGAAAAGAGCAATTTTAGAAGAAGGTCATAGGAGTAAGTTGAGTATCCATCCGGGAGCTACAAAGATGTATCAGGATCTGAAGAAGATGTTTTGGTGGCCTGGTATGAAGCGTGATGTGGCGCAGTTTGTGTATTCCTGCTTGACTTGTCAGAAATCGAAGGTTGAGCATCAGAAGCCTGCTGGGTTGATGCAACCGTTGGAGATTCCGGAATGGAAGTGGGATAGTATTTCTATGGATTTCGTGATAGGGTTACCTAATACTGTGAGGGGGCACGATTCGATTTGGGTGATTGTGGATAGATTGACGAAGTCTGCTCATTTTATTCCTATCAATATCACGTATCCGGTGTCGAGATTGGCAGAGATTTATATTCAGGTGATTGTGAAGTTGCATGGTGTTCCTTTGTGCATTGTGTCTGACAGAGATCCTAGGTTCACTTATGATTTCTGGAAGAGTTTGCAAGAAGCGTTGGGTTCTAAATTGAGGTTGAGTTCAGCTTATCATCCTCAAACTGATGGGCAGACAGAGAGGACCATTCAGTCGTTGGAAGACTTGTTGAGATCTTGTGTTCTTGAGCAGGGAGGTGCGTGGGATACTCACCTTCCGTTGATCGAGTTTACTTACAACAATAGTTACCATTCTAGCATCGGGATGGCACCGTTCGAGGCATTGTATGGTCGGAGATGTAGGACTCCGTTGTGTTGGCATGAATCTGGGGAGAGTATTGTTCTTGGACCCGAGGTTGTTCGAGAGACTACTGAAAATGTGAAATTGATCCGTGAGAAAATGAAAGCGTCGCAGAGTAGACAGAAGAGCTATCATGATAAGAGAAGGAAGGATTTAGAATTCCAAGCTGGTGATCATGTGTTTTTGAGAGTCACGCCTATGGCTGGTGTTGGTCGTGCATTGAAGACAAAGAAGTTGACTCCTCGTTTCATTGGACCGTATCAGATCACTGAGAGAATTGGTAATGTTGCTTATAGGGTGGCCTTGCCGCCTAATCTTTCGAATTTGCACGATGTATTTCATGTGTCGCAACTTCGGAAGTATATTTCGGATCCGTCCCATGTGATTCCGATGGATGATGTGCATGTGCGGGATAATCTCACTGTGGAGACAATGCCTGTGCGAATTGAAGATCGTGAAGTGAAGACTTTACGTGGCAAAGAGATAAACCTGGTAAAAGTGGTCTGGTTAGGAGCTGCTGGTGAAAGCATGACATGGGAGTTGGAGAGCAAGATGCGAGAGTCCTATCCGGAGCTGTTTGAGTCAGGTATGTTTTCGAGAACGAAAATATTCTAAGTGGGGGAGAGTTGTAACGCCCTAAAATTTAATCAAATTATTTCGAAGTTGGATTGCCGTAGGATGATTGTAAGAATTGAAATTATGGACGTAGTAGCTATGTTGAAAACGAGTTAGATGATAATCACGTGTTGTGGGCTAGTTAAAAATAGCATTGGGCTCCCTTCCTATGTGGATAAAGTCCCAAATAATTTAGCCCATTATGTTTCTCACTTATTATAAGTGGAGAGGATTAATTTAGGGTTGAGAGAGAGAGGAATTTCGGATTAGAGCAGCCACCAAAGAGAGAGAAAAGAAGAGAGAAAACAATTCCCGTTTTACTCAAACCTGTCACCGTAAAATTGCGATTCCGGTTTCGTTAACCGATGGATCGTCTTCGTTTTTGGGCAGCAGGTTCGTAAGATATAGTTCTACACTTTCACCGTTCGGATCTTCGAAACGAGTTCTGAGGAGAGAGATATTGGCTTCGCACTGAAGCTGCAGTTTGGGGGAGTCGCCGTATTCGGAGATCGAGGAACGAGGCTAGGAGGGAGTTTGCGCCACCATAGTTGAGGTAAGGGTGGGCTTAACCTTGATAATGGGTTGATGATAATTATGTGTGGGTAGTCTAGGGTTTTGTTGAATTGTTCGTGTCGTTGCATATCGTGTTTTCGTTGAGATTGGTGCTTTGATGATTATTGCACGTTATTGTGATTTGTTTCGTTATTTGTTGTTGCATGATTGTTGTATCACGATGATGGTGTTGTTATTGTTCGTGTTTTTGTTGTTGCTGTGCGTGGTTGATTGTTGTTGTCGCGTTGTCGAATTGTCGTTTTTGTTGTGGTGGTTGCGGTGTCGTTGCCGTTAGGGTTTGGTGTTTGGCAATTTAGCGATTCTGGACACAGGTTCGGTTTTTCTAAAACTGGCGCTGTTTGGTAGATCCAGAAATTATGAGGTTGATTGTTTCTGAAAATAGACTTAACGCCGGTCGTTTTTGGCACTGGTTTCGTCAAATTCGGAGTTGTATAGCTCGAGTTATAGGTGATACAAGTTAGGTTAAAATTCTGGAAACGATTTGGGTATAGATTCGGTATTTCGGTGACTGGGAACGTTGTATTGACCGAAAAATTATGTGGTTTATTTTTCTGGAAAATAGACTTAATGCTTGTTAATTTGGCACTGGTTTGGTTGCGTTTAGAGTTGTGTAGCTCGACATATGAATTCCACAAGTTAGAGTAAGATTCTGGAAACAATCTGGACATAGGGTCAGTGTTTTGGTTACCACGTTTTCAAAAGAACTCCTTTTCGAACGAATCTAATTTCTTTGAAAACTAGACAAAATTTGCCCCAGTTTATGCACAAGTTTCATGCAGTTTGATTGAGTCTTGGTCACTTTGGAATTGCTTGAATTTGAAGGACAGAAACTGTCCTCTTTTGCAACTAGCCTGTGTGCTGTTCGAAAACTGTACCTATTGGACACTCTCCTTCAAAAACTGAACTTAGGGATGATAACCAGACCCACAGGGCTTTCCAACAAGTATTTATTTGTTGAAATCCGATGTCGTTTGCTATTTTAATTAATTCGCTGAAGTAGGTGCGATGTGCCTAGGCGCTGTGCGCCAGTCTTGTGCGTGGTGTGCGTGCGTTATGTCCGCGTTGTGGAGCCGTCTGGTGTTAATATTTCAGGTGCGGTGCTGGTATGCTCAGGAGAGTTTAGTGGTAGCTGTGATGCTACAACTTGGTGCTATTTTTGGTGAAATCATTTGTTTTGATTCTGGTGATATAGTATTTATTTTAAATACTTGTTATGGTGAGTTGGTGCATAATCATGGTGTCGCATTGTCATATGCATGTTTTGGTGATATAGGCTCTGCCTCTGGTGTTTATTGGTGATATGCCCGTCGTGGCTCATTTTGGTGATCGGTACCGCATGCATATGCCCACTGGAGGGGTTGCATATCAACCCATTGTCTATGAATGTTATAATTTTGGTGGTTCACTGTCAAATGGATTTTTCCTTTGGTATCTGGTGCTGTGAGATGGTGTAATTGTATTGTGTTGCTGTAGTTACCTGATGCTAGCATATTTTTATCATCTGCTTATTATCTCTGTTAGACTCACCCCTTCTGCTTGGAATGTTGCTCTCATGCGGCAACGCTGCAGGTGATCGCTAGTGCTCGTGGAGGAATTGCTAGGTTTTGCTTCCTCTCTCGTTTGGGTCTGTGTCAGCTCTGATATGTAGCACCGGGGAGTCGTTAGTTATCGTTTTGAACTATTATTTTAGTTATTGGAAATTGTTTTAATTAATTTTGGAGATGTCTTTAATTGTTAATTCTGGAGATGTTTAAACTGGTTAATATTCCCGCTGCTTGGTGATTTCTTTTATATAAATTATTTTGGAGATTTTTTTTGGTTTAAAATGGTGAAAAATGTAGCGCCCTTCGAGGTGACTCTGATAATTGTCTATTTAATTGTAATAGTAAAAGGGGGGGTGTTACAACAGACATCTTAGTGGCTGAGATAGTTAAGGGGGAGGCCTACCTCTGTCCAACTCTTAAGCCTGCCAAGGGTAAGGGGAAGGACGAGGAAAGGGTTGAATATTCCTTTGACATCTCTAAGGCTGACCAAATCTTTGACTACCTCCTTAAGGACAAGTAGATCAAACTCCTTGACGGCCAAAAGATTCCCCCTCTTGAGGAAATACAGGGGAAGAAATACTGCAAGTGGCATAATTCCTTCAATCACGTCACTTTGAATTGTATTATCTTCCTCCGAGTCATTTAGGAGGCCATTAGAAAGGGGAGATTCAAAATGGCCGACAAAGGGGCATCAGAGATGATTGTCGACACTGACCCTTTCCCCAACATGAATGTCAATATGGTCTCCTTCTCGGGGAGTGACCGCGGGAAAGGGAAGAAGAAGTATGTGTGGGTCCCGAAGGGAGAGATTTCCCTAGAAAGGGAGACATCCGTGTTCGACCGTTTGGGCTCACCGCCCCGGGGATCCACAGTGGCAGAACGAATGGCCTTGCTACAAGAAAAATTGCAGATGGGGGCGCCGAGTCAGCCTCAGAGACCTCAGAAAAAACTTCCTAAGCTAGGGAGGCTTGTCCACGAGCTCAGGGAGTTGCATTTGTCCAAACTCAACCCCGAAAGACAGATGCCCAAGACCAGGGACCTGAGGGAAAGACTCGAACCCGTCCCACATGGGAAGCATGGTAGGCCCGCCGATGACTCCATCGAGCAAGCCACCCTACCAACTCCAGACGGGGGAATTCGCTCCAAAGAAGAAAGAAGGGTGGCACAAGTCACCGAAACCCAAAGCTCAACTTCGGTAGACATCACGGTCATTAATGACCGAGAGCTAAGAGCCACAAGGACAGTCAAAACTCCAGCCGGCGTACCGCAGGACCAATGGATGACTCCAGCGGTTGTTGAGATGCCAGCCCCCAAAGTGGCCTCCAAATCTCGCTCGCAGAAGAGGAGGTTACAGAGGGCTAGAGCTTTCAACAGGATGAAGGAAACTCTCTAGATGCTCACCTCCGATAGGGATGGGAATACCCAGACCATCTCCGCCACATCCGTTGCTACGGCGTTGGAACAGGCCTTCCCAAAACCAGCCGAGGACACAGCTCCAGAGCTGCTTCCCGAACCGGCTGTCCCCGAGCCATCTGTTGATCACGAGGGAGGAGACCAAGCAATGGTGGGCATGGTGGGTTCACCCCATAGTCCACTCACAAGGGTGGTGATAGAATGCCTTTACGGACCTCATAGTCCCGAGAGGTCCCACCAGTCAGTGAGCCTCGAGGTGGGGGTGCGATGACAGAGCTAGAGTTGCAAGAAGATGACCTCCTGGGGGAAGAAGAGGAACACCCTTTCGGTCCCCGAGATTTCGACGGGAATTCCATGACTGAGTCAATACTAGACGACTTGATGGACAAGGCCGATGGAGAATTCTACGCAGACATAGAAATGGTAGGCCTCCTTCCACCAGAGTTTTGGGGAACCAGGGATCAGCCAAGGGCCCTCGAAAGAGATTTCTTCGCCGAGGAGGCCGAATGGGTCGCCTTGACGGAAGCCGAGGGACCAATCACAAAAGGCATGCTATTTGAGAAGCCAACTGCAGACATGACCAGACACCTGAACCCTTTGTACATCAAAGCCCAACTCAATGGGAAGTTGTTAAATAGGGTCTTCGTGGATGGTGGTGTTGTACTGAACATCATGCCACTATCTACAATGAAGAGGTTAGGGAAGAACGCCGAGGACCTGATTCCTACTACCATGACCATGACCAGTTTCATGGGCCACCCCTCTCATGCGTTGGGAGTGTTGGTGGCCGACGTAACGGTTGGGTCAAAGGTAACTCGATCGGTATTCTTCGTCATCAAAGGAAAACCCTCGTACACGGTGATCCTGGGGAGAGATTGGATCCACACAAGTGAATGAGTTCCTTCCACTCTGCACCAAAAACTCAGGATATGGGTGGAAAACAAAGTGGAGATAGTGGAGGCCGATCGTAATCCTTTCCCAGCGGAGATAAAGATGTTCGAGGCTGTGTTCTACTCCCCCAACCTGCGTCCTGTTTCCATCCCGGGGGACTAACAAGAGGGCGGTATTGAGTCATGTGACTGGACCAATAAGGGCTTTGAATTCAAAATATTGGCCGACCCACGGCCTAACAATGAGAGTAATGGTTAGTCTTGCTTCGGAGGTACAGAGCCTGTTGGACCGATTGTACCTATTTCAAATAGTCCGACATTGAAGAGGCTATGTTTGGTGTTGTGTATGAAGAGGATGAAAGCTCAGAAACTCCTCCTTTGGAGGTTTCGGATGACCTTGGCGGCAAGATGTTGGCCGAACCCCCCTACATAGAGCCCATCCAGAGGAAGATACCTACCTTTGAAGCTCAAGTCCCCCTGGTCGAGGTAAATTTGGGAACCGAGAGTGAACCAAGGATGACTAAAGTTAGCGGTAAGCTCCAACTGCAACAACGTGATTAGATGGTAGCCTTGATACGGCACTACCGTGGACTACCATGAGATGACAGGCCTTGATAGAGCCTTGGTGGAGCATAGGTTACCCATTAAGGAAGGTTGCAAGCCCCACAGGCAGCCACCGAGGAGGTTCAACCCACAACTAATGCCGCAGATCAAAGCCGAAGTGGAAAGACTCATGAAGGCAGGGTTCATCAGAATTGCCAGGTACGTAGAATGGTTGTCTAATATAGTCCCGTGATAAAAAAGAATGGCTAGGTCAGAGTCTGTATTGATTATAGAAACCTGAACTTGGCCACTCCGAAAGATGAGTACGGTATGCTTGTGGCCGATATGATCATCGATGCTACGGCAAACAATGCCATCTTGACTTTTATGGACGGCTATTCTGGTTACAACCAGATTTATGTGGTTGAGGCTGACACCCATAAGACTGCCTTTAGGTGCCCAGGCGCCTTAGGTTTCTATGAGTGGCTCGTGATGCCTTTTGGCCTCAAGAATGCTGGGGCAACGTACCAAAGGGAAATGAATGCCATCTTCCATGACCTTATTGGTGAAAACATGGAGGTGTACATTGACGATGTGGTGGTCAAATCCAAGAGCTTCGAAGCCCACCTGATGGATCTCGAACAAGCTCTGAAACGGATGAGACTCCACAATCTCAAGATGCATCCTACTAAATGTGCCTTTGGTGTGTCTGCAGGTAACTTCTTGGGGTTTCTGGTGCATAACCAAGGCATTGAAGTGGACAAAAACAAAGCTCGAGCTATCCTAGAGGCGAGACCTCCTAGAACAAAGAAAGAAATGCAGAGTTTGTTGGGCAAGATCAACTTCCTAAGGAGATTCATCGCCAACTCGGCAGGGAAGCTTAAAGCCTTCTCGCCGTTGCTACGAATGAAGAATGACGAGGAAATGATTTGGGGAGCCAAACAACAGGAATCCTTCGACCAAGTCAAGGCTGCCTTGACCAACCCCCTTGTCCTGGTACCTCCGCAGCCTGAGAGACCTCTGAAGTTATACATTACGGCCGAAGACCGAGCTATCGGCTGCTTGTTGGCTCAAGATGATGATAATGGCGCCGAGCGTGCTATATATTATCTCAGTAGGATCCTCAATGATGCCGAGACTAGATACTCTCCTATCGACAAAACTTTGTTTATCCTTGTTTAATGCTTGTACAAAACTTGAATACTATCTTTTACCTAAGGAAGTTTTGGTTGTATGCAACGTTGACATTATTTGATATCTTCTTAATAGGTCGGTCTTACAAGGAAGACTCGTTAAGTGGGCCATTAAGTTGAACGCGTTTGCTTTAACTTATGTACCTTTGAGAGCCGTAAAAGGCCAAGCCTTGGCAGACTTTTTGGCTCAGCACCCATGTGTAGAAGTGCATGATGCTCCGGCCGAAGCTGCTTATTACTTGGGCCTTAAGCCCTGGGTCCTCATGTTCGATGGCTCTAGCACCCAGACGGGGGCAGGGGTAGGGATAGTAATCACCAGCCCTTGCAGCCAGACATGGAGGTTCATGTGCCGGATAGGGGACCAAGCCTCCAATAATCAGGCCGAGTATGAGGCTTTGATCATGGGGCTTGATATCTAGGTCGGCATGAAAGCTCACTACGTGGAGATAAGGGGTGACTCACAACTGGTGATCAAACAAATCACCGGGGAATACCAGTGTTACAATACTAAGATCAAAGAGCTAAAGGCCTCAGCGCACGATTTGCTGAAGTTGTTTGCCGATGTCGTCATCCTGTATGTCCCCAAGAGTGAGAACCAGGAAGCGAATGACTTGGCCCAACAAGCCTCGGGATACAAGGAACGGATGGTCAAGGTACTGCAACAGAGCACTAGGGCCCCCGCCAAGGAGGACCCCGCCGATACCCGGATTGGGGTGTTGACGAGGTACCTCTGTTACCCAACGGCTGATACTGACTTCAAGGTCAAACAAAGGCCATTGAAGTATATCTTGATAGGGGACGACCGATACAAAAGAAGTGCCAATGGGGTACTGTTAAAGTGTCTCAAGATGAAAGACACTTATATGGTAATGGCACAGATCCACGCAGGAATTTGTGGTGCTCACAGGTCTGGCCCCATCATGAAATGGCTCATCTACAGGCACAGATATTCTTGGCTGACAATCACGGCCAATTGCTTCCAATTTTCCAAAGGATGCGAGGCTTGTTAGCTGCATGGACCAATCCAAAGGGTGCCGATTACTTCACCAAGTGGGTGGAAGCTATGCCATTAGGAAACGTTGATCAGGCTGCGGTGATCAGATTCATCGAGAACCAAATCATTTTCAGGTTTGGAATCCCTGAGACCATCACGGCCGATCAAGGTACAATGTTCACCGGGGAACAGGTGGTAGCCTTTGCCCAAGAATACGACATTAAGATGAGACATTCGTCTCTTTATTATGCCCAAGCCAATGGACAAGCGGAGGCCACCAACAAGATCATTATCGAACTCATCAAAAAGAACATAGAAGACAAGCCTCGGCGGTGGCACGAGGCCCTTAATGAGGTCTCGTGGGCTATGAGAAATTCCAAGTCTACGGCCACGGGGGCGACTCCTTATCGTTTGGTCTATGGGCAAGAAGCTGTGCTTCCTCTGGAGATCAGTGTAGCCTCGTCGAGAGTGGCACGACAGCACTCCCTTAGTATGGATGAGTACCAGCAAGCCATGTTGATGGAGCTGGACTCGGTGGACGATGACAGGCTGGCTGCCCTCAGCAGAACAGAGATGAATAAAGCTAAAACGGCCCGAGCCTACAACAAACATGTTAAACAAAAGAAGTTTATTGAAGGGGATCTCGTATGGAAGGCCATTTTGCCACTAGGGAGGAAAGACCCCCAGTTGGGCGAGTGATCCCCGAATTGGGACAGGCCCTACATCGGCAGCGAAGTGTACCACGGTGGATCATATCGTCTAATCACTCTAGACGGAGGAGAATTTGAAACGAAAATTAATGGCAAATATCTCAAAGCATATTATCCTAGTCTATGGGAAAGTATGCAAGGAATTGAAAGATGGATTTAAAGAAATATCAGAAAATATTGTCAGGGTGGCTCGCCACACACCGGCGGCCCAGTGATAATGAAAGATACACAAGAAATAGAATGATAGATCTTCCCCCTCTAAGTCGGGTTGTCAGCGTCACCCACAACCTCCGCAGGCTCAGGATTAGCAACACCAGGGTCAGCAGCAGGGGCACCCTCCAGGCGAAGGTGAAAGTTCTCCCATGAAGCGGCGGCCAATTGCATTCCATTTTGGCCGCGATCTCAGTCAAAAATGGCAGTGTCCCACTGAGGATTGGATTCCTGAATACGTCGGCCCAAGGGTTTGCTTCAGTGAAAGACACCAGACTGCTCCGCCGAGATCTGCTCTAGTCGTCCGGTGGCCACCCCATGACGGGCACGCAGAACCTCGAGATCATGCTGAAGCTGTGTCAGTAAAACCCCAATCTCCCCAATGCGGCGTCTACCGGTCTCCTCCTCAATCAATGCTAATTGAGGCACCATCACTTTCTCTTCATAACCGGAAAGGAGCGTATTGTGCTTGGCCTGCAGGGTGTTTAGGCGATCCAATGCTTCCTGAGCAGTAGCTTGGATGGCGCTGGCCGCCAAATAGGCCTGAGAAATTGCTGGGAGACTATAGGCTATGTCCTAAAGGGCTCTCTGTTGTTGCTCCGACAGGCCTTCTTGGGAGGTCAGCCTGAAGATCAGAGATCGGAGGTCCATAAGTTGAGAGGTGTTGGTAGGGATGCCACCACGAAGAGCCGCCTCTAACTTCTGTGACTCCTCGGAAGTAAGAGGGTGAACCCGAAGTTGGCGTCAAGCAGCGAAGTGTTGAGCCACCTCAACATCCACCACTGGTTGAGGACCTATTTGGGGGTTGGAAGGAAGGACTGGAGACGGATCTAGGAGAGGGGGATCCATGACCAAGGGAGCGGCCACCTGCAGCGATATAGGGAAGCAACGTTAAGACAAACCCTAACAGCCAACAAAATGCAAGGGGGAGACCGCGGAAGATACCTTAGGATTCTTGGAAGAGCGAAGAGTAGCGACTGCCACCACAACACCTATTTTCGCCGCCGATTCCGAATGGGCCTTCATCATCTGACGCGTGGGGGGCCACCGAAATGTTACGGGGCCGTCGTCGTCTTCGATGACAGGTGCTACATAGGCACGTGGGATGATGAGAGGAGAAAAGAGCAAATCGAAAAATAGATGGGACAGAGGGGATCTTGACATAGTGGACCCTCACAAACCAGTTTCGAAAGTCAACAGTGGGCATAGCCAATGCGTTCGAAGGTAGCGAAACCATCAAGAACCTCAAAAGGGGTAGCCGCACCGTGACACCACCTGGAACAACCGCAAGGAGATCCCTCAGAGAAGCCTTTGGAGGAGGGTTTGCCGGGGGCAGGGTGGAGGACGACGAGCTGGAAGTCAAACTGGCCTGGCTGTCGGTGCCGCGATAACTATACTCTTGGTTTTGGGAGTCAGAATAAGAGGCCATGCTAAAGAAAACGAAGGAACTTTTGTCGCACAGGGATGGTGATGAAACGTTTCGAAGAAGCTGTTGAGGGAGTGGCAAGAAGTTTCGAAAGAATGCAAGTAGTCGTGCGGGGTGATGACGAGAGCTATTTATAGCCTCGAGAGAAATCTCAATCGGCGTGTCCTAAGGAATTGTCACGCAGTCGTTTCGATTCGTACGAAGCGCCAAGTGTCACGTAGCAGCAGTTGTGTCCCCCCTCTAACCGTCACCTCAAATCATTTCAAGGGTTTTCGTACCGTCGATCACGTCCTCAAGGCCGCAGGACAGCACAAAAAGGGGGGCAATTGTTAACCCCAAAAAATAAGTAAGTCGTAGGCCGAGGGCTAAGAGAGGAGAAAGGGAATTATGGTGTGAAGGCGAGCCACACGACAAGGGCAGAAAAGGTATTTTCCAGAAAGAGTGAAACCAAAAAGAGGTCATCGGGGCTCACTAAATGACAGAAACCCCCCCGAGGGAGGGCTACGCCCGAGGGCTAGTGAGCCAAGCCGAGGGAAAGTAATTGCCCCAGCCTATAGAGTGCCAAGGCCTAGGTGACTGGGACGCCTGAACCATTACCTAAAATGGGCCAGGGCAGTCGAGCCACCATACGGCCGAGGCAAGGCGGGCGTTGCTTGGAAGGCAAGACACGGCACGAAGACAGAACGTGGGAACGGTTGAAGTTTAAGCGGAAGAGCGAGGCCGGAAAACACGGAGCAACAAGCACTTACCCCACTAACCGTGCCAATGGGATCGTGGGCAGTTATTCCACTTTGTTGAGGGCCTATGAAGCGATGAGAGCCGTTGATCTTAGATCAATCCAACGACAGGCAAATGTTGGCTAGCATAGTGGCCGACGAGGGCCTGTGTATATATACAGCAATAGAGTGAAATGTAAAGGACAGACACCAATCAATCAAACTCTATGTTTATTTCAATTTATCTTCCTTTATCGCATTTACTTTACTTTACTTTATGCATTAGCCGTAGTATAATGCAACACTCGCGTCCCATCTCACCTTGCTTGACCCTTTCTAGAGGAGTCAAGAAACCCATAGTTGAGGAGCAGAGTTCCCTCCTCGATGCAATTGCTTGAACAAAAGAGGAAACAAAGACTGTCCAAACCTCTGGCCGACACCACGGCTAGGACCTTAGAGTTTGACTACAACACATCCAAAGAAGATACTTCAATCTCTCAGGCTTCTTGGACTCCAACTTGATACCTTGGGCCCTAAAATGCGCCACTCAAACAAGAGAATCCATGAGCACACTGCCTACCCAATTATAAATAGAAGTCCAAACTGATCGAGAGCACTTGCACAGGAAAAATAAGTGAAAAATAGACTCATCCTGCTCGAAACAAAAAGGACAACACGATTCATGAGGGTCCTTAATGATTCCCTTAGAAATACGAGCATCACGGGTTGGAAGCTTTCCCAACAACAATCTCCATTCGAAAACCCCCACCTTGGTGGGAATCGAAAGCTTCCACAAATCATCTAAAGCATTTTGAGTGTCGCTGTCCAACCTAACATGATTCAAAATATTCAACAACAGAGCATAACAGGATTTAACTGTAAACCCATGGATATTATCAAGCCTCCACTGCCATTTATCTTGCTCAGAATCATCAGGATGGAAAGAATGTAAAATGTCTGGAAGAAGATCAAATTCAGCCCTCTCCTCCCCTGTCAAAGCACGATCCCAAATGAAATTTCAACGCCAAGTGCTACCAACCCAATGGTCATGATCGCTGATGCAACCGTTTTTAAAATTTGCCAGAAGGAAGAGGCTAGGAAACAAGTCCTTAAAAGTATCAGCACTAGCCCACTTATGCAACCAAAAAGAAATCAAATTCCCCTACCCAACACGGGTCTGAGACCAGAAACAAAGGCACCCTTCGACGGAGGCATACCGTCTTCCAAAAGTAATAAGTCTCTCCACCATAAAGAATCCTTGGTACCGCCTATAGAAGAAATAGCCCACGTGAAAACAAACCTCAAATCGCCATAACGATGAGCAATAAGCTGACGCTAACTAGCAGTAATATCATTTATGCACCCCCATTTCCACTTGCTCAAAAGAGCCAAATTGAAAGCTTCTAAATTTTTCACCCCCAATCCACCATCCTTCTTTGGTCTACAAACTTTATCCCAGGATGCCCAATAAACAGGTCGACC
Source organism: Astragalus glycyphyllos (assembly GCA_963573325.1). Lineage (NCBI taxonomy): Eukaryota > Viridiplantae > Streptophyta > Magnoliopsida > Fabales > Fabaceae > Astragalus > Astragalus glycyphyllos. Next base: position 26,710,194 of record OY754314.1, on the reverse strand, counting down.
TGCTCTATTACACCCCCCCCCCCCCCCCCCCCCCCCCCACAAGAAATCTCCCTGGATCTTAACTAGCTCTTGGATAACAATCTTGGGGACCTTGAAAAAAGAGAACATATAAAGAGGAATACTATTGAGGACCGAATTTATGAGAGTCACTCTACCCCCAATTGATAAGAAACGCCCACTCCATGATGAAAGTCTCTTTTTCACCTTATCAATGATTGGAGCCTCAATATGTCTTCTTCTAGGATTGGCTCCCACCGGAATACCCAAAAATTTAAAAGGGATAGCAGGAGTACTACAAGACAAGAAAGTAGAACCCGCTTCAAGAAAATCATCTGCCAAGTTAATACCATACAAACAGCTCTTGTGGAAATTCACCTTCAGACCTGAAACAAGCTCGAAAATATGAAATATAGACTTTATACTCCATAAATTATCCCACGAGCCCTTTCCGACCACAATAGTGTCATCTGCAAATTGAAGCAACGAAAAACTCACCTTGAACTCACGGAATAAACCATCACTCACCACCTTCTGAACCATTCCTGTTAATCCCTCAGTAGGACTCCCATTGACCAGAACAGACATCGAAGTGTTATGAAGGCAAGATTTATCCAATTAATCCACACTGCACCAAAACCCATTCGACCCAACATATAATCAAGAAACCCCCAAGAAACAGAATCATAAGCCCTCTCAAAGTTAACCTTAAAAAGCATGCATTCCTCTTTCCTTCTTTTAGCCAGATCAACCAACTCATTGACCACAAGCACCCCATCCAAAATCTGACGACCCGAAAGGAACGCAGAGTGGCAAGGAGAAATAATCCTAGGTAACACCTACTTCAATCTACTAGCCAACACTTTAGCCAATATTTTATAGATACACCCAATGAGACAGATCAGTCGATAGTCCCTTAAATCCCGTGGGTTCTCCTTTTTGGGCAACACCGCGTTAACATGAAATTCCTCAAAGAAACCCATAACGTCCTTCTTCACAACCTCCCAACAATTTTTTATGAAGTTGAAATTGTAGCCATCAGGGCCTGGGCTTTTATTCCCATCGTAATTCCACACTTCTTCTTTCACCTCGTACTCCGTAAACAGGGCAATAAGATGGCGATATTGCTCTTCACTCATCTTATCAAACTCATTGCCACTGAGAATAGGGCTCTGCATTATCGATTCCACATAACTAGCTTCAGAAAAGCTTTTCACTTCCTGTTTGACCTCCTCCAGCTCCTCCAACCTAGTCCCATCCTTATTTAGAGACACAATCTGATTAGCTCTACTTCAATTCTTAATGCAGGCATGGATGAACTTAGTGTTGAGATCCCCTTCTCTGATCCAGTTAGATCTATATTTTTGCTTGATCAAACTCTCTTTGATATGGAGCAGCTTCCAAAAAGACGAAGATGCCTCCTTCATTTTAGCCACATCTTCCATCCCCCCCCCCTCTAAGATAACATGTTCAAGATCTTTCAACTCAGAGATAAGGTGATTAGTGTTGAGATCCATCCGACCAAACACTTTGTTATTCCACACCTTGAGCTTAGCTTTCAACATTTTAAGTTTCTCTTTAATCACGTACCCTTTTTTCCCTAACCGAAAACCCTTTCCACCACTGATCCACTAAACCATTGAACTCGGGAGGACGGAAGTAACCTAATAGGAGAACCAAGTGACCATTAATTTTCCACCAAATATGTCTCTATCACCCACCCACTGACCATTAATTTTCCAAGAAGAGATAACCCACAAAGACCGAAAAACGATCCAATCTGCTTCTAGATAAACCATCAGGACAAAACCAAGTGAACTGCTTCCCATACAAAGGGACATCCACGAGCTCCATATTGTCGATAAACAAATTAAACTCAGGAGTGTCCGCCCTATGCAGATGAGCACTATTACCTTGACGCTCTTCCGAAGAAGAAATGACATTAAAATCCCCCACAACGAACCAATCACCTTGGTCACCCTGAGTTTTCAAAGCAAGGATGGCCTCCCAAACTTCTCTTTTCCCTGCTGTCGAACACGGGGCGTACACATTCACCACATATATTAAGAAATTCCGCCACAAACAGCACAAACCCACATACCCCACACCTACATAACAATTCTTAACCTCAAACAATCCAATTTTCCATATCAAAAGCAGACCACCAGAAAGACCCACGGAAGGCTTCACAATCCATTCAAAATTCGGATGTCCCCAAAAAGAACGAACCACAACATCATCAATCCACTCCCTCTTAGTTTCTAGGATACAAACAATATCAAAACTACCTCTTTTGATGAGAGCAGCCACATGTCTCCTCTTGGCGCTATCACCAAACCCTCTTATATTTAAGGATACTATATTCATGGAGCACCCTTTTCTTTCTCCTTCAGAACCTTCGCCGCTTGATCCCTAGCTTCCCCTTTTGCAATTAAATCAATATAAACAAAGTCAGGGATTACCCTCTCCACCCCTAAAGGAGAAGATGAATTCCAAACCTTCTGCGTAGTAGCTTTTTGATGAAGAACCCAGAAACAATTATTACCAGCCTGAATACCTGAATCTCCTAAGGAACCACCACTCCAAATAGAAACCTCACAATTCTTGGTCGAATCCTGAGATTGGTTTTGACCCTTTGACACCCCGACAAAACAATTTTAAAATGCTCCCTGAGCCACCTCCATGCGCCTAACCTTTCGAAAAGAAGCAGTCATTCCGAACCACACCATGATTTGAATGAAGAACGCATGCCACGCTCCTGGACTTTGGGATTGAAGGGAGACCAATGGGCCTAACAGAAGGAACTAGACTCAAAGAAGAACCCTGACTCAACATCCCAGCGTCCTTCAATTACCACTCCCTAGATCCCCATCCGACTCGATATCCCTTTGATTGACATTTTTAGTGGAATTAGAGCTAATGGCAGCATCTTTACATCTGCTAACTTTTTCCCGCCCCCTCACTCCATGAATCGACCCAAAAGGAATAAAAGAATCACTCACATGAGATAAAGAATCATTAGCCGCCAACTCAACCTTTGACTGATTCATAGAAACGCTTCTCACTTTCCCCCCTCTGTAACACCCAAAGTAATTTTATTACTTTGATAGTTAATTATTGGTTGTTTTGATTGATATTGAGATGCCTTGATATGTGATTTAATTATTTTATCCTTTTGGACTGATAATTGAGTGCATTGTGTGCTTAGTTGTTAAATTAATTATAGTGTTAGGTGATGGAATGTTAGGGGGTGCAACTAGAAAACAGATTTTTATTTGATTCAATCAAAGTGAAATAGGACCCAACCCACTCACCTTTAAAACCCTCGGCTGGAATAACAAGAGGGAAAGAGCTCACTTTAATTGTTGGAGTTTTAGAAATTGAGAGAAACATAGAAGGAGAGAAGAGAGGAAAAGTGGGAGAGGGCTGAAACATTAATTACTTACTTCCACCACCAAATGTGTTCTTCCAACTTCAACTTCAAAGAGAATACTCGCTACCATCATCAACTTTATTTGCTCTTGACACTTCTCATCAACCACATTTCCCACCATTGTTAAGTAGAACCAAAGTTTTTCATCTCTTCATCCATAAACACAAAATCCTCACCTCTTTTAACCCTATTTGCGCCTTATAGCTGATTTACAATCAGTTTGCAGATGTTATTACTAGCCAAAAATAGAACCATTGTAACCACATGAGATTCGATCGAAAGTTGCATGTTGTCTTAGAGGAGTTGGAAACAAGTTGGGTGCTTGCATGATGGTTTTGGGAGCTGAACTAGGTTACTGGAGAGCCACATTTCAATTTCAAGAGTCAAGGAAGGGTAGTTGAAGATTGGGTTTGGAGTTTGAAGCTTGAGGGGGCTGTGTTGGTGTCTAGAACCGAATTGGGAGAGTTCGGGAACCACATTGTTTACGAACTTTGATTCACTCCGAGACTTGTGAGTTCTTCGAATTTATTCTTGTGGTATTATTTAAATTTGTGTTTGGAACTGAATATAATGTTAATGTGTGTTGTTGCTGGAATTTTGTGACAATTGGTGCAATTTATGGTGTTAAGAATGCTGTTTGGGAAATTCTGGATATAGGTTCGGTTTTAATGAATTTGTGAATGATCTGGTGATCCAAAATTCGTGTGGTTTATCTTTTTAGAAACTAGACTTGGTACTGGTTTGGTTGAATTTGGGTGGGTATAGTTGGAGAAATTGATGTTTCAAGTTAGGTCAAAATTCTGGGACGATTCTGTGTATAGGTTCAGTATTTCCTGTATAACGTTTTCATTTGAACTCCTTTTTGAGTGTTTCTTATTTCATTGAAAGCTAGTCTCAATTTTCTTCAGTGTGAATTTAAATTTTGTGTCATTTGATTGAGTCTTGATATTATAAAATCTGTCTCAAGTTGGAACACAGAATCTGTCCCCTTTTAGAACACGTCGGTTTTTTTTGTGAAACTGTACCATATGGCTCAAAATTTTGAAAAGTAAAAATATTTTTCAGAAACTAGACATTCTAAGCTTTCCAAAGAGTGATCTTTTGTCGTTTTTCGTTATCGTTTGATGTGTTAAACAATTCGTCAAAGAATAGGCCTGTTGCTGAAATTCCTGCACATAATTTGTTTGTTGAAATGTTTGAATTGTTTCAGAATGACTTGTATGTATGGGTTTGATGGAGTATATGGTTGCATAGTTTCATGTGATAATGTTATTGTGGTTGATCGACATTGTATGTTTTGCAAAATACGTGAGAGATGACTACATTAGCCCATATGTAAGGGTAGTTATAAAATGATTAAAGAACGGAGGATGTGATTGGGGTGGGTGTCATGAGCTCGTCCCAATGCCTTGAGTAATGTTACCCGGTTTATTTTGTTCGGGGGGTCAGGTTCCCTGAGTGTTTGTCAGCATCTAAATGTGTAAGACTGCACTTTTATGGGGGGATACATCCTAGGCTAAATAATAAAAGATACTCGGAGCGTATTATGGTAAGGGGGCACGATAGAATTCATTGAGATAGTATCTCACCCCTCATGTTTTGTTGATTTCAAATTCACAGATGAAGGTAAAAAGAGGTTACAATTCAGGTCCAAGGGCCCTAATGCTTGAGGGTCACCATGATGAGGAAATTAGCAATGTTGTTGCTAATAGTATGTGATGTTCAGTTAGGACTTCAAGTTCGGTTTATGAACCGAGTTAAACATTAGGATATGCACTTGTTGGATGTTTAGGTACCGGATAACGGATTATGATGATCAAACTATATTTATCTATGTATCAAACTGTAAATTACTTATAAAATGATCATTTCAGTCTTTAAGTTTAATCGTTTTATCGATTTTAGTTATCCAACTCTTGATAGTGCATCTCTGAAAGACTAAAGAGTAATATTTCGCGTTAGTAAGATCGGCTACAAACTTGGGATGTTACACCCTGCATTAGAAAAACCTTCTTCCTGTACTTTCCTTGTGTGGATATCTTGTGTTGCAGGTTAAGTTTTGATGATGAAGTGATATAAGACAAAGTGACAAATGGAACTCCAAGGCACAACGAACTCAAGAAGTAAGTCTGTTTCAAGGGTAGTCGCTAGGAAGTTGGGTCGTGTATTAGGAATGAAATGTAAACCACTTTTGAGGATCGACTCAAATCACTCAACACACTAGCACTCACACAAACAAACCTAACATATGTTATCGAATTGAGAAAAGCATGTTAAATAGGTTAGGCACTTGTTGTTTTTATAATTATAGATTCATGGCTTAATGTTTTAAAAGAAATTGTTTTTGAAGTAAAGAATTGATTCTTGTTTTGGTAATTTTTAAGCTAGAAATTGATTTCTTTCATATTAGTTAAGCTGAAAATCGATTTCATTCATGTTGTTAAAGATAGAAATCGATTTGTGTCTTAATTGGTTTTAAAAAGGAAGTTGTTTTGGAAAGAAAACAATCGATTGATGACTTGTTGTTTTTGAAGTGTAAAATCGATTTCTTTCTTGTTTTTAGAGTTAGAAATCGATTTCATTATTGCTTTTTGAAGCTATAAATCGATTTCACACTTGATGTTTTTAAAAGGAACTTGTTTTGGAAAGAAAGCAATCGATTGATGACTTGGTGTTTTGAAAGAACAAAATCGATTCATAGCCTCCTATTTGAAAGAAGAAAATCGATTTCATGCTTCCTCTTTGAAACAAAACAATCGATTTCATGCTTCCTCTTTGAAACAAAACAATCGATTTGTGACTTCATTCTTCAAAGAAGAAAATCGATTCCTCACTTGTTTTTGTGAACTTGTTTTTTAAAGCTAGGAATCGATTATCCACTTACCTCTTTAAGCACCAAAATCGATTCTTCTCTTCTCTAAGTTAAGCAAACAATCGATTTCTTCTACTATGTTTTAAAGGACAACAATCGATTGTCCACTTATCACAATAGAGTTAAAAAGTGTTCCAACGGTCATATTTTTACAAACTCTATAAATAGAAACTAAGGTTTCACGATTCAACAACAACCTACGCATAACAAAGAACAAATCAAACCCTATTACACAAACACACTTGCTCTTCACTATTTCTATCAATTTGAGTTGATCTCTCACAAGGGTTAGGTTGGAAATCTTCAAGTTGTTGCATTCGCCTTCTCAGAGGTATTTGTTATTTCATTGTAATTTCTTTTAATACTGTTATTGATTTATACTAGAGAGTGGGGAATCTCTCTAGGGTTTTGATTGTAACAAGGGTGGGGTATCTCTTGTTTCAATTGGTTGTACTAGGGAGTGGGGTATCTCTCTAGGGTTTTTGATTGTAACAAGGGTGGGGTATCTCTTGTTGTAATTGTTTTTAGGGCTCTTGCACAAGGTGGGGTATCCTAGGTGAAGAGCGCCTGAGTCTGTAAGGGTTTTAAAGCACCCGATTGAAAGCTTTAATTTGATAGTGGAAAATCTCACAAAGGGTTGTAAGGACTGGACGTAGGTCACTGGGAGGTGACCGAACCAGTATAAATCTCGTGTGTCCTTTATTGTTTTAAGTTCTAATTCGTTGGTTCCATAAACCTGCGCGAAAAATTAATCTAAGTCGTAAAAAGGGGAAAACTTTTTAAAGTCTCAATTCACCCCCCCCCCCCCCCCCCCCCTCTTGAGACTGAAGCCACTTGGTAACAAGTGGTATCAGAGCTAGACTCTTGTTTAAAGGGCCTAGCAGCTTCAAGAGAAATGGCTTCAGGTTGGTCTACGCAAGAGGGTGCGTCTCTTACCCGTCCTCCGGGATTCAACGGGAAAGATTATGCATATTGGAAAGAAAGAATGAGAATATTCATAGAAGGGGTTGATATTGATGTATGGGATGCTGTGGAAAATGGACCCTATGTCCCCACGCACATGGTAAATGGTATTCTCACTGTCAAAGAAAGAGCTGAATGGACTGATGATGATAAGAAAAAGGTACAACACAATCTCCGGGCCAAAAACATCATTACTTCCGCACTCAGTCCCGATGAGTTCTTCAGAGTGTCAAACTGTAAAACTGCCCAAGAAATGTGGGACAATCTTCAAGTCACTCATGAAGGTACTAGTGAGGTAAAAAGAGCAAGAACAAACACTCTCATCCGGGAATATGAACTATTCAGAATGAATCAAAGAGAAACTATACAAGAAATGCAAAAGAGGTTCACTCACATAGTGAATCAACTGGGCTCATTAGGAAAATCATTTCCTGCAGAAGACTTGATCAACAAAGTGCTAAGATGCCTAAACAGAGAATGGCAACCGAAAGTAACTGCTATAGCTGAATCAAGAAATTTAGCTACAATGACACTCGCCACTCTTTTTGGGAAACTACAAGAGCACGAATTAGAGTTCGCTCGTCTAGCAGAACATGAAGAAAAAGACAATAAAAAGAAAAGCTTAGCTCTCAAAGCTTCTAGTTCAAATCCATCTGATGATAGTGATGATTCGGAAAATGAAGATAATGAAGACGAGGAGAATATGGAGCTAATGGTCAGAAGATTCAAAAAATTCATGAGAAGGAAAAGCTTCCCCAGGAAGAATTCTTCACCCAAAAGAGTCTCAAGCAAGGAAAACTTCTCAAGTCCACCAACTTGCTACGAATGTGGCAAATCCGGACACATGAAGATGGAGTGCCCGAACTTACAAAGAAAACCGTCAAAGTTAAAGAAAAAGGAATCCAAAGGAAACAAGGGTAGAAAAGCCTACATAGCATGGGAAGACAATAACATGGACTCATCAGATGATTCAGAAAGTGAAGAAGCTCAAGTTGCTCTCATGGCCGACCACGACAGCGAAAATGAAACTGAGGTAGATTCTAACTCTGAAACTTCACAAAATGCATATGATGAATTACATGAAGCATTTCTTGAATTGCATAATGATTCTTTGAAACTAGCTAAAGCATTAACCCAATCTAAGAAAGCAGTTGCTCATCTTCAAAACGAAGTTAGTGCTTTAACTAAGGAAAAATTAGAACTTAGAAATGAAAATCATAGTCTTGGTTGCTTTAAAGCAAATTATGTATGTGATAAGTGTGTTGAATATGAAAAGAAAATTCATGAGCTTGAATGGACAATAGGAAAAATGTCCAACATACAACATATGCATCATAGGTCTCCAAGAAATAATTTCATTAAAAGACATGTGCATTATAGACCTAAGTTCACTACTAGTCCATATATTAGATGTTATTACTGTGCCAAATTAGGACATACTGCATCTGTTTGTATGGCTAGAAGCAGACAAGTTGTGAAAAAGGTGTGGGTTCCCAAAGGAACTCTACCAAGTACTAACCCACAAGGACCCAAAGAAATTTGGGTACCAAAACTTTCAATTTGATCTTATTGCAGGTATGCTTCAAGGTATGGGGGAAAAATTAATACCTTGATAGCAAGTACTCAAAGCACATGACTGGAGATATGACAAAGCTCTTAACACTCACCCCCAGAAAAAGTCGTCATGTGACTTGTGATAACAACAATAGAGGAAGAATCCTCGGTGACGGTAAGTTTGGTAAAAGTCTATCCACCTCTATTGATAATGTGCTTTATGTAGAATATCTTAAGCATAAGTTACTTACCATTAGACAAATACGTGATTATCATTGTTTGATTTTGATTTATGCACCGTTGAGGACAAAATCAGTAAGCAAGTTAGAACAATAGGAAATAGAGTAAACAATAACATATGGTGTCGATATAAATCACATTAATCTATAGATGGACCCCGTTCAACATTCTAGAAGTAAGCATATAGAGTTAGACATTATTTTCTTAGAGATCGTGTTCAAAAAGGTGATTATGTGATTGTTTAGTTGAGCAGTCAAAACAGCTAGCTGATTTTTTTTTAAACCATTGCAAAAAGTAAATCTCTTTTTCATTCGAATAAAACTTGGAGTTATTAATTTATCACTTATCTGAATGAATTATGAACTGCTGATTGAATTTTGGTTAGGCTATCTTGTGTTGAAACTCGACTATCATGTCATTTTGTGATTTAAGCTATCTTTTTTTAAATGCAATGAACTCACTATTACTATTAGTTGCGTTTTCGACTCACCAACTAAGTTTGGCATTAACCCTTTTGATCATGACAAAAAGGGGGAGAAATATTAGTGTATTGTATTGTCACTTTGCATTTAGATAGGGGGAGCATCAAGTAAGGGGGAGTCTAGATACATATCTTTAATATTAGCGTATTGTTTTGCTTGATGAACTAACCTCCCACTTGAGATGAATTAAAATTTTGTCATCATCAAAAAGGGGGAGAATGTGGATATTTTGTGTTGCAGGTTAAGTTTTGATGATGAAGTGATATAAGACAAAGTGACAAATGGAACTCCAAGGCACAACGAACTCAAGAAGTAAGTCTGTTTCAAGGGTAGTCGCTAGGAAGTTGGGTCGTGTATTAGGAATGAAATGTAAACCGCTTTTGAGGATCGACTCAAATCACTCAACACACTAGCACTCACACAAACAAACCTAACATATGTTATCGAATTGAGAAAAGCATGTTAAATAGGTTAGGCACTTGTTGTTTTTATAATTATAGATTCATGGCTTAATGTTTTAAAAGAAATTGTTTTTGAAGTAAAGAATTGATTCTTGTTTTGGTAATTTTTAAGCTAGAAATTGATTTCTTTCATATTAGTTAAGCTGAAAATCGATTTCATTCATGTTGTTAAAGATAGAAATCGATTTGTGTCTTAATTGGTTTTAAAAAGGAAGTTGTTTTGGAAAGAAAACAATCGATTGATGACTTGTTGTTTTTGAAGTGTAAAATCGATTTCTTTCTTGTTTTTAGAGTTAGAAATCGATTTCATTATTGCTTTTTGAAGCTATAAATCGATTTCACACTTGTTGTTTTTAAAAGGAACTTGTTTTGGAAAGAAAGCAATCGATTGATGACTTGGTGTTTTGAAAGAACAAAATCGATTCATAGCCTCCTATTTGAAAGAAGAAAATCGATTTCATGCTTCCTCTTTGAAACAAAACAATCGATTTCATGCTTCCTCTTTGAAACAAAACAATCGATTTGTGACTTCATTCTTCAAAGAAGAAAATCGATTCCTCACTTGTTTTTGTGAACTTGTTTTTTAAAGCTAGGAATCGATTTTCCACTTACCTCTTTAAGCACCAAAATCGATTCTTCTCTTCTCTAAGTTAAGCAAACAATCGATTTCTTCTACTATGTTTTAAAGGACAACAATCGATTGTCCACTTATCACAATAGAGTTAAAAAGTGTTCCAACGGTCATATTTTTACAAACTCTATAAATAGAAATTAAGGTTTCACGATTCAACAACAACCTACGCATAACAAAGAACAAATCAAACCCTATTACACAAACACACTTGCTCTTCACTATTTCTATCAATTTGAGTTGATCTCTCACAAGGGTTAGGTTGGAAATCTTCAAGTTGTTGTATTCGCCTTCTCAGAGGTATTTGTTATTTCATTGTAATTTCTTTTAATACTGTTATTGATTTATACTAGAGAGTGGGGAATCTCTCTAGGGTTTTGATTGTAACAAGGGTGGGGTATCTCTTGTTTCAATTGGTTGTACTAGGGAGTGGGGTATCTCTCTAGGGTTTTTGATTGTAACAAGGGTGGGGTATCTCTTGTTGTAATTGTTTTTAGGGCTCTTGCACAAGGTGGGGTATCCTAGGTGAAGAGCGCCTGAGTCTGTAAGGGTTTTAAAGCACCCGATTGAAAGCTTTAATTTGATAGTGGAAAATCTCACAAAGGGTTGTGAGGACTGGACGTAGGTCACTGGGAGGTGACCGAACCAGTATAAATCTCGTGTGTCCTTTATTGTTTTAAGTTCTAATTCGTTCGTTCCATAAACCTGCGCGAAAAATTAATCTAAGTCGTAAAAAGGGGAAAACTTTTTAAAGTCTCAATTCACCCCCCCTCTTGAGACTGAAGCCACTTGGTAACACCTTGAAGGGCTCACCTGCTCTTCCTCCGAAGGTAGCTCTGGCCAACGATCACCGATCTCTGAATCCTCGTCATCTGAACTAGACACAGGAGCCTTAGATTCAACCGGAAAACTCCACTACATGGGCCCACACCAATCCTCCACCACCCTTATCTCAAATACGTCCTCATTGATCTTGACCTTAAGAACACTATTTACTGCCTCAAGAGATTTCGTCCTAACCAAAATGCGTGCAACATCCTGTTTGCTGGTGTTTTTAGCAAACAATCACTAGTTTTATTAGAAGGTTTGTGAGATCAAACTAGAAAAATCTCAAAGCAATTGCCTTTGAATTGCAAAAGTTTTTGTTTCAGAAAATGTAGAAAAGGGGACGATTTGCAAATGATTAACAGAATTGAAAAGAAAAGAAGCAGTAAATGGTGCAGGAATTGTAAAGAAAAAGAAAAACAAATTGCATTGAATCATAAAAATGGTACACGATCACATACAGGGATTCTTCCACTCGTTTTTCGCTCTGGCTTGGAAGTTAGAGTTTCAGGAATCGGGTGTGTTTTGTGATTTTCGCGACCCCTGTTTCTTCTCAGAAACAGTTATTTATACAAGGGAAAAAGGGGGGGAAATTCGAACTAAGTAACTGCCTAACAATTTGAAAATAAGTAACTGCTCCTACTTTCGGCCAAATAACCGCTCCTACTTTCGACCGAAACCGCTCTGTCACGCTTCGACCAACTGCTAGTCTTCAACGCATAACTGCTCTGTTTTCTGTCTGTCGAAAGCCTGTGTCGATTTTCCTCTCTCTTGCTTTTGCTTCCCTGGAAACTTGTCGAGTTTACCTTGCACACGACCATTTTCTTTGTCGAAACAATATGGTCTTTGTGAAATAAATATAAATCAAGCCATGTTGACCATCTTTAATGTAGCCTGTCGAAATTACAGGCTAACAAATTGCCCCCCAAAAATGTCTTTCTCGACTGAGCTTGAAGTGGAAGAAGAGAAAGAACATTTTTGAATTCTCCATCGAAATAGACTTTGCACTTGAGTAGAACAACTGTATACCTGATGTCGCCACTGTTAAGTGTTGTTTCCACATTCAAACCTTGAACTTGAACAGCCTGTAAATTCGGCCTTTGACTATGTTTACCAATTCTCTGTTCTACTTTTGAATAGTTCCACCATTTTCTGTTACGTTAATAACGCCGTAATTAAAGTGATGCATCACTTCTCGGAACGCCAAACTCGCAACCAACTGACGCTCTTTCATACTTCTCCTTATAAATAGAAGAATTTTGTTTCTCATCTTCACCACTCCATGATTTTCTTCTATTTCCTTTATTTCGATTAACTCTTCCAGGCTTTGTTTTGAAACTTTATAGCCTGAAGCAATTTGTGCCAATTCATTTGCCACTTGATTATCAATTCGTGGTAAATGTTCTAAGTGAAGAGACTCAAATCTTTTTAACAAAGCATTGGCAACAACAAAGTATCTAATAAGGTGCTCTTTAATGCATTTGTACTCTCTTGTCAATTGTTTGACAACCAACTCAGAGTCACCTTTTATTTCGACATGACTTGCCCCCAGCTCAAGTAAAATTTCAAGGCCTACTATTAAAGCCTCATACTCAGCTTCATTATTGGAACAAACATCCCGAATTTTAAACTTATACTTCGTTGGAATGTTAGTAGGAGATATTATTAAAATACCAATCCCAACTCCATGTTTATGGCTTGAGCCATCAAAATACAACCTCCAAGGATATACGTCTACAAAACTTAATGTTTCTTCCACAACAGAATGGTCTACTATAAAATCAGCAACCACTTGTCCTTTAATTGATTTTAGAGGTTGATAAGTTAAGTTGTATTCTGACAAAGCCAAAGCCCATTTACCAATTCGGCTATGCATTATTGGTTTCGACAGCATATGCTTAATAACATCAAAATGCGAATAAACAGAAACATCAGCTGGTTTTATATATTGCTTTAACTTTGTACACGAGAAATACAAACAAAGGCACAACTTCTCTATAGGAGTGTACCTCGTTTCGGCATCATTTAAGACCCTACTGAGGTAATAAATGGCTCTTTCGACACCACTATCATCCTCTTGTGCTAACATGCTACCTATTGTTCTATCAGAAGCTGCTATATACAATTTGAGCACTTTGTGTTTAATAACAGGCAACAAAATCGGTGGTTTCATCAAATAAGACTTGATTTCGTCGAAGGCTGCTTGATGCATTGGTTCCCATTTGAACTCTTCTTCCTTCTTCAGTCTTAATAATGGCGAAAAAACTTGTGTTTTGCCACTTAGATTTGATATAAATCTTTGAAGGAAATTGATTTTTCCCAGCAACGACTGAAGCTCTTTTTTGGTCGAAGGGGCCTTCGTTTCCATAATTGCCTTAGTCTTATTTTGATTGATTTCAATGCCTTTTTTGTGTACTACAAAACCCAAGAAATCACCTGCACGTACACAAAAGGCACATTTTAATGGATTTAATTTCAATCCATATTTCCTCATTCTTTCAAAAGAACGGCGAAGATGGTCTAAATGACCACTTTCTGAGGAAGATTTAACCACCACATCATCTATGTATACTTGCATAAAATCATCAATAAAATCATGAAACATAGAATTCATGGCCCTTTGATATGTAGCACCAGCATTCTTTAAGCCAAAGGGCATTACTACCCATTCATAAACACCCAATGCCCCTGGACACCTAAAAGCAGTTTTTGACACATCCTCTTCAGCAATGAAGATTTGATTATACCCAGAATAACCATCAAGCATACTAAGATAATCAAATCCTGCTGCTGAATCTATTAGCATTTCTGCCACAGGCATTGCGTATTCATCTTTGGGAGATGCATTATTTAAATCCCTAAAATCTATGCAAACTCTAAGAGTCCCATTTTTCTTTATTACAGGAACTATATTGGCTAACCATTCGACATACCTGGCAGTTCTGATGAATTTGTTTCTGAACAGCCTTTCGATTTCCTCTTTGATCTTAGCCAACACTTGAGGAGCAAATCTTCTTGGCACTTGCTTCACTGGTTTCTTCCCTGGTCGAATTGGTAATTGCATTTCCACTACTTCTCGACTTAACCCAGGCATTTCGTCGTAATCCCAAGCAAAGCAGTCTTTGAACTCCCTTAGCAATGTGATGACTTGGGTTTTTAAAGAAGCATCAATATTTGCACTAATATAAGTTGGCCTTTTTATTGAGCCATTTCCCAAATCAACTTCTTCTAACGGGTCTTGAGCTTGCATATGCTTTGTCAAATCTCTAGGATCCTTTTCAAAACCTAATGGATCATTATCATAGATACAGTCAAGTTTTTCATCTATGATTATGCCATTTTCTTCATGTAACTCACTGGCTTCGACAGCCATTGTTTGTTGAACAATTTCGGCCTCCATAGCCGCTTTAAACTTGTTTTCGGCCATATAAGCCGTAATTTTGTCCCATGCATTGGGCACTGACATAAGAACATTTTCAAGAACCAGTGTTCCACCCCGTTGGTCGAAAAACACCATCAGGATAGACACTATCATCTCCCATTATTTCTCTTTCCCAAACAAAACCATAATTTGGGTCAAGATGAACTGAGGCAAAAACATTATCCGCAGGGACATATGCCTCATTAGAAGATGAACATGGCGCAATCTTCGCCATTTGTTTCTCAAAGTTTTCCTTGGTAACTTGGTTCACATCAGCACGGAAGTAGCTCTGATCGGCTTCAACATACTCTACCAAACCATCTTCCTTCCACATTACTAAACGTTGATGCAAAGTTGAAGGGACAGCACCAACTCCATGGATCCACTCTCTACCAAGGAGTAAATTAAAATTCGCTTTAGAGGCTATCACTAAGAACAATGTAGTCCTCTTTATGGAACCAACGATTAAGTCCACCTCAATGGCCCCCAAAGAATGGCCAGTTTTGCCTTCATAGTTGCTTAAGACAATGTTATGTGGCCTGAGGTCAGTATCGAACTTACCAATCTTCTTCAAAAGACCATGTGGCATCAAATTCACTGCAGCTCCACCATCCACTAACACTTTGTTAATCCCAACACCATTGACTTTGGCTTGGACATACAGGGGTTTCAAGTGGTTTTGCATACTCATATCTGGCTTCTCGAAGGTAGCCATTTGGTCTTCGACACAACCATTGTTCATCACATAATAACACATTGGCTTATGATGAGCCATATCCTCTGTAAAATCCTCTTCAACGTCATTTGGTACTGTGATAACATCGTACTCTAGAGGCAGTATTGATACCACATTGCAAACAACGTCGAAATCATCCTCAGAATCATTAAAATCAGACTCCATGTCTTCATCCATGTCGAGATCAGCATTTCTTTCTTTCACTGTTGACAATGGAGGAAATATTCTTTCAAGAGCAGGCCTTCTTGACTTTTCTGTTACCACAGCCTTGCCTTTGGCCTTATTCGCTGCACACACATGACTAGCAACATCAGCATTCCTCTTTGTGGCAACTTCAGCTTTGTGAACCTCACTCTTCGCCACTATCATGCTGCGTGGAACTTGATTATTAGCCAAATGACTTGGGACCTGGTTAATGTCAAAGTGTGCCTTCTTCTTCTGTTGTCTTTGGTAACGACGCCACTGTGTTCTAGTCATAGGGTTCTTACCCTTATAGTTATTCCTATAATTAAACTTAATAGCATCAGTACCTGGCTTGATAGCTTTAGCACGTTGATTATTGGGCACCCACTCTTCGACAGGAGCACTAGCACTTGGGACAAAGGATTTACCTGTTGACAGCTTCAAATACCCTTTTGCTGAGGACTTCTCCTTAGCAAATTGTCGTTTACTTGTTGAAGGCTTTGCTGACACATTAGCCTCATAGCCAGGAAGATCTCCTTTTGCAAAGTCAAATTTTGGCCTGTTATCAAGCCATTTTCTTTTGCGTTGTTGTTGATCCTGATAACCTTCGACAGCTTTAGCTGCTTCTTTATCGAAGACAGCACTGCACCTTGGGCAAAGCATAACTTCAGAATTATTCCACTTACACCGATTGAGGAAATCTATCAATTCTTCTTCAGCCTTTGGATACACAGCATGTATCTTCCCATCATATTATTTTAGGGTCACTTCCTGTTTCTTACCTTCAGCATACATAAAACCTTTTAATTTTTCGGTGGCAGTCTTGACACACTTAGGAGGGTCTGCCATTTGAGCATCCACCATGCCTACACCAGCTTCGACAGGTTCAGAATACATAGCTTCAGCCTTAGGCAACGGATCAACATCAATCTGCATAGGAGCTTTCATTTTCTTGTCAGCAAATTTGAGTCTTCCTTCGCCAACTGCTTTTTGTACAATATCCCTGAAGAGCACACAACGGTCAGTTTTATGTCCCAAAAAATTATGGAACTTACAATAACCCTTTTTCTTTCTTTGGTCAAGAGTTGGTATTTTAAGGCCTTTAGGCACTAATATTTGACCATCAGTTACTAAAAGATCAAAAATTTCATCACATTTAGTAACATCAAAAGTATAAGTCTTAGGCATAAATCTATCGTTCTTAGGCTCTACAGGGTTATTCCCATTCGCAGGCCTTAATAATTTACAGGTATAAGGAGGACCAGGCTTAAGTTCAGCCACGTCTATCTCCTCTTCTTCGACATTACTATATGTAACGTCAAATTCTTCTTCGACATATGCCACTTTTTCTTTTTTATGATACCTATTCGACCTAGATTTTTCCTCTCTAAGCCTTTCAACTTGTCGAACCCTATCATCCAAATGAGCCATATCTCGCAAATGAGATGTGTCTAATTTCTTTCTAATTGAGTAATCAAGGCCACCAGCAGCCATTTCGACAAGCTCATGTTCAGGGACTTGTGTGAAGCAACGAGATTTCAACAGCCTAAATCTGTTTAAGTAATCATCAATAGTTTCAGGCATTTTGCGCCGAACACTAGCCAATTCTTTAAGACTAATTTTCGACTGGCCCATGTAAAACTGTGCATGGAATGCCTTTTCTAATTGCCCCCACGTGAACATAGAACCAGGGGGTAAGGTCGTGAACCAAGTGAAAGCATTTTTAGTTAGAGAATTTGGAAAATATTTCATCTTCAAATTCTCATTTTGTGCTAAGTCCCCAGCCTCAGTCAAGAAACGAGCAATGTGTTCGACTGTGGACTCATTTGTTTCACCACCAAACTTAGTAAACTTGGGAACTTTCCATCCCCTTGGTAACTCAGTTTGTAACACGTATTCACATAATGGTGATACAAAGTTAGGCCTTTGTAAACCTATGTTAAGGCCATTTTGCGCCAAAATAGTTTCGACTAAAGTAGCTATATTGTTTTCTGCGCCAACATTGTGTTGTTGCACTTGTCGAACAACTTCATCAGCGTTCTGGTGTCTATTTACCAAAACTACTTCAGGGACGTGGTTTACTGTCCCTTGTAGTTCGCCTACAACTGTCGACGCTTCGACTGCAACTGCTTCTTGGGGGTTAACTGGCGACGCATTACCCGCAATAATAGGAACGTGCCTATTATTAACCGCTGGAACCCCAAAAAAATCTGCAATCCTACTCATCTGATTTGCCAACATTTGGTAACTGTTATTGGTATTTTGAATCAATGGATTGAAAACTGTACCAATTTGTTGGGTAAGCATATTAACCATATCGTGATTACTCTCGTCTACTTGCTGTCTTAAGGCCAACAAAGACGTATTGGTTAATGCTGGGGGATTTCGACCAAATACGCTCTCAGAAGAGACATGTGTAGGGGAAAAGGTCGAAATATGTGGCATTCCAGTAGGCATGCCATACATTCCCAGAGGAAATGGGGGTAGACACACGTCATTCAAACGTGGGTCTAAACCGTTTCCCATTGCCATGCGAGGGCTATGAAGCCCTGCACTTAATGGCAAAGACATAGGCAAAGATGCCATTTCTGACTGTGTTGAACCAACATTAGTCATTGATAATGAAGGAACGGTTACCGACGATGATGGTCCCGCGCTAATGTTTGCAGAATCCATTGTTGTTCCTTGCCCTTGTGAAACCACAAGGTTGGAACTAGATGCATTATTCGTACCAGAACGAACCATTTTACCACTTCTTAAGTGCATACAACAGCGAATACAAATAAGAGTGTACGAAAATGAACAAAATCAAAGGCAATGTCCCACCGGGCGTGCCAATTTGTTTGCTGGTGTTTTTAGCAAACAATCACTAGTTTTATTAGAAGGTTTGTGAGATCAAACTAGAAAAATCTCAAAGCAATTGCCTTTGAATTGCAAAAGTTTTTGTTTCAGAAAATGTAGAAAAGGGGACGATTTGCAAATGATTAACAGAATTGAAAAGAAAAGAAGCAGTAAATGGTGCAGGAATTGTAAAGAAAAAGAAAAACAAATTGCATTGAATCATAAAAATGGTACACGATCACATACAGGGATTCTTCCACTCGTTTTTCGCTCTGGCTTGGAAGTTAGAGTTTCAGGAATCGGGTGTGTTTTGTGATTTTCGCGACCCCTGTTTCTTCTCAGAAACAGTTATTTATACAAGGGAAAAAGGGGGGGAAATTCGAACTAAGTAACTGCCTAACAATTTGAAAATAAGTAACTGCTCCTACTTTCGGCCAAATAACCGCTCCTACTTTCGACCGAAACCGCTCTGTCACGCTTCGACCAACTGCTAGTCTTCAACGCATAACTGCTCTGTTTTCTGTCTGTCGAAAGCCTGTGTCGATTTTCCTCTCTCTTGCTTTTGCTTCCCTGGAAACTTGTCGAGTTTACCTTGCACACGACCATTTTCTTTGTCGAAACAATATGGTCTTTGTGAAATAAATATAAATCAAGCCATGTTGACCATCTTTAATGTAGCCTGTCGAAATTACAGGCTAACACATCCATGGCTTTTTTTTTTCCGTGTTATCATCAGAATACACATAAGTACCGAAAGGCTCCACTAATGAGGCAAAAAATCTAACGACCAAGCATGAACCGGGATACCAAACCACCGTACCTACATCAAAAGCTCTTTATCAAGCTCCTTAGGCTGCCACGGCCTGAGCTCCTCAAACCATTGAGCCATCCAATCTCCCGCCTCTTCAATAAGAGCTTGAAAATCACCATCTTCCCTGGCTTCCAAAAGGGCCAAGTTTGCACCAAGAGGTGTAACCTTCACCGGAAAAAACACGTTGCCTAAAGAACTCATTTTGAATAAAATAGGATTTACCCGGATGCAAAACTTCACCGGCCATAGCAGCACCAAGTGTTGGACTATATGATAACCTTAGAGGGGGGGTGAATAAGGTTATATGCTAAAAATGACTTCTTTTGGATTTTTGAAAAGTTAACGATGCAAGTTTAAATCAAATGCGGAAAAGGGGATTTAAACTATATGCAACAACTTATGCAAACTATGACAATGGCAGAAGCAATTATAATTATAACGATAATTAAATATGCGCGTGATAATAGCAAATGCGACGACAGTTAACAATTATAAAAGATAAGCAATATAAAGATAAGGGAAAGGAGTACACCGTGATTTTTACGAGGTTCGGGATAAAAGCCCTACGTCCTCGGCCTCCGGCTTTGCAACCTTTGGACTTGAAAATAACCACTATATGAGAAGATACTTCTTCAACGTCTTACAAGCAAGCAACTTCGATATAGCTACCACACCAATCTCAATTTTCCCCAAATTGAGAACCCAAGCTCCCCGCTAAGGATTTCGCTACAATTCAATCTCCCCGATTGAATTACCCAAGAAAACTTCCCAGGATTTCACAACAACCAAGTATTAGATGATTACAAAATGAAAGCTAGGATCCAATCACTCAAGCAGTATAACAAGATGTAGTTGAGAGAGATGAGAGATTTGAAACCCTAGATGAAGAACGTGAAGAAAGAATGTGACGGTGAGTGTTTGCGTTCTTTTCTTTTTTTGATTTGTGTATTGTGTGTGTTTAATCGTGAAAACCCAATCCTATTTATAGGGATTGTAAAAATATGACCGTTGAAGAACTTTTTAACACAATTGATGATAAGTGAAGAATCGATTGATTGCTTAAAAGAAGTAAGTTGAAAATCGATTTTACTCTTTAAAATATAAGTTGGAAATCGATTTCTTACTTAAAAGAAGTAAGAGAGAAATCGATTGCTAGCTTCAAAAACAAGTTGTGCTTACAAAAAAAATAAGTGGAGAATCGATTCCTTACTTAAAAGAAGTAAGATGGAAATCGATTTTGAGCTTCCCAAATGAGTTATAAAATCGATTCCTTGCTTCCCAAACTAAGTTATTGTTTTCTTTCCAAAACAAATTCTTTTCTAAAACCAATCTAATATAGAAATCGATTATTGGCTTTAAAAGAATAGAAGGGAAATCGATTTTTGGCTTCCTAAACAAGTTATAAAATCGATTCCTTGCTTAAAATACACAAAGTCATCAATCGATTGTTTTCTTTCCAAAACAAGTTCTTTCAAAACCAAATTAGATGTGGGAAATCGATTGTTGGCTTTTAAAGGAAGGAGGAAATCGATTTCTTGCTTCCAAGGCAAGAGGGAAATCGATTCTTGGCTTTAGAAATAAGTGGGAATCGATTTCTAGCTTTATGTACCAAATCAAGAATCGATTCTTTACTTCAAAAACAAATTCTTTTTAAAACACTAACTCATGAATCTATTTTCTTAAAAAAAAACAAACTCAAACTATTTCTTTAAAAACACTTTGTGCCTAACCTAATTAAACATGGTTTTATATAAAATATTTTTCCAAGACAGTTCAATTTTAAAAGATCATCTCTCAACTACAAAAGTTATAAAGCAGAAGTGACGGGATCTTACACGCGTCCTATGCAAAGCAATATAACACATAAGTCTTGGACGCTTGAGTAGCTTCTCCTTCGAGCTTCTACACTTTAAGATATCATGTCAAGCGCTTTGGTTCATGCTCTGTGCTTTGGTTCATGCCCTGCGCTTTTGGTTCTTGCCCTGTGCTTTGGTTCAACTATAACCATTAGTAAACAGAGTGTAATTTGTTATCATACAAAACAAAGAGTGTTTGACCTTGGATCAACAAACTCCCCCTTTTTGATGATAACAAATTACCTTATGCATAGGGAGGCGATAAACAATAAACAACATCATAAGCTCCCCCTAAGCATAAGCATCAAGAAAACAAACAGCTAATACGCAAGAGAACCAAACATAGTGAGTTAAATAAACAAGCATCAATACTTTATTTAAATAAACAAGCAGCAAGACTTTCTCCCCCTTTGTTTTCATCAAAAAGGAGGGAATACACACAAGACACATAGCATATAATATAACAAGCACATAGCACCTCAAAAATAGATCACATAATCAAGCATACCTAGCTCTCTCCGGATCTTACAAAATTGAGCTTCGGCTAGTGGTTTCGTGAAGATGTCCGCTAGTTGGTCATCGGTGCCTACAAAGTTTAATGCTATGCTCCCCCTAGAAACATGGTCTCTAATGAAATGATGCCTTACGTCTATATGCTTAGTTCTAGAGTGTTGGATGGGGTTCTTAGCAAACGGGTTAGTCTCATCAAAAGAAACATGTATTGATTATTGCATACATTTATAAACTTTATTGTAAACAATATATGCTCTACTATGACTTGAATAACCCATAAAAATACCTTCAGTTGATTTTGCATCAAACTTACCCAACTTGTCCTTTCTGTTGAGAATGTAGCACTTACTTCCAAAAACCTTGAAGTATGAAATATTTGGAGCTCTACCATTCCACAACTCGTATGGCGTCTTGTTAAGAGATGGCCTCAGGTATACCCGGTTGAGCACATGGCATGCTGTATCAACTGCATGTCCCCATAAATACGTGGGAAGGTTGTGCTCGTTCAGCATTGTTCTGCTCATCTCTTGTATGGTTCTGTTCTTTCTTTCCACCACACCGTTTTGTTGAGGAGTCCTTGGAGCTGAAAAGTTGTGATGAACACCATACTTTTCACACCAAGTCTTGAATGATGAATTTTTGTACTCTCCTCCATGATCACTTCTAATTTCCTTGATGGCTAAGCTTTTCTCATTTTGTAACTTTCTACACAACTTAGCAAACTCATTAAAAGCATCACTTTTATTTGCAAGTAGAATGACCCAAGTATACCTAGAATAATCATCTACAATCACGAAGACATACTTGGCCCCTCCTAGACTTACAACATCAATCTCACCAAATAAATCAAGATGGAGCAATTCAAGCACATTGTTAGTGGAAATAACAGGTTTTGAATTGAAGGAAGTTTTATGCAACTTACCCAGCTGACATGCATCACATAATGGACCCTTTTCATACTTTAGCTTGGGTAGACCTCTAACATGCTCATTCTTACACAACTTAGATAAAAGTTCTATACTAGCATGTCCTAAACGTCTATGCCACAAATTCACATCATCAACCAAGGAAGGCATGCATACAATATCATCACTCACATTGTCAAAATCAACACAATACACATTATTTTCTCGAAAGCCAGTAATATAAAGTTTAGAAGTCCTATGAGCAATAACACATTTATCAACAGAAAAATACACATCAAAATCACTATCACATAATTGACTAACACTTAGCAAGTTAAATTTTACACCATCAACTAGTAAAGCATTTTTAATTTTGATTGTGTTTTCCTTACCCACACAACCTTTACCTATTACTTGAGCAGATTCATTGTTGGCAAACTTCACAGATCCACTGGCTTTGTTGCTCAGCTTCAAGAATAGTGAGGCATCACCAGTCATATGCCTCGAGCACCCACTGTCAACCATCCACACATTTTTCTTCTTGGATGACTGACCAACCTGCAAAAGGAACACTAACAACTAGTACGAGGTACCCAAATTTGATTGGGTCCTTGGGGGTTAGTCTTCAGGGGGTTTGTTTTCACAATCCACCTTGGTTTCTTACAAGCAGGTATAAGGGTACCAAGCTCACACAATCTACGAATAGGGCATCTATGAGAGCTATGATTCCCTTTCTGACAATAAGTGCAAGAGAAAATAGTAGGCGTCTTACTTGAAGTGGCAGCTACAAAAATCACTTTCTTTTTCAAATCAGAGGAGGTGGAATTACCTTCATACCCAATACCTCTCCTATCAACATATTCATGTTGCGAGTGAAGATCTTTTCACCAACCTCAAACTTTTTTAAGGATTCTTTCAAATTTTCATTTTCAACCTTGACTTTTTCAAAATTTTGTTTAAGCTCAAGAAGCTCAAGGTTGAAAGGTTTAGTTTTATGTAGCTCATTCTTCAACTTAGCTACTTCCTTCTCAAGAGTCTCAATTTGAGTGAGCATGCTTTTGTTGCTCTTTCTCAAATCCTTAGATTTTATCAAAAGAGTTTCATGTTCATTATAAAGAGCGTCAAAAGCCTCACTCAAGTCTTGACTACTACACGCATCATCAAATAAGTCATCATGTTCAAGTGAATCAGAAAAACTATGGTTAGCAATGATTACCTTAGGGGTGTCATTTGCCATAAGACAAACAACATTTGCAACCTCCTCTTCTTCATCTGTTTCACCCTCAGTGTCAATATCGTCCCATGTAGCCTTCATGACTTTCTTTTGTGGGTACTTGGACTTTAGCTTTGGACAATTCACCTTGAGATGACCCGGTTTGTTGCATTCAAAACATTTTGGTTGATCATCTCTTTTCTCATAACTATCTCCTTTGTTGTACCCATATTTCTTTGAATAGTCATCCTTCCCAAACTTGTTGAATCTCATGAACTTTTTGAATTTCTTGGCCAACATAGGCATGTCTTCATCATCGGATTCTTCATCAGAGTCAACCTCTTTCCTTGCCATCTTAGGAGTCTTGGCAGCCGCAAGAGCAAGAGACTTCCTTTCTTTGACCGCTTCTTTTTCTTGAGTCTTCTTAGCGGCCAACACCACCTCAAATGCAAGAAGTGACCCAATCAAGTCTTCTTGAGGTAAAGTGCCAATATCTTTGGCTTCAGTGATAGCACAAGTCTTGGGAAAGAACTCACTAGTCAATGATGCAAGAATCTTCCCATTCAAATCCTTCGTTGAATACTTCTTCCCAAGTGCTCTCAAGTTATTCACTATCAAGTTCAATCTCTGGTGCATAGCTGCAACAGATTCACCTTCCTTCATCTTGAAAGCTTCATACTCAGAAGTGAGAACTCTAATCTTTGTATCCTTAACTTGACTCGTACCAACATGTGTCGCTTCCAGACAGTCCCAAATTTCCTTTGCTGTCTGACATCCTTTCACCCTTCCATATTCTTCTTCACATAGAGATAGGTGAAGAATATTCATTGCTTTGGCATTGAGAGATATTTTTTCTAGCTCAGGCTTTCTCAGCTCACTCAAGTCAATGGCATAAATATCTTCAATAGGTACTTCCTCAGCTGTACCAGTGGCTTGATATTTAGTAGTATCTCCGTCAGCAGCAACGCGAGGTTTAGTAATCTTGATTCTCATGGGAATGAGTGGTCCATCAACAATGATCCTCCATAAAGTGAAATCTATAGCCTGCACATGACATTTCATTCGACTACTCCAATAGTCATAGTTAGTCCCATCAAACAGGGGTGGCCTATTGAAGGACATCCCCTCTTTCATAAATGAACCCATAA
The DNA here is from genome assembly GCA_963573325.1 of Astragalus glycyphyllos. Lineage (NCBI taxonomy): Eukaryota > Viridiplantae > Streptophyta > Magnoliopsida > Fabales > Fabaceae > Astragalus > Astragalus glycyphyllos. The sequence continues at coordinate 26,685,109 of OY754314.1, read as the reverse complement.
TCAAAAATTGCGAGATGTTAAGCTCTATATGCAATTTCTAGCTACTGATACCAATTGTTGGACTATATGATAACCTTAGAGGGGGGGTGAATAAGGTTATATGCTAAAAATGACTTCTTTTGGATTTTTGAAAAGTTAACGATGCAAGTTTAAATCAAATGCGGAAAAGGGGATTTAAACTATATGCAACAACTTATGCAAACTATGACAATGGCAGAAGCAATTATAATTATAACGATAATTAAATATGCGCGTGATAATAGCAAATGCGACGACAGTTAACAATTATAAAAGATAAGCAATATAAAGATAAGGGAAAGGAGTACACCGTGATTTTTACGAGGTTCGGGATAAAAGCCCTACGTCCTCGGCCTCCGGCTTTGCAACCTTTGGACTTGAAAATAACCACTATATGAGAAGATACTTCTTCAACGTCTTACAAGCAAGCAACTTCGATATAGCTACCACACCAATCTCAATTTTCCCCAAATTGAGAACCCAAGCTCCCCGCTAAGGATTTCGCTACAATTCAATCTCCCCGATTGAATTACCCAAGAAAACTTCCCAGGATTTCACAACAACCAAGTATTAGATGATTACAAAATGAAAGCTAGGATCCAATCACTCAAGCAGTATAACAAGATGTAGTTGAGAGAGATGAGAGATTTGAAACCCTAGATGAAGAACGTGAAGAAAGAATGTGACGGTGAGTGTTTGCGTTCTTTTCTTTTTTTGATTTGTGTATTGTGTGTGTTTAATCGTGAAAACCCAATCCTATTTATAGGGATTGTAAAAATATGACCGTTGAAGAACTTTTTAACACAATTGATGATAAGTGAAGAATCGATTGATTGCTTAAAAGAAGTAAGTTGAAAATCGATTTTACTCTTTAAAATATAAGTTGGAAATCGATTTCTTACTTAAAAGAAGTAAGAGAGAAATCGATTGCTAGCTTCAAAAACAAGTTGTGCTTACAAAAAAAATAAGTGGAGAATCGATTCCTTACTTAAAAGAAGTAAGATGGAAATCGATTTTGAGCTTCCCAAATGAGTTATAAAATCGATTCCTTGCTTCCCAAACTAAGTTATTGTTTTCTTTCCAAAACAAATTCTTTTCTAAAACCAATCTAATATAGAAATCGATTATTGGCTTTAAAAGAATAGAAGGGAAATCGATTTTTGGCTTCCTAAACAAGTTATAAAATCGATTCCTTGCTTAAAATACACAAAGTCATCAATCGATTGTTTTCTTTCCAAAACAAGTTCTTTCAAAACCAAATTAGATGTGGGAAATCGATTGTTGGCTTTCAAAGGAAGGAGGAAATCGATTTCTTGCTTCCAAGGCAAGAGGGAAATCGATTCTTGGCTTTAGAAATAAGTGGGAATCGATTTCTAGCTTTATGTACCAAATCAAGAATCGATTCTTTACTTCAAAAACAAATTCTTTTTAAAACACTAACTCATGAATCTATTTTCTTAAAAAAAACAAACTCAAACTATTTCTTTAAAAACACTTTGTGCCTAACCTAATTAAACATGGTTTTATATAAAATATTTTTCCAAGACAGTTCAATTTTAAAAGATCATCTCTCAACTACAAAAGTTATAAAGCAGAAGTGACGGGATCTTACACGCGTCCTATGCAAAGCAATATAACACATAAGTCTTGGACGCTTGAGTAGCTTCTCCTTCGAGCTTCTACACTTTAAGATATCATGTCAAGCGCTTTGGTTCATGCTCTGTGCTTTGGTTCATGCCCTGCGCTTTTGGTTCTTGCCCTGTGCTTTGGTTCAACTATAACCATTAGTAAACAGAGTGTAATTTGTTATCATACAAAACAAAGAGTGTTTGACCTTGGATCAACACCAAGATTCGACACAGTCTCAGATGAAGGGGTAAAGTTAACAGCCACTCCATTGTCTGCTACAATATTAATAGTAACATTGGGTCCAACTTCAACAGCTTGAACAGAAACATCCCTTTGTTTCTTGGCAATCCACACCTGCGTCGTGGTTTCACCCTTCTTAGGCTCACTCACCACCTTACCAGAGGGTTGATTCTTATAAGTAGTCTCGATACCCACTCTATCAAACCTAGGTTGATTAACAAACAACTTCATATTTTCAAGAAAAATATTATCAAGCTTCACTGCATGCCAAGTTGCACGGCTCCTTGATTGCCAAAAAATGGACGAAACCAAATCTCCTACCAAACTTATCTCTTCTTGCAGGAATAACAACCTCTTGAGCCTTTCCGTAAGTTTTAAACAGAACTAAAAGATCTTTGGCCTGATAATGATCGGGGAAATTAGTGATGAAGAAAGAAATCAAAGTTCCATCACTGATGTCAACCTTATAAGCAATAGCAAGATCAGTCTTCAAGACCCTCTGAAGCCCTCGATACATACCTCCTCTTCTACGACCTTGAACAAATTGCCACCCATCCTCTCCAACAAGATTTCTAGCGCTACTAATGCGCCTCCGATCAACCTCCTCTCTCCTCCTCGATCCTTCCCGCCTTAGATTGTTATTCAGCCATCTACGAAACCTCTCCTGGCGACCACGACTAAGACCATATTCATCTTCACCTTCACGCCATTGTCGATTCCCTCTCTCCCCCTTCCACCGATCTCTCCATCTCCCCAACTCGAACTCTCTCTCTAGCACGCTCTCTCTCTCTCTCACCGCCAATGTTTTAAAAACCGGACCGAACCGGCCGATTCAACCGGTTGGACCGGGAACCGGGCACTCGGGCGGTTGGTTCAACCCCATTTGAACCGTAGGCACGTTGAACCGCTTAGAACCGGTTTGGACCGGATTGAACCACGGTTCAACCGCTTTGAACCGCCAATTGACCCGGGGTTGAACCGCCCGGAATGCTTCTTTTGACTTTTTTATTGACTTTTTCTCCAAAATTTAATACCTTTCTTATTTTTTATTTAATTATTACTCATCCGGTTCAACCATGGTTCAACCGAGTGAACCGATTGAACCATGACCCGGAGCTCTCTCCGGTTCAATCTCCGGTCCGGTTTTTAAAACATTGCTCACCGCACACACATCACAAATAAACCAAAGTAAACAACAACATAGCAACACAAAAATAAAAATAAAACAGAATGAAAAATAGAATTAATAGAAAAAAAAAACTTAGCTATTGGAGATCCTGAGCAGTGCACCAGTCATTTGATCACAGTACTAACCAAAGAAGCAACCTGAACTTGGCTTAGGAAATGTCCAAATCGAATATGAGGAAAGGGAACAAAATCAAAACCAATTTCGACACCACTGCGAATCTGATTTTAGGTTTAGCGCTGCACAACTTGATTCTTAATAAATAGCAAAAAGAAGGGTTAAATATATGTTTGGTCCGTTGTAAATATATGACCATAATCAATCAGGTCCGTAAAAAATTAAAATGACCCTTGTAAATATTAAGTGTTTACAGTTAAACCCCTCTTTTAACTTTTTGTTGAAAAAATGTGATGTGACAAATGGAAATGGCGTCAGCAATGACGTCACTGCCACATGTCACCGTATTGGACATTTGGGCCACATGGCACTGGCACGCCACGTCATCACCCACATCATTATTTCCATGTGGCACTGACATGTGTCACGTCAGCAACCAATGAATGGTTGCAACATGGTGTTTGCATGGAAATGTGGGACACATAGTTGTTACTAAAAAAATTGCCATTTTGACTAACATAGGACTCAGACTCGTGAACACAAAATGATGGATACAACCAAATACCACTAAATCAACTTGTGACTTGTGTTAATGAATACTTCATCTCCTTCAACTGACGGAACAAATCACAGAAACAAGAAAATGGAGATCTGTTTGGAATACTGGAATCTGTTAGAACCGAAATCGTTTTAGATCTGGAAATAATGAGTTGATTTCTCACAGGAATTGTTTCAGATCTGGAAAATAGTGGCATTCTCACAGGAATTGTTTAGATCTCTGGAAAATAATGAATTGGTTTGGAAACTGATGGAAACGATATTCTGGAGAAAAATCGTTTATGTTTCCATTTCCATTTCCATTTCGTTTCCATATTTGTGTTTTGTTGTTTCGAATCCGAACGAAAATCGTTCTTGCATTTTTTCTAGAAATCAATATGTTTGATGATTAAATCGGTTTTCGAGTTGATGATAATTTATTATTCTTGTAAAACATTACGTTTGATGATGATGATGAAATCAGTTTCGATCTCAAGATTCTCTTTTTCTCAAAAACATTATGTTTAAGATAGATATATTATACTTGTAAGGTTGTTCACAATTGAAGTTGGTGGTTCAGTGGTAAATCAGCGAGGCATGTTGTCAAAGAGTCTTGGGTTCGATTCCCACTCACGCATTTTTGTGTAATACATTTCAGTTAGTGACATGCTACGTGGCAGCCATCCATTGGCTGCGGATGTGGCACGCTATGTGGCAATGATTACGTGGCATGTAAGTGAGTGCCACGTGGCACAGAGACCCAATTAAATGATGACATGTGACAGTGACGTCATTGATGATGTCATGCCGTTATCTCCGTTAGTCACGTCAGCTTTTTTGGATGAAAAGTTATCCGAGAGGATAAAATGTAAACGCTTGATATTTGCAAGGGCCTTTTTAAAAGTTTTTTATAGGGGCCAAACTGGATTATGGCCATATTTGCAGGGCCCAACACATATTTAAGCCTAAAGAGAAAGAAATGACAGATAGTAAGAAAAGAAATGTAAGAATAAGGGAATAACAAAACAAGACATTTGATGTGTAGTGTTAGTTCGTGCTCTATAATTTAGTTTCGAGGGTATTTTTATATTTCTTACAAAAACTATTCTTACTAAATAGCAGTGTTCTCCTTTCTTCCAATTTTTCTCATTTCTCTCTTAATGTGATCCGCATATGAATCACTTAATTTTGGATCTAGAAAATTATAAATCTATATGAACCTCTAAGAAAAGATGAAGAACATGCAATACAAAACACAAGAAAATGACACAAATTTAAAGAAAGAATCAAATGTGGAAAGAATAGAGATGAAGTGGAGAATGATGTCCACCACTTCTTACGTGGCAAGAAGATGAAGACCACATGATGCTTTGAGCTTCTCCAAGCCTCAAAGGTTCCAATCCAAGAACTAGGGAGAACATGTTGAACTCACTTCTACGATGCTCTCAAGCTCTCACACCTCACGCCTCTCTTTGACTCTCACGACTCTAGCTTTTGCAAATGCAGCAAATGATTTCACATTCATCAAAGTCTAAGGAAATACAAGGAGTAGAATAGTATTTATATGTTTGGTCTAAGGGATCCAAAGCCCAACATACAATCCAAAATAAATTAAGTTGTTGGTCGAGGGGAAAATGAAGGATCTGGGGCTTGGGTGAATTCCTGGAATTAGGTTAATTGGCACTTAGGTGCCTCATGTGTGCTTTGATGTGTGTATTTCATTGCTGCAGCACTAGACGTCACAGCATCTCCCAAAATGCGTCAGATGAGAGAGAAAGTAGAAAGGCGCTAAATTCAAGGGAAATGCTAGCTGTCAAGAAGGACAGTACCTGCGTGGGAGTGCTACAGTTGGAATATTCGAATATGCTACTTTATGGTGGGAACAATGTACTTTTGGGCACACAACAAGACAAGGGGCGCCTCCAAATTAGAGTTTTCCTAGGATCATGTGCCCTTGCACTATAAAAAGCTGCCCTTCTTCCTCATTTAAGAGACTTGGCCGATAGGAGAAAGTATAGACATAGCTTTCCTCCATTTTTGTACCAAGCACCTCAAATTCCAACAAAAGACACCATTGTGAGATCATTACTACAACAATCACAAAAGCTTCTTATACTTGGGAGATTTCTACTTTGAGAGCTGGATTTGTACCTCCATGATCTACATTTTGGAGCTCACCTTCGGTTCACCCATCTTAGTATAATTTCTTACTTTGTGTTTTTAGTATGACTCTAGAATTTATGTTTAAGTTAGTTTCTTTGTGTTGTTCGCACAATATGAGCTAATCACTCAGAGTTGGGATGCTTGATCTAATGTAATGAAGTTTTAATTCAATAAATGAATTGTGTTTGATGTGCACATTTTATCTTGTGTATGATAATATTTCCATCTTAGATTAGGAATGGCCAACTAATCTCAATTCTCAAGTAGCATTTATAAATTCAGAAATGGTTTGTAAATTTAAGTCACAAGATAATATCAGTTGTGTTCATTAAAAGACATTTTAATGTTCCTTGCTTAAACCCTAGCCATAGGAGGGCAAAGCTCATAAGGTGAATATTGTGGGTGTCCTAGCAGCCTAAGGCGTACTTATTTAGGGCTTAGACATAAGCTCTTGTAAGGAAACCCTACTGTGAAGTATTTGACAAAATACATCTATTGCGACAGCACCTAATGTTGCAGCATCAAACATAGCATTAATATATTAAAATGGATTCACTGAAGTAAAGCATCTCAACTTGTTCTCATCTCTGATCTTATTACCCATTTACATTTTTACTGTTGTGAATGATACCAAAAATTTGTGTCTTTGTTTTTATTATCATCACTAATTTGTTAATCAAATTAAACACATTTTGAGCATTAATCCCCGTGGGAACGAATCTTATTTCTACTTTACTACTTGTTGGACAGTGTATACTTGCACTATGTTTTCACACAACATAAGGTCGAGGCAAGCTATGAAAAAATCGAGGGTTGGACAATTCAATATTTGCCAGATTACTGGGAGAGCTCAGTTTGGAAGCATGAACAAGCATATTAAGAAAGCTGAGTCCCCAAGGGAATGATAAAGATCACTGAGGCATGATGGACTCAGTTGGAGGATGCCTCAACCACAGGGGGCTAAGAAGAGGCACCAACGGGCGAAGGCTGAGAAGAAGAAATGGCTGAGGAAGGTTGTGCCCGAAGCAAGGAATGCTTGCTTGGAGCGCAAATATTCAATGCATGTGGACACAACGTTGGAAGCGGTCAAGATAATCGAACAGAAGACGTCGTGGAAATAGGAATGACTAGGGTTTACCCCACTAACCCATGCTAATAGTCGTTGATCTTCGTTAATCCAACTATGAGCAGACGTAGGCTCGAGTTGCGGCCAACAAAGTCTCATGTGTGTGTGTGTGTGTGTATTTATTAACACTTGTACAGTTAAAAGACACACATCAATCAATCAACCTACTATTTTCTCGCAATTTACTTTATCCTTTACTGCTTTTTTTATGTTTTCTTAGTCTTTAGATAATCCAAGCTACACCCACCCAACCTAACACTCTTTGGAGGAGTGAGGGAACCCAAAGTCAAGGAATAGAGTTTTTTCCTCGGCGCAATTGCTTGAAGAAAGAAAGGAATCAAAATTGATCAAACCTCTAGCCAATCCCGCGGCTAGGAACAAAGTGTTTGACAACAACAAATTTTGCACGCCCGATGGGACAGTCACGGGTAAACAAACGTTTGAGTTATATTCGCCTGGCCGAGATTATCATTGACATATGTACTTACGCTCTAGTCGAAGCCTAAGCATGGAACCAAATTCCGCGTCTACAAAGACGGTTTACAGTTAAGGCTAAGAATACGGAGCCGATGGGTATGTCGGGGGCTTCACCTCATGTGGCAGTGATGGAACCTCATGACCAATTGCAGCCAATTGACGAAGAACCCGTGGTGATGACCACATCGTTCATTCGACAACAGATAGACATGGGAATTCATGATATAATGTACGAAGTCTCCCAACAACTGGCTGACATAGTTAAACTTGTGGTACACAACGAAATGCAATAGGCCAGAGAACAGGAGCAGAGACGTGCTCACAAGCCAGTAGTGCGACTAGTCTTGGCGTCCCCAACCAACAACAGGGAGGACAACTGAGTCCAACGGGGAATGTGTAACAGGTTCCACCATTCGCTAACGCTGCAGGATCTCAACAGGAACTTCTCATATCCCAATGGGAAGTGTGCAACAGGTCCTATCACACACTAATATGGTAGGACCTCAATAGGCACCTTCTTTGTCTCAGTTATATCGTAACCCGATATTTCCTCAGCCTTCTAATTCTGCTACCGCCAACACTAGGGCGCAGTTTATGGCAAATGGTACTAATACGACTACTCTTCAAACCTACAGGGTCAATAGGTTTACCACAGGGATCATCTTATGGATGCCCCTTGATGGCTAACCATCAAACCTACGCAGGGGGCAAGCCTTTGGTCCAGAATTAGGGCTCGGCAGGTTAGGCAGATACTACTTGAATTAGCAGCCATGGGTTCTGAACCCACCTGGCATAGTTAGTTTTCCACCTAGTTAGCCTTATCCTGAAGCACTTGTGACATGTCCGGTGGGTTCACATCCATACCTATAGATGGTTGGGAACTGTGTCAAGCAGCGATGGAGTTAAATTCCACCTTGCCAGAGTACTTAGACAACTGTTTAAGGAACTGGCCTTGCCAACCCCAGATTAACGATGCCTGGGCAACCATAGGCTAATAACTCCCCTCAGGGCCCCCTTTAGTTGGGAATGCAGGGTCCCCCAGAAACACAGTGGCGACCAGCTATTCTCACCGAGCCGAGGCCCTCGGGGTCCCAACTGTTGGACCCAAATCTCATAGTTGACACCATCAAGAAGTTCTTCGGTGTGCAGGTGAAACCACTTGACAGTCTGGTGTATAAAAAGCCTTACCCCAAGTGGGTGGATAGATTGGTGCCTCTGCCTAGAGGATTTAAGACACCTGATTTTGCCACATTTTCTCGAGATAATGGCAAATCAACTATGGAACACGTAGGCCAGCCCAATGTGGGGAAGGTAACCATAACAAGTATCATAAGATGTCGATGTTGCCTTTGTCTTTGATGGGGACCGCATTTACTTGGTATTCTTTCCTTCATCCTAACTCTATTCAAACCTGGGCAGTCACGGAGAGGTGCTTTCATGACAGATTCTATTGGCCACAGCTCGAGGTCGCCAGTGCCAACCTTATGAATTTACGACAAAAGGTGGAAGAGTCGGTGGTCGATTTAATTTAAAGATTCAGAAAAACAGCCAGAAAGTGCTCAGTTCAGTTCCCAGAATCTCAGTTGACTTCCATGGCCATCTCTAGAATGCACACATTATTGAAAGAAGAAGTATGTGTAGGTACCTGTTCGGTACCTAGATTCCAAACAGCCGAACCTGTGGTACAAAGATGAAGAGAGGTGCTTCTAAAGGTTGAAGAGGAACTTCGGATTGGTTGATGACCAAGCTCGGATGGCCCGAGGTTGTCCGTGCGTCCACGTCGGGTGGGGGGTACCTGCAAGACACTTCAACGCTCAAGTCAGTAAGGAATAAAGAACGTTATTAAGTAAAGGGAAAGAATGAAAAACATACCATTGTTTGGAGGGCTGGACCTCTATTTATAGACAGCGCGCCGTACCTAAGGTGTCGAATGCGGGATGGTTGATCCCCGTCCATTTGATATGGGCCTCAGTAATGGTGCGGTTGTCGTGCTACCTTGAGTGCGGGATTGGGCCAGGCCCAAGTCTTGCGAGGTTTGACCCAGTCCGGAACAGTTGCCCCCAAAGTCAAGGTCGGGTGGAGGATGAGGTCGGCCTCGGCTTGGTTTAACCGTTGCTTTGAGACATTGTCGTGCCACGTGTCATCTTCTGAGTGGGGGAATAGAGACGCGACGTTTGGTGAGATCTAGGGTATCTTGTTGCGTAGAGTTGAAGAGACGCTCTAAAATGACAGGACGCTTCGCATCTCGCCCCTATATAAGGCGAGTTGAGGGCTCATTTGTCCAGTTTGAATTTTTCTGAGAGAGTGAGCTCTAAGTGACCTGAAGAGTGGGAATTTTTTGACCACCGCACCGAGATCAGTGCCACCGTCCGCACCCCTGTTTCTGGATTTTTGGAAAAGCGAGATCATTGCTCGTTCATCCGATCGCAAAATACAAGCCCACATCAAAATTTTCCTGCACAGAGGTTAGTTTTCTTTCCTGCATGATTTAAATGCTTTAGTTATCATATTCTACCTGCGGCCAACTTCAGCGACCGTCGCTGCTCGCCTCAAGAGGAGGAGATAGGCCAACCCTGGGATTTGCCGGGGCCGGGTTAACACCGCTTTAGTTCTAGATAAATAGATTTAGATGGATAGAATTAGATAGTGATAGTGCCATCCTCCCCTTGCAGATAATGGTCCGATCCAAGAGTGAGGAAACTCAGCCTTTTATTCGTCCTGGTAAACCGATCTTAAGGAGGTCGGCTACTGGGGAGCCAATGCCAGCCCCCAAGGGAGCCTCTGCCAGCCCCCAAGGGAGCCTCGTCCCTGCATTCTTCAACGCACACTAACTCTCCCACGGTGTCGGGCACTTCGGCTAGGGAGTTCATTAGACAGACTTCGGAGGGCATAGTTGAAGAAAACGCTGAGGTCGCTTCTCAAGCTCAGAAACCCGAGGCCACCGTAGAAGAAGATGAGAAAATGGCCGAGGAAGCGTACGACTGGGTATCCATGAGGATTTGCAATATTTGCCCAAAGTTGAAGTCGGACAAACCTGTGTCCTACTATGAACGGTTCATTGCTGCTCCTGCCGATCAGAGATGGAAGTTGATGGTGGTCGATGATATGCCAGTGTGCACTGAGCATGATGGAATGGGTTTTTTCTTCTAATGAGCTGTCCTGGAGACCATGGGAATTCGGATTCGCCCCAGTCAATTTCAGAAAGATGTACTAGATTACCGGCGCGTGGCCCCTTCTCAGCTGCACCCGAATGGCTGGGGATTTATGTGCGGCTTCGAGCTGGTCATGGAGCGCCTTAGGAGGGTTCCTTCAGCAAGGGTCTTCTTCTGCTTCTTCAACGTGTTCCATTCCGCGGAGCTGGGAACCGGTGGCAAGAGGCAAGGACACATTGGACTGCGGGGCAACACAGAACGCTCTTATTTTGCTTCGGCCAACGATTCAAACAAGGACTTCAAGATGAACTTTTTCTTTGTTTGAATCGTTGGCCCGAGATCCATTGCGGATTACGTGGGAAAAGATATGACCAGGGTGCACTTCCAGTTGTCTTGGAGTCGGGAACATTTTGTCCGGGACAGAGAGGAGATTGAGACCAAGTCTTACATAGTGAAGCCGAACTTGCTGGAGGGAAATGGCGTGGATTCGTACAAGAAGATCAACAAGTGGGGGAAGGAAATGGCCAGGGAGGGCTTGAAGTTCCATTGTGGTTCCATGATTGATGCCGTGGCCGAGTCTGAGGCCAAGCTCAAGAGATACTTTGACACCTGTAGTTATTCACTTTTATTTATTTTTATGTCGCTGTTACAATCCTGGTCGGTCTCGGAAATGTACTGATTCTGACCATCTTCCTTCCTTTTGCAGGTAAAATGGACGACGTTGATGACATCTTCGAGAACTTCAACATTGATACTTCCGTTCGCATAGAGGCTCCCAAGAAGGTGCCTGAAAAGAAAAAAAGCACGGGGACGGGGTCAGGATCCGGGCCCGTTCTGGACATGGCGGCAAGCAAGTCCCATGGGGGCAAGCCTGCTGAAAAAGTAAATCTCCTGCAGTCAAGACTTCGAAGCCAATCTCAGAGTCAGGCAACAAGGAGACTCAAAAGAGAAGCCATCCTGATGTTGGCAATGCTGATCCTTCCGCCCTGAAAAGACAAAAACAAAAGCAGGACGGGAAGAAGGAGGAGAGAAGAGAGAAAGCCACCATGGAGGATTTTGTGGCCTGCGCCCGAGTCGACAGGCTGGGTGTTGATGCTTTCAAAGAACTGGAGGAGCTGATAGTTGAGAAAACCATTGACCGCCTCCTAGGTAAAATCTCTGACTTTGAGGCTCACAATAGATATTTAGATGTCAAATTGATTCGTACTTCTGCCGACTTGAGGACTTATCGAGATTATAATTTGGTAGCTTACTCTGAAGAGAACCAGAGCCTTAAAGCCGAGCTGGAGAAGATGTCCGGGGTGCAGAAACAGCTTGATGAGACACACACCAAGGCCGGAGAGCAGGCCTAGAAGATAGTTGAGATTCTGAGATTGCGGGTAGAGCTCCAGAAGGTCCAAGATAAGTTGGAGGAGGCTGAGGTTGAGAAGAAAAGGAGTGCTAAAGAGATCGAGCAGTTGAAGAAGGAAAGGTCAACCTTACAAACAGGGTAGCTACAGGTGTCGTGGCCGGCTTCACACGCTATTTGCAGATGGCCTTCATCCTCGAGCCTACACAGGACACCAACTTGCTCAAGATCTAGCACAAGGCTGTGGACGGGAAAATCGTGCACAAAGGCCAAGTGCTCTATGACCCGTTCTCCGAGTCTTCACCGGGGAACGTGGCTGATGTTGGAACTGATGCTCCCGCTGCTGAGGATGAGGCTAATCCAATTGCTGCCGATCAGAACGCTGCCAAAGCCGAAGGAGAGAAGGATATGTAAAATGTAATTACATTTATTTTCTTTTGAACCTTTGAGGTTGGTCTCGGGCATGTCCAAGCCAACTTTGACTTGTAAGTACAATGGGCGTCGTCCCTTTCCGGTCTTATTTACTCTGTCAATTTGCTAATTCTGGTTTCGCTCGTTTTTGAATGTCTTGTGTGTCTCGGTTGTTGCATGTCGATTGAATGCCGAGATAAAGATTAGTATTCTGACGCCGAAATAAAATGTTAGAACTCCGATGTCAAAGTAGAACGCTGATATAGAGAATTAGACTTCCGGGGTAGATAATAGATAATAGGCAAAATTACACCAGAGGACCTTTAAGTTATTTATTTGTAACAAGTTGGCCCTTTAAGTTTTTTTTGTAACAAATAGGTCCTTTTATGTCCATGAAATGTTGAAGTTCAACCACATCCCTTATGTCAGAAGATAGATGTGGCTTGGTGGACCAACTCTTCTATGTCCATGAAATGTTGAAGTTCAACCACATCCCTTATGTCATAGCTTAGGCCATTGAGGAACCTAGCTATAAGGGCTTCGTCATCCTCCTTTGTGTTGGCTCTTATCCTCAAGGTTTCAAATTCTTTGTGATAGTCTTCCACACTTTTGTTTCCTTGCTTCAATCTTTGGAGCTTTTGTTGGGTCTCCCTAGTGTAGTGTGAAGGTACATATCTTTTTCTCAATATTGTTTTCAACTCCTCCCAATCTTCAAGTGGTCTAGCACCACATCTTCTTCTATCTTTCACAAGTTGATCCCACCACAACAAAGCATAATCTTTAAACTCCTAAGTTGCAAGTTTCACCCTCCTTGCTTCTTCAACTTCATGGGCCTCAAATAGTTGGTCAATTTTGAGTTCCCAATCTAAGTATGCATCGGCATCATTCTTGCCATGAAAGGATGGGAACTTGATTTTTCCTCCCTCATACCTTTCCCTTGGCCTTCTATTATCATCTCCATTATTTCTATGATGCCTACCATGACCCCTATGCCTTCTTTCACGCCTTCTTTCTCTATCGGTTTCATCATCAAACTCATCATCTTGAGAATGTCTCCCATGATTAGACCTTGTATCTCTTTGATGCAAAAATTCCTCCCTCAATTCATTGACTTGATTATTAAATGCAATGGTTTGAGCATTCATCATTCTAGTCAAATGATCAACAAGGGAAGCCGTCCTTGGGGAATGAGGTATAGAATCACCCATATTTAAGTATCCAAGATCACAACAATAATATATAGAACAATATTTTTTTAAAAAAAAAAAATAAATTAAAAAGGACCTCTCCACACACCTTAGTGTTTACACTCAATAATGGTCACTCGTGTTTGTCACTCAGTTGGCTCTTTTTTTTAATGATATACTCTCTTGCCTTTTACCACTCCTTAAAAGTGTCGCTCTTGGACTCTTAAAAGAATCAATCAAATCGCTTATCAAGCTTGTGGTAAACTTAGAGAAGTTGTGACAAAACAAACAATAAAAATTAACATCTAGGAGGCCAAAAAAAAGGACAATTTGAAACTCTAAGACAAAACTTAAAGAAGTTTAAAGACAACCAAGAAACAAATAACAAAGAAAACACACTCAAAAGAAAGGCAAAAAGACAAGGAAAGACTCACAAGTTGAAGACATTAGGCAAAATAATGGAATATTTGTGTGTCTAGGTAAAAACACCTTAAATGAAATCCAAAAATTCCAGAAAAATATTCAGAAGATCACCAATGAGTCGAGAAATTTGTAGATTTTTTTTTTTAGAATTTTTGAATTGTTTTGGACAACTTTGCCCTTAGTAGCGTCTTTTTACTAATACACTTTTTTTTTCTACTTTTTTTTGGACCTTTTTTTTTATACTTTTTTTTTTGCTACTATAATCAATAGCGTAATGGAGAGATCAGAAGATAGATGTTTGGTAGTATTCGGAAGCAAGCGATGATGCTCCCACTGTGGTCGCCATTGTTCGATACCTAGATTCCAGACAGCCGAACCCATGGCACAAAGATGAAGAAAGGTGCTTCCAAAGGTTGAAGACGAACTTTGGATTGGTTGATGACCAAGCTCGGATGACCCGAGGTTGTCCGTGCGTCCACGTCGGGTGGGGTTCCGTTATTAAGTAAAGGGAAAGAATGAAAAACATACCATTGTTTAGAGGGTGGAACCTCTATTTATAGACAGAGCTCCACTTATCTATGTTAAACCCCGAAAGGCACCTCCCCAATTAAAGGTTCAAAATATAGGACTTGAACACCTCCCGCCTGGGGGCATGATCGATATGACGATGAGTGCATCGAGCAGACTGTCATGCTGATCCCCAACGGGGACCCCAAAAGGAGAAAAGAAGGTGGCCAGGGTTACATCAGAGCAGGGCTTGGTATTTGTGGATAACATTGTTAAGAGTGACAAGGAGTTGAGGGCCACCAGAATGGTGAAACCACCCTTAGAAACACCCAAACATTAATGGATTGAAGTCAAATATAAGACACAATTCTTTTCAGAAGCTTTGCTTAAAATTAGTGATGTGATGACTTTGTAGAATATGTATTGTTAAGAAAGAATTAAGTTGTTGCTATCAGTGTTTGTTAGAGTGTTCTTTTAAAAATAGTAGAGAGGGTGAGCATTAAAGAAAAGTAGTAAATAGCACACAAGGATTTATAGTGGTTCACCCTAATCATCAAGGACTACATCCACTCATCACCTTCAGTGAGATTTTCCACTATTCTCAAAATAGCTTACAAGCTAAACTTGGACACACACACACACACACACACACACTAACAGTATTCCTAACACAGTTCTATCAACTATCAGACTAGTTTTCTACAAGCTCTAGCAACTTAAACCTCTAAGAAAAGCCTCTTAGACTTCTTCCCCAATAATACAACAGTAAATGCTTATTGCTTAGAAGGTACACATATACTAAATATGTTTGTTCTGAACTGAGATAAAAATAGCTTAATAAAAATACATTTATCAATTAACACAAGCTATGAAAACACTCAACAAAGTCCCAGAGATGTTGATTTGCAATGAGTGTGTTATGGAGAGAAGATAGACTTAGTCCGAAGCTTTTGAGAAGCTTCTGATGTCTTGACCAATTTACATGCAGTCTCTTTTAAGAAGTTCTGAGGTCTCAATGATGTATTTATACGACATTTTCTCCAAAAGAGCCGTTGAAATGCTTTAACAAAGAAGATTAAATCCGTTGCTGGTCTTATGAATCTTAGTGGATCAAGGGAGCTCGACTGACATTTTGTTTTGGGACTTGCTACCAAAGATAAAAGTTTCTGAGACCGAACTCACCCCTAACAACGACGACGATTTGACTGGCTTCAATGGCTCGAAAACGGCGCCGCTCGGGTACCTCGAATTGATGGTCACATATGGGATCGACAAGCTTTTCAGAATAGTAAAGTCCCCATACAATTGCATCATTGGAAGACCAACCTTGGGAAGGCTCAGAGCGGTGGCGTCCATAGTGCATTTGAAGATGAAATTCTACTCGGTCGAAGACGAAATCATCACCATTGCCGTCGACCTAGAATTCGCAAGAAAGTGTCATTACCTGTCACTAAAAACAGAAAGTGTCATTACCTGGAATCTGCCAGAAAGTGTCATTACATGGAATCCGTCCCATTAACTGAGACGACCCTCGTCCTCATCATAGTAACCCTTTACACTTAAATTCTTAATCTCAAAAATTAATAAATTTAAGACTTTTCTTAATCATATAACTAAACATGCATCACATAGATAAATACATAATTTTAAGAGTTTTATAAAACATGTGGAAATACTAAAGTTACTCAAACATATATCAGAATATTTCAAAAAACAGAAAATAAGAACATAAAACAAAGCCAGCTAAATAACTAACTTAACGAGACACAAAGATTGACACACTGGCTAAACAAAACACAAGTTCTCTCAATGAGTCACTGGGGTGTGGAAAACGTGTGCAAGTATACACAGTCACAGGGATTGGATTAATTCTTATATGTTGCAAAGACTTGTAAGCTAGTGCAGCTACACTACTCACAATTTTGGTTGAAGTTGAAATAAAAATAAATTAAAGGAAGGCAAGTAAATTGTGCAGGAAATCAGTTGAGAATGATAGTTGAGATGTCTTCACTATATAAATCACTTTTGAGTGTATTGTGTTTTCTTGTGGTACAAATGCACTTAGGTGCAACTGCATCAGTGTGTGCTGGTCAGCTACTTTCTGCACTGCATCAGTGTGTGCTAGTCAGCTACTTTCTTCACTGCATCGGTAAAGAAAGAAGTAGTCAATTCATTTCTCGCCCCCTTACAGATAATCCAAGTTGCTAAATAAGTTCACTCTTGCATCTTAATATCTCACTACACTACTTGTAAGGACTATGTTAACCTAAGGCTAGGAATTAACATGGAATTAACAAGCTGACTTTATCAAAACAAGTTTAACAAAGGCTTTATTAAACACTTATCCTTACTTAGTTCTTGATTTCTAGTTATAAGCCAATTAAGTAAATGTAACTCTACTTGTTCTAAGTAATCAACCTTAAAACAAGATTAAGAATTTAAACATAAGAACTAAAGTTCTTACACCACTTGAAAACACAATAACTTTCCTCAAAAGATTATTGGAAACTTAGAACATCCCAACTTAAGAAGTTTAGCTCATGATGGGCATAGCAAAGCAAATATATTGGAAAGAAAACATGTTGCAATAAAGGAAATTACAAGAGTATTCAAGAGAGTAAGAATTACACCAAATGAAAGACTCTTGCATATATTTGCTTAAGAACTAATTTCTTGCACCTATTAGTTCTTTGAAGAAGTGGAGAGAGAAGTTGTCAATTTCTTCTCACCTTCCTCTCAAACTAACACTAATTTAAACTAAGAAAATATGTAAAAAGAACTAGAAGAAATAAACTAGAGAACTATGAAAAACTAGTATGGAAAAGAATATGAACAAGTATTATTATCTATCAAGTAAGAAATGAAGTCCTATTTATAGCCTTGGAGATTTCCTTCATATGAGGGTTTCCTTGGTGATTAAGTTAACCAAAAGGTGTTTAACCATGGTTACTTTTCAAAAGATGATGATAGGATTTGATTCCAACACTCAACCTTAAAGAGAGGTCCAATTAGAAGTTGCCACATGTCCTTTAAGAATGATTATTCATGATGGTCTTCGATTGTGGACGCCGCATTTTGCAAGTGGCCATGTGCCTCCATGTGACTCTTAAGTAAGCAGCATCCCAACAATGCATTATGGCAATGATAAGAATTGAGGTGCTTCCAATGTGGGGTTGTGAGCTGCTTCGGTGCAGGAAGGTGCAGTTGCACCAAGTGCAGATGCACTGTGAGAATTGTTTCTGGTGCAGATGCACCTAACTGCAGCTGCACTGAACAAACACATCAAACATACCAATATACATGCAAAATGCTAAGTTATGAACATCATTCACCTTAAAACCATAAATGTTGTTTATTTTATTTATACTACAATATTTAGCACATTTTATACTTGGTTTTAAGCAATTATCTAAGTTTAGATACATGAATAACTCTATATAAAATAGAGTTATCAGTTACCTGACTCCTTCGTTATATTGCACTGGCATCTTTGATGCCTTCAATGTCCATCGTGGAATGAAGAATATCTCCTTCTGCTACAAGTGGGTCCTCGACTGGATCTAAGCGATAAAAACAAATATACAAAAGAAAACACATAGGGCTAAAATACATGTATAAGTCAAAAAATTGGAAGAAAAGGTAAAGCTCAATTAAAACATGTAACAATCTATCTTTCATCCGTTAATTGGTATCTTATTTCTTAGACTCTATCTATGAGTATCGGTCAATACTATATGGTCACTATGATCATACCTTGATGCCACAAACGCCCCTATTATACTTCACACACGCCACTCGACTGTCACAATGGAGTTCGAGTATTATAAGTTGTTCCCAACCAAGCTGGTCCAAGTAATCTAAACCTAATGTTACCCAACCAATATAGATAAGTCCTGCTATGGACTTGGTTCAGCACTTGACCTCGTGCGCCCATACACACGGTTGTGGACTTACAACACATATGCAATCTATATGATCCTTTGATAACCGATATCTCGACGGCTGCACGCCACGATGCTTAACTCGATTCTAGTCAGCCCCTCCGTAGGTAGCCCTTTTTGATCCACCGGTAGTCAGTTCTTGTACCAATTGATTACACAATCTTAACTTTTGATGAGGACATGAAGCACCAAGATGCCATTCAAAGCTTAGGAGGTCCGATGACTAGGGCAACATCAAAGAAAGTCCAAGAAAGCTTAGTCCAATTCATGACTAAGGCTATTGCAAAAGAGGGCAACAATGTAATTGCACCGAAAACCATGCTTGTCATACAAGCTATGGAGGAGGCGCAATTTGCATGACAAAGGCCCCAAAGCTATTTCAGTTTTATTCAATAAAAAGTGCATGTGACCAATTGATTTATTTGGGACCAAGGCACTAAGTTATTTCATTTTAAGTTAATCTTTTTTAGTGTGTTTAATCCACTTCAAGTGGTCTATGTGTGGAACATATTTTTGTGAGTTGATGGAGTCAATAGACTTGCTAATCAAGAAAGGCAAACTTGATAACCAAGCAAACTAGCTAATCAAGAAAGGCAATAAGAGGAGAAAATATTACAAGATCCAAAACATTTATGGCACATCAAGACAATCAGAGCAAAAAAGGAAATAGAAGATCCTAATCATTAATTGTGCATTCAATGCCAAATCAACTAGGATATTTTCTTAAATTGTTTTGTCTAGTATTCTTGTAATTGTTGAATACCCTTTATTTTTTTCCTTGTATTAGCAAGAACCTCCCTTATTATAAATAGGGAGTATAAGTGTCAATGAAAAGGGAGAAAGACTTTATCAAATATTTTGAGTTCATACTCTTTGGTTCTGGATTGGACCAGCTTATTCGATCTTATCAAGAATTCCTTTTCTTGTGGTGATCCTCACACTCATAGGCTTATCCTTGTCTTGGATTAGACCAAGGTGGCGCCCCTAACCTAAACACCATATTCTTCACGAATTCAAAAATCATTTCATTCTTCTCGTTAGTCTTAAAATGTTCCTAAACTCCCCATCCCAAAACCCACAAAATTCTTCACTCCCTTTCCCCATTATTCATCCTTTTATATCCAAAAACACAAAAATATAAATTACAACCAGAATCCATATTGAAAATCAAAAGAATGGCCAGTTTCCACAACAAGGAGGCCATCAACTTAGCTTTCTCATCACACTTATTCACACACCTGGGTTCATTATGAAAACTTATACTATTATGAAATAAAGTCATGCTTCTCAATATAACTATATCAATAAGACATTTAAGCAATTCAATGAACAATCAAACATAGCACATAAGCATTTCATAACATTTAAAATAATCAAGGCAAACCAACAAGCAACACAACAAATTAGTCACACAATAAACCAAATCACAATAATAATCTTTCCTATATGTTAACCGATCCTCGACGGTTTAAACTTCATTTAACCTTTAACTCCAAAGAGTAGTCAAATGATCTTTATGTATCGCTGACTCTTTAACTCTAGTAGAGCTTGGGTCACCCTACACATATTAAATTAAAACTTTACGCTAACCGCTTCGACGAATACGATATCTTGCCCCCACATGAAGTACAACACGAACGTGATACTTGCTCTGGTAATGCTGACACATGATCGAACACTAACCCAACGTTTACGAACAAAATTGTATAATTGGATGAGGTTTACGCCAACATGTGATCGAACACTAACCCAAGGTTTACGCACACAATTGTAAGAATGATCGTTGTGGACGGAGGTTTTCAAAAGGGAAGGGGATAAAGGGTTTTTGCTTCTAAGATGAAATAGCATTACTATGCATATTCTCTCCATGACGAAAATGAGTGTTGCTTTCCTTAAATACTAAAAACCACGTAAACATTACCAATTAGGTGTCATGTCATCATGAGGCCAACATATAAAGGAGTAAAAGGTGTACACATTTTGTGTGACTACTTAACCATAAGGAAACCTGATCAAGCATGATCACAACGGTGTCCGTAGTTTTTTTTTTATTCATTTTAATACATTTTATCTTAATAATAAAATAATAAACGCTATAGATATTAATTATACATTTTTCTATACTAATTATTAATAACTAGGGGAAAAGACGGGCCCGGTCTTTCATGTGTTGGTGTAGTGGGTGGTTATTATTATTATTATTATTAGAATTAGAAATAGAAATGTGTTGGGTGTTAGTGGATAGTTATCAATACAATAAGGGTATTTTGGTCAGAAAAATATGACACCAAAATACAGTTTTTTTAGATTCCCCTTTATTAATAGTTATAGATTATAGATAAAAGAGGGATTTAGTTAATTTAATGAAAACATAATTTAGTTAATAAAATAAGGGGTGTTAAACTTAGATCTCCCTCTAAGCTCAAAATCACACAATTAAAATAAATATATTTTCAAATATTTCCTAAAAATTATTTAAAAAAGTGGGGTACGGTGTACAGTCGGCATGGAATTTCATCAGCCAGATGAACAAAAATATGACGACAAGTACCAAATTTTAAAATGTGGAATATATAAGAGGCTAAGGTGAAATGCTCTTCGTGACTTAATCTTGAATAAAAGGATATATTATAAACCTAAAAATATATTTAACATTTAGTTTCACATTTTTTTTTTGGTAAGTTCGAGTATTTTTTTGGTAAATAAAAAATATCACTTAGTTTCACATTTGATACAAAGTTGATTATTGACAGATATTTATATGTAGTAAATAAAATAATCCTAATAAATGAGGACATAAATAACTAAAAATGTGATAAATAAAACGAATGAGATATCTAAGATGAATAATAGAGGGAAAGTATGCGAAACTAGGTAATTAGATAATCACGAATGCTGGTACTTGTTAAAGAAATAAACAAGTATTTCATATAAAAAATGATATCATTGCTCACGATAGTGTTCTCATATGAATCAATAGTGTTCTCATATGAATCAATATATATATATATATATATATATATATATATATTAGAAATTCTAGGATAAAACACCTATAGGTATTAATAGGTATACATAATCAAAATCAAAATCAAGAAATTTCAATTCACAAGCAATCTCATAGGAAAACTCAAGCCAGCTGAAGGAAGTTAAATATCATAGCACACAAGAAATTGGTTGCTGTTAGACCAAACCACTTAGATGTAACTACATGCATTCTCTTCAAATTTGATGGCTTTGCTGTCTTGAGAGTCAATGACTATTGAGCAAGAGACATGTTGTGTATGTTTAGTCCTAACCAACTTCCCAATAACATATCCACATGACTTAACCTCGAACACAAGCCTCATTGGTATTTTTCCATTGTCCACCAAGCGAGTTAATAAGCTCCGACCAGCACCATAAAGGGGAATATTACGTCCTTGGATGTTGACAGTTAACGCTCGGAGGCTCATTTGTCGTTGATGATATTTCTTCAAC
Source organism: Astragalus glycyphyllos (assembly GCA_963573325.1). NCBI lineage: Eukaryota > Viridiplantae > Streptophyta > Magnoliopsida > Fabales > Fabaceae > Astragalus > Astragalus glycyphyllos. The sequence goes on along the minus strand of OY754314.1, from coordinate 26,663,167 downwards.
TACAGTAACATGCAATTTAACAATAAGAGTGCTGATCATAATGAAAGAGTGTTAGTGCTAGAATTCTTACCTCACGAGATGCAACTATAAGCTCAGAATACATAAGATTCACCGAGTTGGAGCTGATATAAATGTCAAAAAATGGTGCAGGGTTATGTATTGTCATTTGCATTGAACAATTCACCGACAACATGTAAGTTGGCACTCCAGTCTTGTTTGACCCTACTTCGAAGTAGAAGTTATGAACTGTTAAACTCTGAAAAAGTGATTCATTAGGTTACATGGAAAGTTCGCAAATATATTGCACAATAGAGAAGATGAATGATGAATAACAAAGTTATGATGCTTATAGTTCCATTTTTATCCAAAGAAAAATTGAATTCATATAGATGACATATTAGCAACAATAGATAGGATCGGGTTTAGGTGCAGTTGACAATTGGTGCAGTCAGACAGTTAAGAAACTCTGGGCCTTCCGATCTTGATTGTACGGTCCAAGGTTTAATTTTGAAATTTTAGATTAAATACAATAAAACTTTTCCGTAAAAAACTTATTTGTAATGCAAGCAGATTTATACCTACTAAAAAAATCACTACCGACAGTCTACACTACTTTCATAGTCTATAGCTAACAACACCCAATCATCATCTATTCAAGCCCATGCTTTTTCTGGTGAAAACTATTATTTTTGGAGCACTAAAATAAAGAAGGATTTACACCTCATCCAAATACTTCTACTCTTAATGTAGCTCAAAAGAAACAGTCGAAGGAAAATAAACAAGAAAGGCACAAACTTGTGGGATCTATTACTATCAAAGTGTGCTACGATTTATCAAGCAATATAGTTTCTGTTTTTCATAAACTCCTCAAATCATCATTCTACAAAATCCTATTATTACTATCTCAATTGATTTCTTCTAAAACTATTAACATATATACATAATAGTAACCACCAGGAGGATAATAATAATAATAACAATAATAATAATAATAATAATAATAATAATAATAATAAATAAATAAATAAGAAAGGATCCATGTCTATACGTACCTTGATACTAAGCTGAGGATTGTAATGCAAGCTGGCAGCCCAAATGATGTAACAAAAGAGACGGAAGATCAAAACCAACCCAATAATAGCAATGAAGAATTCAGTCCTCCATGAAAAACCATGATTAAAATCACCATAACCACCTTCTTCATCAATCACCTCAGAATCATCAGGCCATACTTTTTCATTGGGTTTTGGATACCCTTTCTTTCCGAAAGAAGCATGGTTTTTATTAGATCCAGAGATTCTGCTAGCAGATGAAGCTCTTGAATGACTAGCAATAGTAGCAGTACCATAAGAATGGAGTGAAGGTCGTGGTGATTCAAATGGACTATTACTACTTGCATGAGAATTCATTGAAGGACTGTATTAGGCTATGAACATACATGAATGAGATCTCTGTAGAATTCCATTTGGAAACAAATGAAGAAAATGAATTTCATTGATTTCTGATTGTACAGTAAAAAGGATTATATACAAGCAGAGTTGCTAACAATATGCAACTGAAAACTTAACTATCTAACAGAATAGTTTCTAACAGAATAATCATCAGTTTAACAACCTAACTGTGGTTAGTAAACAGAATTAACTAAACTTAATTAGATGAACTAATTACTAACTATGGTAAGGTTAAGTTGTAATACTCCCCCTCAAGTTAGGAGCATAAATGTCTAAGGTTCCTAACTTGGACAAGAAGCTAGAAAATTTACAATGGGGTAGAGCCTTAGTAAAAATATCAGCTAGTTGCTGATGAGTGGGCAAGTGGACCAGTTTGAGGAAACCGGTATTGACATATTGCCTTATAAAATGGCAATCTATGTCAATATGCTTGGAACGTTCGTTTGAGGTTGATGTTTCTGCTAGTTGAATGGCTGACTTGTTGTCACATAGGACCATAATGGAGGGAACTGAGATGTGGAATCCTTTAAGCAATTGTTGCAGCCATAATAGTTCACTTGTTAAAGATGCCATTGCTCTGTACTCTGCTTCAGCAGATGAACGAGCCACTGTTGATTGCTTTTTGGATTTCCAACTAATGAGAGATGATCCTAAATACACACAGAAGCCAGTAGTGGACTTCCTGGTAACTCTGCAACTTCCCCAGTCTGAATCTACATAGGCAGTGATGTTGATATTATTGTTAGCTGGGAACAGCAATCCTTGACCAGGAGATGATTTTAGATACTGTAGAATCTGATGAAGGGCCTGTAGATGAGGAATTCTTGGTGCTGCCATGAACTGGCTTAACTTGTTTGTTGCATATATGATATCAGGTCTTGAGATTGTCAAGTACATTATCCTTCCCAGCAGCCTGCGAAACAGAGAAGGATCTTCCAGCAGCTCACCAGAACTATCATCAAAGTGTATACCAGGATCCATTGGAATTTTTGAGGGCTTGGAGTTGATGAATCCTGTATCCTCAAGTAACTCCAATGTATATTTTCTCTGGCACAGATGTAATCCCTCAATAGATCTTGCAATTTCCAGCCCCAAAAAATACTTAAGTTCACCGATGACCTTCAATTTAAACTTGCCTTGGAGTTGAGTAGTTGTTTGAGTGATGAGAGATTTGTTTGAACTGGCAATGATGATGTCGTCCACATATACTAACAGCACAACAAGATTGTCACCAGTACCTTTATAGAATAATGAGTAGTCTGCTGTAGATTGACTAAATCCTAAGGCAATTATAGCAATGGAAAATTTTTGGAACCATTGCCTAGATGCCTGCCTTAGGCCATATAATGACTTGTGCAGCTTGCACACTTGTTTCTCCCCCTTACTAGGATGGCCCAAAGGTAAGTCCATGTACACTTCTTCAAATAGATCTCCATTGAAGAAGGCGTTGTTGATGTCAAGTTGACTTAGGTGCCACTTATTCTGAGCTGCTAGTGCAAGCATAACCCTGATAGTGGTTAACTTAGCCACTGGAGAGAAAGTATCAGTGAAATCTATACCCAGTTGTTGAGTATAGCCTTTAGCAACAAGACGTGCTGTAACACCCCGGAAATAATTTAATTAAAATAGTTGATTGAATTATTAAAATAATTTGGAGGCGGGATATAGATAAATTAAAAGGTTAATATTTTATATGCGTAGGAGGTGAAACGAGTAAAGGAGGTGGTGACGTAGAGAGCCCAGTGTTTACTGGGCCCTCAACTTAAACCCTGGGGGTTTAAGCCAAACCCTCATTCGCAGCAAGCAAAAGAAAAACGAAAGTGAGAGTGAGAGAGAGAGCACGCGGCGCAAAGAGGGAGAGAAGAGGAGGGTTTCGCGAAGAATTTCAAAAGGAGATCGTTCGTGTTGCTGTGGTTTTGTTCGTGTCTCGTTCGTCGTGTTCCGGAGCTTACGTTATTCGAGGTAAGGGTGGGCTTAACCTTGATAATGGGTTGATGATAATTATGTGTGGGTAGTCTAGGGTTTTGTTGAATTGTTCGTGTTGTTGCATATCGTGTTTTCGTTGAGATTGGTGCTTTGATGATTATTGCACGTTATTGTGATTTGTTTCGTTATTTGTTGTTGCGTGATTGTTGTATCACGATGATGGTGTTGTTATTGTTCGTGTTTTTGTTGTTGCTGTGCGTGGTTGATTGTTGTTGTCGCGTTGTCGAATTGTCGTTTTTGTTGTGGTGGTTGCGGTGTCGTTGCCGTTAGGGTTTGGTGTTTGGCAATTTAGCGATTCTGGACACCGGTTCGGTTTTTCTAAAACTGGCGCTGTTTGGTTGATCCAAAAATTATGAGGTTGATTGTTTTTGAAAATAGACTTAACGCCGGTCGTTTTGGCACTGGTTTCGTTAAATTCGGAGTTGTATAGCTCGAGTTATAGGCGATACAAGTTAGGTTAAAATTCTGGAAACGATTTGGGTATAGATTCGGTATTTCGGTGACTGGGAACGTTGTAATGACCAAAAAATTATGTGGTTTATTTTTCTGGAAAATAGACTTAATGCTTGTTAATTTGGCACTGGTTTGGGTGTGTTTAGAGTTGTGTAGCTCGAGATATGAATTCCATAAGTTAGAGTAAGATTCTGGAAACAATCTGGACACAGGGTCAGTGTTTTGGTTACCACGTTTTCAAAAGAACTCCTTTTCCAACGAATCCAATTTCTTTGAAAACTAGACAAAATTTGCCCCAGTTTATGCACAAGTTTCTTTCAATTTGATTGAGTTTTGGTCACTTTGGAATTGCTTGAATTTGAAGGACAGAAATTGTCCTCTTTTGCAACTAGCCTGTGTGCTTTTCGAAAACTGTACCTATTGGACACTCTCCTTCAAAAACTGAACTTAGGGATGATAACCAGACCCATAGGGCTTTCCAACAAGTATTTATTTGTTGAAATCCGATGTCGTTTGCTATTTTAATTAATTCGCTGAAGTAGGTGCGATGTGCCTAGGCGCTTTGCGCCAGTCTTGTGCGTGGTGTGCGTGCGTTATGTCCGCGTTGTGGAGCCGTCTGGTGTTAATATTTCAGGTGCGGTGCTGGTATGCTCAGGAGAGTTTAGTGGTAGCTGTGATGCTACAACTCGGTGCTATTTTTGGTGAAATCATTTGTTTTGATTCTGGTGATATAGTATTTATTTTAAATACTTGTTATGGTGAGTTGGTGCATAATCATGGTGTCGCATTGTCATATGCATGTTTTGGTGATATAGGCTCTGCCTCTGGTGTTTATTGGTGATATGCCCGTCGTGGCTCATTTTGGTGATCGGTACCGCATGCATATGCCCACTGGAGGGGTTGCATATCATCCCATTGTCTATGAATGTTATAACTTTGGTGGTTCACTGTCAAATGGATTTTTCCTTTGGTATCTGGTGCTGTGATATGGTGTAATTGTATTGTGTTGCTGTAGTTACCTGATGCTAGCATATTTTTATCATCTGCTTATTACCTCTGTTAGACTCACCCCTTCTGCTTGGAATGTTGCTCTCATGCGGCAACGCTGCAGGTGATCGCTAGTGCTCGTGGAGGAATTGCTAGGTTTTGCTTCCTCTCTCGTTTGGGTCTGTGTCAGCTCTGATATGTAGCACCGGGGAGTCGTTAGTTATCGTTTTGAACTATTATTTTAGTTATTGGAAATTGTTTTAATTAATTTTGGAGATGTCTCTAATTGTTAATTCTGGAGATGTTTAAACTGGTTAATATTTCCGCTGTTTAAACTGGTTAATATTTCCGCTGCTTGGTGATTTCTTTTATATAAATTATTTTGGAGATTTTTTTTTTGAATTGTTTTCTCTCTTCTTTTCTCCTGAGCATACCAGCACCGCACCTGAAATATTAACACCAGACGGCTCCACAACGCGGACATAACGCACGCACACCATGCACAAGACTGGCGCACAGCGCCTAGGCACATCGCACCTACTTCAGCGAATTAATTAAAATAGCAAACGACATCGGATTTCAACAAATAAATACTTGTTGGAAAGCCCTATGGGTCTGGTTATCATCCCTAAGTTCAGTTTTTGAAGGAGAGTGTCCAATAGGTACAGTTTTCGAAAAGCACACAGGCTAGTTGCAAAAGAGGACAGTTTCTGTCCTTCAAATTCAAGCAATTCCAAAGTGACCAAGACTCAATCAAATTGCATGAAACTTGTGCATAAACTGGGGCAAATTTTGTCTAGTTTTCAAAGAAATTGGATTCGTTCGAAAAGGAGTTCTTTTGAAAACGTGGTAACCAAAACACTGACCCTGTGTCCAGATTGTTTCCAGAATCTTACTCTAACTTGTGGAATTCATATCTCGAGCTACACAACTCTAAACGCACCCAAACCAGTGCCAAATTAACAAGCATTAAGTCTATTTTCCAGAAAAATAAACCACATAATTTTTCGGTCAATACAACGTTCCCAGTCACCGAAATACCGAATCTATACCCAAATCGTTTCCAGAATTTTAACCTAACTTGTATCGCCTATAACTCGAGCTATACAACTTCGAATTTAACGAAACCAGTGCCAAAACGACCGGCGTTAAGTCTATTTTCAAAAACAATCAACCTCATAATTTTTGGATCTACCAAACAGCGCCAGTTTTAGAAAAACCGAACCTGTGTCCAGAATCGCTAAATTGCCAAACACCAAACCCTAACGGCAACGATACCGCAACCACCACAACAAAAACGACAATTCGACAACGCGACAACAACAATCAACCACGCACAGAAACAACAAAAACACGAACAATAACAACACCATCATCGTGATACAACAATCACGCAACAACAAATAACGAAACAAATCACAATAACGTGCAATAATCATCAAAGCACCAATCTCAACGAAAACACGATATGCAACAACACGAACAATTCAACAAAACCCTAGACTACCCACACATAATTATCATCAACCCATTATCAAGGTTAAGCCCACCCTTACCTCAACTATGGTGGCGCAAACTCCCCCTTAGCCTCGTTCCTCGATCTCCGAATACGGCGACTCCCCCAAACTGCAGCTTCAGTGCGAAGCCAATATCTCTCTCCTCAGAACTTGTTTCGAAGATCCGAACGGTGAAAGTGTAGAACTATATCTTACGAACCTGTTTCCCAAAAACGAAGACGATCCAACGGTTAACGAAACCGGAATCGCAATTTTACGGTGACAGGTTTGAGAAAAACGGGAATTGTTTTCTCTCTTCTTTTCTCTCTCTTTGGTGGCTGCTCTAATCCGAAATTCCTCTCTCTCTCAACCCTAAATTAATCCTCTCCACTTATAATAAGTGAGAAACATAATGGGCTAAATTATTTGGGACTTTATCCACATAGGAAGGGAGCCCAATGCTATTTTTAACTAGCCCACAACACGTGATTATCATCTAACTCGTTTTCAACATAGCTACTACGCCCATAATTTCAATTCTTACAATCATCCTACGGCAATCCAACTTCGAAATAATTTGATTAAATTTTAGGGCGTTACAGCGCCCTTCGAGGTGACTCTGATAATTGTCTATTTAGTTGTAATAGTAAAAGGGGGTGTTACATTAGTGGTATTAGAGCAGTTCGGTCTGTCCGGCCAAGTTGTCGAGTCGTCGAGTCGAGTAACACTTGAGTAATTGTTACTCGTTCCTGATTATAGTTTCTGTTGCAGTGTTAGGTTGAGATGGCAGGACGGAACGATGCTGCACTCGCTGCTGCTTTGCAGGCTGTGGCTCAAGCTGTGGAGAATAACCCAGGTGCTGCTGGTGATGCTGGGTCGCGCAGTTTGGCTACGTTTCAGAGGGAGAATCCTCCTACCTTTAAGGGCAAGTATAACCCTGATGGTGCTTTCGCGTGGCTGAAAGAGATGGAGAGAATCTTTCGTGTTATGGATTGCTCTGAGGCGCAGAAAGTCAGGTATGGTACTCATATGCTGGCAGAGGAGGCTGATGACTGGTGGTTGGAGGTGAGGCAGAGGTTGGCGACTGTGAATGAAGAGGTCACTTGGGCTGTGTTCAGCAGAGAATTTCTGAGAAAGTATTATCCTGAAGATGTCCGTGGGAAGAAAGAGATTGAGTTTCTGGAGCTGAAGCAGGGTAATATGTCGGTGACTGAGTATGCTGCCAAGTTCATTGAATTGGCGAAGTTCTATCCACATTATGGTGAGGCTGGTGCTGAATTCTCCAAATGCATCAAGTTTGAAAATGGGTTGCGGGCTGATATCAAGAAGGCGATAGGGTATCAGAAAATTCGGGTGTTCACGGAGTTGATTGACAGCTGCAGAATCTTCGAGGAAGACAGTAATGCTCATTCTAGAGTCATGAGGGATAGGCAGAAGAATTTCTCGAGTCGTGGGAAGCCGTATGAGGTTCCAGCTGGTAAGGGCAATCAGAGAACTGCTGTGGGTAAGAGACCTAGTGGGGGAGATGCTGCTGCTAGTGTGGTATGTTACAAGTGTGGTAAACCCGGTCATAAGCGTCCTGACTGTCCAGGTGATGTGAAGAAGTGCTACAAGTGTGGTAAAGAGGGTCATATGGCGTCTAGCTGTGATCGAAAGGATGTGTTATGCTACAACTGTGGTGAGGGTGGTCATATCAGCACTCAGTGTCCTAAACCGAAGAAAGAAAGGTCCGTTGGGAAGGTGTTCGCTCTGGCAGGGTCAGATGCAGTGAATGAGATCAGAGGTACATGCTATATTAATAATTCTCCTCTTATTGCTATTATTGATACTGGTGCTACCCATTGTTTTATTGCTACTGCATGTGCTGAGAAATTAGATCTTGTTTTATCTTCTATGTTGAGGGAGATGGTTATCGATACTCCGGCTAAGGGTTCGGTGACTACCTCGGTTGTTTGTGCTAAATGCCCTTTATCGATATTCGGTAAATATTTTCTCGTTGACTTGATTTGTTTGCCGCTGAGCGGAATGGATGTTATTCTAGGTATGAACTGGTTAGTTGATAACCATGTTCATATCAACTGTCATGAAAGGTCTGTGAGTTTCTTTTCTCCTAAAGAGGAAGAGTCTGGTTTGTTGTCTCCTGGTCAGTTGCATAGGGTAATGAGGGAAGACGTCCAGTTGTTTTCATTAATGGCGTCATTGTCTGCTGAGAGCCAAGCGAAGGTTGATGAGTTGCAGGTGGTGCGAGAGTTTTCCGAGGTTTTTCCCGACGAGATTCCGGATGTACCACCAGAGAGAGAGGTTGAGTTTGCTATTGATCTGGTACCTGATACTAAACCTGTGTCTATGGCACCGTATAGAATGTCTGCATCTGAATTGTCAGAACTGAAGAAGCAACTCGGGGATCTGCTTGAAAAGAAATTTGTGAGGCCAAGTGTGTCGCCGTGGGGAGCTCCAGTGTTGTTGGTGAAAAAGAAAGATGGTAGTATGAGGTTGTGCGTAGACTATCGGCAGCTGAATAAGGTGACTATTAAGAACAAGTATCCGCTTCCGAGGATTGATGACTTAATGGATCAGTTGGTGGGTGCTCAGGTGTTCAGTAAAATAGATTTGAGATCGGGTTATCATCAGATCAAGGTGAAAGACGAAGACATTCAGAAGACAGCTTTCAGAACCCGTTATGGGCATTATGAGTATTCCGTGATGCCTTTCGGTGTAACTAATGCGCCGGGAGTGTTCATGGAGTACATGAATCGTATCTTTCGTGAGTATCTGGATCGGTTTGTGGTGGTATTCATTGACGACATCCTAATTTATTCTAAGTCAGAAGAGGAGCATGCAGAACATCTGAGATTGGTATTGGAAATTCTGAGGGACAGGAAATTATATGCGAAGCTGTCTAAGTGTGAGTTTTGGTTGAAGGAGGTTAGCTTTCTGGGTCATGTTATTTCGGGGAATGGAATTGCCGTGGATCCGTCTAAGGTTGATGCCGTGTTACAATGGGAGTCTCCGAAGTCAGTTACTGAGATTAGAAGTTTTCTGGGTCTGGCAGGTTACTATAGGAGGTTTATAGAAGGATTTTCGAAGTTGGCACTTCCGTTGACTCAGTTGACTTGCAAGGGTAAAGCTTTCATCTGGGATGACTGTTGTGAAGAGAGCTTCAAAGAATTGAAGAAGAGGTTGACGACGTCTCTTGTTCTGACGTTGCCTAATCCGGAAGAGTCGTTTGTGGTGTATTGTGATGCTTCCAAGATGGGGTTGGGAGGTGTGCTTATGCAGAATGGTAAGGTAGTTGCCTATGCGTCGAGACAGTTGAGGACTCATGAGAAGAACTACCCTACCCATGATTTAGAACTTGCTGCAGTTGTGTTCGCGTTGAAAATTTGGAGACATTATCTGTATGGTTCGAGGTTTGAGGTGTTCAGTGATCATAAGGGTTTGCAGTATTTGTTTGATCAGAAAGAGTTGAATATGAGACAGCGCAGATGGTTGGAGTTGCTGAAAGACTATGACTTTAGCTTGAACTATCGTCCGGGAAAGGCTAATGTGGTAGCTGACGCTTTAAGTCGAAAGACGTTGCATATGTCAGCAATGATGGTTAGAGAACTCGAATTAATTGAGCAGTTCAGGGATATGAGTTTGGTTTGTGAAGTGACGCCTCAGAGTGTCAGATTGGGGATGTTGAAGATTGATAATGAATTCATGGCTAGCATTCGAGAAGCTCAGAAGTTAGATGTTAAATTAGTTGACCTGATGGTTGGGATTGATCAATCCGAGAATAAAGACTTTGAGTTGGATGCGCAGAATGTATTGAAGTACCGTGGAAGAATCTGCATTCCTGATGATGAGGAGATGAAAATAGCAATTTTAGAAGAAGGTCATAGGAGTAAGTTGAGTATCCATCCGGGAGCTACAAAGATGTATCAGGATCTGAAGAAGATGTTTTGGTGGCCTGGTATGAAGCGTGATGTGGCGCAGTTTGTGTATTCCTGCTTGACTTGTCAGAAATCGAAGGTTGAGCATCAGAAGCCTGCTGGATTGATGCAACCGTTGGAGATTCCGGAATAGAAGTGGGATAGTATTTCTATGGATTTCGTGATAGGGTTACCTAATACTGTGAGGGGGCACGATTCGATTTGGGTGATTGTGGATAGATTGATGAAGTCTACTCATTTTATTCCTATCAATATCACGTATCCGGTGTCGAGATTGGCAGAGATTTATATTCAGGTGATTGTGAAGTTGCATGGTGTTCCTTTGTGCATTGTGTCTGACAGAGATCCTAGGTTCACTTCTGATTTCTGGAAGAGTTTGCAAGAAGCGTTGGGTTCTAAATTGAGGTTGAGTTCAGCTTATCATCCTCAAACTGATGGGCAGACAGAGAGGACCATTCAGTCGTTGGAAGACTTGTTGAGATCTTGTGTTCTTGAGCAGGGAGGTGCGTGGGATACTCACCTTCCGTTGATCGAGTTTACTTACAACAATAGTTACCATTCTAGCATCGGGATGGCACCGTTCGAGGCATTGTATGGTCGGAGATGTAGGACTCCGTTGTGTTGGCATGAATCTGGGGAGAGTATTGTTCTTGGACCCGAGGTTGTTCGAGAGACTACTGAAAAGGTGAAATTGATCCGTGAGAAAATGAAAGCGTCGCAGAGTAGACAGAAGAGCTATCATGATAAGAGAAGGAAGGATTTAGAATTCCAAGCTGGTGATCATGTGTTTTTGAGAGTCACGCCTATGGCTGGTGTTGGGCGTGCATTGAAGACAAAGAAGTTGACTCCTCGTTTCATTGGACCGTATCAGATCACTGAGAGAATTGGTAATGTTGCTTATAGGGTGGCCTTGCCGCCTAATCTTTCGAATTTGCACGATGTATTTCATGTGTCGCAACTTCGGAAGTATATTTCGGATCCGTCCCATGTGATTCCGATGGATGATGTGCATGTGCGGGATAATCTCACTGTGGAGACAATGCCTGTGCGAATTGAAGATCGTGAAGTGAAGACTTTACGTGGCAAAGAGATAAACCTGGTGAAAGTGGTCTGGTTAGGAGCTGCTGGTGAAAGCATGACATGGGAGTTGGAGAGCAAGATGCGAGAGTCCTATCCGGAGCTGTTTGAATCAGGTATGTTTTCGAGGACGAAAGATTCTAAGTGGGGGAGGGTTGTAACACCCCGGAAATAATTTAATTAAAATAGTTGATTGAATTATTAAAATAATTTGGAGGCGGGATATAGATAAATTAAAAGGTTAATATTTTATATGCGTAGGAGGTGAAACGAGTAAAGGAGGTGGTGACGTAGAGAGCCCAGTGTTTACTGAGCCCTCAACTTAAACCCTGGGGGTTTAAGCCAAACCCTCATTCGCAGCAAGCAAAAGAAAAACGAAAGTGAGAGTGAGAGAGAGAGCACGCGGCGCAAAGAGGGAGAGAAGAGGAGGGTTTCACGAAGAATTTCAAAAGGAGATCGTTCGTGTTGCTGTGGTTTTGTTCGTGTCTCGTTCGTCGTGTTCCGGAGCTTACGTTATTCGAGGTAAGGGTGGGCTTAACATTGATAATGGGTTGATGATAATTATGTGTGGGTAGTCTAGGGTTTTGTTGAATTGTTCGTGTTGTTGCATATCGTGTTTTCGTTGAGATTGGTGCTTTGATGATTATTGCACGTTATTGTGATTTGTTTCGTTATTTGTTGTTGCGTGATTGTTGTATCACGATGATGGTGTTGTTATTGTTCGTGTTTTTGTTGTTGCTGTGCGTGGTTGATTGTTGTTGTCGCGTTGTCGAATTGTCGTTTTTGTTGTGGTGGTTGCGGTGTCGTTGCCGTTAGGGTTTGGTGTTTGGCAATTTAGCGATTCTGGACACCGGTTCGGTTTTTCTAAAACTGGCGCTGTTTGGTTGATCCAAAAATTATCAGGTTGATTGTTTTTGAAAATAGACTTAACGCCGGTCGTTTTGGCACTGGTTTCGTTAAATTCGGAGTTGTATAGCTCGAGTTATAGGTGATACAAGTTAGGTTAAAATTCTGGAAACGATTTGGGTATAGATTCGGTATTTCGGTGACTGGGAACGTTGTATTGACCTAAAAATTATGTGGTTTATTTTTCTGGAAAATAGACTTAATGCTTGTTAATTTGGCACTGGTTTGGGTGCGTTTAGAGTTGTGTAGCTCGAGATATGAATTCCACAAGTTAGAGTAAGATTCTGGAAACAATATGGACACAGGGTCAGTGTTTTGGTTACCACGTTTTCAAAAGAACTCCTTTTCGAACGAATCCAATTTCTTTGAAAACTAGACAAAATTTGCCCCAGTTTATGCACAAGTTTCATGCAATTTGATTGAGTTTTGGTCACTTTGGAATTGCTTGAATTTGAAGGATAGAAACTGTCCTCTTTTGCAACTAGCCTGTGTGCTTTTCGAAAACTGTACCTATTGGACACTCTCCTTCAAAAACTGAACTTAGGGATGATAACCAGACCCATAGGGCTTTCCAACAAGTATTTATTTGTTGAAATCCGATGTCGTTTGCTATTTTAATTAATTCGCTGAAGTAGGTGCGATGTGCCTAGGCGCTTTGCGCCAGTCTTGTGCGTGGTGTGCGTGCGTTATGTCCGCGTTGTGGAGCCGTCTGGTGTTAATATTTCAGGTGCGGTGCTGGTATGCTCAGGAGAGTTTAGTGGTAGCTGTGATGCTACAACTCGGTGCTATTTTTGGTGAAATCATTTGTTTTGATTCTGGTGATATAGTATTTATTTTAAATACTTGTTATGGTGAGTTGGTGCATAATCATGGTGTCGCATTGTCATATGCAAGTTTTGGTGATATAGGCTCTGCCTCTGGTGTTTATTGGTGATATGCCCGTCGTGGCTCATTTTGGTGATCGGTACCGCATGCATATGCCCACTGGGAGGGGTTGCATATCATCCCATTGTCTATGAATGTTATAACTTTGGTGGTTCACTGTCAAATGGACTTTTCCTTTGGTATCTGGTGCTGTGATATGGTGTAATTGTATTGTGTTGCTGTAGTTACCTGATGCTAGCATATTTTTATCATCTGCTTATTACCTCTGTTAGACTCACCCCTTCTGCTTGGAATGTTGCTCTCATGCGGCAACGCTGCAGGTGATCGCTAGTGCTCGTGGAGGAATTGCTAGGTTTTGCTTCCTCTCTCGTTTGGGTCTGTGTCAGCTCTGATATGTAGCACCGGGGAGTCGTTAGTTATCGTTTTGAACTATTATTTTAGTTATTGGAAATTGTTTTAATTAATTTTGGAGATGTCTCTAATTGTTAATTCTGGAGATGTTTAAACTGGTTAATATTTCCGCTGCTTGGTGATTTCTTTTATATAAATTATTTTGGAGATTTTTTTTTTGGAATAAATGGTGTTTTTTTTTTTAAAATGGTGAAAAATGTAGCGCCCTTCGAGGTGACTCTGATAATTGTCTATTTAGTTGTAATAGTAAAAGGGGGGTGTTACACGTGCCTTGTAACGATCAATAGATCCATCAGAGTTCAATTTAACCTTGTATACCCATCTACATCCAATGGTTTGCTTGCCATTGGGCAAAGGGACAATAGACCAGGTGTGATTGTCTTCCAAAGCCTTTAATTCAGAATCCATGGCTGTTCTCCAATGAGGGAATTTAACAGCTTGGTGGTAGAACTTTGGTTCATAGTGTTGATTTACATTTAGAACATAGTCTTGGTAAAATTTGGATAAGTTTGAGTAGGTGAGGCAATGTGAAATAGGATAGGTGACTTGCTGAGTGTAGTCTTGGAGGTAAGTGGGAGGAATGTGAGGTCTAGTAGATCTTCTAAGTGGCTCAGATGCTACTGGAGGGACAAGATCAGTCTCTCTAGTTGGAATGGTACTGTTTTGTGGTGTGGCAGCAGTGTTGGTGTCCACTGCAGAATCTGAAGTAACATCAGAACTCTCTGGTGTAGGTAAAGGTGTAGGCTCTTGAGTATAGTCAGGTAATTGTGAGTCAGATGGTTTGGGTAAGACCAGGTTATCAAAGGGATCTGGTTCTATCTCAGTGGAAGGTGTATCAAAAGGGAATTTATTTTCAAAAAAAGTAACATCTCTTGAGATCATAAATTTCCCTGTAGTGGTATCATACAATTTGTATCCCTTGTACCCAAGGGGGTATCCCATGAAGACTGTAGGTATAGTCCTAGGTGAGAACTTGTTTCTTTGGTGGAGGGGAACAGCAGCATATGTGAGACAACCAAAGATTCTGAAGTGTTCATAACTAGGCAGCTTGCCATAAAGGATCTCATAAGGTGATTTATTCTTGAGAGCTGGTGTGGGTACTCTATTAATTAGGAAGACAGCAGTACTCACACACTCCCCCCAAAACTTAATAGGTACCTTTGATTGAAACAATTGGGCACGAGCCACATTGAGCTGGTGCTGGTGCTTCCTTTCAACCACTGAATTCTGTTCAAGCCTGTAGGGGCAGCTGAATTGATGAAGAGTGCCCTGGTCATGGAGGAACTCTGTCAACTTCAACTCCTTAGCATTGTCAGATCGAAGTTGCTTGATTTGCTTGTCAAAGTTAGTTTTGATCATGGAAAAAAAGCCTTTTATAACCTGTGGTGCCTCAGACTTATGCTGCATAAGATACAACCAGGTGAATCTCGAACAATCATCAACAATAGTTAAAAAATACTGCTTACCATCATGTGTGGGATGCTGATAGGGTCCCCATGTGTCCACATGGACAAGATCAAAAGGTGAAGCAGAGTAATGGTTATTGGAAACAAAGGAAAGGCGTCTAAATTTTGAAAGAGGACAAATTAGACAATTCTTAGAATCATGAGATTGAAAATGTAAACTGAGTTTATTACAAAAAAGTTTCAACACTTTATCAGATATGTGTCCTAAACGTGAATGCCATAACAAAGAATCATCAGCTTTCATGCTATCAACATTACAAGCAACAGAAATGGAAGAATTATTTGGTGAATGTGTTGTCACAATTGTGCCAGGAACAATATCAGTGATTGTGTGTTCAGAGAACAGCAGAAACAGATTCTTGTGAAGATCACCTCTCCCAATCGTCTGATGAGACCTTTTGTCCTGGAAAAGAACAAAAGTATCTTCTAAATTGACATTAACATGACTACTTGGGGTGATTTGAGATACAGAGATGAGATTGACATGGAAGGTTGGTATGTACAAGACATTGTGCAGAGTGAGGTGTTCATTTATCTTGACTGAACCTGTTCCTAAGACCTGGACTTTCGTATTGTTAGGCAGTAAAACAAATTTGTTTTGTTAAAGGCTTGAAATCTGTAAGAAAACTAAGGAAACAAGTTATGTGCACAGTTGCACCAGAATCTACTATCCAAGCATTGATTGCTTGCAAAGTGGAATATAAAGTGGAAAGAGACATGCCAAGAATTTCAATACCTGCACCCTCAGGGTTATCTTGCTGTGGTGCACCTGGGAGCTGCGCCATTTGGGCTTGGAGCATGGCAAGAACTTGTTGGCACTGCTGCTGTGACCAAGATTGTTCAGCGGAGCCAGGATCAAGGACATTGTTCACTGATGCAGTGGAAGAAGCCGTAGAAGCAGGGTTGGAGGCATTGGTAGACTTCTTGAAACTTGGAGGGTACCCATGGATTTTAAAACACTTTTCTTTAGTATGACCATGAATGTTGCAATGCGAACAAAATGGGCGATCTTTCCTTGGAGTTTTGCCCTTGTAGTTGGATTGGGTTACAGCACAAGAAAGTTCAGGCACGACAGAGGGTTGAACACCCACGGTGCGTTGTGTTTCATCTTGAAGCAACAACGAGTATGCTTCATCAATATCTGGAATTGGCTTCATGAGAAGGATTTGTCCTCGAGTGTGAGCGAAGGATTCGTTTAATCCCAAAAGAAATGACATGACGAAATCTTCTTTGATGGAAACGAGAAGGGGTTCAACTCCCCCACAGTTACACTTGTGATTAGCCTTGATTTCGCCCAATTCCGCCCAAATTCCCTTAAATCGAGTGAAATAAGCGCTAATAGAATCCGTATCTTGAACGCAGTTGATAAGGGCTTTCCTCAATTGAAAGATTCTGGGGCCATTCTTGATATTGAAGCGCTTTTCAAGATCATTCCATATCGTAGACGCAGAGGAAGAGTAAATGACGCTTGCACTGATTTCTTTGGTCAGAGAATTTAGGATCCACGAGGCCACAATACTGTAATTGCGCTTCCATTGCCGGGATTTGCTTGCATCGGAAGGATCTGGTTCTGAAATGGTGCCGTCGACAAAACCTAGTTTGTTGCGGCCGTCGAGAGCGAGCTTCATAGAGCGTCGCCATTGAGGTAATTTGTGCCATCGAGAGGCTTGGAAACGAGGACGAGGCCTGGGTTATCGGTGTGGTGAATGTAGAAGGGGTCGGTGATGTCCACCTGAAATGTCACCGGAGAAGTCATCGCGGAATTGCGAGAGGTGAAAGATGAGATTTCGAAACAAGGTTACGAAATGAGGAGAGAAGCGAAGGTAACTTCTGATACCATATTAGGCTATGAACATACATGAGTGAGATCTCTGTAGAATTCCTTTTGGAAACAAATGAAGAAAATGAATTTCATTGATTTCTGATTGTACAGTAAAAAGGATTATATACAAGCAGAGTTGCTAACAATATGCAACTGAAAACTTAACTATCTAACAGAATAGTTTCTAACAGAATAATCATCAGTTTAACAACCTAACTGTGGTTAGTAAACAGAATTAACTAAACTTAATTAGATGAACTAATTACTAACTATGGTAAGGTTAAGTTGTAATAGACTGTTCACATAATAGCAATGAACAGGTCTTTTTGGTGAGCTTGGTGATGATGATAAGTCGTAGCTGATCGTGTCATCGGAAACAGTTTTTCCGTGCATCATCTTCATCATGATAATAATAACTAAAAAACCACTGAATGAATGGCTTAAAACCCTTAATTCAGGGTCTGATTGATGGAATTGAACAAGGTTTTAAAACCCTTAATTCAGTGTTGTTGAGAGGTAGTATAAATTTTTGGTATAAATTAATAGGCTACTTGGTGACAACTGTTTGCATAAAATTTTGGAAATTGAGGTAGTATTTATTTTTGACTCAAGAAATTGAGGTACAAATATCATTAAAATCAAGGTTTAAATATGTAAAACTTCCCAACATTAAAATCAAGATTTAAAAAAAAATTATTTTGCAGGGACGTATTTAAAAAAAAAATTTGCAGGGACTAAATCGAAAAACAAGAATATTTGCAGGGACTAAATACATATTTAAACCTAAAATCAATTTTGGTTACAATTTTGAAATCAATTATTATCAATCGATACGGAAAAAACTAACTTCTTTTCAAAAATGGCAAAATGTTTACAGGGCCCCTCTATAAAAAGCAACTAAATATATGCATTTTAATACCAAAAGCAGGTAATAAACTCGCTTTTGACTTTTATCAACGGAATGTTATTCCCATTTGATTGCTAAAATAGAAATTACCATATAGTATAAGGTAACATATTAATGAATTCAAATTAATGTTCCCTTTGAATCCTCATACGGCAGCGATTACAACTTGCAACCTGTTAATCTTAATCTTTTTTTTTGACACATAATCTTAATCTTAATTAATCTTTTGTTTTAGTTATCCTATTATTGGTGCGCAGTTTCCACCGACTTTGTCGATGACTAATCTACGTCGTAGAGCTTGACTTGCCACGTGTACATCCGACTTTGTCGGTCCTTGTGGTTCTCCCCTCTCAACAGAATTTTTCCCCACACCCAAATTTGAATCCAAGACCTTGGGTGGGATTCAAACCCTGTTAACTGGACCAACCCATGTTGGTATCTTAATCTTAATAAGATATAAAAAGTTATACTCACACTGAATCATTAAATTATATCAGTTGATTATCGTAAAACAAAGCACGTATTAAAATTTTAATTTCAAGTAATAACATATATAATTTACAATCTATAATTATTTGAAATGATATAAGTTATAAATTATAAATTAGAGCAATTACATTTACTAAGATATATGCATCAAAACCATCGGATTTTCAGTTTTTAAATATTAAAATTGGCACAATTATCAAAATCATTTTTATAACTTAATTAAGCTAATCAAATTCAAATTACTGTTCCAAACCCTAAATCTAGACCCTATCCCATGAGCTTTCACGTAATATATCTAACAATTTTATGCAGCTTGTCATTCAAGTGCGCCAACTACCGCTTTTGTTTTTTTTTGTTTTCTTTCTTCTTTCATTTTTAACTTCCTCTTTTCATTTTATTTTGTTTTTCTTTCTTTTTTTATATTTTTGTGTTCTTTCTTTTTTTATTATTTTTTTAATATTTTAAGTAGTATTTTGCGGTCCAACAAAATGTAGATGTTTTAAATATGCGAAGTTTTTTTTCAATAACCTAATAGGTGATATTTAGATTAGGTTTCATGAGAAAATACATAAAGTGATATGGTAAACAATACGTTTTGGTGTACTTTATGGTTTAGAAAAAAATTTAACTGTTCAAATACACAAAGTTCTTCGATAATCGGTTTGGTGAAAAAATTGTGACAAAATACAAAGTGTGATGCTATGTAGTAGGGGTGGACAACATTCAACAACCCGACTGAGAACCGAAATACCCGTTGGGTAAAGTGCTTATTCGGATGGCTATAAACTGTTAAACGGGTTTTCGGGTGAAGTTCACGGTTTTAGACGGATTGATATGGTCGGATTCGGATTTAGTGATCAAATCCAGCGGTATCCGTATCCGACCGACAGGTAAAACAACTCTGAATTCTGAAACACAGCAATAGTATGACTGATGCAAGAAAAGGTATCATGTCCTGTCCAATCCATAGTGACTACGCCTGCCTATGCCTCGTAAACAGCCATTGTTTAGGTATAATTTATTAGTTTATGTTTTATAATTCCAAAAAGGAATACTTTATGTCCTGCAGATCACTTTTCTTTATATTTTAAATAATTTCTTCTTCAACTATTCAAGCATGAGAGAGAAAGGCTAAAAATTTTTCAAGCTTGTTTCTGGCCTTCTTCAACCTCGCTGCACAACTCCATTGACAAACTCCATTTGCTATTCTGCAAATCTCTATCTGCAAGAAAACCAACTTTTTTTTCACCATCAGCACCGCGCGAACCAGCCCATGCTAACCCGCCAAACCGCCAACCGCCAACCGCCATATCCGACGACTGCAACGGTCGGAGATGGATCATAGCTTATCATCCGTGGGTTTCTTCGGATGAGCTGTTTTTGGACCGAATCCGACCCGATCCGACCGGTGTCCACCCCTACTATGTAGTGTGTTTTATGATACTTTATTGTTCAGAAAAAAAATTACCTACCTCTCCGATACACAAAGTTTGTTCCTCAATAACCAATTAGGTGAAATAATAATTTCATGAAAAATACGTAAAATGCGATACTAGTGAATGTGTTTTGGGGGTGCTTTAGCATTCAAAATATTTTTAAATTGTTCAAATAGTTAAAGTTCTTTCCCTCATAACCGGTTTGGTGAAAAAACAATAATTTCGTCACACTAATCTTTGCAACTCATCCATTACTATTTTTTTCCAAAGAAAAAAGAATCTATTATTAAATAAAGAAAAACGAAGACAGTAAAGATACCAAGGGGGGACTAGACCAAAACCTAAGGCAAGAAAGCAAAATAGTCCAACGAAAATAAAAAAGAAAAAGAAAAATAATAAATAAAAAGTAAAAACGAAGACAGGATCACCAAACCAGATCAAAAGGATTCAAAAACAGAATTTGCTTTTGAACGGGTATTGTATCCAACGACCAACTTCTTTTTTTGTCTTAATTTTTTCTTTTGAGTCTTGGACACAACCGGTTCAAAGTGAGCATGTCGCGCAGTAGCTTCATGGGAATCAGAAGTCACAGGATCACCAACATCGTCTGACAACTCGCCCAAAAGCTTTCGTAAAATATTCATGTCAGATTCAACTACCGGGTTCGATACAGCAACGGAATCTGAGGCAGCAAGCGAATTGTGGGCCGGCGGATTGGAAATGTTATTATGTGCCACAGTTGCTTGCATATTAGAAACAGACTCATCATCTGAGACATCCCTCCAATTCTTTCTTGAAATCTTCATGTTAGTTGCCTCCACTGAGTGACAAATGGCATCGGAATCGAGTCGAGTCGTGGGAGGCTGGGTGGAGGAAGAACATACCTCCTGTAAAGAGATATTTGATGAAGAAGGGACAACCTTTGGGCTCCCAGCCATCTCCTCAGGTGAAATAACAATGTTGTTAATACCCTTGAGGCGGTTGGGGTCGTTCTCTTCTTCTACCAAAACCAAAACCACAATAGGATCTTGCATGTTTGACTTTCCTTTATCCTTCTTTGGCACATACTGAGTGGTTTGCCTAACAGGGGCGAGATTCGCCTTTCGAGGCTACACTTGGTTTCCTTGATTCATCTCCACATCTTGAAGAAACTTACAATTTTGGAGAGAATGACCAATACAATTACAAGAGTTGCAAAACAGAGGTACATGCTCATATTCCACTCCGATGAGAAAATTATATCCCTCTCTTTCTACGAGCAATTTATCATGCAACTTAGCAGATAAGTCAATATCAATAAGAACTCTAGCAAAGTGACCAAAAGTCCTCTTCATAGTGGCTTCATCCAAAGCAACAGGAACTCCTAGGCTACCACTAATCTCAAACAGTATTTTTGGCCTCCAATATTCACGGGAAAGACCATGAAGTCTAACCCAACACTGAGCATTGGTTTGTTTTGCAGAAAAAGGGTCAAAATCAGGCTTCCAAGCAAACAGACGCAGAACACCCGGATTTAAATTGCTAGAACCAAGCGACCAAACTCTTCTAAGATCATCGTTGGAGGAAAAGAGAATTCAAAGAATCCCTTACCAAGAGAGATCAGGGACCAATCAGATGAAATATTCCACAAATTAGAAATTTTCTCTTTGAAGTCCTTAATCGGATACGACTTATCTCCTTTCGACAAAATAATTCTCCCATATAAAATGTTGACACATTCGGCAATACTAGCTTGATATTCATCTTCAGAAATTTTAATAGCAAGAACATCCCCCTTTTATACAAGGTTTCGGTAACTGCCTAATGTGATCAAAATCCGCATAAGATTTTTTATTTGTAAAATTAGGGGCTTGAGAATTACCTTTCAGCGCATCAGAAAAAGATTTCTTTTTAACACCATTTGCAGTAATATCTGATGAGGGAGCCAAAACGCATCCGCCGGGCCTCACCTGCTTCATGGCCAAATTTACATCTCCAACAATGGGACCACCAGGTCCCACAAACGCATCACCTTGAGGAGGCTTGTTACTGACGCAGGCGCTACTAATAAGCGCAGTCGCTGGAACCGGGACCATCTTGTCCAACGCAGCGGAGGCCATCGCAGGCGCAGTCACTGCTGCAGTCGCTGGGACAGGCACTGCCAATTCATGAAACAGCATCTTGTCATTTTTCAGAACCGAGGACAGCAGAGGCAAGTTCCTCCAATCACCATACATTGACGCAGGGGACAAGAAATTTGAACGCTGACGCACCTGCTGCTGCAGGTCTGACGCGGAAGTCATCACCTCCGCCTTGGGGAGTGTGCTGCGGAGGCTAACCCTAGTAGAGGGGTTTCGCAGCTTTTCGGCTCAGATGTATATAGTATCCATCCATTACTAATTTTAGCACTTTAAAAAAATAAACTTTTTTTATACTTCTTCTCTTTATATTATTTTAGGACCATGTTTTTCCGAATATTAAAAAAAATTATACTTCTCCTTATATTTCTGAACCTCAAATATCTATTGAATCCATTTAAATCGATCACTGCCAAAACACAGATATGTTTTAAATTTTTTTAGATTTATGGTTTATAAGAATAATTCCACTCTTTGAGTTTGTTTGCATCTATCATTACAGAGAGTTGCCTCTCCGTGTTATTAAAAAATTGTCTCTTTCCCAACAAGTTGTAGCTTTCTTCCATGCTTAACAATGAAATGTTTGACAGCATCCATTCCACAACATTTTACTAGCTGTCAATATTAATTAGTACTCCCTCCGTTCCTTATTACTTGTTGCTTTTGTAGAAAAAAATTGTTTCTATTAATTACTTATCATTTTCAAAGTCCCATACAACATTTATTATTGTTTTATCAATAATGCCCTTCCGATTCGGATTCAGACTAGGCTGAGGCTTTGGTGCACGACTTGGAAGACGAAGGGGATTGCCTAGAGAGCGACGCCCACTGTGTTGGTGGAGGCGGTGACTCATTTAGATTGGTAGTGGCGGCGCACGGTGGTGGATCCGCGTCCAATAGCCAGGGCAGTGGGCCTGTTGACTGCTCACGTGGGCTAGCAGTAGGTGTGGTGCCTAATGAGGGTCAAATCTCACAAATTGGGAATCTGAATTTAGGCACAGAAGGAATGCAGGGAGGGTTTAATCACAAAGAGGGAAAATTTAGGGATTCTGAGATAGAGAGTACCTTGGGCTTGGGAGATGAGTCGCTATCTCAAGGGAACAATGGGACGAATTTTCCGTTGATAATTGGCAACTCCAGCGCTTCTGGCTACGACTCCGCAGAGAAGACAACACGTGAAGTCGTTGTCACTGCGTGGACTTGATGCTTCCTCTTTCTCGCATATTTCTGAGTCACTTTCCCTCTCTCACGTGGCTGAGACCCAATGCGTAGAGATGGGCCTGGTTCATGGTGGTGGCCAAAGTGGTTTGGCATATCTCAATTTTGATCCAATAAAGGGTAACAAGGCTACTGTTATGGGCTTGCCCTCTTTTGCTAAGGTTGTGGATGGTGCAAATAAAAACTTAGACGCAAGGGGGCCTAAAGCCTTGCCTAGAATGGATGGCTCAAAGCGGTGTCTGCTATTACCGGGTGTGTGTAGATTTATGAAAAAACCAAAAGGTGTTTTTGCCACACAATGGAAGCACTCTAGTCATCGGCCTTATATTCGACCTTCGGGTCGGGGATCCAAAAGTTTGTCAAAGCGTTTATTCTCTCCTAATCAAGCTTCGGGTCATCACCCAAAAAGGTTAGTAAACTCTACAATCACTTCTCCAATTAGTTATGGTCATGCACACATAGTTCCTAATTTGGTTGAAGGAGGGTCTCTAGTAGTTGACTTAGGAATTAAGCCCCCTTTTGTTCCCCCTAGGCCTAATCCCCAATAGGGTAATAACCAACCTTCACAACTTAATTCTGAGTCCCCAAGTAGAAGCAATTGTTGTAGGAGTGGGCCGCGACGACCTGTTATGATCCTACAAAGCGAAGCTTCTGATATCCTTAAGATAGGTAGAGAAATTGGCCTTAATGGTGGTGGTCAGGATTCGATCCTTCTCGAGCGGCTGGTAGCTTTAGAGGAGAGGGATACTATTGCTGAAGCTACTAGGAATGGAGTGGGAAATGTCCAATGATAGTTTGCTCCCTAAATATAAGAGGTTTGGGGAATCGGGTAAAACAAAGGAGGGTTAGGAACCTGATTCGCCGAGAGAGGGTAGATTTCGTGGCCATCCAAGAAACCAAAAAAGAAAATATATTAGAGGGTCTATGTAACACCCCAATTCTACCCAATAATACTATAAATCAGAGTGCGGAATTTTCAACATAAATATTGGAGTGCTACACTTACTTCCCAAAACAAACAATATAATCCATTCATGGTAAATTCAATTTGAAGCAATCTTAACAATCCTTGTCCATTCATAGAACTAACAACATAGGAATTCAAGCACACAAGGTCAATTCATCAAACATTTCTCATACGATATATATATATATATATATATATATATATATATATATATATATATATAACTACGCAACATACACAGAGGCAATCTATAATAAACCCCAAACCCCGCATACGATCCCTCATATACGCTATTATAGAATTCGAACCCACCCTTACCTCAACTATGGTGGCGCAAACTCCCTCCTAGCCTTGTTCCTCGATTCTCCGAATACGGCGACTCCCCTGCGATAGTAACGACGCGTGACGATCACGAACGTAGAGAATTGCAATGAAAATCAACCCTCCCAATCCAATCCTAGGCGAGCTCTTGAAATATGAGGCTTTCGTGTAACTTAGAAGTCAGAGGAAGAAGGAGAAGAAGGGAAAAGAGGGCGGCTGCGCAAAAAGACCAGCCCTAGCGCATATTTGCGCTATATTTATAAGGAGGAGTGGCGCACAAGCGCCTTCCTGCGCAAGCTGCGCATTGGACACGCTGCTAGGGTTGCGTGAGCGCTGCGCACTCGCGGTGCTAAGCCCAATGCTATTTTTAACTGGCCCACAACACGTGATTATCATCTAACTCATTTTCAACATAGCTACTACGCCCATAATTTCAATTCTTACAATTATCCTACGGCAATCCAACTTCGAAGTAATTTGATTAAATTTTAGGGCGTTACAACTCTCCCCCACTTAGAATATTTTCGTCCTCGAAAATTTACCTGATTCGAACAACTCGGGATAGGACTCCCGCATCTTGCTTTCCAACTCCCATGTCATGCTTTCTCCGGCAGCTCCTAACCAGACTACTTTCACCAAGGCGATCTCTTTGCCCCTTAGAGTCTTCGTCTCACGGTTCGCGATTCGTACAGGCATCGTCTCCACAGTGAGGTTATCCCGTACTTGCACATCATCCATATGAATTACATGAGATGGATCTGGAATATACTTCCGAAGTTGTGACACATGGAACACATCATGCAAATTCGAAAGATTAGGCGGTAAGGCCACTCTGTAAGCTACATTCCCAACTCTTTCCGTGATCTGATACGGACCAATGAATCGAGGAGTAAGCTTCTTAGATTTCAAAGCACGTCCAACACCGGTCACAGGGGTGACTCTCAAAAACACATGATCACCAGCTTGAAATTCCAAATCCTTCCTTCGCTTATCATGGTAACTCTTCTGACTACTTTGTGAAGCTTTCATCTTTTCACGAATCAACTTCACCTTCTCAGTCGTTTCTCGAACAATCTCAGGTCCAAGCACTATACTCTCTCCAGATTCATACCAACACAAAGGGGTTCTACACCTTCGACCATACAACGCTTCGAAAGGTGCCATCCCAATACTAGAATGATAACTGTTATTATAGGTAAACTCTATCAACGAGAGATGGGTATCCCACGAACCTCCTTGCTCAAGAATACACGCTCTCAATAAATCCTCCAACGATTGAATAGTCCTCTCTGTCTGACCATCCGTCTGGGGGTGATACGCTGAGCTCAATCTCAACTTAGAACCCAACGCCTCTTGCAAACTCTTCCAGAAATCAGAAGTGAACCTAGGATATCTATCCGAAACGATACACATAGGAACACCATACAACTTTACAATATTTTGGAGGTAAATCTCAGCCAACTTCGGTACCGGATATGTGATATTAATAGGTATAAAATGAGCCGACTTCGTCAGCCTGTCAACAATCACCCAAATCGCATCATGCCCTCTCACAGTATTAGGCAGCCCCGTCACAAAGTCCATTGAAATGCTATCCCATTTCCATTCCGGAATCTCTAAAGGTTGCATCAACCCCGCAGGCTTCTGATGTTCAACTTTTGACTTCTGACAAGTTAAACATGCATACACGAATTGCGCTACATCGCGCTTCATCCCAGGCCACCAGAACCATCTTCTCAAGTCTTGATACATTTTCGTAGCTCCTGGATGAATACTCAACTTACTTCTATGACTCTCTTCGAGAATTGCTTTCTTCATTTCCGCATCGTCAGGAATGCAGATTCTATTACGGTATCTCAACACACCTTGCGCATCCAACTCAAAATCGTTATTCTCAGACTGCCCGATTCCTACCGTCAAATCTACCAGTTTAACATCCAGTTTCTGAGCTTCTCTGATGCTATCTAAAAAGTCATTATTAATCTTCAACATCCCCAACATAACACTCTGAGGTGTCACTTCGCAAATCAAACTCATATCTCTGAACTGCTCAATCAATTCAAACTCTCTGACCATCATTGCCGACATGTGCAAGGTTTTTCGGCGCAAAGCATCGGCCACGACATTAGCTTTCCCTGGATGATAATTTAAACTGAAATCATAGTCTTTTAGCAACTCCAACCACCTCCGCTGTCTCATATTCAGTTCCTTTTGATCAAACAAGTACTGCAAACCCTTATGGTCGCTAAATACTTCAAATCTAGAACCATAAAGATAATGCCTCCAAATTTTCAGCGCAAAAACAACTGCAGCAAGTTCTAAATCGTGCGTAGGATAGTTCTTCTCATGAGTCCTCAACTGCCTCGATGCATAAGCAACTACCTTACCATTCTGCATAAGCACACCTCCTAAACCCATCTTGGAAGCATCACAGTACACCACAAAGGACTCTCCCGGATAAGGCAACGTCAAGATAGGAGACGTCGTCAATCTCTTCTTCAATTCGGTGAAACTCTCTTCGCAACGAGCGTCCCATATAAAGGCTTTACCTTTGCAGGTCAGCTGAGTTAAAGGAAGTGCCAACTTAGAAAAGCCTTCAATGAACTTTCTATAGTAGCCAGCTAATCCCAAAAAGCTTCTAATCTCGGTAGCCGACTTTGGAGTCTCCCATTGCAATACAGCATCAACTTTAGATGGATCCACCGCAATGCCGCTACCAGAAATAACGTGACCAAGAAAACTCACCTCTTTCAGCCAAAATTCGCACTTAGACAACTTTGCATATAACTTCTTGTCCCTTAAGACCTCCAATACCAATCTCAAGTGCTCTGCATGCTCTTCGTCTGTCTTAGAGTAAATCAAAATATCATCGATGAATACTACCACAAACCGATCCAAATAAGCATGAAACACACGGTTCATGTACTCCATGAATACTCCCGGCGCGTTAGTAACACCGAAAGGCATCACCGAATACTCATAATGCCCGTACCGAGTTCTAAAAGCTGTCTTCTGAATATCCTCATCTTTCACTTTAATCTGATGGTTGCCCGATCTCAAATCAATCTTACTGAATACTTGAGCACCCACCAATTGATCCATCAAATCGTCTATTCTTGGGAGTGGATACTTGTTCTTAATCGTCACTTTATTCAACTGTCTATAATCAACACAAAGCCTCATACTTCCATCCTTCTTCTTCACTAGCGACACTGGAGCTCCCCACGGTGATACACTCGGCCTCACGAACTTCTTTTCAAGTAGATCCTCAAGTTGCTTCTTCAATTCGGATAATTCAGATGCTGACATCCTGTAAGGTGCCATAGAAACAGGTTTGGTACCAGGTACAAGATCAATAGCAAATTCAACTTCCCTCTCTGGTGGTACATGTAACACCCCGGAAATAATTTAATTAAAATAGTTGATTGAATTATTAAAATAATTTGGAGGCGGGATATAGATAAATTAAAAGGTTAATATTTTATATGCGTAGGAGGTGAAACGAGTAAAGGAGGTGGTGACGTAGAGAGCCCAGTGTTTACTGAGCCCTCAACTTAAACCCTAGGGGTTTAAGCCAAACCCTCATTCGCAGCAAGCAAAAGAAAAACGAAAGTGAGAGTGAGAGAGAGAGCACGCGGCGCAAAGAGGGAGAGAAGAGGAGGGTTTCGCGAAGAATTTCAAAAGGAGATCGTTCGTGTTGCTGTGGTTTTGTTCGTGTCTCGTTCGTCGTGTTCCGGAGCTTACGTTATTCGAGGTAAGGGTGGGCTTAACCTTGATAATGGGTTGATGATAATTATGTGTGGGTAGTCTAGGGTTTTGTTGAATTGTTCGTGTTGTTGCATATCGTGTTTTCGTTGAGATTGGTGCTTTGATGATTATTGCACGTTATTGTGATTTGTTTCGTTATTTGTTGTTGCGTGATTGTTGTATCACGATGATGGTGTTGTTATTATTCGTGTTTTTGTTGTTGCTGTGCGTGGTTGATTGTTGTTGTCGCGTTGTCGAATTGTCGTTTTTGTTGTGGTGGTTGCGGTGTCGTTGCCGTTAGGGTTTGGTGTTTGGCAATTTAGCGATTCTGGACACAGGTTCGGTTTTTCTAAAACTGGCGCTGTTTGGTTGATCCAAAAATTATCAGGTTGATTGTTTTTGAAAATAGACTTAACGCCGGTCGTTTTGGCACTGGTTTCGTTAAATTCGGAGTTGTATAGCTCGAGTTATAGGCGATACAAGTTAGGTTAAAATTCTGGAAACGATTTGGGTATAGATTCGGTATTTCGGTGACTGGGAACGTTGTATTGACCGAAAAATTATGTGGTTTATTTTTCTGGAAAATAGACTTAATGCTTGTTAATTTGGCACTGGTTTGGTTGCGTTTAGAGTTGTGTAGCTCGAGATATGAATTCCACAAGTTAGAGTAAGATTCTGGAAACAATCTGGACACAGGGTCAGTGTTTTGGTTACCACGTTTTCAAAAGAGCTCCTTTTCGAACGAATACAATTTCTTTGAAAACTAAACAAAATTTGCCCCAGTTTATGCACAAGTTTCATGCAATTTGATTGAGTTTTGGTCACTTTGGAATTGCTTGAATTTGAAGGACAGAAACTGTCCTCTTTTGCAACTAGCCTGTGTGCTTTTCGAAAACTGTACCTATTGGACACTCTCCTTCAAAAACTGAACTTAGGGATGATAACCAGACCCATAGGGCTTTCCAACAAGTATTTATTTGTTGAAATCCGATGTCGTTTGCTATTTTAATTAATTCGCTGAAGTAGGTGCGATGTGCCTAGGCGCTGTGCGCCAGTCTTGTGCGTGGTGTGCGTGCGTTATGTCCGCGTTGTGGAGCCGTCTGGTGTTAATATTTCAGGTGCGGTGCTGGTATGCTCAGGAGAGTTTAGTGGTAGCTGTGATGCTACAACTTGGTGCTATTTTTGGTGAAATCATTTGTTTTGATTCTGGTGATATAGTATTTATTTTAAATACTTGTTATGGTGAGTTGGTGCATAATCATGGTGTCGCATTGTCATATGCATGTTTTGGTGATATAGGCTCTGCCTCTGGTGTTTATTGGTGATATGCCCGTCGTGGCTCATTTTGGTGATCGGTACCGCATGCATATGCCCACTGGAGGGGTTGCATATCATCCCATTGTCTATGAATGTTATAACTTTGGTGGTTCACTGTCAAATGGACTTTTCCTTTGGTATCTGGTGCTGTGATATGGTGTAATTGTATTGTGTTGCTGTAGTTACCTGATGCTAGCATATTTTTATCATCTGCTTATTACCTCTGTTAGACTCACCCCTTCTGCTTGGAATGTTGCTCTCATGCGGCAACGCTGCAGGTGATCGCTAGTGCTCGTGGAGGAATTGCTAGATTTTGCTTCCTCTCTCGTTTGGGTCTGTGTCAGCTCTGATATGTAGCACCGGGGAGTCGTTAGTTATCGTTTTGAACTATTATTTTAGTTATTGGAAATGGTTTTAATTAATTTTGGAGATGTCTTTAATTGTTAATTCTGGAGATGTTTAAACTGGTTAATATTTCCGCTGCTTGGTGATTTCTTTTATATAAATTATTTTGGAGATTTTTTTTTGGAATAAATGGTGTTTTTTTTTTTAAAATGGTGAAAAATGTAGCGCCCTTCGAGGTGACTCTGATAATTGTCTATTTAGTTGTAATAGTAAAAGGGGGGTGTTACATTAGTGGTATCAGAGCAGTTCGGTCTGTCCGGCCAAGTTGTCGAGTCGTCGAGTCGAGTAACACTTGAGTAATTGTTACTCGTTTCTGATTATAGTTTCTGTTGCAGTGTTAGGTTGAGATGGCAGGACGGAACGATGCTGCACTCGCTGCTGCTTTGCAGGCTGTGGCTCAAGCTGTGGAGAATAACCCAGGTGCTGCTGGTGATGCTGGGTCGCGCAGTTTGGCTACGTTTCAGAGGGAGAATCCTCCTACCTTTAAGGGTAAGTATAACCCTGATGGTGCTTTGGCGTGGCTGAAAGAGATGGGGAGAATCTTTCGTGTTATGGATTGCTCTGAGGCGCAGAAAGTCAGGTATGGTACTCATATGCTGGCAGAGGAGGCTGATGACTGGTGGTTGGAGGTGAGGCAGAGGTTGGCGACTGTGAATGAAGAGGTCACTTGGGCTGTGTTCAGCAGAGAATTTCTGAGAAAGTATTATCCTGAAGATGTCCGTGGGAAGAAAGAGATTGAGTTTCTGGAGCTGAAGCAGGGTAATATGTCGGTGACTGAGTATGCTGCCAAGTTCATTGAATTGGCGAAGTTCTATCCACATTATGGTGAGGCTGGTGCTGAATTCTCCAAATGCCACAAGTTTGAAAAATGGGTTGCGGGCTGATATCAAGAAGGCGATAGGGTATCAGAAAATTCGGGTGTTCTCGGAGTTGATTGACAGCTGCAGAATCTTCGAGGAAGACAGTAATGCTCATTCTAGAGTCATGAGGGATAGGCAGAAGAATTTCTCGAGTCGTGGGAAGCCGTATGAGGTTCCAGCTGGTAAGGGCAATTAGAGAACTGCTGTGGGTAAGAGACCTAGTGGGGAGATGCTGCTGCTAGTGTGGTATGTTACAAGTGTGGTAAACCCGGTCATAAGCGTCCTGACTGTCCAGGTGATGTGAAGAAGTGCTACAAGTGTGGTAAAGAGGGTCATATGGCGTCTAGCTGTGATCGAAAGGATGTGTTATGCTACAACTGTGGTGAGGGTGGTCATATCAGCACTCAGTGTCCTAAACCGAAGAAAGAAAGGTCCGTTGGGAAGGTGTTCGCTCTGGCGGGGTCAGATGCAGTGAATGAGATCAGAGGTACATGCTATATTAATAATTCTCCTCTTATTGCTATTATTGATACTGGTGCTACCCATTGTTTTATTGCTACTGCATGTGTTGAGAAATTAGATCTTGTTTTATCTTCTATGTTGAGGGAGATGGTTATCGATACTCCGGCTAAGGGTTCGGTGACTACCTCGGTTGTTTGTGCTAAATGCCCTTTATCGATATTCGGTAATGATTTTCTCGTTGACTTGATTTGTTTGCCGCTGAGCGGAATGGATGTTATTCTAGGTATGGACTGGTTAGTTGATAACCATGTTGATATCAACAGTCATGAAAGGTCTGTGAGTTTCTTTTCTCCTGAAGAGGAAGAGTCTGGTTTGTTGTCTGCTGGTCAGTTGCATAGGGTAATGAGGGAAGACGTCCAGTTGTTTTCATTAATGGCGTCATTGTCTGCTGAGAGCCAAGCGAAGGTTGATGAGTTGCAGGTGGTGCGAGAGTTTTCTGAGGTTTTTCCCGACGAGATTCCGGATGTACCACCAGAGAGAGAGGTTGAGTTTGCTATTGATCTGGTACCTGATACTAAACCTGTGTCTATGGCACCGTATAGAATGTCTGCATCTGAATTGTCAGAACTGAAGAAGCAACTCGAGGATCTGCTTGAAAAGAAATTTGTGAGGCCAAGTGTGTCGCCGTAGGGAGCTCCAGTGTTGTTGGTGAAAAAGAAAGATGGTAGTATGAGGTTGTGCGTAGACTATCGGCAGCTGAATAAGGTGACTATTAAGAACAAGTATCCGCTTCCGAGGATTGATGACTTAATGGATCAGTTGGTGGGTGCTCAAGTGTTCAGTAAAATAGATTTGAGATCGGGTTATCATCAGATCAAGGTGAAAGACGAAGACATTCAGAAGACAGCTTTCAGAACCCGTTATGGGCATTATGAGTATTCCGTGATGCCTTTCGGTGTGACTAATGCGCCGGGAGTGTTCATGGAGTACATGAATCGTATCTTTCGTGAGTATCTGGATCGGTTTGTGGTGGTATTCATTGACGACATCCTAATTTATTCTAAGTCAGAAGAGGAGCATGCAGAACATCTGAGATTGGTATTGGAAATTCTGAGGGACGGGAAATTATATGCGAAGCTGTCTAAGTGTGAGTTTTGGTTGAAGGAGGTTAGCTTTCTGGGTCATGTTATTTCGGGGAATGGAATTGCCGTGGATCCGTCTAAGGTTGATGCCGTGTTACAATGGGAGTCTTCGAAGTCAGTTACTGAGATTAGAAGTTTTCTGGGTCTGGCAGGTTACTATAGGAGGTTTATAGAAGGATTTTCGAAGTTGGCACTTCCGTTGACTCAGTTGACTTGCAAGGGTAAAGCTTTCATCTGGGATGACTGTTGTGAAGAGAGCTTCAAAGAATTGAAGAAGAGGTTGACGACGTCTCCTGTTCTGACGTTGCCTAATCCGGAAGAGTCGTTTGTGGTGTATTGTGATGCTTCCAAGATGGGGTTGGGAGGTGTGCTTATGCAGAATGGTAAGGTAGTTGCCTATGCGTCGAGACAGTTGAGGACTCATGAGAAGAACTACCCTACCCATGATTTAGAACTTGCTGCAGTTGTGTTCGCGTTGAAAATTTGGAGACATTATCTGTATGGTTCGAGGTTTGAGGTGTTCAGTGATCATAAGGGTTTGCAGTATCTGTTTGATCAGAAAGAGTTGAATATGAGACAGCGCAGATGGTTGGAGTTGCTGAAAGACTATGACTTTAGCTTGAACTATCATCCGGGAAAGGCTAATGTGGTAGCTGACGCTTTAAGTCGAAAGACGTTGCATATGTCAGCAATGATGGTTAGAGAACTCGAATTAATTGAGCAGTTCAGGGATATGAGTTTGGTTTGTGAAGTGACGCCTCAGAGTGTCAGATTGGGGATGTTGAAGATTGATAATGAATTCATGGCTAGCATTCGAGAAGCTCAGAAGTTAGATGTTAAATTAGTTTACCTGATGGTTGGGATTGATCAATCCGAGAATAAAGACTTTGAGTTGGATGCGCAGAATGTATTGAAGTACCGTGGAAGAATCTGCATTCCTGATGATGAGGAGATGAAAAGAGCAATTTTAGAAGAAGGTCATAGGAGTAAGTTGAGTATCCATCCGGGAGCTACAAAGATGTATCAAGATCTGAAGAAGATGTTTTGGTGGCCTGGTATGAAGCGTGATGTGGCGCAGTTTGTGTATTCCTGCTTGACTTGTCAGAAATCGAAGGTTGAGCATCAGAAGCCTGCTGGGTTGATGCAACCGTTGGAGATTCCGGAATGGAAGTGGGATAGTATTTCTATGGATTTCGTGATAGGGTTACCTAATACTGTGAGGGGGCACGATTCGATTTGGGTGATTGTGGATAGATTGACGAAGTCTGCTCATTTTATTCCTATCAATATCACGTATCCGGTGTCGAGATTGGCAGAGATTTATATTCAGGTGATTGTGAAGTTGCATGGTGTTCCTTTGTGCATTGTGTCTGACAGAGATCCTAGGTTCACTTCTGATTTCTGGAAGAGTTTGCAAGAAGCGTTGGGTTCTAAATTGAGGTTGAGTTCAGCTTATCATCCTCAAACTGATGGGCAGACAGAGAGGACCATTCAGTCGTTGGAAGACTTGTTGAGATCTTGTGTTCTTGAGCAGGGAGGTGCGTGGGATACTCACCTTCCGTTGATCGAGTTTACTTACAACAATAGTTACCATTCTAGCATCGGGATGGCACCGTTCGAGGCATTGTATGGTCGGAGATGTAGGACTCCGTTGTGTTGGCATGAATCTGGGGAGAGTATTGTTCTTGGACCCGAGGTTGTTCGAGAGACTACTGAAAAGGTGAAATTGATCCGTGAGAAAATGAAAGCGTCGCAGAGTAGACAGAAGAGCTATCATGATAAGAGAAGGAAGGATTTAGAATTCCAAGCTGGTGATCATGTGTTTTTGAGAGTCACGCCTATGGCTGGTGTTGGGCGTGCATTGAAGACAAAGAAGTTGACTCCTCGTTTCATTGGACCGTATCAGATCACTGAGAGAATTGGTAATGTTGCTTATAGGGTGGCCTTGCCGCCTAATCTTTCGAATTTGCACGATGTATTTCATGTGTCGCAACTTCGGAAGTATATTTCGGATCCGTCCCATGTGATTCCGATGGATGATGTGCATGTGCGGGATAATCTCACTGTGGAGACAATGCCTGTGCGAATTGAAGATCGTGAAGTGAAGACTTTACGTGGCAAAGAGATAAACCTGGTGAAAGTGGTCTGGTTAGGAGCTGCTGGTGAAAGCATGACATGGGAGTTGGAGAGCAAGATGCGAGAGTCCTATCCGGAGCTGTTTGAATCAGGTATGTTTTCGAGGACGAAAGATTCTAAGTGGGGGAGGGTTGTAACACCCCGGAAATAATTTAATTAAAATAGTTGATTGAATTATTAAAATAATTTGGAGGCGGGATATAGATAAATTAAAAGGTTAATATTTTATATGCGTAGGAGGTGAAACGAGTAAAGGAGGTGGTGACGTAGAGAGCCCAGTGTTTACTGAGCCCTCAACTTAAACCCTGGGGGTTTAAGCCAAACCCTCATTTGCAGCAAGCAAAAGAAAAACGAAAGTGAGAGTGAGAGAGAGAGCACGCGGCGCAAAGAGGGAGAGGTTTCGCGAAGAATTTCCAAAGGAGATCGTTCGTGTTGCTGTGGTTTTGTTCGTGTCTCGTTCGTCGTGTTCCGGAGCTTACGTTATTCGAGGTAAGGGTGGGCTTAACCTTGATAATGGGTTGATGATAATTATGTGTGGGTAGTCTAGGGTTTTGTTGAATTGTTCGTGTTGTTGCATATCGTGTTTTCGTTGAGATTGGTGCTTTGATGATTATTGCACGTTATTGTGATTTGTTTCGTTATTTGTTGTTGCGTGATTGTTGTATCACGATGATGGTGTTGTTATTATTCGTGTTTTTGTTGTTTCTGTGCGTGGTTGATTGTTGTTGTCGCGTTGTCGAATTGTCGTTTTTGTTGTGGTGGTTGCGGTGTCGTTGCCGTTAGGGTTTGGTGTTTGGCAATTTAGCGATTCTGGACACAGGTTCGGTTTTTCTAAAACTGGCGCTGTATGGTTGATCCAAAAATTATCAGGTTGATTGTTTTTGAAAATAGACTTAACGCCGGTCGTTTTGGCACTGGTTTCGTTAAATTCGGAGTTGTATAGCTCGAGTTATAGGCGATACAAGTTAGGTTAAAATTCTGGAAACGATTTGGGTATAGATTCGGTATTTCGGTGACTGGGAACGTTGT
This sequence comes from Astragalus glycyphyllos, assembly GCA_963573325.1. NCBI lineage: Eukaryota > Viridiplantae > Streptophyta > Magnoliopsida > Fabales > Fabaceae > Astragalus > Astragalus glycyphyllos. The sequence continues at coordinate 26,627,739 of OY754314.1, read as the reverse complement.
ATTGACCGAAAAATTATGTGGTTTATTTTTCTGGAATATAGACTTAATGCTTGTTAATTTGGCACTGGTTTGGCTGCGTTTAGAGTTGTGTAGCTCGAGATATGAATTCCACAAGTTAGAGTAAGATTCTGGAAACAATCTGGACACAGGGTCAGTGTTTTGGTTACCACGTTTTCAAAAGAACTCCTTTTCGAACGAATCCAATTTCTTTGAAAACTAGACAAAATTTGCCCCAGTTTATGCACAAGTTTCATGCAATTTGATTGAGTTTTGGTCACTTTGGAATTGCTTGAATTTGAAGGACAGAAACTGTCCTCTTTTGCAACTAGCCTGTGTGCTTTTCGAAAACTGTACCTATTGGACACTCTCCTTCAAAAACTGAACTTAGGGATGATAACCAGACCCATAGGGCTTTCCAACAAGTATTTATTTGTTGAAATACGATGTCGTTTGCTATTTTAATTAATTCGCTGAAGTAGGTGCGATGTGCCTAGGCGCTGTGCGCCAGTCTTGTGCGTGGTGTGCGTGCGTTATGTCCGCGTTGTGGAGCCGTCTGGTGTTAATATTTCAGGTGCGGTGCTGGTATGCTCAGGAGAGTTTAGTGGTAGCTGTGATGCTACAACTTGGTGCTATTTTTGGTGAAATCATTTGTTTTGATTCTGGTGATATAGTATTTATTTTAAATACTTGTTATGGTGAGTTGGTGCATAATCATGGTGTCGCATTGTCATATGCATGTTTTGGTGATATAGGCTCTGCCTCTGGTGTTTATTGGTGATATGCCCGTCGTGGCTCATTTTGGTGATCGGTACCGCATGCATATGCCCACTGGAGGGGTTGCATATCATCCCATTGTCTATGAATGTTATAACTTTGGTGGTTCACTGTCAAATGGACTTTTTCTTTGGTATCTGGTGCTGTGATATGGTGTAATTGTATTGTGTTGCTGTAGTTACCTGATGCTAGCATATTTTTATCATCTTCTTATTACCTCTGTTAGACTCACCCCTTCTGCTTGGAATGTTGCTCTCATGCGGCAACGCTGCAAGTGATCGCTAGTGCTCGTGGAGGAATTGCTAGGTTTTGCTTCCTCTCTCGTTTGGGTCTGTGTCAGCTCTGATATGTAGCACCGGGGAGTCGTTAGTTATCGTTTTGAACTATTATTTTAGTTATTGGAAATTGTTTTAATTAATTTTGGAGATGTCTTTAATTGTTAATTCTGGAGATGTTTAAACTGGTTAATATTTCCGCTGCTTGGTGATTTCTTTTATATAAATTATTTTGGAGATTTTTTTTTGGAATATATGGTGTTTTTTTTTTTAAAATGGTGAAAAATGTAGCGCCCTTCGAGGTGACTCTGATAATTGTCTATTTAGTTGTAATAGTAAAAGGGGGGTGTTACAGTACACTTGGAATCTCATCAGGGAAAACTTCAGGAAATTCGCGCACCACCTGCAACTCATCAATTATGGCTTGATTCTTAACAGATAGCGACGCCATCAGCGAGAATAGCTGAACTTCTTCCCGCATCAACTTCCGCAACTGTCCAGCAGACAACAAACCAGCCTCCTCCTCTTCGGGAGTGGAGAAACTCACAGACTTGCTAAAACAATTAATATGAACATAGTTATATTCTAACCAGTCCATGCCTAGGATCACATCCAATCCGCTTAACGGCAGACAAATCAGATCAACAATAAATTCTCTGTCGAAAATCGACAAAGGGCACTTAGAACACACAAGAGAAGTAGTCAGCGACCCCTTAGCTGGAGTATCGACAACCATCTCCCTATTCATAGAAGACAACACAAGACCCAATCTTTTAACACATTCCGCAGCAATAAAACAATGAGTAGCACCAGTATCAATAATAACTATTAGAGGAACACCATTAATGAAACATGTACCCCCACTAGTTCTCTTACCATCAAAACTTTTCTGCTTACCTTTACCAACTGGAGCATCATACGGCTTACCACGAATCTGCTGCTTGCTCCTCTTCTCATTAATGATCTTATAGTGAGCATTGTTGTCCTCCTCATAGATCCTGCAACTGTCAATCAAATCGAAGAAAACACGGATCTTCTGATACCCAATTGCCTTTTTGATCTCAGGTCGCAGCCCATTCTCAAACTTGATGCACTTTGAAAATTCAGCAGTTGCTTCATTGTAGTGCAGATAAAATTTGGCCAACTCCACAAACTTAGCAGCATATTCAGTAACTGACAGGTTCCCTTGCTTCAGCTCAAGAAACTCAATTTCTTTCTTACCCCGAACATCCTCAGGGTAATACTTCCTCAAAAACACCCTACGGAACACAACCCAAGTGATCTCTTCACCTGCAGCTTCCAATCTCTGACGTGTATCTAACCACCAGTCGTCAGCCTCTTCTGACAGCATATGAGTACCATAACGAACCTTCTGCGCTGGAGTGCAATCCATCACACGGAAGATTCTCTCAATCTCCTTCAACCAAGCCAATGCTCCATCAGGATCATGCTTACCCTTGAAAGTGGGCGGATTCTCCCTTTGGAAAGTCGCCAAACTGCGAGATCCAGCATTCTCACCAGCGTTCTGTTGATTCTCCAATGCCTGAGCCATAGCGCCCAAAGCAGCAGCAATAGCAGCATCATTCCGTCCGGCCATTTCAGCTTATCCCTACAACACAAATTATAGTTTAGAACGAATAACAATACTTGATTGTTAATCGAAGCGATGACTCGACAACTTGGTCGGACAGACCCAACCATGCTCTGATACCACTAATGTAACACCCCAATTCTACCCAATAATACTATAAATCAGAGTGCGGAATTTTCAACATAAATATTGGAGTGCTACACTTACTTCCCAAAACAAACAATATAATCCATTCATGGTAAATTCAATTTGAAGCAATCTTAACAATCCTTGTCCATTAGACAACTCAAAATCAACAATTTTCTTAATAGAAATAACGTCGAGTTCAACAAATATTGCAACCTAAATGATAAAGGAAAAAAACAGCGTTCAATCCCCCCGAGTGTTACGTATCAGAGTGACGACACCGACTCAACTAAGGAAGGATCACCGCCTTCATTCGCGACTACCTGCACGTTACCACATAGGGGTAACATTCAAACAGAAGGGGTGAGATATCGAACTATATAAGAGCATGTATGAAGAACAATATGATAGGTCAGGTACTATAGCATTACACATATCATCAATAAAATCCTCAATAGAGTCATCAATAGAATCATCAAAGTGCAATGCGGAATGCGACTCAACTGTGCATATGCATGTGGTACCATTGGAGCAAAACTCCCGTCGTAAAAATAGTCGTTGCCAGTAAATAGTGGCTCACAGGGCATAGCCCTCATCGTTCATATCGTATAGCAAATGCAAAGGTATGCGACACAATGTGAATGTACAAGTAACGCTAATCACAGTCACACAACACGACAACAACACCAAAACGTCATGGCGGCCATAGGCCTACACTACTATCTTTGCCAATAAATAGAGGCAAATCAACTTTTACAACTTCACCTGCAATTTACCACATTTTCGACAAGGTATTCAACGCAACAATTAACCACAACGGCAACTGTGGCAACAATATTGACAAAGCAGCAACATCAACAGCGCAAAACAGCAAGAATAGCAACAACACAGCAGCAAAAAGTAACAGCAATGACAACAATAACAGCAAAATCGCAACAGCATTAACAGCAAGACGTCAACAGCATTAACAGCAAAACAGCAACAGCATTAACAGCAAAACAGCAACAACATTAACAGCAAAACAGCAACAGCATTAACAGCAAAACATCAACAGCATTAACAGCAAAACAGCAACAACATTAACGTAAAACCATCAATTCAATTACGAATTGGTACGAACTAAGACGAACTCGTACAAAATAACGAACTAGGACGAACTTGTACGAAATGGTACCAACTAGTACGGAATGGTTCGAACTCGTAGAAAATGGTTAGAGCTAGTCCAAATTCATATGTATTGGTACGATCTAAGACGAACTCGTACAAAATGACGAACTAGGACGAACTTGTACCAAATGGTACGAACTAGTACGGAATGGTTGAAACTTGTAGGAAATGGTATGAACTAGTATGAAATGGTTCAAACTCGTAGAAAATGGTTAGAGATAATCCAAATTCATAATAATTGGTACGAACTAAGACGAACTCGTTCAAAATGACGAACTAGGACGAACTTGTACCAAATGGTACGAACTAGTACGGAATGGTTCGAACTCATAGGAAATGGTATGAACTAGCATGAAAAGTTACAAACTGGTAGAAAATGGTTAGAGCTACTTCAAATTCATATGAATTGGTACGAACAATGACGAACTCGTACAGAATGACGAACTAGTACGGAATGGTTCGAACTCATAGGAAATGGTATGAACTAGCATGAAAAGGTACAAACCGGAAGAAAATGGTTACAGCTACTTCAAATTCATATGATTTGGTACGAACTAAGACGAACTCGTACAACATGACGAACTAGGACAAACTTATATGAAATGGTACGAACTAGTACGGAATGGTTCGAACTCGTAGAAAATGGTTAGAGCTAGTCCAAATTCATATGTATTGGTACGATCTAAGACGAACTCGTACAAAATGACGAACTAAGACGAACTTGTACCAAATGCTACGAACTAGTATGGAATGGTTAAAACTCGTAGGAAATGGTATGAACTAGTATGAAATGGTTCAAACTCGTAGAAAATGGTTATAGCTAGTCCAAATTCATAATAATTGGTACGAACTAAGACGAACTCGTACAAAATGACGAACTAGGACGAACTTGTACCAAATGGTACGAACTAGTACAGAATGGTTGAAACTTGTTGGAAATGGTATGAACTAGTATGAATTGGTTCAAACTCGTAGAAAATGGTTAGAGCTAGTCCAAATTCATAATAATCGGTACGAACTAAGACGAACTCATACAAAATGATGAACTAGGACGAACTTGTACCAAATGGTACGAACTAGTACGGAATGGTTCGAACTCATAGGAAATGGTATGAAATAGCATGAAAGGTACAAACTCGTAGAAAATGGTTAGAGCTAGTACAAATTCAAATGAATTGGTACGAACTAAGACGAACTCGTACAGAATGACGAACTAGTACGGAATGGTTCGAACTCATAGGAAATGGTATGAACTAGCATGAAAAGTTACAAACTGGTAGAAAATGGTTAGAGCTACTTCAACTTCATATGAAGTGGTACGAACTAAGACGAACTCGTACAGAATGACGAACTAGTACGGAATGGTTCGAACTCATAGGAAATGGTATGAACTAGCATGACAAGGTACAAACCGGTAGAAAATGGTTAAAGCTACTTCAAATTCATATGATTGGTACGAACTAAGACGAACTCGTACAAAATGACGAACTAGGACGAAATTGTATGAAATGGTACGAACTAGTACGGAATGGTTCGAACTCGTAGAAAATGGTATGAAATAGCATGAAAGGTACAAACTCGTAGAAAATGGTTAGAGCTAGTACAAATTCATATGAATTGGTACGAACTAAGACGAACTCGTACAGAATGACGAACTAGTACGGAATGGTTCGAACTCATAGGAAATGGTATGAACTAGCATGAAAAGTTACAAACTGGTAGAAAATGGTTAGAGCTACTTCAAATTCCTATGAAGTGGTACGAACTAAGACGAACTCGTACAGATTGACGAACTAGTACGGAATGGTTCGAACTCATAGGAAATGGTATGAACTAGCATGAAAAGGTACAAACCGGTAGAAAATGGTCACAGCTACTTCAAATTCATATGAATTGGTACGAACTAAGACGAACTCGTACAAAATGACGAACTAGGACGAAATTGTATGAAATGGTACGAACTAGTACGGAATGGTTCGAACTCGTAGAAAATGGTTAGAGCTAGTCCAAATTCATATGTATTGGTACGATCTAAGACGAACTCGTACAAAATGACGAACAAAGACGAACTTGTACCAAATGGTACGAACTAGTACGGAATGGTTGAAACTCGTAGGAAATGGTATGAACTAGTATGAAATGGTTCAAATTCGTAGAAAATGGTTAGAGCTAGTCCAAATTCATATTAATTGGTACGAACTAAGACGAACTCGTACAAAATGACGAACTAGGACGAACTTATACCAATTGGTACGAACTAGTACGGAATGGTTGAAACTTGTAGGAAATGGTATGACCTAGTATGAAATGGTTCAAACTCGTAGAAAATGGTTAGAGCTAGTCCAAATTCATAATAATTGGTACGAACTAAGACGAACTCATACAAAATGATGAACTAGGACGAACTTGTACCAAATGGTACGAACTAGTACGGAATGGTTCGAACTCATAGGAAATGGTAGGAACTAGCATGAAAAGGTACAAACCGGTAGAAAATGGTCACAGCTACTTCAAATTCATATGAATTGGTACGAACTAAGACGAACTCGTACAAAATGACGAACTAGGACGAAATTGTATGAAATGGTACGAACTAGTACGGAATGGTTCGAACTCGTAGAAAATGGTTAGAGCTAGTCCAAATTCATATGTATTGGTACGATCTAAGACGAACTCGTACAAAATGACGAACAAAGACGAACTTGTACCAAATGGTACGAACTAGTACGGAATGGTTGAAACTCGTAGGAAATGGTATGAACTAGAATGAAATGGTTCAAACTCATAGAAAATGGTTAGAGCTAGTCCAAATTCACAGTAATTGGTACGAACTAAGAGGAACTCATACAAAATGATGAACTAGGACGAACTTGTACCAAATGGTACGAACTAGTACGGAATGGTTCGAACTCATAGGAAATGGTATGAACTAGCATGAAAGGTACAAACTCGTAGAAAATGGTTAGAGATAGTACAAATTCATATGAATTGGTACGAACTAAGACGAACTCGTACAGAATGACGAACTAGTACAGAATAGTTCGAACTCATAGGAGATGGTATGAACTAGCATAAAAAGTTACAAACTGGTAGAAAATGGTTAGAGCTACTTCAAAGTCATATGAATTGGTACGAACTAAGACGAACTCGTACAAAATGACGAACTAGGACGAACTTGTAAGAAATGGTACGAACTAGTACGGAATGGTTCGAACTCGTAGAAGATGGTTAGAGCTAGTCCAAATTCATATGTATTGGTACGATCTAAGATGAAATCGTACAAAATGACGAACTAGGACGAACTTGTACCAAATGGTACGTACTAGTACGGAATGGTTGAAACTCGTAGGAAATGGTATGAACTAGAATGAAATGGTTCAAACTCATAGAAAATGGTTAGAGCTAGTCCAAATTCACAGTAATTGGTACGAACTAAGAGGAACTCGTACAAAATGACGAACTAGGACGAACTTGTACCAAATGGTACGAACTAGTACGGAATGGTTCGAACTATAGGAAATGGTATGAACTAGCATGAAAAGGTACAAACTCGTAGAAAATGGTTAGAGCTACTTCAAATTCATATGAATTGGTACGAACTAAGACGAACTCGTACAAAATTACGAACTAGGACGAACTTGTACCAAATGGTACGAACTAGTACGAACTTGTAGAAAATGGTTAGAGCTAGTCCAAATTCATATGTATTGGTACGATCTAAGACGAACTCGTCCAAAATGATGAACTAGGACGAACTTGTACCAAATGGTACGATCTAGTACGAAATGGTTGAAACTTGTAGGAAATGGTATGAACTAGTATGAAATGGTTCAAACTCGTAGAAAATGGTTAGAGCTAGTCCAAATTCATAATAATTGGAACGAACTAAGACGAACTCGTACAAAATGACGAACTAGGACGAACTTGTAACAAATGGTACGAACTAGTACGGAATGGTTCGAACTCGTAGAAAATGGTTAGAGCTAGTCCAAATTCATATGTATTGGTACGATCTAGGACGAACTCGTACAAAATGACGAACTAGGACGAACTTGTACCAAATGGTACGATCTAGTACGGAATGGTTGAAACTTGTAGGAAATGGTATGATCTAGTATGAAATGGTTCAAACTCGTAGAAAATGGTTAGAGCTAGTCCAAATTCATAATAATTGGTACGAACTAAGACGAACTCGTACAAAATGACGAACTAGGACGAACTTGTATGAAATGGTACGAACTAGTACGGAATGGTTCGAAATCGTAGAAAATGGTTAGAGCTAGTCCATATTTATATGTATTGGTACGATCTAAGACGAACTCGTACAAAATGAGGAACTAGGACGAACTTGTACCAAATGGTACGATCTACTACGGAATGGTTGAAACTTGTAGGAAATGGTATGAACTAGTATGAAATGGTTCAAACTCGTAGAAAATGGTTAGAGCTAGTCCAAATTCATAATAATTGGTACGAACTAAGACGAACTCGTACAAAATGACGAACTAGGACGAACTTGTACCAAATGGTACGAACTAGTACGGAATGGTTCGAACTCATAGGAAATGGTATGAACTAGTATGAAATGGTTCAAACTCGTAGAAAATGGTTAGAGCTAGTCCAAATTCATAATAATTGGTACGAACTAAGATGAACTCATACAACATGATGAACTAGGACGAACTTGTACCAAATGGTACGAACTAGTACGGAATGGTTCGAACTCATAGGAAATGGTATGAACTAGCATGAAAAGTACAAACTCGTAGAAAATGGTTAGAGCTAGTACAAATTCATATGAATTGGTACGAACTAAGACGAACTCGTACAGAATGACGAACTAGTACGGAATGGTTCGAACTCATAGGAAATTGTATGAACTAGCATAAAAAGTTACAAACTGGTAGAAAATGGTTAGAGCTACTTCAAATTCATATGAATTTGTACGAACTAAGACGAACTCGTACAAAATGACGAACTAGGACGAACTTGTAAGAAATGGTTCGAACTAGTACGGAATGGTTCGAACTCGTAGAAAATGGTTAGAGCTAGTCCAAATTCATATGTATTGGTACGAACTAAGACGAACTCGTACAAAATGACGAACTAGGACGAACTTGTACCAAATGGTACGAACTAGTACGGAATGGTTGAAACTTGTAGGAAATGGTATGAACTAGTATGAAATGGTTCAAACTAGTAGAAAATGGTTAGAGCTAGTCCAAATTCATAATAATTGGTACGAACTAAGACGAACTCATACAAAATGATGAACTAGGACGAACTTGTACCAAATGGTACGAACTAGTACGGAATGGTTCGAACTCATAGGAAATGGTATGAACTAGCATGAAAAGTACAAACTCGTAGAAAATGGTTAGAGCTAGTACAAATTCATATGAATTGGTACGAACTAGGACGAACTCGTACAGAATGACGAACTAGTACGGAATGGTTCGAACTCATAGGAAATGGTATGAACTAGCATAAAAGGTTACAAACTGGTAGAAAATGGTTAGAGCTACTTCAAATTCATATGAATTGGTACGAACTAAGACGAACTCGTACAAAATGACGAACTAGGACGAACTTGTAAGAAATGGTACGAACTAGTACGGAATGGTTCGAACTTGTAGGAAATGGTATGAACTAGTATGAAATGGTTCAAACTCGTAGAAAATGGTTAGAGCTAGTCCAAATTCATAATAATTGGAACGAACTAAGACGAACTCGTACAAAATGATGAACTAGGACGAACTTGTAACAAATGGTACGAACTAGTACGGAATGGTTCGAACTCGTAGAAAATGGTTAGAGCTAGTCCAAATTCATATGTATTGGTACGATCTAGGACGAACTCGTACAAAATGACGAACTAGGACGAACTTGTACCAAATGGTACGATCTAGTATGGAATGGTTGAAACTTGTAGGAAATGGTATGAACTAGTATGAAATGGTTCAAACTCGTAGAAAATGGTTAGAGCTAGTCCAAATTCATAATAATTGGTACGAACTAAGACGAACTCATACAAAATGATGAACTAGGACGAACTTGTACCAAATGGTACGAACTAGTACGGAATGGTTCGAACTCATAGGAAATGGTATGAACTAGCATGAAAAGTACAAACTCGTAGAAAATGGTTAGAGCTAGTACAAATTCATATGAATTGGTACGAACTAGGACGAACTCGTACAGAATGACGAACTAGTACAGAATGGTTCGAACTCATAGGAGATGGTATGAACTAGCATAAAAAGTTACAAACTGGTAGAAAATGGTTAGAGCTACTTCAAAGTCATATGAATTGGTACGAACTAAGACGAACTCGTACAAAATGACGAACTAGGACGAACTTGTAAGAAATGGTACGAACTAGTACGGAATGGTTCGAACTCGTAGAAGATGGTTAGAGCTAGTCCAAATTCATATGTATTGGTACGATCTAAGATGAAATCGTACAAAATGACGAACTAGGACGAACTTGTACCAAATGGTACGAACTAGTACGGAATGGTTGAAACTCGTAGGAAATGGTATGAACTAGTATGAAATGGTTCAAACTCGTAGAAAATGGTTAGAACTAGTCCAAATTCATAATAATTGGTACGAACTAAGACGAACTCATTCAAAATGATGAACTAGGACGAACTTGTACCAAATGGTACGAACTAGTACGGAATGGTTCGAACTCATAGGAAATGGTATGAACTAGCATGAAAAGTACAAACTCGTAGAAAATGGTTAGAGCTAGTACAAATTCATATGAATTGGTACGAACTAGGACGAACTCGTACAGAATGACGAACTAGTACGGAATGGTTCGAACTCATAGGAAATGGTATGAACTAGCATAAAAGGTTACAAACTGGTAGAAAATGGTTAGAGCTACTTCAAATTCATATGAATTGGTACGAACTAAGACGAACTCGTACAAAATGACGAACTAGGACGAACTTGTAAGAAATGGTACGAACTAGTACGGAATGGTTCGAACTTGTAGGAAATGGTATGAACTAGTATGAAATGGTTCAAACTCGTAGAAAATGGTTAGAGCTAGTCCAAATTCATAATAATTGGAACGAACTAAGACGAACTCGTACAAAATGATGAACTAGGACGAACTTGTAACAAATGGTACGAACTAGTACGGAATGGTTCGAACTCGTAGAAAATGGTTAGAGCTAGTCCAAATTCATATGTATTGGTACGATCTAGGACGAACTCGTACAAAATGACGAACTAGGACGAACTTGTACCAAATGGTACGATCTAGTATGGAATGGTTGAAACTTGTAGGAAATGGTATGAACTAGTATGAAATGGTTCAAACTCGTAGAAAATGGTTAGAGCTAGTCCAAATTCATAATAATTGGTACGAACTAAGACGAACTCATACAAAATGATGAACTAGGACGAACTTGTACCAAATGGTACGAACTAGTACGGAATGGTTCGAACTCATAGGAAATGGTATGAACTAGCATGAAAAGTACAAACTCGTAGAAAATGGTTAGAGCTAGTACAAATTCATATGAATTGGTACGAACTAGGACGAACTCGTACAGAATGACGAACTAGTACAGAATGGTTCGAACTCATAGGAGATGGTATGAACTAGCATAAAAAGTTACAAACTGGTAGAAAATGGTTAGAGCTACTTCAAAGTCATATGAATTGGTACGAACTAAGACGAACTCGTACAAAATGACGAACTAGGACGAACTTGTAAGAAATGGTACGAACTAGTACGGAATGGTTCGAACTCGTAGAAGATGGTTAGAGCTAGTCCAAATTCATATGTATTGGTACGATCTAAGATGAAATCGTACAAAATGACGAACTAGGACGAACTTGTACCAAATGGTACGAACTAGTACGGAATGGTTGAAACTCGTAGGAAATGGTATGAACTAGTATGAAATGGTTCAAACTCGTAGAAAATGGTTAGAACTAGTCCAAATTCATAATAATTGGTACGAACTAAGACGAACTCATTCAAAATGATGAACTAGGACGAACTTGTACCAAATGGTACGAACTAGTACGGAATGGTTCGAACTCATAGGAAATGGTATGAACTAGCATGAAAAGTACAAACTCGTAGAAAATGGTTAGAGCTAGTACAAATTCATATGAATTGGTACGAACTAAGACGAACTCGTACAGAATGACGAACTAGTACGGAATGGTTCGAACTCATAGGAAATTGTATGAACTAGCATAAAAAGTTACAAACTGGTAGAAAATGGTTAGAGCTACTTCAAATTCATATGAATTCGTACGAACTAAGACGAACTCGTACAAAATGACGAACTAGGACGAACTTGTAAGAAATGGTTCGAACTAGTACGGAATGGTTCGAACTCGTAGAAAATGGTTAGAGCTAGTCCAAATTCATATGTATTGGTACGAACTAAGACGAACTCGTACAAAATGACGAACTAGGACGAACTTGTACCAAATGGTACGAACTAGTACGGAATGGTTGAAACTTGTAGGAAATGGTATGAACTAGTATGAAATGGTTCAAACTCGTAGAAAATGGTTAGAGCTAGTCCAAATTCATAATAATTGGTACGAACTAAGACGAACTCATACAAAATGATGAACTAGGACGAACTTGTACCAAATGGTACGAACTAGTACGGAATGGTTCGAACTCATAGGAAATGGTATGAACTAGCATGAAAAGTACAAACTCGTAGAAAATGGTTAGAGCTAGTACAAATTCATATGAATTGGTACGAACTAGGACGAACTCGTACAGAATGACGAACTAGTACGGAATGGTTCGAACTCATAGGAAATGGTATGAACTAGCATAAAAAGTTACAAACTGGTAGAAAATGGTTAGAGCTACTTCAAATTCATATGAATTGGTACGAACTAAGACGAACTCGTACAAAATGACGAACTAGGACGAACTTGTAAGAAATGGTACGAACTAGTACGGAATGGTTCGAACTTGTAGGAAATGGTATGAACTAGTATGAAATGGTTCAAATTCGTAGAAAATGGTTAGAGCTAGTCCAAATTCATAATAATTGGAACGAACTAAGACGAACTCGTACAAAATGATGAACTAGGACGAACTTGTAACAAATGGTACGAACTAGTACGGAATGGTTCGAACTCGTAGAAAATGGTTAGAGCTAGTCCAAATTCATATGTATTGGTACGATCTAGGACGAACTCGTACAAAATGACGAACTAGGACGAACTTGTACCAAATGGTACGATCTAGTATGGAATGGTTGAAACTTGTAGGAAATGGTATGAACTAGTATGAAATGGTTCAAACTCGTAGAAAATGGTTAGAGCTAGTCCAAATTCATAATAATTGGTACGAACTAAGACGAACTCATACAAAATGATGAACTAGGACGATCTTGTACCAAATGGTACGAACTAGTACAGAATGGTTCGAACTCATAGGAAATGGTATGAACTAGCATGAAAAGTACAAACTCGTAGAAAATGGTTAGAGCTAGTACAAATTCATATGAATTGGTACGAACTAGGACGAACTCGTACAGAATGACGAACTAGTACAGAATGGTTCGAACTCATAGGAGATGGTATGAACTAGCATAAAAAGTTACAAACTGGTAGAAAATGGTTAGAGCTACTTCAAAGTCATATGAATTGGTACGAACTAAGACGAACTCGTACAAAATGACGAACTAGGACGAACTTGTAAGAAATGGTACGAACTAGTACGGAATGGTTCGAACTCGTAGAAGATGGTTAGAGCTAGTCCAAATTCATATGTATTGGTACGATCTAAGATGAAATCGTACAAAATGACGAACTAGGACGAACTTGTACCAAATGGTACGAACTAGTACGGAATGGTTGAAACTCGTAGGAAATGGTATGAACTAGAATGAAATGGTTCAAACTCGTAGAAAATGGTTAGAGCTAGTCCAAATTCATAATAATTGGTACGAACTAAGACGAACTCGTACAAAATTACGAACTAGGACGAACTTGTACCAAATGGTACGAACTAGTACGAGCTCGTAGAAAATGGTTAGAGCTAGTCCAAATTCATATGTATTGGTACGATCTAAGACGAACTCGTCCAAAATGATGAACTAGGACGAACTTGTACCAAATGGTACGATCTAGTACGGAATGGTTGAAACTTGTAGGAAATGGTATGAACTAGTATGAAATGGTTCAAACTCGTAGAAAATGGTTAGAGCTAGTCCAAATTCATAATAATTGGAACGAACTAAGACGAACTCGTACAAAATGACGAACTATGACGAACTTGTAACAAATGGTACGAACTAGTACGGAATGGTTCGAACTCGTAGAAAATGGTTAGAGCTAGTCCAAATTCATATGTATTGGTACGATCTAGGACGAACTCGTACAAAATGACGAACTAGGACGAACTTGTACCAAATGGTACGATCTAGTACGGAATGGTTGAAACTTGTAGGAAATGGTATGAACTAGTATGAAATGGTTCAAACTCGTAGAAAATGGTTAGAGCTAGTCCAAATTCATAATAATTGGTACGAACTAAGACGAACTCGTACAAAATGACGAACTAGGACGAACTTGTATGAAATGGTACGAACTAGTACGGAATGGTTCGAAATCGTAGAAAATGGTTAGAGCTAGTCCATATTTATATGTATTGGTACGATCTAAGACGAACTCGTACAAAATGAGGAACTAGGACGAACTTGTACCAAATGGTACGATCTACTACGGAATGGTTGAAACTTGTAGGAAATGGTATGAACTAGTATGAAATGGTTCAAACTCGTAGAAAATGGTTAGAGCTAGTCCAAATTCATAATAATTGGTACGAACTAAGACGAACTCGTACAAAATGACGAACTAGGACGAACTTGTACCAAATGGTACGAACTAGTACGGAATGGTTCGAACTCATAGGAAATGGTATGAACTAGTATGAAATGGTTCAAACTCGTAGAAAATGGTTAGAGCTAGTCCAAATTCATAATAATTGGTACGAACTAAGATGAACTCATACAAAATGATGAACTAGGACGAACTTGTACCAAATGGTACGAACTAGTACGGAATGGTTCGAACTCATAGGAAATGGTATGAACTAGCATGAAAAGTACAAACTCGTGGAAAATGGTTAGAGCTAGTACAAATTCATATGAATTGGTACGAACTAAGACGAACTCGTACAGAATGACGAACTAGTACGGAATGGTTCGAACTCATAGGAAATTGTATGAACTAGCATAAAAAGTTACAAACTGGTAGAAAATGGTTAGAGCTACTTCAAATTCATATGAATTCGTACGAACTAAGACGAACTCGTACAAAATGACGAACTAGGACGAACTTGTAAGAAATGGTTCGAACTAGTACGGAATGGTTCGAACTCGTAGAAAATGGTTAGAGCTAGTCCAAATTCATATGTATTGGTATGATCTAAGACGAACTCGTACAAAATGACGAACTAGGACGAACTTGTACCAAATGGTACGAACTAGTACGGAATGGTTGAAACTTGTAGGAAATGGTATGAACTAGTATGAAATGGTTCAAACTCGTAGAAAATGGTTAGAGCTAGTCCAAATTCATAATAATTGGTACGAACTAAGACGAACTCATACAAAATGATGAACTAGGACGAACTTGTACCAAATGGTACGAACTAGTACGGAATGGTTCGAACTCATAGGAAATGGTATGAACTAGCATGAAAAGTACAAACTCGTAGAAAATGGTTAGAGCTAGTACAAATTCATATGAATTGGTACGAACTAGGACGAACTAGTACAGAATGACGAACTAGTACAGAATGGTTCGAACTCATAGGAGATGGTATGAACTAGCATAAAAAGTTACAAACTGGTAGAAAATGGTTAGAGCTACTTCAAAGTCATATGAATTGGTACGAACTAAGACGAACTCGTACAAAATGACGAACTAGGACGAACTTGTAAGAAATGGTACGAACTAGTACGGAATGGTTCGAACTCGTAGAAGATGGTTAGAGCTAGTCCAAATTCATATGTATTGGTACGATCTAAGATGAAATCGTACAAAATGACGAACTAGGACGAACTTGTACCAAATGGTACGAACTAGTACGGAATGGTTGAAACTCGTAGGAAATGGTATGAACTAGAATGAAATGGTTCAAACTCATAGAAAATGGTTAGAGCTAGTCCAAATTCACAGTAATTGGTACGAACTAAGAGGAACTCATACAAAATGATGAACTAGGACGAACTTGTACCAAATGGTACGAACTAGTACGGAATGGTTCGAACTCATAGGAAATGGTATGAACTAGCATGAAAAGTACAAACTCGTAGAAAATGGTTAGAGCTAGTACAAATTCATATGAATTGGTACGAACTAGGACGAACTCGTACAGAATGACGAACTAGTACGGAATGGTTCGAACTCATAGGAAATGGTATGAACTAGCATAAAACGTTACAAACTGGTAGAAAATGGTTAGAGCTACTTCAAATTCATATGAATTGGTACGAACTAAGACGAACTCGTACAAAATGACGAACTAGGACGAACTTGTATGAAATGGTACGAACTAGTACGGAATGGTTCGAAATCGTAGAAAATGGTTAGAGCAAATCCATATTCATATGTATTGGTACGATCTAAGACGAACTCGTACAAAATGAGGAACTAGGACGAACTTGTCCCAAATGGTACGATCTACTACGGAATGATTGAAACTTGTAGGAAATGGTATGAACTAGTATGAAATGGATCAAACTCGTAGAAAATGGTTAGAGCTAGTCCAAATTCATAATAATTGGTACGAACTAAGACGAACTCGTACAAAATGACGAACTAGGACGAACTTGTATGAAATGGTACGAACTAGTACGGAATGGTTCGAAATCGTAGAAAATGGTTAGAGCTAGTCCATATTTATATGTATTGGTACGATCTAAGACGAACTCGTACAAAATGAGGAACTAGGACGAACTTGTACCAAATGGTACGATCTACTACGGAATGGTTGAAACTCGTAGGAAATGGTATGAACTAGAATGAAATGGTTCAAACTCATAGAAAATGGTTAGAGCTAGTCCAAATTCACAGTAATTGGTACGAACTAAGAGGAACTCGTACAAAATGACGAACTAGGACGAACTTGTACCAAATGGTACGAACTAGTACGGAATGGTTCGAACTATAGGAAATGGTATGAACTAGCATGAAAAGGTACAAACTCGTAGAAAATGGTTAGAGCTACTTCAAATTCATATGAATTGGTACGAACTAAGACGAACTCGTACAAAATTACGAAGTAGGACGAACTTGTACCAAATGGTACGAACTAGTACGAACTCGTAGAAAATGGTTAGAGCTAGTCCAAATTCATATGTATTGGTACGATCTAAGACGAACTCGTCCAAAATGATGAACTAGGACGAACTTGTACCAAATGGTACGATCTAGTACGGAATGGTTGAAACTTGTAGGAAATGGTATGAACTAGTATGAAATGGTTCAAACTCGCAGAAAATGGTTAGAGCTAGTCCAAATTCATAATAATTGGAACGAACTAAGACGAATTCGTACAAAATGACGAACTAGGACGAACTTGTACCAAATGGTACGATCTACTACGGAATGGTTGAAACTTGTAGGAAATGGTATGAACTAGTATGAAATGGTTCCAACTCGTAGAAAATGGTTAGAGCTAGTCCAAATTCATAATAATTGGTACGAACTAAGACGAACTCGTACAAAATGACGAACTAGGACGAACTTGTACCAAATGGTACGAACTAGTACGGAATGGTTCGAACTCATAGGAAATGGTATGAACTAGTATGAAATGGTTCAAACTCGTAGAAAATGGTTAGAGCTAGTCCAAATTCATAATAATTGGTACGAACTAAGATGAACTCATACAAAATGATGAACTAGGACGAACTTGTACCAAATGGTACGAACTAGTACGGAATGGTTCGAACTTATAGGAAATGGTATGAACTAGCATGAAAAGTACAAACTCGTAGAAAATGGTTAGAGCTAGTACAAATTCATATGAATTGGTACGAACTAAGACGAACTCGTACAGAATGACGAACTAGTACGGAATGGTTCGAACTCATAGGAAATTGTATGAACTAGCATAAAAAGTTACAAACTGGTAGAAAATGGTTAGAGCTACTTCAAATTCATATGAATTCGTACGAACTAAGACGAACTCGTACAAAATGACGAACTAGGACGAACTTGTAAGAAATGGTTCGAACTAGTACGGAATGGTTCGAACTCGTAGAAAATGGTTAGAGCTAGTCCAAATTCATATGTATTGGTATGATCTAAGACGAACTCGTACAAAATGACGAACTAGGACGAACTTGTACCAAATGGTACGAACTAGTACGGAATGGTTGAAACTTGTAGGAAATGGTATGAACTAGTATGAAATGGTTCAAACTCGTAGAAAATGGTTAGAGCTAGTCCAAATTCATAATAATTGGTACGAACTAAGACGAACTCATACAAAATGATGAACTAGGACGAACTTGTACCAAATGGTACGAACTAGTACGGAATGGTTCGAACTCATAGGAAATGGTATGAACTAGCATGAAAAGTACAAACTCGTAGAAAATGGTTAGAGCTAGTACAAATTCATATGAATTGGTACGAACTAGGACGAACTCGTACAGAATGACGAACTAGTACGGAATGGTTCGAACTCATAGGAAATGGTATGAACTAGCATAAAAAGTTACAAACTGGTAGAAAATGGTTAGAGCTACTTCAAATTCATATGAATTGGTACGAACTAAGACGAACTCGTACTAAATGACGAACTAGGACGAACTTGTACCAAATGGTACGAACTAGTACGGAATGGTTGAAACTTGTAGGAAATGGTATGAACTAGTATGAAATGGTTCAAACTCGTAGAAAATGGTTAGAGCTAGTACAAATTCATAATAATTGGTACGAACTAAGACGAACTCGTACAAAATGATGAACTAGGACGAACTTGTACCAAATGGTACGAACTAGTACGGAATGGTTCGAACTTATAGGAAATGGTATGAACTAGCATGAAAAGTACAAACTCGTAGAAAATGGTTAGAGCTAGTACAAATTCATATGAATTGGTACGAACTAAGACGAACTCGTACAGAATGACGAACTAGTACGAAATGGTTTGAACTCATAGGAAATGGTATGAACTAGCATGAAAAGGTACAAACTGGTAGAAAATGGTTACAGCTACTTCAAATTCATATGAATTGGTACGAACTAAGACGAACTCGTACAGAATGACGAACTAGGACGAACTTGTACCAAATGGTACGAACTAGTACGGAATGGTTCGAACTCGTAGAAAATGGTTAGAGCTAGTCCAAATTCATATGTATTGGTATGATCTAAGACGAACTCGTACAAAATGACGAACTAGGACGAACTTGTACCAAATGGTACGAACTAGTACGGAATGGTTGAAACTTGTAGGAAATGGTATGAACAAGTATGAAATGGTTCAAACTCGTAGAAAATGGTTAGAGCTAGTCCAAATTCATAATAATTGGTACGAACTAAGACGAACTCATACAAAATGATGAACTAGGACGAACTCAAACCAAATGGTACGAACTAGTACGGAATGGTTCGAACTAATAGGAAATGGTATGAACTAGCATGAAAGGTACAAACTCGTAGAAAATGGTTAGAGCTAGTACAAATTCATATGAATTGGTACGAACTAAGACGAACTCGAACAGAATGACGAACTAGTACGGAATGGTTCGAACTCATAGGAAATGGTATGAACTAGCATAAAAAGTTACAAACTGGTAGAAAATGGTTAGAGCTACTTCAAATTCATATGAATTGGTACGAACTAAGACGAACTCGTACAAAATGACGAACTAGGACGAACTTGTACCAAATGGTACGAACTAGTACGGAATGGTTGAAACTTGTAGGAAATGGTATGAACTAGTATGAAATGGTTCAAACTCGTAGAAAATGGTTAGAGCTAGTCCAAATTCATAATAATTGGTACGAACTAAGACGAACTCATACAAAATGATGAACTAGGACGAACTTGTACCAAATGGTACGAACTAGTACGGAATGGATCGAACTCATAGGAAATGGTATGGACTAGCATGAAAAGGTACAAACTCGTAGAAAATTACGAACTAGTACGAAATGGTTGAAACTTGTAGGAAATGGTATGAACTAGTATGAAAAGGTACAAACTCGTAGAAAATGGTTACAGCTACTTCAAATTCGTATGAATTGGTACGAACTAAGACGAACTCGTACAAAATGACGAACTAGGACGAACTTGTATGAAATGGTTCGAACTAGTACGGAATGGTTCTAACTCGTAGAAAATGGTTAGAGCTAGTCCATATTCATATGTATTGGTACGATCTAAGACGAACTCGTACAAAATGAGGAACTAGGACGAACTTGTTCCAAATGGTACGATCTAGTACGGAATGGTTGAAACTTGTAGGAAATGGTATGAACTAGTATGAAATGGTTCAAACTCGTAGAAAATGGTTAGAGCTAGTCCAAATTCATAATAATTGGTACGAACTAAGATGAACTCGTACAAAATGACGAACTAGGACGAACTTGTACCAAATGGTACGAACTAGTACGGAATGGTTCGAACTCATAGGAAATGGTATGAATTAGTATGAAATGGTTCAAACTCGTAGAAAATGGTTAGAGCTAGCCCAAATTCATAATAATTGGTACGAACTAAGACGAACTCATACAAAATGATGAACTAGGACGAACTTGTACCAAATGGTACGAACTAGTACGGAATGGTTCGAACTCATAGGAAATGGTATGGACTAGCATGAAAGGTACAAACTCGTAGAAAATGGTTAGAGCTAGTACAAATTCATAATAATTGGTACGAACTAAGACGATCTCGTACAGAATGACGAACTAGTACGAAATGGTTCGAACTCATAGGAAATGGTATGAACTAGCATTAAAAGGTACAAACTGGTAGAAAATGGTTACAGCTACTTCAAATTCATATGAATTGGTACGAACTAAGACAAACTCGTAGCGAATGACGAACTAGGACGAACTTGTACCAAATGGTACGAACTAGTACGGAATGGTTCGAACTCGTAGAAAATGGTTAGAGCTAGTCCAAATTCATATGTATTGGTATGATCTAAGACGAACTCGTACAAAATGACGAACTAGGACGAACTTGTACCAAATGGTACGAACTAGTACGGAATGGTTGAAACTTGTAGGAAATGGTATGAACAAGTATGAAATGGTTCAAACTCGTAGAAAATGGTTAGAGCTAGTCCAAATTCATAATAATTGGTACGAACTAAGACGAACTCATACAAAATGATGAACTAGGACGAACTTGTACCAAATGGTACGAACTAGTACGGAATGGTTCGAACTAATAGGAAATGGTATGAACTAGCATGAAAAGTACAAACTCGTAGAAAATGGTTAGAGCTAGTACAAATTCATATGAATTGGTACGAACTAAGACGAACTCGTACAGAATGACGAACTAGTACGGAATGGTTCGAACTCATAGGAAATGGTATGAACTAGCATGAAAAGGTACAAACTGGTAGAAAATGGTTACAGCTACTTCAAATTCATATGAATTGGTACGAACTAAGACGAACTCGTACAGAATGACGAACAAGGACGAACTTGTACCAATTGGTATGAACTAGTACGGAATGGTTCGAACTCGTAGAAAATGGTTAGAGCTAGTCCAAATTCATATGTATTGGTATGATCTAAGACGAACTCGTACAAAATGACGAACTAGGACGAACTTGTACCAAATGGTACGAACTAGTACGGAATGGTTGAAACTTGTTGGAAATGGTATGAACTAGTATGAAATGGTTCAAGCTCGTAGAAAATGGTTAGAGCTAGTCCAAATTCATAATAATTAGTACGAACTAAGACGAACTCATACAAAATGATGAACTAGGACGAACTTGTACCCAATGGTACGAACTAGTACGGAATGGTTCGAACTCATAGGAAATGGTATGGACTAGCATGAAAGGTACAAACTCGTAGAAAATGGTTAGAGCTAGTACAAATTCATAATAATTGGTACGAACTAAGACGATCTCGTACAGAATGACGAACTAGTACGAAATGGTTCGAACTCATAGGAAATGGTATGAACTAGCATTAAAAGGTACAAACTGGTAGAAAATGGTTACAGCTACTTCAAATTCATATGAATTGGTACGAACTAAGACAAACTCGTAGCGAATGACGAACTAGGACGAACTTGTACCAAATGGTACGAACTAGTACGGAATGGTTCGAACTCGTAGAAAATGGTTAGAGCTAGTCCAAATTCATATGTATTGGTATGATCTAAGACGAACTCGTACAAAATGACGAACTAGGACGAACTTGTACCAAATGGTACGAACTAGTACGGAATGGTTGAAACTTGTAGGAAATGGTATGAACAAGTATGAAATGGTTCAAACTCGTAGAAAATGGTTAGAGCTAGTCCAAATTCATAATAATTGGTACGAACTAAGACGAACTCATACAAAATGATGAACTAGGACGAACTTGTACCAAATGGTACGAACTAGTACGGAATGGTTCGAACTAATAGGAAATGGTATGAACTAGCATGAAAAGTACAAACTCGTAGAAAATGGTTAGAGCTAGTACAAATTCATATGAATTGGTACGAACTAAGACGAACTCGTACAGAATGACGAACTAGTACGGAATGGTTCGAACTCATAGGAAATGGTATGAACTAGCATGAAAAGGTACAAACTGGTAGAAAATGGTTACAGCTACTTCAAATTCATATGAATTGGTACGAACTAAGACGAACTCGTACAGAATGACGAACAAGGACGAACTTGTACCAATTGGTATGAACTAGTACGGAATGGTTCGAACTCGTAGAAAATGGTTAGAGCTAGTCCAAATTCATATGTATTGGTATGATCTAAGACGAACTCGTACAAAATGACGAACTAGGACGAACTTGTACCAAATGGTACGAACTAGTACGGAATGGTTGAAACTTGTTGGAAATGGTATGAACTAGTATGAAATGGTTCAAGCTCGTAGAAAATGGTTAGAGCTAGTCCAAATTCATAATAATTAGTACGAACTAAGACGAACTCATACAAAATGATGAACTAGGACGAACTTGTACCCAATGGTACGAACTAGTACGGAATGGTTCGAACTCATAGGAAATGGTATGAACTAGCATGAAAAGTACAAACTCGTGGAAAATGGTTAGAGCTTGTACAAATTCATATGAATTGGTACGAACTAAGACGAACTCGTACAGAATGACGAACTAGTACGGAATGGTTCGAACTCATAGGAAATTGTATGAACTAGCATAAAAAGTTACAAACTGGTAGAAAATGGTTAGAGCTACTTCAAATTCATATGAATTCGTACGAACTAAGACGAACTCGTACAAAATGACGAACTAGGACGAACTTGTAAGAAATGGTTCGAACTAGTACGGAATGGTTTGAACTCGTAGAAAATGGTTAGAGCTAGTCCAAATTCATATGTATTGGTATGATCTAAGACGAACTCGTACAAAATGACGAACTAGGACGAACTTGTACCAAATGGTACGAACTAGTACGGAATGGTTGAAACTTGTAGGAAATGGTATGAACTAGTATGAAATGGTTCAAACTCGTAGAAAATGTTTAGAGCTAGTCCAAATTCATAATAATTGGTACGAACTAAGACGAACTCATACAAAATGATGAACTAGGACGAACTTGTACCAAATGGTACGAACTAGTACGGAATGGTTCGAACTCATAGGAAATGGTATGAACTAGCATGAAAAGTACAAACTCGTAGAAAATGGTTAGAGCTAGTACAAATTCATATGAATTGGTACGAACTAAGACGAACTCGTACAGAATGACGAACTAGTACGGAATGGTTCGAACTCATAGGAAATGGTATGAACTAGCATAAAAAGTTACAAACTGGTAGAAAATGGTTACAGCTACTTCAAATTCATATGAATTGGTACGAACTAAGACGAACTCGTACAGAATGACGAACACGGACGAACTTGTACCAATTGGTATGAACTAGTACGGAATGGTTCGAACTCGTAGAAAATGGTTAGAGCTAGTCCAAATTCATATGTATTGGTATGATCTAAGACGAACTCGTACAAAATGACGAACTAGGACGAACTTGTACCAAATGGTACGAACTAGTACGGAATGGTTGAAACTTGTTGGAAATGGTATGAACTAGTATGAAATGGTTCAAGCTCGTAGAAAATGGTTAGAGCTAGTCCAAATTCATAATAATTAGTACGAACTAAGACGAACTCATACAAAATGATGAACTAGGACGAACTTGTACCCAATGGTACGAACTAGTACGGAATGGTTCGAACTCATAGGAAATGGTATGAACTAGCATGAAAAGTACAAACTCGTGGAAAATGGTTAGAGCTTGTACAAATTCATATGAATTGGTACGAACTAAGACGAACTCGTACAGAATGACGAACTAGTACGGAATGGTTCGAACTCATAGGAAATTGTATGAACTAGCATAAAAAGGTACAAACTGGTAGAAAATGGTTACAGCTACTTCAAATTCATATGAATTGGTACGAACTAAGACGAACTCGTACAGAATGACGAACAAGGACGAACTTGTACCAATTGGTATGAACTAGTACGGAATGGTTCGAACTCGTAGAAAATGGTTAGAGCTAGTCCAAATTCATATGTATTGGTATGATCTAAGACGAACTCGTACAAAATGACGAACTAGGACGAACTTGTACCAAATGGTACGAACTAGTACGGAATGGTTGAAACTTGTTGGAAATGGTATGAACTAGTATGAAATGGTTCAAGCTCGTAGAAAATGGTTAGAGCTAGTCCAAATTCATAATAATTAGTACGAACTAAGACGAACTCATACAAAATGATGAACTAGGACGAACTTGTACCCAATGGTACGAACTAGTACGGAATGGTTCGAACTCATAGGAAATGGTATGGACTAGCATGAAAGGTACAAACTCGTAGAAAATGGTTAGAGCTAGTACAAATTCATAATAATTGGTACGAACTAAGACGATCTCGTACAGAATGACGAACTAGTACGAAATGGTTCGAACTCATAGGAAATGGTATGAACTAGCATTAAAAGGTACAAACTGGTAGAAAATGGTTACAGCTACTTCAAATTCATATGAATTGGTACGAACTAAGACAAACTCGTAGCGAATGACGAACTAGGACGAACTTGTACCAAATGGTACGAACTAGTACGGAATGGTTCGAACTCGTAGAAAATGGTTAGAGCTAGTCCAAATTCATATGTATTGGTATGATCTAAGACGAACTCGTACAAAATGACGAACTAGGACGAACTTGTACCAAATGGTACGAACTAGTACGGAATGGTTGAAACTTGTAGGAAATGGTATGAACAAGTATGAAATGGTTCAAACTCGTAGAAAATGGTTAGAGCTAGTCCAAATTCATAATAATTGGTACGAACTAAGACGAACTCATACAAAATGATGAACTAGGACGAACTTGTACCAAATGGTACGAACTAGTACGGAATGGTTCGAACTAATAGGAAATGGTATGAACTAGCATGAAAAGTACAAACTCGTAGAAAATGGTTAGAGCTAGTACAAATTCATATGAATTGGTACGAACTAAGACGAACTCGTACAGAATGACGAACTAGTACGGAATGGTTCGAACTCATAGGAAATGGTATGAACTAGCATGAAAAGGTACAAACTGGTAGAAAATGGTTACAGCTACTTCAAATTCATATGAATTGGTACGAACTAAGACGAACTCGTACAGAATGACGAACAAGGACGAACTTGTACCAATTGGTATGAACTAGTACGGAATGGTTCGAACTCGTAGAAAATGGTTAGAGCTAGTCCAAATTCATATGTATTGGTATGATCTAAGACGAACTCGTACAAAATGACGAACTAGGACGAACTTGTACCAAATGGTACGAACTAGTACGGAATGGTTGAAACTTGTTGGAAATGGTATGAACTAGTATGAAATGGTTCAAGCTCGTAGAAAATGGTTAGAGCTAGTCCAAATTCATAATAATTAGTACGAACTAAGACGAACTCATACAAAATGATGAACTAGGACGAACTTGTACCCAATGGTACGAACTAGTACGGAATGGTTCGAACTCATAGGAAATGGTATGA
Organism: Astragalus glycyphyllos; assembly: GCA_963573325.1. Taxonomy (NCBI): domain Eukaryota; kingdom Viridiplantae; phylum Streptophyta; class Magnoliopsida; order Fabales; family Fabaceae; genus Astragalus; species Astragalus glycyphyllos. Next base: position 26,601,551 of record OY754314.1, on the reverse strand, counting down.
ACTAGCATGAAAAGTACAAACTCGTGGAAAATGGTTAGAGCTTGTACAAATTCATATGAATTGGTACGAACTAAGACGAACTCGTACAGAATGACGAACTAGTACGGAATGGTTCGAACTCATAGGAAATTGTATGAACTAGCATAAAAAGTTACAAACTGGTAGAAAATGGTTAGAGCTACTTCAAATTCATATGAATTCGTACGAACTAAGACGAACTCGTACAAAATGACGAACTAGGACGAACTTGTAAGAAATGGTTCGAACTAGTACGGAATGGTTTGAACTCGTAGAAAATGGTTAGAGCTAGTCCAAATTCATATGTATTGGTATGATCTAAGACGAACTCGTACAAAATGACGAACTAGGACGAACTTGTACCAAATGGTACGAACTAGTACGGAATGGTTGAAACTTGTAGGAAATGGTATGAACTAGTATGAAATGGTTCAAACTCGTAGAAAATGTTTAGAGCTAGTCCAAATTCATAATAATTGGTACGAACTAAGACGAACTCATACAAAATGATGAACTAGGACGAACTTGTACCAAATGGTACGAACTAGTACGGAATGGTTCGAACTCATAGGAAATGGTATGAACTAGCATGAAAAGTACAAACTCGTAGAAAATGGTTAGAGCTAGTACAAATTCATATGAATTGGTACGAACTAAGACGAACTCGTACAGAATGACGAACTAGTACGGAATGGTTCGAACTCATAGGAAATGGTATGAACTAGCATAAAAAGTTACAAACTGGTAGAAAATGGTTACAGCTACTTCAAATTCATATGAATTGGTACGAACTAAGACGAACTCGTACAGAATGACGAACAAGGACGAACTTGTACCAATTGGTATGAACTAGTACGGAATGGTTCGAACTCGTAGAAAATGGTTAGAGCTAGTCCAAATTCATATGTATTGGTATGATCTAAGACGAACTCGTACAAAATGACGAACTAGGACGAACTTGTACCAAATGGTACGAACTAGTACGGAATGGTTGAAACTTGTTGGAAATGGTATGAACTAGTATGAAATGGTTCAAGCTCGTAGAAAATGGTTAGAGCTAGTCCAAATTCATAATAATTAGTACGAACTAAGACGAACTCATACAAAATGATGAACTAGGACGAACTTGTACCCAATGGTACGAACTAGTACGGAATGGTTCGAACTCATAGGAAATGGTATGAACTAGCATGAAAAGTACAAACTCGTGGAAAATGGTTAGAGCTTGTACAAATTCATATGAATTGGTACGAACTAAGACGAACTCGTACAGAATGACGAACTAGTACGGAATGGTTCGAACTCATAGGAAATTGTATGAACTAGCATAAAAAGGTACAAACTGGTAGAAAATGGTTACAGCTACTTCAAATTCATATGAATTGGTACGAACTAAGACGAACTCGTACAGAATGACGAACAAGGACGAACTTGTACCAATTGGTATGAACTAGTACGGAATGGTTCGAACTCGTAGAAAATGGTTAGAGCTAGTCCAAATTCATATGTATTGGTATGATCTAAGACGAACTCGTACAAAATGACGAACTAGGACGAACTTGTACCAAATGGTACGAACTAGTACGGAATGGTTGAAACTTGTTGGAAATGGTATGAACTAGTATGAAATGGTTCAAGCTCGTAGAAAATGGTTAGAGCTAGTCCAAATTCATAATAATTAGTACGAACTAAGACGAACTCATACAAAATGATGAACTAGGACGAACTTGTACCCAATGGTACGAACTAGTACGGAATGGTTCGAACTCATAGGAAATGGTATGGACTAGCATGAAAGGTACAAACTCGTAGAAAATGGTTAGAGCTAGTACAAATTCATAATAATTGGTACGAACTAAGACGATCTCGTACAGAATGACGAACTAGTACGAAATGGTTCGAACTCATAGGAAATGGTATGAACTAGCATTAAAAGGTACAAACTGGTAGAAAATGGTTACAGCTACTTCAAATTCATATGAATTGGTACGAACTAAGACAAACTCGTAGCGAATGACGAACTAGGACGAACTTGTACCAAATGGTACGAACTAGTACGGAATGGTTCGAACTCGTAGAAAATGGTTAGAGCTAGTCCAAATTCATATGTATTGGTATGATCTAAGACGAACTCGTACAAAATGACGAACTAGGACGAACTTGTACCAAATGGTACGAACTAGTACGGAATGGTTGAAACTTGTAGGAAATGGTATGAACAAGTATGAAATGGTTCAAACTCGTAGAAAATGGTTAGAGCTAGTCCAAATTCATAATAATTGGTACGAACTAAGACGAACTCATACAAAATGATGAACTAGGACGAACTTGTACCAAATGGTACGAACTAGTACGGAATGGTTCGAACTAATAGGAAATGGTATGAACTAGCATGAAAAGTACAAACTCGTAGAAAATGGTTAGAGCTAGTACAAATTCATATGAATTGGTACGAACTAAGACGAACTCGTACAGAATGACGAACTAGTACGGAATGGTTCGAACTCATAGGAAATGGTATGAACTAGTATGAAATGGTACAAACTGGTAGAAAATGGTTACAGCTACTTCAAATTCATATGAATTGGTACGAACTAAGACGAACTCGTACAGAATGACGAACTAGGACGAACTTGTATGAAATGGTACGAACTAGTACGGAATGGTTCGAAATCGTAGAAAATGGTTAGAGCTAGTCCAAATTCATATGTATTGGTACGATCTAAGACGAACTCGTACAAAATGAGGAACTAGGACGAACTTGTACCAAATGGTACGATCTACTACGGAATGGTTGAAACTTGTAGGAAATGGTATGAACTAGTATGAAATGGTTCAAACTCGTAGAAAATGGTTAGAGCTAGTCAAAATGCATAATAATTGGTACGAACTAAGACAACCTCATACAAAATGATGAACTAGGATGAACTTGTACCCAATGGTACGAACTAGTACGGAATGGTTCGAACTCATAGGAAATGGTATGAACTAGCATGAAAAGTACAAACTCGTGGAAAATGGTTAGAGCTAGTACAAATTCATATGAATTGGTACGAACTAAGACGAACTCGTACAGAATGACGAACTAGTACGGAATGGTTCGAACTCATAGGAAATTGTATGAACTAGCATAAAAAGTTACAAACTGGTAGAAAATAGTTAGAGCTACTTCAAATTCATATGAATTCGTACGAACTAAGACGAACTCGTACAAAATGACGAACTAGGACGAACTTGTAAGAAATGGTTCGAACTAGTACGGAATGGTTCGAACTCGTAGAAAATGGTTAGAGCTAGTCCAAATTCATATGTATTGGTATGATCTAAGACGAACTCGTACAAAATGACGAACTAGGACGAACTTGTACCAAATGGTACGAACTAGTACGGAATGGTTGAAACTTGTAGGAAATGGTATGAACTAGTATGAAATGGTTCAAACTCGTAGAAAATGGTTAGAGCTAGTCCAAATTCATAATAATTGGTACGAACTAAGACGAACTCATACAAAATGATGAACTAGGACGAACTTGTACCAAATGGTACGAACTAGTACGGAATGGTTCGAACTCATAGGAAATGGTATGGACTAGCATGAAAGGTACAAACTCGTAGAAAATGGTTAGAGCTAGTACAAATTCATAATAATTGGTACGAACTAAGACGAACTCGTACAAAATGCTGAACTAGGACGAACTTGTACCAAATGGTACGAACTAGTACGGAATGGTTCGAACTTATAGGAAATGGTATGAACTAGCATGAAAAGTACAAACTCGTAGAAAATGGTTAGAGCTAGTACAAATTCATATGAATTGGTACGAACTAAGACGAACTCGTACAGAATGACGAACTAGTACGAAATGGTTCGAACTCATAGGAAATGGTATGAACTAGCATGAAAAGGTACAAACTGGTAGAAAATGGTTACAGCTACTTCAAATTCATATGAATTGGTACGAACTAAGACGAACTCGTACAGAATGACGAACTAGGACGAACTTGTATGAAATGGTACGAACTAGTACGGAATGGTTCGAACTCGTAGAAAATGGTTAGAGTTAGTCCAAATTCATATGTATTGGTATGATCTAAGACGAACTCGTACAAAATGACGAACTAGGACGAACTTGTACCAAATGGTACGAACTAGTACGGAATGGTTGAAACTTGTAGGAAATGGTATGAACTAGTATGAAATGGTTCAAACTCGTAGAAAATGGTTAGAGCTAGTCCAAATTCATAATAATTGGTACGAACTAAGACGAACTCATACAAAATGATGAACTAGGACGAACTTGTACCAAATGGTACGAACTAGTACGGAATGGTTCGAACTCATAGGAAATGGTATGGACTAGCATGAAAGGTACAAACTCGTAGAAAATGGTTAGAGCTAGTACAAATTCATAATAATTGGTACGAACTAAGACGAACTCGTACAAAATGATGAACTAGGACGAACTTGTACCAAATGGTACGAACTAGTACGGAATGGTTCGAACTTATAGGAAATGGTATGAACTAGCATGAAAAGTACAAACTCGTAGAAAATGGTTAGAGCTAGTACAAATTCATATGAATTGGTACGAACTAAGACGAACTCGTACAGAATGACGAACTAGTACGAAATGGTTCGAACTCATAGGAAATGGTATGAACTAGCATAAAAAGTTACAAACTGGTAGAAAATGGTTAGAGCTACTTCAAATTCATATGAATTGGTACGAACTAAGACGAACTCGTACAAAATGACGAACTAGGACGAACTTGTATGAAATGGTACGAACTAGTACGGAATGGTTCGAAATCGTAGAAAATGGTTAGAGCTAGTCCAAATTCATATGTATTGGTACGATCTAAGACGAACTCGTACAAAATGAGGAACTAGGACGAACTTGTACCAAATGGTACGATCTACTACGGAATGGTTGAAACTTGTAGGAAATGGTATGAACTAGTATGAAATGGTTCAAACTCGTAGAAAATGGTTAGAGCTAGTCAAAATTCATAATAATTGGTACGAACTAAGACAACCTCATACAAAATGATGAACTAGGATGAACTTGTACCCAATGGTACGAACTAGTACGGAATGGTTCGAACTCATAGGAAATGGTATGAACTAGCATGAAAAGTACAAACTCGTGGAAAATGGTTAGAGCTAGTACAAATTCATATGAATTGGTACGAACTAAGACGAACTCGTACAGAATGACGAACTAGTACGGAATGGTTCGAACTCATAGGAAATTGTATGAACTAGCATAAAAAGTTACAAACTGGTAGAAAATAGTTAGAGCTACTTCAAATTCATATGAATTCGTACGAACTAAGACGAACTCGTACAAAATGACGAACTAGGACGAACTTGTAAGAAATGGTTCGAACTAGTACGGAATGGTTCGAACTCGTAGAAAATGGTTAGAGCTAGTCCAAATTCATATGTATTGGTATGATCTAAGACGAACTCGTACAAAATGACGAACTAGGACGAACTTGTACCAAATGGTACGAACTAGTACGGAATGGTTGAAACTTGTAGGAAATGGTATGAACTAGTATGAAATGGTTCAAACTCGTAGAAAATGTTTAGAGCTAGTCCAAATTCATAATAATTGGTACGAACTAAGACGAACTCATACAAAATGATGAACTAGGACGAACTTGTACCAAATGGTACGAACTAGTACGGAATGGTTCGAACTCATAGGAAATGGTATGAACTAGCATGAAAAGTACAAACTCGTAGAAAATGGTTAGAGCTAGTACAAATTCATATGAATTGGTACGAACTAAGACGAACTCGTACAGAATGACGAACTAGTACGGAATGGTTCGAACTCATAGGAAATGGTATGAACTAGCATAAAAAGTTACAAACTGGTAGAAAATGGTTAGAGCTACTTCAAATTCATATGAATTGGTACGAACTAAGACGAACTCGTACAAAATGACGAACTAGGACGAACTTGTATGAAATGGTACGAACTAGTACGGAATGGTTCGAAATCGTAGAAAATGGTTAGAGCTAGTCCAAATTCATATGTATTGGTACGATCTAAGACGAACTCGTACAAAATGAGGAACTAGGACGAACTTGTACCAAATGGTACGATCTACTACGGAATGGTTGAAACTTGTAGGAAATGGTATGAACTAGTATGAAATGGTTCAAACTCGTAGAAAATGGTTAGAGCTAGTCAAAATTCATAATAATTGGTACGAACTAAGACAACCTCATACAAAATGATGAACTAGGATGAACTTGTACCCAATGGTACGAACTAGTACGGAATGGTTCGAACTCATAGGAAATGGTATGAACTAGCATGAAAAGTACAAACTCGTGGAAAATGGTTAGAGCTAGTACAAATTCATATGAATTGGTACGAACTAAGACGAACTCGTACAGAATGACGAACTAGTACGGAATGGTTCGAACTCATAGGAAATTGTATGAACTAGCATAAAAAGTTACAAACTGGTAGAAAATAGTTAGAGCTACTTCAAATTCATATGAATTCGTACGAACTAAGACGAACTCGTACAAAATGACGAACTAGGACGAACTTGTAAGAAATGGTTCGAACTAGTACGGAATGGTTCGAACTCGTAGAAAATGGTTAGAGCTAGTCCAAATTCATATGTATTGGTATGATCTAAGACGAACTCGTACAAAATGACGAACTAGGACGAACTTGTACCAAATGGTACGAACTAGTACGGAATGGTTGAAACTTGTAGGAAATGGTATGAACTAGTATGAAATGGTTCAAACTCGTAGAAAATGGTTAGAGCTAGTCCAAATTCATAATAATTGGTACGAACTAAGACGAACTCATACAAAATGATGAACTAGGACGAACTTGTACCAAATGGTACGAACTAGTACGGAATGGTTCGAACTCAAAGGAAATGGTATGGACTAGCATGAAAGGTACAAACTCGTAGAAAATGGTTAGAGCTAGTACAAATTCATAATAATTGGTACGAACTAAGACGAACTCGTACAAAATGCTGAACTAGGACGAACTTGTACCAAATGGTACGAACTAGTACGGAATGGTTCGAACTTATAGGAAATGGTATGAACTAGCATGAAAAGTACAAACTCGTAGAAAATGGTTAGAGCTAGTACAAATTCATATGAATTGGTACGAACTAAGACGAACTCGTACAGAATGACGAACTAGTACGGAATGGTTCGAACTCATAGGAAATTGTATGAACTAGCATAAAAAGTTACAAACTGGTAGAAAATAGTTAGAGCTACTTCAAATTCATATGAATTCGTACGAACTAAGACGAACTCGTACAAAATGACGAACTAGGACGAACTTGTAAGAAATGGTTCGAACTAGTACGGAATGGTTCGAACTCGTAGAAAATGGTTAGAGCTAGTCCAAATTCATATGTATTGGTATGATCTAAGACGAACTCGTACAAAATGACGAACTAGGACGAACTTGTACCAAATGGTACGAACTAGTACGGAATGGTTGAAACTTGTAGGAAATGGTATGAACTAGTATGAAATGGTTCAAACTCGTAGAAAATGGTTAGAGCTAGTCCAAATTCATAATAATTGGTACGAACTAAGACGAACTCATACAAAATGATGAACTAGGACGAACTTGTACCAAATGGTACGAACTAGTACGGAATGGTTCGAACTCATAGGAAATGGTATGGACTAGCATGAAAGGTACAAACTCGTAGAAAATGGTTAGAGCTAGTACAAATTCATAATAATTGGTACGAACTAAGACGAACTCGTACAAAATGCTGAACTAGGACGAACTTGTACCAAATGGTACGAACTAGTACGGAATGGTTCGAACTTATAGGAAATGGTATGAACTAGCATGAAAAGTACAAACTCGTAGAAAATGGTTAGAGCTAGTACAAATTCATATGAATTGGTACGAACTAAGACGAACTCGTACAGAATGACGAACTAGTACGAAATGGTTCGAACTCATAGGAAATGGTATGAACTAGCATAAAAAGTTACAAACTGGTAGAAAATGGTTAGAGCTACTTCAAATTCATATGAATTGGTACGAACTAAGACGAACTCGTACAAAATGACGAACTAGGACGAACTTGTATGAAATGGTACGAACTAGTACGGAATGGTTCGAAATCGTAGAAAATGGTTAGAGCTAGTCCAAATTCATATGTATTGGTACGATCTAAGACGAACTCGTACAAAATGAGGAACTAGGACGAACTTGTACCAAATGGTACGATCTACTACGGAATGGTTGAAACTTGTAGGAAATGGTATGAACTAGTATGAAATGGTTCAAACTCGTAGAAAATGGTTAGAGCTAGTCAAAATTCATAATAATTGGTACGAACTAAGACAACCTCATACAAAATGATGAACTAGGATGAACTTGTACCCAATGGTACGAACTAGTACGGAATGGTTCGAACTCATAGGAAATGGTATGAACTAGCATGAAAAGTACAAACTCGTGGAAAATGGTTAGAGCTAGTACAAATTCATATGAATTGGTACGAACTAAGACGAACTCGTACAGAATGACGAACTAGTACGGAATGGTTCGAACTCATAGGAAATTGTATGAACTAACATAAAAAGTTACAAACTGGTAGAAAATAGTTAGAGCTACTTCAAATTCATATGAATTCGTACGAACTAAGACGAACTCGTACAAAATGACGAACTAGGACGAACTTGTAAGAAATGGTTCGAACTAGTACGGAATGGTTCGAACTCGTAGAAAATGCACTACAACAGATTTGGGGATGGGCAGCGTTTTTTTTTAGCCATGGGCAGCGTTTCTGGGCGCTGCTAAATTTGGCGCTGGTGATTCCTCCCCAAAAATGGGCAGCGTTTGAGAAGCGCTGCTCATTAATAGCCATAGGCAGCGTTTGAAGGGAGAAGCGCTGCTCATTCACCTAGCGCGTTTAGAAATGGGCAGCGTTTGGTAAGGGGAAGCGCTGCCCATTTCTAAACGCGCAAGGTGAATGAGCAGCGCTTGGTGGGAGAAGCGCTGCCCATTCACCTAGCGCGTATAGCAATGGGCAGCGCTTGGTAAAGGAAAGCGCTGCCCATTGCTGGTGAATGAGCAGCGCTTCCCCCACCAAGCGCTAGGTGAATTATATTTGATAATTTCCTGGTCTTATACAGCCAATTAATACCAATCCAATCCATTATATACTAACAACATATATATATATATATATATAAACTAGCTATATATCCCAATGCACCAATATGATCACAAACCAAAACAAACTAGCTAACAAGTTATTATATGTATCCAAAACTTAGCAACTTACAATATTAACAAATTAATATGTATCCAAATCAAACTCTCTACCAATATGTAGACAAAACTAGCCAGATACTTACAATATGTATCTAAATTAAAACAAGTTAGCAGCTAACATATGCATGAACTAATTCATATGCATGTATCCAAAACTAGCAAGCTACTTACAATATGTATCTAAATTAAAACAAGTTAGCAACTTACATATGCATGAACCAATTCATATGCATGTATCCAAATAAAACTCTAACAATTTACAAGATTACAATCTATCTAAAATCAAAAGAATTGCGAGACATAACGGCACCACTCTCCTCTAAGCTCATCAATCTGTGCAGTAGAGTATGTCTTCCACCGACAATCGGGAAAATACTGAAATTATATAATTAAATAAAATTAGAATTGAAATATATGGTTAAACCAAAATAAAAAAGAGTTCTGTAAAGATACCTGTCTGGGGATAACCATTTGATTGTGGGTAATAATTTCCTTCATAAATCTCATTACGTAATACCCACAATCATTGTTATTTGGTTGTTTCGGACACTACAAAACAAAAGATTAGTTAATTGTTAAATTTAATTTCATACATTTTTTTGACAACAATAATGTAAATAAATATATGAGAAGATTGATTACAAACTTACCACTATTGGCACCCATTTTGTCTGTGATTGTTCCAATCCCCAATATTCCTTCAAACAACTGAACACAATTGGATATAACTATATTATTAAAAATACATATAGTTAACAACTAAAACAAATAAATATGCAGAGTGATCGAAATACACACACCTATTAAATATGTCAACCAAGTCTGGGTGGGTGTTGAAATGACCATGCACAGAATCAATGTAGTACACCGTATCTGTCTTAGGATTTATTGCAAGCAAAATCCAATGATCCCTACAAAATAAAACTTTGAATAAGTAATTGACTAGTATTTAAAAAATGCATGTTATATAAGAATTAATAAATTAAATCTCTCACCCTACGAGACACGGTGCCAAAAACATGGTATCGACGCCTCTATGTTGAGCATCCGATAAGCGTCGAGTGATATAATTTGTAACATCTGTCTTGTTTTGTTCCACAAGGACGTTATAATTAGACAGATCCTCCCTGACATTACGGAGGTGTGTACTATCCGGACACAAGAACACATATCTCTGTGTCCGCTCCGAAGGGACCAAAATGTTATGATACAAGCACCTACAATTAGAGGTATATGTATATATAAATTAAATTAACAATATAATAAAATAAACTCAATGATGTTAAATAATAAATTACATACGTACCTGATATATGCTCTAATACAAACACTGGTTGCCCAATTCATCTGACATAAATCATTAATATCCTGTTTTGGGATTATCAATAGTTGATCGGGATTTCCAAAAATGTTGTCATCCATCTCCAATACAAGCGGGGTTTCATCATCCATCTTGAATTGTGCATGCATTTCGGTATACAAAATAATCCTAGAATCATCAATGGAAGAGGCGGAGGGCTGACACACTTTTGGAGGGGCGGGCTGAGTCACTTTTGGAGCAAGGGTGGACCGAGTCACTTTTCGAGGAGGGGCGGGCTGAGTCACTGTTGGAGGAGGAGAGGGCTGAGTCACTATTGGAGGAGGAGAGTGCCGAGTCACTTTTTGAGGGGCAGGCTGAGAAACTTGTGTTGAACGGCCGGACCGAGACACTTTCTTGCTAGTAGATATTGCCTTGCTAACACTTTTGCCCCTAGATTTTGCATTTTGGCGTACCTATATATAAATCAAATAATTTGTTAGCTAGCACACAATAAATGACAAAATAAAATAATTAGTTAGTTACAAATATATTGTCACTTACAACAATAAGGTGTGCTGGCCATGCCACAAATGTACCAACTGCATCTTGCACAGTTAGTAAATCTATACTGGGTATTGGAGCAGGCAAAATGCAGTCCCCCACAATTGCACAATCAACTCTGACTCTAACATGATTTGGAGGTATGGGTAAATTGTGCATCAAACTTCCCAATTGGTCACATGTGAAGCCTATTGCAACCATTTGGTGTGAGTTTGAGATATACAATTCACACTCACACTCATTGTTGTCCTAAATCAATTATAAACAAAAATTAATAAATACATTGCGTAGAAGAAAGAGAGTTTAATAATTAATTTCTTATTTATCCTCAAAAAAAAAATTAATACCTTAGTTGACGCCATGGTGCAGCTATCTCGTGCGCTATCTGTGGCAGGGGATGGTACTGCAGGCGAAACCAACCCATAGTGCAATTTGATTTGACTAAGTTCAGACCTTAGACCTTCATACAATACCCGCAACTCTCTACTTTGTTTACAATCATGATGCTCCTCATAAGTTCTCTTCTTTGACCCAAGGTAGTTGGATGGATTAACGCCAAATCCACAACCCCTTGTACGACCTGGGTATTCTTCCTTTTCCAAGGCACGAGTCAGGATTTCCTTTTCAGAGCAATCAGTGATCTCCCCCTGTGACACAGACTCTGATATGGTTTCCTGATTCACAAACAAAAGTATAATAAATAAAATTATTATACATTTTAAATATCATAAAAGTTTCAAAACAATATTCGAATTTTGGAAATACTTACAATTCTGTCGGTCACCTCCTTAGTTTTGGGATCCACAACCTCTCCATCCTTTTGTCTGGCTGCTACCCACAAAAAATGTCGCTCAATGCTTTCTTTAGTAGGATCTTTCCCACTCTCCTCCAACTATATTTAAATTTACCAAATGTTAAGAAATTATAAATCAAAAGATTTATTAAACAAAGAGAAATCAAGCTTATTGTGTCTTACCAATCTCTCTTCAAAAACTTGATATCCACTAGCACCGCCTCTATAAGGGTACTCACAACCAGAAGCTCTCTCTCGATTCGCTTGGCATAGTTCCTATTTAGAGACATAAGTATACATTAATGTATAATATATAATTGTCAACTATATTTTAAGTTATAACTTAATAGATTATAGTACTAACCATGAAATCTTTATCTTCGGTGCGTCTCCTAACAAATGTAACCCAATCCTCCTCCGTAATAAATCCACTATATGGCGCTGGAGGCTTCCATCTGAGGTTTCCACTATTATCAAACAACCATTTTTTTTTTAAACTACCCCTGAAATTCCGATGTAGCTTTCCAGCTTCCTTCATACACCAGTCTTTTCGAGACTCATCCACATCAAAATATTTCTGCATACACATATTCAATAAAAATGATATAAATATATATAGTTACAAATTTATTAAATAAGATTACTAAAGAGATGTAAAATTATATACCTGTATTGTTAACCAAAACTCCTCTTTGTGTTTCCCCAAAACAGCACTTTTCTCACTCCAAGTACTGATTGTAATTGGTATCATTTGTTTTACCTTACTACCGAGGAAGGTAACCAAATCTGCGCGATTATCCCCAATTGGCTGGCCCTTAATATTCCACAACACCTACATTATGTCATTAGTAAATTAGTTAACAAACAATTAAAACTAAGTGTTGAATTAATAAATTAATTAGTAATTAGTAATTAGTAACTTACTGGTACTTTTCCTTTTCCTTTATTTACTCGATTGATGATATCTTTTTTGACCGTCATTCCACGAGGAGCCTGCCTTCTGATATACTTTTCAACCTCACACTGATGATCGCTGTCATGATCACTGTGATGATCACTATGATCCGCCATCTAACCTGCAATAAAACATAATCATTGTTATTGTTATATTTATCTATCCAAAATAAATAAATAGACAAGAAGATGAAAACTATGTAAAATAACTACTTGGAAATAGATAAAAAGCATATGATGTAAGTCTAAATTACCTTTTCCTTTTCTTGGATATAATTGTATTTGCAATTCGCGTCTTAGTATTTTTTTTTTGACGAATCGTAATCCCATCACTATGATCGTTTCTAACATACACAAAATCCTCTATAGGAGTACTTTCCCCTACAATTGGTAGTGACGTCCCAAAGAAAGGGTCGTCCTCAATACCATCATCATCGGTTGCTTGATCCTCAATGTCATTCACCAATTTTTTATTTGTCAATAAAACAATGGACCAATTTGTATCAACTGGATCAGTGACATAAAACACTTGTTGAGCTTGGGATGCCAAAATAAAAGGCTCATCTTTATATCCTAACTTATTGAAATTCACCCGCATGAACCCCGACTCATCAATCTGTAAACCACTATTATTGTCAACCCACTTACATTGGAACACAGGCTCCCGAAACATGTTGTAATCCAATTCCCATATGTGTTCAATGACCCCGAAGTATGACATATTCGCATATATGGGATTTCTGTCTTTGGCACTTGATGTATGCAAAGCTTGAGCTACAAGAGTCACCCCACTATTTTGCATTTTACTTTGATCATCATGGTTTTTTGTATAGAACGTGTACCCGTTCATTAGATAGCTGGTGTAAGAGAAAATTTGCATATTTGGGCCTTTTGCTAACCATCTCAATCTTTCTGAAATCGAGGAAGGATTCATAGCAAATTCGAAATCAATGTGCGCTTTTAGCCACACTATGAAACTCCGATTATGTTCTTTTGTTAACCAAACTTGAGTCTTATATGGGTGATCACTCTTAAGTATGTCCATGTGCTTGGAAACATATGAATCAACCTCAGTATCATTGTGCAAAACATATAAGTGTGCTTCATCTAGTTCTTTCCTTGATACCATCACTATTTTTGTTCCTGACATCCCTTTACTAATGCTTCCTAAGTGACGAGACCTTGGCAGTCCCACAGAATATTCAAGACTAGATAGATAGCCGGTACAGAACTCAATAGCTTCTTCAACTATGTAGCGCTCAACAATACAACCCTCGGGTCGTGATCGGTTTTTCACATAACCTTTTAATATCTTCATGTAACGCTCAAACGGATACATCCATCTCATGTAACATGGGCCACACAATTGTGTCTCCCTAATCAGATGAACTATTAGATGAATCATTATGTCAAAAAACGAAGGTGGGAAATACATCTCAAGCTCACACAAAGTGACAGTAATTTCTCTTTGCAATGATGGCAACTTTCCAGGGTCAATCACTCTACTACAAATCGCCTTAAAGAAGAAACTAAGTTTGGTTAGGGTCTTGCGTACTTTCTTAGGCAAAATGGAACGTATACCAATGGGTAGCAAATTTTCCATTAGTACATGGCAATCATGAGACTTTAAAGACTTTAACTTGAGGTCTTTCATCGATACAAGGTTCATAACATTTGAAGAGTAACCCTCTGGAACTTTAACTCCATGAAGAAACTTACAAAACACGGTCTTCTCCTTTTTAGATAAAGTATGAGCTGCCGGAGGTAGATATGTACGTGTACCCTTCTTTAACGGACCCAATTCTGGTCTCAACCCCATACTAAGCAAGTCCAACCTCGAGTTGATGGTATCTTTAGTCTTTCCTGGCATATTGAGCAAGGTACCGATGACACTTTCAAAGACATTTTTTTCAACATGCATCACATCAATGAAGTGCCTTACATATAATGACTTCCAGTATGGCAACTCAAAGAAAATAGACTTTTTCTTCCACCCCCGTTTGGCAAGCTCTCCTGCAAAAGGCTTCCCAAATTTAATGTTCAAACCTCTCACCTTTTCAAATAGTTGTTCACCCGTCAAAGCCATGGGAGCTTTACGGGTTTCGATATTCCCATTGAATGCCTTTTTCAACAATCGATACGAATGAGTAGATGGCAAAAACCTACGATGACCACAGTAGATATTCTTCCTACCATGTTCCAACCACATCCAATCAGTGTTATCTTCACATATAGGGCACGCACACTGACCTTTGTTACTGTACCCAGATAGATTGCCGTATGCTGGAAAGTCATTAATTGTGCCAAAAATCATAGCCCTCAGGGTGAAAGTTTCTTCTCTGAACCCATCATACACCTCTACTCCAGTCTCCCACATTAGCTTCAAGTCTTCAATTAACGGAGCCAAGTATACATCAATATCATTTCCCGGTTGCTTGGGCCCAGAAATTAACAAAGACAACATCATATATTTGCGTTTCATGCAAAGCCATGGAGGTAAGTTATAGATCGCCAAAATCACGGGCCATGTACTGTGGGAGCTACTCTGAATGCCGTGCGGATTAAATCCATCAGCAGACAATGCAAGTCGTAGGTTTCTTGGATCCAACCCGAAATCAGGATAATCAATATCAATTTTCTTCCATTGCGGAGAATCTGCCGGGTGTCGTAGCATGCCATCTTTAATCCTTTCATCATCATGCCATGTCAAGTGTTTTGCATCTTCTGAACTATGGTACATGCGCCTAAATCGAGGAATTATGGGAAAATACCACAACACCTTTTCTGGAGCAGATTCTTTCTTTTTATATCGCGATGCATTACATTTAGGACACGACTTTAACGAGGCATGTTCATTCCGAAATAAAATGCAATCATTGGGACAAGCATGTATCTTCTCATAGTTCAACCCAATGGACCCTAACATTCGTTTTGCATCATAGGTCCGAGAAGGGAGCACATTATCCTTCGGCAACATTTCTTTCAACAGTGCGAGTAATTCCGTAAAGCTCTTATCCGTCCATCCGTGGCAAGTTTTCAAGTTATACAACTTTATCACAGCCAATAGTTTTGTGAATTCAGTACAACCTGAATACAACGGTGTCTCCGCATCCGTTATCAATTTCTCAAACATTTGAGGACAATCATTAAGATCGTCTTCAACAGCCTTTGCCATCTCTTCAAATTCGCCCCCTTCAAATGTAGGTCTTTCGGTGTCAACCGGTGCACATCTCTCAGTACTATTACCCATATTTGAAGATTCACTTCTTTCCTCACCATGCATTGTCCAACAAGTGTAACTTTGATCTATTCCGTAACCCTTTAAATGTCCTGCCAACTCCTCTGCATTAACTAATTTTACATAACAACAACTCAAACAAGGACACTTCATGTTACTAGAAGTCCCTAAACGTTCAACAGCACACTTCACAAAATAATCCACTCCAGCAGCATATTCCTTGGACAGACGATTGGCAGACATCCACTCTCTATCCATAATTTCTCAGTATTTATTTATAATAAAATCCTGATAAGAGAACTTAAAAACCTATTATAGGTGACAAACAACAAACAATTCGCATATTTAGGCATATTTGATTTTACTTTGCTAGTTTCATTCACCACACATATACAAGTCCACATAACTTATATTCTTGTTCAAGTATAAATCATCATGGTTCAATCAAAACAGTTATTAGCAATTGATTTTTAGAATCATTTGCCAAGACTAAGTTAGGTATCAATCTTTCATTTCAAGCACAACTAAAAGAAAAGGAACACATAAAATAAATAAGAGAGGCAATTTCAGTTTTAAATAAATAAATAGTCACTCTAGTTTTAAACAACAAAAGTACCTGAACAAGTGGAAGCAACAATGAACTCCAACCTAGGCGAACTACGCACCAGCAAATGAACCGAACTCTCGAACCACTTAGATACGAAAGAAACAAACTCGAACTGGAACTATAACGAACTCACGAACCAACACGAGCTCGAAGGAAGTATTTTCAATTCCTATAAACATTCATTAAGTTAATTAGCCATATATATTAAAATAGGGGGTTAAAGAATAGCTCAATCACATAAGTCACTTGTATTATATATACTTTCTATACCTAATAAAGACAAACATACAATCAATTTTTGTGAAATTAATTCATTCATAAGTCACTATTATTCCTAAGTCACTTGTATTATATATACTTTCTATACCTAAAACTAGTTCATTCATTGAAATTGAATAAGAATATTTAATGTATTGATTCTTTCACTAGTTTTCTCTCTATGACTTTTTCTAGTTCACTCATTAATATCATCACAACCTATAGTTTAATGGAGTAAAATCATTAACCTACATCAAATTAACCTAGAGCAACATCAAAGCATTTCATTAACCTAGAGCAACATTAAATTAAAAAGCATTTCATTTGGACATTTCAACAAACACTACACCTACATCAAATTAAATTAACAAGCATTTCATTTGGACATTTCAACAAACACTACAACTACATTTCCCCTCAAGTTTAGAAACACCATTTCAAAGAACTAATCATCAAGCATCAACTTTGAATCATCTAACCTAAGGTTCCAATGCCATTAAAATAACTAGAACAACATGTAGTATTACTAACCTTTGTGAAAGAGAACCAAAAATGGGGAAGAAATGAGCTTCCACGTACAAACCGAAATCCTTTGCGAAAATGGGAGAAGTGTGATGTCCTTTGGGAAAAATAATAAGAGAGAGCTACGAAAATCTAGAGCCACGAAAATGAGAGCTTGAGAGAACGAAAATGTCCTTTGTGATGGGAGGAGGAGGGAGAACGTACGTGCGACCAAGGGAGGAGGAGGGAGGAGGAGAGCTTGAGAGAGTGGAGTAGCTAGTGTGCTTTACGTGGTTAACGCTGGGAAAGGAAGAAATAAAAAAAAACCAATAGGCAGCGCTTCACTTAAAAGCGCTAGCCATTAGGACGCGAAAAAACCAATAGGCAGCGCTTCACTTAAAAGCGCTAGCCATTAGGACATCCATAAGCAGCGCTTGCTGCAGAAGCGCTACCTATTGCGTAGCGCGTTTTCACCAATAAGCAGCGCTTGCTGATAAACGCTGCCCTTTTGCCTACGAATACCCAGCGCTTTTCATTTAAGCGCTGCCTTTTGCCTTGGGCGTTTTATCAATAACCAGCGCTTTCCAAGTAAGCGCTGCCTTTCCCTTGCGAGTGTTTGTCAATACCCAGCGTTTTTTAAATAAGCGCTGCCTGTCCCTTTGACCGTATCACCTTACCTAGCGCTTTTTAATAAACGCTGCTTAAGGTAACGCCTATTTTTCTTAATTCTGGCGTAGTGATGGTTAGAGCTAGTCCAAATTCATATGTATTGGTATGATCTAAGACGAACTTGTACAAAATGACGAACTAGGACGAACTTGTACCAAATGGTACGAACTAGTACGGAATGGTTGAAACTTGTAGGAAATGGTATGAACTAGTATGAAATGGTTCAAACTCGTAGAAAATGGTTAGAGCTAGTCCAAATTCATAATAATTGGTACGAACTAAGACGAACTCATACAAAATGATGAACTAGGACGAACTTGTACCAAATGGTACGAACTAGTACGGAATGGTTCGAACTCATAGGAAATGGTATGGACTAGCATGAAAGGTACAAACTCGTAGAAAATGGTTAGAGCTAGTACAAATTCATAATAATTGGTACGAACTAAGACGAACTCGTACAAAATGCTGAACTAGGACAAACTTGTACCAAATGGTACGAACTAGTACGGAATGGTTCGAACTTATAGGAAATGGTATGAACTAGCATGAAAAGTACAAACTCGTAGAAAATGGTTAGAGCTAGTACAAATTCATATGAATTGGTACGAACTAAGACGAACTCGTACAGAATGACGAACTAGTACGAAATGGTTCGAACTCATAGGAAATGGTATGAACTAGCATGAAAAGGTACAAACTGGTAGAAAATGGTTACAGCTACTTCAAATTCATATGAATTGGTACGAACTAAGACGAACTCGTACAGAATGACGAACTAGGACGAACTTGTATGAAATGGTACGAACTAGTACGGAATGGTTCGAACTCGTAGAAAATGGTTAGAGCTAGTCCAAATTCATATGTATTGGTATGATCTAAGACGAACTCGTACAAAATGACGAACTAGGACGAACTTGTACGAAATGGTACGAACTAGTACGGAATGGTTGAAACTTGTAGGAAATGGTATGAACAAGTATGAAATGGTTCAAACTCGTAGAAAATGGTTAGAGCTAGTCCAAATTCATAATAATTGGTACGAACTAAGACGAACTCATACAAAATGATGAACTAGGACGAACTTGTACCAAATGGTACGAACTAGTACGGAATGGTTCGAACTAATAGGAAATGGTATGAACTAGCATGAAAAGTACAAACTCGTAGAAAATGGTTAGAGCTAGTACAAATTCATATGAATTGGTACGAACTAAGACGAACTCGTACAGAATGACGAACTAGTACGGAATGGTTCGAACTCATAGGAAATGGTATGAACTAGCATGAAAAGGTACAAACTGGTAGAAAATGGTTACAGCTACTTCAAATTCATATGAATTGGTACGAACTAAGACGAACTCGTACAGAATGACGAACAAGGACGAACTTGTACCAAATGGTATGAACTAGTACGGAATGGTTCGAACTCGTAGAAAATGGTTAGAGCTAGTCCAAATTCATATGTATTGGTATGATCTTAGACGAACTCGTACAAAATGACGTACTAGGACGAACTTGTACCAAATGGTACGAACTAGTACGGAATGGTTGAAACTTGTAGGAAATGGTATGAACTAGTATGAAATGGTTCAAACTTGTAGAAAATGGTTAGAGCTAGTCCAAATTCATAATAATTGGTACGAACTAAGACGAACTCATACAAAATGATGAACTAGGACGAACTTGTACCCAATGGTACGAACTAGTACGGAATGGTTCGAACTCATAGGAAATGGTATGAACTAGCATGAAAAGTACAAACTCGTGGAAAATGGTTAGAGCTAGTACAAATTCATATGAATTGGTACGAACTAAGACGAACTCGTACAGAATGACGAACTAGTACGGAATGGTTCGAACTCATAGGAAATTGTATGAACTAGCATAAAAAGTTACAAACTGGTAGAAAATGGTTAGAGCTACTTCAAATTCATATGAATTGGTACGAACTAAGACGAACTCGTACAAAATGACGAACTAGGACGAACTTGTAAGAAATGGTTCGAACTAGTACGGAATGGTTCGAACTCGTAGAAAATGGTTAGAGCTAGTCCAAATTCATATATATTGGTATGATCTAAGACGAGCTCGTACAAAATGACGAACTAGGACGAACTTGTACCAAATGGTACGAACTAGTACGGAATGGTTGAAACTTGTAGGAAATGGTATGAACTAGTATGAAATGGTTCAAATTCGTAGAAAATGGTTAGAGCTAGTCCAAATTCATAATAATTGGTACGAACTAAGACGAACTCGTACAAAATGACGAACTAGGACGAACTTGTACCAAATGGTACGAACTAGTACGGAATGGTTCGAACTCATAGGAAATGGTATGAACTAGTATGAAATGGTTCAAACTCGTAGAAAATGGTTAGAGCTAGTCCAAATTCATAATAAGTGGTACGAACTAAGACGAACTCATACAAAATGATGAACTAGGATGAACTTGTTCCAAATGGTACGAACTAGTACGGAATGGTTCGAACTCATAGGAAATGGTATGGACTAGCATGAAAGGTACAAACTCGTAGAAAATGGTTAGAGCTAGTACAAATTCATATGAATTGGTACGAACTAAGACGAACTCGTACAGAATGACGAACTAGTACGGAATGGTTCGAACTCATAGGAAATGGTATGAACTAGCATGAAAAGGTACAAACTGGTAGAAAATGGTTACAGCTACTTCAAATTCATATGAATTGGTACGAACTAAGACGAACTCGTACAGAATGACGAACTAGGACGAACTTGTATGAAATGGTACGAACTAGTACGGAATGGTTCGAACTCGTAGAAAATGGTTAGAGCTAGTCCAAATTCATATGTATTGGTATGATCTAAGACGAACTCGTACAAAATGACGAACTAGGACGAACTTGTACGAAATGGTACGAACTAGTACGGAATGGTTGAAACTTGTAGGAAATGGTATGAACAAGTATGAAATGGTTCAAACTCGTAGAAAATGGTTAGAGCTAGTCCAAATTCATAATAATTGGTACGAACTAAGACGAACTCATACAAAATGATGAACTAGGACGAACTTGTACCAAATGGTACGAACTAGTACGGAATGGTTCGAACTAATAGGAAATGGTATGAACTAGCATGAAAAGTACAAACTCGTAGAAAATGGTTAGAGCTAGTACAAATTCATATGAATTGGTACGAACTAAGACGAACTCGTACAGAATGACGAACTAGTACGGAATGGTTCGAACTCATAGGAAATGGTATGAACTAGCATGAAAAGGTACAAACTGGTAGAAAATGGTTACAGCTACTTCAAATTCATATGAATTGGTACGAACTAAGACGAACTCGTACAGAATGACGAACAAGGACGAACTTGTACCAAATGGTATGAACTAGTACGGAATGGTTCGAACTCGTAGAAAATGGTTAGAGCTAGTCCAAATTCATATGTATTGGTATGATCTTAGACGAACTCGTACAAAATGACGTACTAGGACGAACTTGTACCAAATGGTACGAACTAGTACGGAATGGTTGAAACTTGTAGGAAATGGTATGAACTAGTATGAAATGGTTCAAACTTGTAGAAAATGGTTAGAGCTAGTCCAAATTCATAATAATTGGTACGAACTAAGACGAACTCATACAAAATGATGAACTAGGACGAACTTGTACCCAATGGTACGAACTAGTACGGAATGGTTCGAACTCATAGGAAATGGTATGAACTAGCATGAAAAGTACAAACTCGTGGAAAATGGTTAGAGCTAGTACAAATTCATATGAATTGGTACGAACTAAGACGAACTCGTACAGAATGACGAACTAGTACGGAATGGTTCGAACTCATAGGAAATTGTATGAACTAGCATAAAAAGTTACAAACTGGTAGAAAATGGTTAGAGCTACTTCAAATTCATATGAATTGGTACGAACTAAGACGAACTCGTACAAAATGACGAACTAGGACGAACTTGTAAGAAATGGTTCGAACTAGTACGGAATGGTTCGAACTCGTAGAAAATGGTTAGAGCTAGTCCAAATTCATATATATTGGTATGATCTAAGACGAGCTCGTACAAAATGACGAACTAGGACGAACTTGTACCAAATGGTACGAACTAGTACGGAATGGTTGAAACTTGTAGGAAATGGTATGAACTAGTATGAAATGGTTCAAATTCGTAGAAAATGGTTAGAGCTAGTCCAAATTCATAATAATTGGTACGAACTAAGACGAACTCGTACAAAATGACGAACTAGGACGAACTTGTACCAAATGGTACGAACTAGTACGGAATGGTTCGAACTCATAGGAAATGGTATGAACTAGTATGAAATGGTTCAAACTCGTAGAAAATGGTTAGAGCTAGTCCAAATTCATAATAAGTGGTACGAACTAAGACGAACTCATACAAAATGATGAACTAGGATGAACTTGTTCCAAATGGTACGAACTAGTACGGAATGGTTCGAACTCATAGGAAATGGTATGGACTAGCATGAAAGGTACAAACTCGTAGAAAATGGTTAGAGCTAGTACAAATTCATATGAATTGGTACGAACTAAGACGAACTCGTACAGAATGACGAACTAGTACGGAATGGTTCGAACTCATAGGAAATGGTATGAACTAGCATGAAAAGGTACAAACTGGTAGAAAATGGTTACAGCTACTTCAAATTCATATGAATTGGTACGAACTAAGACGAACTCGTACAGAATGACGAACTAGGACGAACTTGTATGAAATGGTACGAACTAGTACGGAATGGTTCGAACTCGTAGAAAATGGTTAGAGCTAGTCCAAATTCATATGTATTGGTATGATCTAAGACGAACTCGTACAAAATGACGAACTAGGACGAACTTGTACGAAATGGTACGAACTAGTACGGAATGGTTGAAACTTGTAGGAAATGGTATGAACAAGTATGAAATGGTTCAAACTCGTAGAAAATGGTTAGAGCTAGTCCAAATTCATAATAATTGGTACGAACTAAGACGAACTCATACAAAATGATGAACTAGGACGAACTTGTACCAAATGGTACGAACTAGTACGGAATGGTTCGAACTAATAGGAAATGGTATGAACTAGCATGAAAAGTACAAACTCGTAGAAAATGGTTAGAGCTAGTACAAATTCATATGAATTGGTACGAACTAAGACGAACTCGTACAGAATGACGAACTAGTACGGAATGGTTCGAACTCATAGGAAATGGTATGAACTAGCATGAAAAGGTACAAACTGGTAGAAAATGGTTACAGCTACTTCAAATTCATATGAATTGGTACGAACTAAGACGAACTCGTACAGAATGACGAACAAGGACGAACTTGTACCAAATGGTATGAACTAGTACGGAATGGTTCGAACTCGTAGAAAATGGTTAGAGCTAGTCCAAATTCATATGTATTGGTATGATCTTAGACGAACTCGTACAAAATGACGTACTAGGACGAACTTGTACCAAATGGTACGAACTAGTACGGAATGGTTGAAACTTGTAGGAAATGGTATGAACTAGTATGAAATGGTTCAAACTTGTAGAAAATGGTTAGAGCTAGTCCAAATTCATAATAATTGGTACGAACTAAGACGAACTCATACAAAATGATGAACTAGGACGAACTTGTACCCAATGGTACGAACTAGTACGGAATGGTTCGAACTCATAGGAAATGGTATGAACTAGCATGAAAAGTACAAACTCGTGGAAAATGGTTAGAGCTAGTACAAATTCATATGAATTGGTACGAACTAAGACGAACTCGTACAGAATGACGAACTAGTACGGAATGGTTCGAACTCATAGGAAATTGTATGAACTAGCATAAAAAGTTACAAACTGGTAGAAAATGGTTAGAGCTACTTCAAATTCATATGAATTGGTACGAACTAAGACGAACTCGTACAAAATGACGAACTAGGACGAACTTGTAAGAAATGGTTCGAACTAGTACGGAATGGTTCGAACTCGTAGAAAATGGTTAGAGCTAGTCCAAATTCATATATATTGGTATGATCTAAGACGAGCTCGTACAAAATGACGAACTAGGACGAACTTGTACCAAATGGTACGAACTAGTACGGAATGGTTGAAACTTGTAGGAAATGGTATGAACTAGTATGAAATGGTTCAAATTCGTAGAAAATGGTTAGAGCTAGTCCAAATTCATAATAATTGGTACGAACTAAGACGAACTCGTACAAAATGACGAACTAGGACGAACTTGTACCAAATGGTACGAACTAGTACGGAATGGTTCGAACTCATAGGAAATGGTATGAACTAGTATGAAATGGTTCAAACTCGTAGAAAATGGTTAGAGCTAGTCCAAATTCATAATAAGTGGTACGAACTAAGACGAACTCATACAAAATGATGAACTAGGATGAACTTGTTCCAAATGGTACGAACTAGTACGGAATGGTTCGAACTCATAGGAAATGGTATGGACTAGCATGAAAGGTACAAACTCGTAGAAAATGGTTAGAGCTAGTACAAATTCATATGAATTGGTACGAACTAAGACGAACTCGTACAGAATGACGAACTAGTACGGAATGGTTCGAACTCATAGGAATTGGTATGAACTAGCATGAAAAGGTACAAACTGGTATAAAATGGTTACAGCTACTTCAAATTCATATGAATTGGTACGAACTAAGACGAACTCGTACAGAATGACGAACTAGGAGGAACTTGTACCAAATGGTAAGAACTAGTACGGAATGGTTCGAACTCGTAGAAAATGGTTAGAGCTAGTCCAAATTCATATGTATTGGTATGATCTAAGACGAACTCGTACAAAATGACGAACTAGGACGAACTTGTACCAAATGGTACGAACTAGTACGGAATGGTTGAAACTTGTAGGAAATGGTATGAACTAGTATGAAATGGTTCAAACTCGTAGAAAATGGTTAGAACTAGTCCAAATTCATAATAATTGGTACGAACTAAGACGAACTCATACAAAATGATGAACTAGGAGGAACTTGTACCAAATGGTACGAACTAGTACGGAATGGTTCGAACTCATAGGAAATGGTATGAACTAGCATGAAAAGTACAAACTCGTAGAAAATGGTTAGAGCTAGTACAAATTCATATGAATTGGTACGAACTAAGACGAACTCGTACAGAATGACGAACTAGTACGGAATGGTTCGAACTCATAGGAAATTGTATGAACTAGCATAAAAAGTTACAAACTGGTAGAAAATGGTTAGAGCTACTTCAAATTCATATGAATTCGTACGAACTAAGACGAACTCGTACAAAATGACGAACTAGGACGAACTTGTAAGAAATGGTTCGAACTAGTACGGAATGGTTCCAACTCGTAGAAAATGGTTAGAGCTAGTCCAAATTCATATGTATTGGTATGATCTAAGACGAACTCGTACAAAATGACGAACTAGGACGAACTTGTACCAAATGGTACGAACTAGTACGGAATGGTTGAAACTTGTAGGAAATGGTATGAACTAGTATGAAATGGTTCAAACTCGTAGAAAATGGTTAGAGCTAGTCCAAATTCATAATAATTGGTACGAACTAAGACGAACTCATACAAAATGATGAACTAGGACGAACTTGTACCAAATGGTACGAACTAGTACGGAATGGTTCGAACTCATAGGAAATGGTATGAACTAGCATGAAAAGTACAAACTCGTAGAAAATGGTTAGAGCTAGTACAAATTCATATGAATTGGTACGAACTAAGACGAACTCGTACAAAATGACGAACTAGGACGAACTTGTACCAAATGGTACGAACTAGTACGGAATGGTTGAAACTTGTAGGAAATGGTATGAACTAGTATGAAATGGTTCAAACTCGTAGAAAATGGTTAGAGCTAGTCCAAATTCATAATAATTGGTACGAACTAAGACGAACTCATACAAAATGATGAACTAGGACGAACTTGTACCAAATGGTACGAACTAGTACGGAATGGTTCGAACTAATAGGAAATGGTATGAACTAGCATGAAAAGTACAAACTCGTAGAAAATGGTTAGAGCTAGTACAAATTCATATGAATTGGTACGAACTAAGACGAACTCGTACAGAATGACGAACTAGTACGGAATGGTTCGAACTCATAGGAAATGGTATGAACTAGCATGAAAAGGTACAAACTGGTAGAAAATGGTTACAGCTACTTCAAATTCATATGAATTGGTACGAACTAAGACGAACTCGTACAGAATGACGAACAAGGACGAACTTGTACCAAATGGTATGAACTAGTACGGAATGGTTCGAACTCGTAGAAAATGGTTAGAGCTAGTCCAAATTCATATGTATTGGTATGATCTAAGACGAACTCGTACAAAATGACGAACTAGGACGTACTTGTACCAAATGGTACGAACTAGTACGGCATGGTTGAAACTTGTAGGAAATGGTATGAACTAGTATGAAATGGTTCAAACTCGTAGAAAATGGTTAGAGCTAGTCAAAATTCATAATAATTGGTACGAACTAAGACAAACTCATACAAAATGATGAACTAGGACGAACTTGTACCCAATGGTACGAACTAGTACGGAATGGTTCGAACTCATAGGAAATGGTATGAACTAGCATGAAAAGTACAAACTCGTGGAAAATGGTTAGAGCTTGTACAAATTCATATGAATTGGTACGAACTAAGACGAACTCGTACAGAATGACGAACTAGTACGGAATGGTTCGAACTCATAGGAAATGGTATGAACTAGCATGAAAAGGTACAAACTGGTAGAAAATGGTTACAGCTACTTCAAATTCATATGAATTGGTACGAACTAAGACGAACTCGTACAGAATGACGAACAAGGACGAACTTGTACCAAATGGTATGAACTAGTACGGAATGGTTCGAACTCGTAGAAAATGGTTAGAGCTAGTCCAAATTCATATGTATTGGTATGATCTAAGACGAACTCGTACAAAATGACGTACTAGGACGAACTTGTACCAAATGGTACGAACTAGTACGGAATGGTTGAAACTTGTAGGAAATGGTATGAACTAGTATGAAATGGTTCAAACTCGTAGAAAATGGTTAGAGCTAGTCCAAATTCATAATAATTGGTACGAACTAAGACAAACTCATACAAAATGATGAACTAGGACAAACTTGTACCCAATGGTACGAACTAGTACGGAATGGTTCGAACTCATAGGAAATGGTATGAACTAGCATGAAAAGTACAAACTCGTGGAAAATGGTTAGAGCTTGTACAAATTCATATGAATTGGTACGAACTAAGACGAACTCGTACAGAATGACGAACTAGTACGGAATGGTTCGAACTCATAGGAAATTGTATGAACTAGCATAAAAAGTTACAAACTGGTAGAAAATGGTTAGAGCTACTTCAAATTCATATGAATTCGTACGAACTAAGACGAACTCGTACAAAATGACGAACTAGGACGAACTTGTAAGAAATGGTTCGAACTAGTACGGAATGGTTCGAAATCGTAGAAAATGGTTAGAGCTAGTCCAAATTCATATGTATTGGTATGATCTAAGACGAACTTGTACAAAATGACGAACTAGGACGAACTTGTACCAAATGGTACGAACTAGTACGGAATGGTTGAAACTTGTAGGAAATGGTATGAACTAGTATGAAATGGTTCAAACTCGTAGAAAATGGTTAGAGCTAGTCCAAATTCATAATAATTAGTACGAACTAAGACGAACTCATACAAAATGATGAACTAGGACGAACTTGTACCAAATGGTACGAACTAGTACGGAATGGTTCGAACTAATAGGAAATGGTATGAACTAGCATGAAAAGTACAAACTCGTAGAAAATGGTTAGAGCTAGTACAAATTCATATGAATTGGTACGAACTAAGACGAACTCGTACAGAATGACGAACTAGTACGGAATGGTTCGAACTCATAGGAAATGGTATGAACTAGCATGAAAAGGTACAAACTGGTAGAAAATGGTTACAGCTACTTCAAATTCATATGAATTGGTACGAACTAAGACGAACTCGTACAGAATGACGAACAAGGACGAACTTGTACCAAATGGTATGAACTAGTACGGAATGGTTCGAACTCGTAGAAAATGGTTAGAGCTAGTCCAAATTCATATGTATTGGTATGATCTAAGACGAACTCGTACAAAATGACGAACTAGGACGAACTTGTACCAAATGGTACGAACTAGTACGGCATGGTTGAAACTTGTAGGAAATGGTATGAACTAGTATGAAATGGTTCAAACTCGTAGAAAATGGTTAGAGCTAGTCAAAATTCATAATAATTGGTACGAACTAAGACAAACTCATACAAAATGATGAACTAGGACGAACTTGTACCCAATGGTACGAACTAGTACGGAATGGTTCGAACTCATAGGAAATGGTATGAACTAGCATGAAAAGTACAAACTCGTGGAAAATGGTTAGAGCTTGTACAAATTCATATGAATTGGTACGAACTAAGACGAACTCGTACAGACTGACGAACTAGTACGGAATGGTTCGAACTCATAGGAAATGGTATGAACTAGCATGAAAAGGTACAAACTGGTAGAAAATGGTTACAGCTACTTCAAATTCATATGAATTGGTACGAACTAAGACGAACTCGTACAGAATGACGAACAAGGACGAACTTGTACCAAATGGTATGAACTAGTACGGAATGGTTCGAACTCGTAGAAAATGGTTAGAGCTAGTCCAAATTCATATGTATTGGTATGATCTAAGACGAACTCGTACAAAATGACGTACTAGGACGAACTTGTACCAAATGGTACGAACTAGTACGGAATGGTTGAAACTTGTAGGAAATGGTATGAACTAGTATGAAATGGTTCAAACTCGTAGAAAATGGTTAGAGCTAGTCCAAATTCATAATAATTGGTACGAACTAAGACAAACTCATACAAAATGATGAACTAGGACAAACTTGTACCCAATGGTACGAACTAGTACGGAATGGTTCGAACTCATAGGAAATGGTATGAACTAGCATGAAAAGTACAAACTCGTGGAAAATGGTTAGAGCTTGTACAAATTCATATGAATTGGTACGAACTAAGACGAACTCGTACAGAATGACGAACTAGTACGGAATGGTTCGAACTCATAGGAAATTGTATGAACTAGCATAAAAAGTTACAAACTGGTAGAAAATGGTTAGAGCTACTTCAAATTCATATGAATTCGTACGAACTAAGACGAACTCGTACAAAATGACGAACTAGGACGAACTTGTAAGAAATGGTTCGAACTAGTACGGAATGGTTCGAAATCGTAGAAAATGGTTAGAGCTAGTCCAAATTCATATGTATTGGTATGATCTAAGACGAACTTGTACAAAATGACGAACTAGGACGAACTTGTACCAAATGGTACGAACTAGTACGGAATGGTTGAAACTTGTAGGAAATGGTATGAACTAGTATGAAATGGTTCAAACTCGTAGAAAATGGTTAGAGCTAGTCCAAATTCATAATAATTGGTACGAACTAAGACGAACTCATACAAAATGATGAACTAGGACGAACTTGTACCAAATGGTACGAACTAGTACGGAATGGTTCGAACTAATAGGAAATGGTATGAACTAGCATGAAAAGTACAAACTCGTAGAAAATGGTTAGAGCTAGTACAAATTCATATGAATTGGTACGAACTAAGACGAACTCGTACAGAATGACGAACTAGTACGGAATGGTTCGAACTCATAGGAAATGGTATGAACTAGCATGAAAAGGTACAAACTGGTAGAAAATGGTTACAGCTACTTCAAATTCATATGAATTGGTACGAACTAAGACGAACTCGTACAGAATGACGAACAAGGACGAACTTGTACCAAATGGTATGAACTAGTACGGAATGGTTCGAACTCGTAGAAAATGGTTAGAGCTAGTCCAAATTCATATGTATTGGTATGATCTAAGACGAACTCGTACAAAATGACGTACTAGGACGAACTTGTACCAAATGGTACGAACTAGTACGGAATGGTTGAAACTTGTAGGAAATGGTATGAACTAGTATGAAATGGTTCAAACTCGTAGAAAATGGTTAGAGCTAGTCCAAATTCATAATAATTGGTACGAACTAAGACAAACTCATACAAAATGATGAACTAGGACAAACTTGTACCCAATGGTACGAACTAGTACGGAATGGTTCGAACTCATAGGAAATGGTATGAACTAGCATGAAAAGTACAAACTCGTGGAAAATGGTTAGAGCTAGTACAAATTCATATGAATTGGTACGAACTAAGACGAACTCGTACAGAATGACGAACTAGTACGGAATGGTTCGAACTCATAGGAAATTGTATGAACTAGCATAAAAAGTTACAAACTGGTAGAAAATGGTTAGAGCTACTTCAAATTCATATGAATTCGTACGAACTAAGACGAACTCGTACAAAATGACGAACTAGGACGAACTTGTAAGAAATGGTTCGAACTAGTACGGAATGGTTCGAAATCGTAGAAAATGGTTAGAGCTAGTCCAAATTCATATGTATTGGTATGATCTAAGACGAACTCGTACAAAATGACGAACTAGGACGAACTTGTACCAAATGGTACGAACTAGTACGGAATGGTTGAAACTTGTAGGAAATGGTATGAACTAGTATGAAATGGTTCAAAGTCGTAGAAAATGGTTAGAGCTAGTCCAAATTCATAACAATTGGTACGAACTAAGACGAACTCATACAAAATGATGAACTAGGACGAACTTGTACCAAATGGTACGAACTAGTACGGAATGGTTCGAACTCATAGGAAATTGTATGAACTAGCATAAAAAGTTACAAACTGGTAGAAAATGGTTAGAGCTACTTCAAATTCATATGAATTGGTACGAACTAAGACGAACTCGTACAAAATGACGAACTAGGACGAACTTGTAAGAAATGGTTCGAACTAGTACGGAATGGTTCGAACTCGTAGAAAATGGTTAGAGCTAGTCCAAATTCATATGTATTGGTATGATCTAAGACGAACTCGTACAAAATGACGAACTAGGACGAACTTGTACCAAATGGTACGAACTAGTACGGAATGGTTGAAACTTGTAGGAAATGGTATGAACTAGTATGAAACGGTTCAAACTCGTAGAAAATGGTTAGAGCTAGTCCAAATTCATAATAATTGGTACGAACTAAGACGAACTCATACAAAATGATGAACTAGGACGAACTTGTACCAAATGGTACGAACTAGTACGGAATGGTTCGAACTCATAGGAAATGGTATGAACTAGCATGAAAAGTACAAACTCGTAGAAAATGGTTAGAGCTAGTACAAATTCATATGAATTGGTACGAACTAAGACGAACTCGTACAGAATGACGAACTAGTACGGAATGGTTCGAACTCATAGGAAATGGTATGAACTAGCATAAAAAGTTACAAACTGGTAGAAAATGGTTAGAGCTACTTCAAATTCATATGAATTGGTACGAACTAAGACGAACTCGTACAAAATGACGAACTAGGACGAACTTGTATGAAATGGTACGAACTAGTACGGAATGGTTCGAAATCGTAGAAAATGGTTAGAGCTAGTCCAAATTCATATGTATTGGTACGATCTAAGACGAACTCGTACAAAATGAGGAACTAGGACGAACTTGTACCAAATGGTACGATCTACTACGGAATGGTTGAAACTTGTAGGAAATGGTATGAACTAGTATGAAATGGTTCAAACTCGTAGAAAATGGTTAGAGCTAGTCAAAATTCATAATAATTGGTACGAACTAAGACAAACTCATACAAAATGATGAACTAGGACGAACTTGTACCCAATGGTACGAACTAGTACGGAATGGTTCGAACTCATAGGAAATGGTATGAACTAGCATGAAAAGTCCAAACTCGTGGAAAATGGTTAGAGCTAGTACAAATTCATATGAATTGGTACGAACTAAGACGAACTCGTACAGAATGACGAACTAGTACGGAATGGTTCGAACTCATAGGAAATTGTATGAACTAGCATAAAAAGTTACAAACTGGTAGAAAATGGTTAGAGCTACTTCAAATTCATATGAATTCGTACGAACTAAGACGAACTCGTACAAAATGACGAACTAGGACGAACTTGTAAGAAATGGTTCGAACTAGTACGGAATGGTTCGAAATCGTAGAAAATGGTTAGAGCTAGTCCAAATTCATATGTATTGGTATGATCTAAGACGAACTCGTACAAAATGACGAACTAGGACGAACTTGTACCAAATGGTACGAACTAGTACGGAATGGTTGAAACTTGTAGGAAATGGTATGAACTAGTATGAAATGGTTCAAACTCGTAGAAAATGGTTAGAGCTAGTCCAAATTCATAATAATTGGTACGAACTAAGACGAACTCATACAAAATGATGAACTAGGACGAACTTGTACCAAATGGTACGAACTAGTACGGAATGGTTCGAACTCATAGGAAATTGTATGAACTAGCATAAAAAGTTACAAACTGGTAGAAAATGGTTAGAGCTACTTCAAATTCATATGAATTGGTACGAACTAAGACGAACTCGTACAAAATGACGAACTAGGACGAACTTGTAAGAAATGGTTCGAACTAGTACGGAATGGTTCGAACTCGTAGAAAATGGTTAGAGCTAGTCCAAATTCATATGTATTGGTATGATCTAAGACGAACTCGTACAAAATGACGAACTAGGACGAACTTGTACCAAATGGTACGAACTAGTACGGAATGGTTGAAACTTGTAGGAAATGGTATGAACTAGTATGAAATGGTTCAAACTCGTAGAAAATGGTTAGAGCTAGTCCAAATTCATAATAATTGGTACGAACTAAGACGAACTCATACAAAATGATGAACTAGGACGAACTTGTACCAAATGGTACGAACTAGTACGGAATGGTTCGAACTCATAGGAAATGGTATGAACTAGCATGAAAAGTACAAACTCGTAGAAAATGGTTAGAGCTAGTACAAATTCATATGAATTGGTACGAACTAAGACGAAGTCGTACAGAATGACGAACTAGTACGGAATGGTTCGAACTCATAGGAAATGGTATGAACTAGCATAAAAAGTTACAAACTGGTAGAAAATGGTTAGAGCTACTTCAAATTCATATGAATTGGTACGAACTAAGACGAACTCGTACAAAATGACGAACTAGGACGAACTTGTATGAAATGGTACGAACTAGTACGGAATGGTTCGAAATCGTAGAAAATGGTTAGAGCTAGTCCAAATTCATATGTATTGGTACGATCTAAGACGAACTCGTACAAAATGAGGAACTAGGACGAACTTGTACCAAATGGTACGATCTACTACGGAATGGTTGAAACTTGTAGGAAATGGTATGAACTAGTATGAAATGGTTCAAACTCGTAGAAAATGGTTAGAGCTAGTCAAAATTCATAATAATTGGTACGAACTAAGACAAACTGATACAAAATGATGAACTAGGACGAACTTGTACCCAATGGTACGAACTAGTACGGAATGGTTCGAACTCATAGGAAATGGTATGAACTAGCATGAAAAGTACAAACTCGTGGAAAATGGTTAGAGCTAGTACAAATTCATATGAATTGGTACGAACTAAGACGAACTCGTACAGAATGACGAACTAGTACGGAATGGTTCGAACTCATAGGAAATTGTATGAACTAGCATAAAAAGTTACAAACTGGTAGAAAATGGTTAGAGCTACTTCAAATTCATATGAATTCGTACGAACTAAGACGAACTCGTACAAAATGACGAACTAGGACGAACTTGTAAGAAATGGTTCGAACTAGTACGGAATGGTTCGAACTCGTAGAAAATGGTTAGAGCTAGTCCAAATTCATATGTATTGGTATGATCTAAGACGAACTCGTACAAAATGACGAACTAGGACGAACTTGTACCAAATGGTACGAACTAGTACGGAATGGTTGAAACTTGTAGGAAATGGTATGAACTAGTATGAAATGGTTCAAACTCGTAGAAAATGGTTAGAGCTAGTCCAAATTCATAATAATTGGTACGAACTAAGACGAACTCATACAAAATGATGAACTAGGACGAACTTGTACCAAATGGTACGAACTAGTACGGAATGGTTCGAACTCATAGGAAATGGTATGAACTAGCATGAAAAGTACAAACTCGTAGAAAATGGTTAGAGCTAGTACAAATTCATATGAATTGGTACGAACTAAGACGAAGTCGTACAGAATGACGAACTAGTACGGAATGGTTCGAACTCATAGGAAATGGTATGAACTAGCATAAAAAGTTACAAACTGGTAGAAAATGGTTAGAGCTACTTCAAATTCATATGAATTGGTACGAACTAAGACGAACTCGTACAAAATGACGAACTAGGACGAACTTGTATGAAATGGTACGAACTAGTACGGAATGGTTCGAAATCGTAGAAAATGGTTAGAGCTAGTCCAAATTCATATGTATTGGTACGATCTAAGACGAACTCGTACAAAATGAGGAACTAGGACGAACTTGTACCAAATGGTACGATCTACTACGGAATGGTTGAAACTTGTAGGAAATGGTATGAACTAGTATGAAATGGTTCAAACTCGTAGAAAATGGTTAGAGCTAGTCAAAATTCATAATAATTGGTACGAACTAAGACAAACTGATACAAAATGATGAACTAGGACGAACTTGTACCCAATGGTACGAACTAGTACGGAATGGTTCGAACTCATAGGAAATGGTATGAACTAGCATAAAAAGTTACAAACTGGTAGAAAATGGTTAGAGCTACTTCAAATTCATATGAATTGGTACGAACTAAGACGAACTCGTACAAAATGACGAACTAGGACGAACTTGTAAGAAATGGTTCGAACTAGTACGGAATGGTTCGAACTCGTAGAAAATGGTTAGAGCTAGTCCAAATTCATATGTATTGGTATGATCTAAGACGAACTCGTACAAAATGACGAACTAGGACGAACTTGTACGAAATGGTACGAACTAGTACGGAATGGTTGAAACTTGTAGGAAATGGTATGAACTAGTATGAAATGGTTCAAACTCGTAGAAAATGGTTAGAGCTAGTCCAAATTCATAATAATTGGTACGAACTAAGACGAACTCATACAAAATGATGAACTAGGACGAACTTGTACCAAATGGTACGAACTAGTACGGAATGGTTCGAACTCATAGGAAATGGTATGAACTAGCATGAAAAGTACAAACTCGTAGAAAATGGTTAGAGCTAGTACAAATTCATATGAATTGGTACGAACTAAGACGAACTCGTACAGAATGACGAACTAGTACGGAATGGTTCGAACTCATAGGAAATGGTATGAACTAGCATAAAAAGTTACAAACTGGTAGAAAATGGTTAGAGCTACTTCAAATTCATATGAATTGGTACGAACTAAGACGAACTCGTACAAAATGACGAACTAGGACGAACTTGTATGAAATGGTATGAACTAGTACGGAATGGTTCGAAATCGTAGAAAATGGTTAGAGCTAGTCCAAATTCATATGTATTGGTACGATCTAAGACGAACTCGTACAAAATGAGGAACTAGGACGAACTTGTACCAAATGGTACGATCTACTACGGAATGGTTGAAACTTGTAGGAAATGGTATGAACTAGTATGAAATGGTTCAAACTCGTAGAAAATGGTTAGAGCTAGTCAAAATTCATAATAATTGGTACGAACTAAGACAAACTCATACAAAATGATGAACTAGGACGAACTTGTACCCAATGGTACGAACTAGTACGGAATGGTTCGAACTCATAGGAAATGGTATGAACTAGCATGAAAAGTACAAACTCGTGGAAAATGGTTAGAGCTAGTACAAATTCATATGAATTGGTACGAACTAAGACGAACTCGTACAGAATGACGAACTAGTACGGAATGGTTCGAACTCATAGGAAATTGTATGAACTAGCATAAAAAGTTACAAACTGGTAGAAAATGGTTAGAGCTACTTCAAATTCATATGAATTCGTACGAACTAAGACGAACTCGTACAAAATGACGAACTAGGACGAACTTGTAAGAAATGGTTCGAACTAGTACGGAATGGTTCGAACTCGTAGAAAATGGTTAGAGCTAGTCCAAATTCATATGTATTGGTATGATCTAAGACGAACTCGTACAAAATGACGAACTAGGACGAACTATTACCAAATGGTACGAACTAGTACGGAATGGTTGAAACTTGTAGGAAATGGTATGAACTAGTATGAAATGGTTCAAACTCGTAGAAAATGGTTAGAGCTAGTCCAAATTCATAATAATTGGTACGAACTAAGACGAACTCATACAAAATGATGAACTAGGACGAACTTGTACCAAATGGTACGAACTAGTACGGAATGGTTCGAACTCATAGGAAATGGTATGAACTAGCATGAAAAGTACAAACTCGTAGAAAATGGTTAGAGCTAGTACAAATTCATATGAATTGGTACGAACTAAGACGAACTCGTACAGAATGACGAACTAGTACGGAATGGTTCGAACTCATAGGAAATGGTATGAACTAGCATAAAAAGTTACAAACTGGTAGAAAATGGTTAGAGCTACTTCAAATTCATATGAATTGGTACGAACTAAGACGAACTCGTACAAAATGACGAACTAGGACGAACTTGTATGAAATGGTATGAACTAGTACGGAATGGTTCGAAATCGTAGAAAATGGTTAGAGCTAGTCCAAATTCATATGTATTGGTACGATCTAAGACGAACTCGTACAAAATGAGGAACTAGGACGAACTTGTACCAAATGGTACGATCTACTACGGAATGGTTGAAACTTGTAGGAAATGGTATGAACTAGTATGAAATGGTTCAAACTCGTAGAAAATGGTTAGAGCTAGTCAAAATTCATAATAATTGGTACGAACTAAGACAAACTCATACAAAATGATGAACTAGGACGAACTTCTACCCAATGGTACGAACTAGTACGGAATGGTTCGAACTCATAGGAAATGGTATGAACTAGCATGAAAAGTACAAACTCGTGGAAAATGGTTACAGCTAGTACAAATTCATATGAATTGGTACGAACTAAGACGAACTCGTACAGAATGACGAACTAGTACGGAATGGTTCGAACTCATAGGAAATTGTATGAACTAGCATAAAAAGTTACAAACTGGTAGAAAATGGTTAGAGCTACTTCAAATTCATATGAATTCGTACGAACTAAGACGAACTCGTACAAAATGACGAACTAGGACGAACTTGTAAGAAATGGTTCGAACTAGTACGGAATGGTTCGAACTCGTAGAAAATGGTTAGAGCTAGTCCAAATTCATATGTATTGGTATGATCTAAGACGAACTCGTACAAAATGACGAACTAGGACGAACTTGTACCAAGTGGTACGAACTAGTACGGAATGGTTGAAACTTGTAGGAAATGGTATGAACTAGTATGAAATGGTTCAAACTCGTAGAAAATGGTTAGAGCTAGTCCAAATTCATAATAATTGGTACGAACTAAGACGAACTCATACAAAATGATGAACTAGGACGAACTTGTACCAAATGGTACGAACTAGTACGGAATGGTTCGAACTCATAGGAAATGGTATGAACTAGCATGAAAAGTACAAACTCGTAGAAAATGGTTAGAGCTAGTACAAATTCATATGAATTGGTACGAACTAAGACGAACTCGTACAGAATGACGAACTAGTACGGAATGGTTCGAACTCATAGGAAATTGTATGAACTAGCATAAAAAGTTACAAACTGGTAGAAAATGGTTAGAGCTACTTCAAATTCATATGAATTGGTACGAACTAAGACGAACTCGTACAAAATGACGAACTAGGACGAACTTGTACCAAATGGTATGAACTAGTACGGAATGGTTCGAACTCGTAGAAAATGGTTAGAGCTAGTCCAAATTCATATGTATTGGTATGATCTAAGACGAACTCGTACAAAATGACGTACTAGGACGAACTTGTACCAAATGGTACGAACTAGTACGGAATGGTTGAAACTTGTAGGAAATGGTATGAACTAGTATGAAATGGTTCAAACTCGTAGAAAATGGTTAGAGCTAGTCCAAATTCATAATAATTGGTACGAACTAAGACGAACTCATACAAAATGATGAACTAGGACGAACTTGTACCCAATGGTACGAACTAGTACGGAATGGTTCGAACTCATAGGAAATGGTATGAACTAGCATGAAAAGTACAAACTCGTGGAAAATGGTTAGAGCTAGTACAAATTCATATGAATTGGTACGAACTAAGACGAACTCGTACAGAATGACGAACTAGTACGGAATGGTTCGAACTCATAGGAAATTGTATGAACTAGCATAAAAAGTTACAAACTGGTAGAAAATGGTTAGAGCTACTTCAAATTCATATGAATTCGTACGAACTAAGACGAACTCGTACAAAATGACGAACTAGGACGAACTTGTAAGAAATGGTTCGAACTAGTACGGAA
This sequence comes from Astragalus glycyphyllos, assembly GCA_963573325.1. Lineage (NCBI taxonomy): Eukaryota > Viridiplantae > Streptophyta > Magnoliopsida > Fabales > Fabaceae > Astragalus > Astragalus glycyphyllos. The sequence continues at coordinate 26,562,865 of OY754314.1, read as the reverse complement.
TGGTTCGAACTCGTAGAAAATGGTTAGAGCTAGTCCAAATTCATATGTATTGGTATGATCTAAGACGAACTCGTACAAAATGACGAACTAGGACGAACTTGTACCAAATGGTACGAACTAGTACGGAATGGTTGAAACTTGTAGGAAATGGTATGAACTAGTATGAAATGGTTCAAACTCGTAGAAAATGGTTAGAGCTAGTCCAAATTCATAATAATTGGTATGAACTAAGACGAACTCATACAAAATGATGAACTAGGACGAACTTGTACCAAATGGTACGAACTAGTACGGAATGGTTCGAACTAATAGGAAAGGGTATGAACTAGCATGAAAGGTACAAACTCGTAGAAAATGGTTAGAGCTAGTACAAATTCATATGAATTGGTACGAACTAAGACGAACTCGTACAGAATGACGAACTAGTACGGAATGGTTCGAACTCATAGGAAATTGTATGAACTAGCATAAAAAGTTACAAACTGGTAGAAAATGGTTAGAGCTACTTCAAATTCATATGAATTCGTACGAACTAAGACGAACTCGTACAAAATGACGAACTAGGACGAACTTGTAAGAAATGGTTCGAACTAGTACGGAATGGTTCGAACTCGTAGAAAATGGTTAGAGCTAGTCCAAATTCATATGTATTGGTATGATCTAAGACGAACTCGTACAAAATGACGAACTAGGACGAACTTGTACCAAATGGTACGAACTAGTACGGAATGGTTGAAACTTGTAGGAAATGGTATGAACTAGTATGAAATGATTCAAACTCGTAGAAAATGGTTAGAGCTAGTCCAAATTCATAATAATTGGTACGAACTAAGACGAACTCATACAAAATGATGAACTAGGACGAACTTGTACCCAATGGTACGAACTAGTACGGAATGGTTCGAACTCATAGGAAATGGTATGAACTAGCATGAAAAGTACAAACTCGTGGAAAATGGTTAGAGCTAGTACAAATTCATATGAATTGGTACGAACTAAGACGAACTCGTACAGAATGACGAACTAGTACGGAATGGTTCGAACTCATAGGAAATTGTATGAACTAGCATAAAAAGTTACAAACTGGTAGAAAATGGTTAGAGCTACATCAAATTCATATGAATTCGTACGAACTAAGACGAACTCGTACAAAATGATGAACTAGGACGAACTTGTAAGAAATGGTTCGAACTAGTACGGAATGGTTCGAACTCGTAGAAAATGGTTAGAGCTAGTCCAAATTCATATGTATTGGTATGATCTAAGACGAACTCGTACAAAATGACGAACTAGGACGAACTTGTACCAGATGGTACGAACTAGTACGGAATGGTTGAAACTTGTAGGAAATGGTATGAACTAGTATGAAATGGTTCAAACTCGTAGAAAATGGTTAGAGCTAGTCCAAATACATAATAATTGGTACGAACTAAGACGAACTCATACAAAATGATGAACTAGGACGAACTTGTACCCAATGGTACGAACTAGTACGGAATGGTTCGAACTCATAGGAAATGGTATGAACTAGCATGAAAAGTACAAACTCGTGGAAAATGGTTAGAGCTAGTACAAATTCATATGAATTGGTACGAACTAAGACGAACTCGTACAGAATGACGAACTAGTACGGAATGGTTCGAACTCATAGGAAATTGTATGAACTAGCATAAAAAGTTACAAACTGGTAGAAAATGGTTAGAGCTACTTCAAATTCATATGAATTCGTACGAACTAAGACGAACTCGTACAAAATGACGAACTAGGACGAACTTGTAAGAAATGGTTCGAACTAGTACGGAATGGTTCGAACTCGTAGAAAATGGTTAGAGCTAGTCCAAATTCATATGTATTGGTATGATCTAAGACGAACTCGTACAAAATGACGAACTAGGACGAACTTGTACCAAATGGTACGAACTAGTACGGAATGGTTGAAACTTGTAGGAAATGGTATGAACTAGTATGAAATGGTTCAAACTCGTAGAAAATGGTTAGAGCTAGTCCAAATTCATAATAATTGGTATGAACTAAGACGAACTCATACAAAATGATGAACTAGGACGAACTTGTACCAAATGGTATGAACTAGTACGGAATGGTTCGAACTCATAGGAAATGGTATGGACTAGCATGAAAGGTACAAACTCGTAGAAAATGGTTAGAGCTAGTACAAATTCATAATAATTGGTACGAACTAAGACGAACTCGTACAAAATGATGAACTAGAACGAACTTGTACCAAATGGTACGAACTAGTACGGAATGGTTCGAACTTATAGGAAATGGTATGAACTAGCATGAAACGTGCAAACTCGTAGAAAATGGTTAGAGCTAGTACAAATTCATATGAATTGGTACGAACTAAGACGAACTCGTACAGAATGACGAACTAGTACGGAATGGTTCGAACTCATAGGAAATTGTATGAACTAGCATAAAAAGTTACAAACTGGTAGAAAATGATTAGAGCTACTTCAAATTCATATGAATTCGTACGAACTAAGACGAACTCGTACAAAATGACGAACTAGGACGAACTTGTAAGAAATGGTTCGAACTAGTACGGAATGGTTCGAACTCGTAGAAAATGGTTAGAGCTAGTCCAAATTCATATGTATTGGTATGATCTAAGACGAACTCGTACAAAATGACGAACTAGGACGAACTTGTACCAAATGGTACGAACTAGTACGGAATGGTTGAAACTTGTAGGAAATGGTATGAACTAGTATGAAATGATTCAAACTCGTAGAAAATGGTTAGAGCTAGTCCAAATTCATAATAATTGGTACGAACTAAGACGAACTCATACAAAATGATGAACTAGGACGAACTTGTACCCAATGGTACGAACTAGTACGGAATGGTTCGAACTCATAGGAAATGGTATGAACTAGCATGAAAAGTACAAACTCGTGGAAAATGGTTAGAGCTAGTACAAATTCATATGAATTGGTACGAACTAAGACGAACTCGTACAGAATGACGAACTAGTACGGAATGGTTCGAACTCATAGGAAATTGTATGAACTAGCATAAAAAGTTACAAACTGGTAGAAAATGGTTAGAGCTACATCAAATTCATATGAATTCGTACGAACTAAGACGAACTCGTACAAAATGACGAACTAGGACGAACTTGTAAGAAATGGTTCGAACTAGTACGGAATGGTTCGAACTCGTAGAAAATGGTTAGAGCTAGTCCAAATTCATATGTATTGGTATGATCTAAGACGAACTCGTACAAAATGACGAACTAGGACGAACTTGTACCAAATGGTACGAACTAGTACGGAATGGTTGAAACTTGTAGGAAATGGTATGAACTAGTATGAAATGGTTCAAACTCGTAGAAAATGGTTAGAGCTAGTCGAAATTCATAATAATTGGTATGAACTAAGACGAACTCATACAAAATGATGAACTAGGACGAACTTGTACCAAATGGTACGAACTAGTACGGAATGGTTCGAACTAATAGGAAATGGTATGAACTAGCATGAAAGGTACAAACTCGTAGAAAATGGTTAGAGCTAGTACAAATTCATATGAATTGGTACGAACTAAGACGAACTCGTACAGAATGACGAACTAGTACGGAATGGTTCGAACTCATAGGAAATTGTATGAACTAGCATAAAAAGTTACAAACTGGTAGAAAATGGTTAGAGCTACTTCAAATTCATATGAATTCGTACGAACTAAGACGAACTCGTACAAAATGACGAACTAGGACGAACTTGTAAGAAATGGTTCGAACTAGTACGGAATGGTTCGAACTCGTAGAAAATGGTTAGAGCTAGTCCAAATTCATATGTATTGGTATGATCTAAGACGAACTCGTACAAAATGACGAACTAGGACGAACTTGTACCAGATGGTACGAACTAGTACGGAATGGTTGAAACTTGTAGGAAATGGTATGAACTAGTATGAAATGGTTCAAACTCGTAGAAAATGGTTAGAGCTAGTCCAAATACATAATAATTGGTACGAACTAAGACGAACTCGTACAAAATGACGAACTAGGACGAACTTGTACCAAATGGTACGAACTAGTACGGAATGGTTCGAACTCATAGGAAATGGTATGAACTAGTATGAAATGATTCAAACTGGTAGAAAATGGTTAGAGCTAGTCCAAATTCATAATAGTTGGTACGAACTAAGACGAACTCATACAAAATGATGAACTAGGACGAACTTGTTCCAAATGGTACGAACTAGTACGGAATGGTTCGAACTCATAGGAAATGGTATGGACTAGCATGAAAGGTACAAACTCGTAGAAAATGGTTAGAGCTAGTACAAATTCATATGAATTGGTACGAACTAAGACGAACTCGTACAGAATGACGAACTAGTACGGAATGGTTCGAACTCATAGGAATTGGTATGAACTAGCATGGAAAGGTACAAACTGGTATAAAATGGTTACAGCTACTTCAAATTCATATGAATTGGTACGAACTAAGACGAACTCGTACAGAATGACGAACTAGGACGAACTTGTAAGAAATGGTTCGAACTAGTACGGAATGGTTCGAACTCGTAGAAAATGGTTAGAGCTAGTCCAAATTCATATGTATTGGTATGATCTAAGACGAACTCGTACAAAATGACGAACTAGGACGAACTATTACCAAATGGTACGAACTAGTACGGAATGGTTGAAACTTGTAGGAAATGGTATGAACTAGTATGAAATGGTTCAAACTCGTAGAAAATGGTTAGAGCTAGTCCAAATTCATAATAATTGGTACGAACTAAGACGAACTCATACAAAATGATGAACTAGGACGAACTTGTACCAAATGGTACGAACTAGTACGGAATGGTTCGAACTAATAGGAAAGGGTATGAACTAGCATGAAAGGTACAAACTCGTAGAAAATGGTTAGAGCTAGTACAAATTCATATGAATTGGTACGAACTAAGACGAACTCGTACAGAATGACGAACTAGTACGGAATGGTTCGAACTCATAGGAAATTGTATGAACTAGCATAAAAAGTTACAAACTGGTAGAAAATGGTTAGAGCTACTTCAAATTCATATGAATTCGTACGAACTAAGACGAACTCGTACAAAATGACGAACTAGGACGAACTTGTAAGAAATGGTTCGAACTAGTACGGAATGGTTCGAACTCGTAGAAAATGGTTAGAGCTAGTCCAAATTCATATGAATTGGTACGAACTAAGACGAACTCGTACAGAATGACGAACTAGTACGGAATGGTTCGAACTCATAGGAATTGGTATGAACTAGCATGAAAAGGTACAAACTGGTATAAAATGGTTACAGCTACTTCAAATTCATATGAATTGGTACGAACTAAGACGAACTCGTACAGAATGACGAACTAGGACGAACTTGTAAGAAATGGTTCGAACTAGTACGGAATGGTTCGAACTCGTAGAAAATGGTTAGAGCTAGTCCAAATTCATATGTATTGGTATGATCTAAGACGAACTCGTACAAAATGACGAACTAGGACGAACTATTACCAAATGGTACGAACTAGTACGGAATGGTTGAAACTTGTAGGAAATGGTATGAACTAGTATGAAATGGTTCAAACTCGTAGAAAATGGTTAGAGCTAGTCCAAATTCATAATAATTGGTACGAACTAAGACGAACTCATACAAAATGATGAACTAGGACGAACTTGTACCAAATGGTACGAACTAGTACGGAATGGTTCGAACTAATAGGAAAGGGTATGAACTAGCATGAAAGGTACAAACTCGTAGAAAATGGTTAGAGCTAGTACAAATTCATATGAATTGGTACGAACTAAGACGAACTCGTACAGAATGACGAACTAGTACGGAATGGTTCGAACTCATAGGAAATTGTATGAACTAGCATAAAAAGTTACAAACTGGTAGAAAATGGTTAGAGCTACATCAAATTCATATGAATTCGTACGAACTAAGACGAACTCGTACAAAATGATGAACTAGGACGAACTTGTAAGAAATGGTTCGAACTAGTACGGAATGGTTCGAACTCGTAGAAAATGGTTAGAGCTAGTCCAAATTCATATGTATTGGTATGATCTAAGACGAACTCGTACAAAATGACGAACTAGGACGAACTTGTACCAGATGGTACGAACTAGTACGGAATGGTTGAAACTTGTAGGAAATGGTATGAACTAGTATGAAATGGTTCAAACTCGTAGAAAATGGTTAGAGCTAGTCCAAATACATAATAATTGGTACGAACTAAGACGAACTCGTACAAAATGACGAACTAGGACGAACTTGTACCAAATGGTACGAACTAGTACGGAATGGTTCGAACTCATAGGAAATGGTATGAACTAGTATGAAATGATTCAAACTGGTAGAAAATGGTTAGAGCTAGTCCAAATTCATAATAATTGGTACGAACTAAGACGAACTCATACAAAATGATGAACTAGGACGAACTTGTTCCAAATGGTACGAACTAGTACGGAATGGTTCGAACTCATAGGAAATGGTATGGACTAGCATGAAAGGTACAAACTCGTAGAAAATGGTTAGAGCTAGTACAAATTCATATGAATTGGTACGAACTAAGACGAACTCGTACAGAATGACGAACTAGTACGGAATGGTTCGAACTCATAGGAATTGGTATGAACTAGCATGAAAAGGTACAAACTGGTATAAAATGGTTACAGCTACTTCAAATTCATATGAATTGGTACGAACTAAGACGAACTCGTACAGAATGACGAACTAGGACGAACTTGTAAGAAATGGTTCGAACTAGTACGGAATGGTTCGAACTCGTAGAAAATGGTTAGAGCTAGTCCAAATTCATATGTATTGGTATGATCTAAGACGAACTCGTACAAAATGACGAACTAGGACGAACTATTACCAAATGGTACGAACTAGTACGGAATGGTTGAAACTTGTAGGAAATGGTATGAACTAGTATGAAATGGTTCAAACTCGTAGAAAATGGTTAGAGCTAGTCCAAATTCATAATAATTGGTACGAACTAAGACGAACTCATACAAAATGATGAACTAGGACGAACTTGTACCAAATGGTACGAACTAGTACGGAATGGTTCGAACTAATAGGAAAGGGTATGAACTAGCATGAAAGGTACAAACTCGTAGAAAATGGTTAGAGCTAGTACAAATTCATATGAATTGGTACGAACTAAGACGAACTCGTACAGAATGACGAACTAGTACGGAATGGTTCGAACTCATAGGAAATTGTATGAACTAGCATAAAAAGTTACAAACTGGTAGAAAATGGTTAGAGCTACATCAAATTCATATGAATTCGTACGAACTAAGACGAACTCGTACAAAATGATGAACTAGGACGAACTTGTAAGAAATGGTTCGAACTAGTACGGAATGGTTCGAACTCGTAGAAAATGGTTAGAGCTAGTCCAAATTCATATGTATTGGTATGATCTAAGACGAACTCGTACAAAATGACGAACTAGGACGAACTTGTACCAGATGGTACGAACTAGTACGGAATGGTTGAAACTTGTAGGAAATGGTATGAACTAGTATGAAATGGTTCAAACTCGTAGAAAATGGTTAGAGCTAGTCCAAATACATAATAATTGGTACGAACTAAGACGAACTCGTACAAAATGACGAACTAGGACGAACTTGTACCAAATGGTACGAACTAGTACGGAATGGTTCGAACTCATAGGAAATGGTATGAACTAGTATGAAATGATTCAAACTGGTAGAAAATGGTTAGAGCTAGTCCAAATTCATAATAATTGGTACGAACTAAGACGAACTCATACAAAATGATGAACTAGGACGAACTTGTTCCAAATGGTACGAACTAGTACGGAATGGTTCGAACTCATAGGAAATGGTATGGACTAGCATGAAAGGTACAAACTCGTAGAAAATGGTTAGAGCTAGTACAAATTCATATGAATTGGTACGAACTAAGACGAACTCGTACAGAATGACGAACTAGTACGGAATGGTTCGAACTCATAGGAATTGGTATGAACTAGCATGAAAAGGTACAAACTGGTATAAAATGGTTACAGCTACTTCAAATTCATATGAATTGGTACGAACTAAGACGAACTCGTACAGAATGACGAACTAGGACGAACTTGTAAGAAATGGTTCGAACTAGTACGGAATGGTTCGAACTCGTAGAAAATGGTTAGAGCTAGTCCAAATTCATATGTATTGGTATGATCTAAGACGAACTCGTACAAAATGACGAACTAGGACGAACTATTACCAAATGGTACGAACTAGTACGGAATGGTTGAAACTTGTAGGAAATGGTATGAACTAGTATGAAATGGTTCAAACTCGTAGAAAATGGTTAGAGCTAGTCCAAATTCATAATAATTGGTACGAACTAAGACGAACTCATACAAAATGATGAACTAGGACGAACTTGTACCAAATGGTACGAACTAGTACGGAATGGTTCGAACTCATAGGAAATGGTATGAACTAGCATGAAAAGTACAAACTCGTAGAAAATGGTTAGAGCTAGTACAAATTCATATGAATTGGTACGAACTAAGACGAACTCGTACAGAATGACGAACTAGTACGGAATGGTTCGAACTCATAGGAAATTGTATGAACTAGCATAAAAAGTTACAACCTGGTAGAAAATGGTTAGAGCTACTTCAAATTCATATGAATTCGTACGAACTAAGACAAACTCGTACAAAATGACGAACTAGGACGAACTTGTAAGAAATGGTTCGAACTAGTACGGAATGGTTCGAACTCGTAGAAAATGGTTAGAGCTAGTCCAAATTCATATGTATTGGTATGATCTAAGACGAACTCGTACAAAATGACGAACTAGGACGAACTATTACCAAATGGTACGAACTAGTACGGAATGGTTGAAACTTGTAGGAAATGGTATGAACTAGTATGAAATGGTTCAAACTCGTAGAAAATGGTTAGAACTAGTCCAAATTCATAATAATTGGTACGAACTAAGACGAACTCATACAAAATGACGAACTAGTACGGAATGGTTCGAACTCATAGGAATTGGTATGAACTAGCATGAAAAGGTACAAACTGGTATAAAATGGTTACAGCTACTTCAAATTCATATGAATTGGTACGAATTAAGACGAACTCGTACAGAATGACGAACTAGGACGAACTTGTACCAAATGGTACGAACTAGTACGGAATGGTTCGAACTCGTAGAAAATGGTTAGAGCTAGTCCAAATTCATATGTATTGGTATGATCTAAGACGAACTCGTACAAAATGACGAACTAGGACGAACTATTACCAAATGGTACGAACTAGTACGGAATGGTTGAAACTTGTAGGAAATGGTATGAACTAGTATGAAATGGTTCAAACTCATAGAAAATGGTTAGAACTAGTCCAAATTCATAATAATTGGTACGAACTAAGACGAACTCATACAAAATGATGAACTAGGACGAACTTGTACCAAATGGTACGAACTAGTACGGAATGGTTCGAACTCATAGGAAATGGTATGAACTAGCATGAAAAGTACAAACTCGTAGAAAATGGTTAGAGCTAGTACAAATTCATATGAATTGGTACGAACTAAGACGAACTCGTACAGAATGACGAACTAGTACGGAATGGTTCGAACTCATAGGAAATTGTATGAACTAGCATAAAAAGTTACAAACTGGTAGAAAATGGTTAGAGCTACTTCAAATTCATATGAATTCGTACGAACTAAGACAAACTCGTACAAAATGACGAACTAGGACGAACTTGTAAGAAATGGTTCGAACTAGTACGGAATGGTTCGAACTCGTAGAAAATGGTTAGAGCTAGTCCAAATTCATATGTATTGGTATGATCTAAGACGAACTCGTACAAAATGACGAACTAGGACGAACTTGTACCAAATGGTACGAACTAGTACGGAATGGTTGAAACTTGTAGGAAATGGTATGAACTAGTATGAAATGGTTCAAACTCGTAGAAAATGGTTAGAGCTAGTCCAAATTCATAATAATTGGTACGAACTAAGACGAACTCGTACAAAATGACGAACTAGGACGTACTTGTACCAAATGGTACGAACTAGTACGGAATGGTTTGAACTCATAGGAAATGGTATGAACTAGTATGAAATGATTCAAACTGGTAGAAAATGGTTAGAGCTAGTCCAAATTCATAATAATTGGTACGAACTAAGACGAACTCATACAAAATGATGAACTAGGACGAACTTGTTCCAAATGGTACGAACTAGTACGGAATGGTTCGAACTCATAGGAAATGGTATGGACTAGCATGAAAGGTACAAACTCGTAGAAAATGGTTAGAGCTAGTACAAATTCATATGAATTGGTACGAACTAAGACGAACTCGTACAGAATGACGAACTAGTACGGAATGGTTCGAACTCATAGGAATTGGTATGAACTAGCATGAAAAGGTACAAACTGGTATAAAATGGTTACAGCTACTTCAAATTCATATGAATTGGTACGAACTAAGACGAACTCGTACAGAATGACGAACTAGGACGAACTTGTACCAAATGGTACGAACTAGTACGGAATGGTTCGAACTCGTAGAAAATGGTTAGAGCTAGTCCAAATTCATATGTATTGGTATGATCAAAGACGAACTCGTACAAAATGACGAACTAGGACGAACTATTACCAAATGGTACGAACTAGTACGGAATGGTTGAAACTTGTAGGAAATGGTATGAACTAGTATGAAATGGTTCAAACTCGTAGAAAATGGTTAGAACTAGTCCAAATTCATAATAATTGGTACGAACTAAGACGAACTCATTCAAAATGATGAACTAGGACGAACTTGTACCAAATGGTACGAACTAGTACGGAATGGTTCGAACTCATAGGAAATGGTATGAACTAGCATGAAAAGTACAAACTCGTAGAAAATGGTTAGAGCTAGTACAAATTCATATGAATTGGTACGAACTAAGACGAACTCGTACAGAATGACGAACTAGTACGGAATGGTTCGAACTCATAGGAAATTGTATGAACTAGCATAAAAAGTTACAAACTGGTAGAAAATGGTTAGAGCTACTTCAAATTCATATGAATTCGTACGAACTAAGACGAACTCGTACAAAATGACGAACTAGGACGAACTTGTAAGAAATGGTTCGAACTAGTACGGAATGGTTCGAACTCGTAGAAAATGGTTAGAGCTAGTCCAAATTCATATGTATTGGTATGATCTAAGACGAACTCGTACAAAATGATGAACTAGGACGAACTTGTACCAAATGGTACGAACTAGTACGGAATGGTTGAAACTTGTAGGAAATGGTATGAACTAGTATGAAATGGTTCAAACTCGTAGAAAATGGTTAGAGCTAGTCCAAATTCATAATAATTGGTACGAACTAAGACGAACTCATACAAAATGATGAACTAGGACGAACTTGTACCAAATGGTACGAACTAGTACGGAATGGTTCGAACTCATAGGAAATGGTATGAACTAGCATGAAAAGTACAAACTCGTAGAAAATGGTTAGAGCTAGTACAAATTCATATGAATTGGTACGAACTAAGACGAACTCGTACAGAATGACGAACTAGTACGGAATGGTTCGAACTCATAGGAAATGGTATGAACTAGCATAAAAAGTTACAAACTGGTAGAAAATGGTTAGAGCTACTTCAAATTCATATGAATTGGTACGAACTAAGACGAACTCGTACAAAATGACGAACTAGGACGAACTTGTATGAAATGGTACGAACTAGTACGGAATGGTTCGAAATCGTAGAAAATGGTTAGAGCTAGTCCATATTCATATGTATTGGTACGATCTAAGACGAACTCGTACAAAATGAGGAACTAGGACGAACTTGTACCAAATGGTACGATCTACTACGGAATGGTTGAAACTTGTAGGAAATGGTATGAACCAGTATGAAATGGTTCAAACTCGTAGAAAATGGTTAGAGCTAGTACAAATTCATAATAATTGGTACGAACTAAGACGAACTCGTACAAAATGACGAACTAGGACGAACTTGTACCAAATGGTACGAACTAGTACGGAATGGTTGAAACTTGTAGGAAATGGTATGAACTAGTATGAAATGGTTCAAACTCGTAGAAAATGGTTAGAGCTAGTCCAAGTTCATAATAATTGGTACGAACTAAGACGAACTCATACAAAATGATGAACTAGGACGAACTTGTACCAAATGGTACGAACTAGTACGGAATGGTTCGAACTCATAGGAAATGGTATGAACTAGCATGAAAAGTACAAACTCGTAGAAAATGGTTAGAGCTAGTACAAATTCATATGAATTGGTACGAACTAAGACGAACTCGTACAGAATGACGAACTAGTACGGAATGGTTCGAACTCATAGGAAATTGTATGAACTAGCATAAAAAGTTACAAACTGGTAGAAAATGGTTAGAGCTACTTCAAATTCATATGAATTCGTACGAACTAAGACGAACTCGTACAAAATGACGAACTAGGACGAACTTGTAAGAAATGGTTCGAACTAGTACGGAATGGTTCGAACTCGTAGAAAATGGTTAGAGCTAGTCCAAATTCATATGTATTGGTATGATCTAAGACGAACTCGTACAAAATGACGAACTAGGACGAACTTGTACCAAATGGTACGAACTAGTACGGAATGGTTGAAACTTGTAGGAAATGGTATGAACTAGTATGAAATGGTTCAAACTCGTAGAAAATGGTTAGAGCTAGTCGAAATTCATAATAATTGGTAGGAACTAAGACGAACTCATACAAAATGATGAACTAGGACGAACTTGTACCAAATGGTACGAACTAGTACGGAATGGTTCGAACTAATAGGAAATGGTATGAACTAGCATGAAAGGTACAAACTCGTAGAAAATGGTTAGAGCTAGTATAAATTCATATGAATTGGTACGAACTAAGACGAACTCGTACAGAATGACGAACTAGTACGGAATGGTTCGAACTTATAGGAAATTGTATGAACTAGCATAAAAAGTTACAAACTGGTAGAAAATGGTTAGAGCTACTTCAAATTCATATGAATTCGTACGAACTAAGACGAACTCGTACGAAATGAGGAACTAGGACGAACTTGTAAGAAATGGTTCGAACTAGTACGGAATGGTTCGAACTCGTAGAAAATGGTTAGAGCTAGTCCAAATTCATATGTATTGGTATGATCTAAGACGAACTCGTACAAAATGACGAACTAGGACGAACTTGTACCAAATGGTACGAACTAGTACGGAATGGTTGAAACTTGTAGGAAATGGTATGAACTAGTATGAAATGGTTCAAACTCGTAGAAAATGGTTAGAGCTAGTCCAAATTCATAATAATTGGTATGAACTAAGACGAACTCAGACAAAATGATGAACTAGGACGAACTTGTACCAAATGGTACGAACTAGTACGGAATGGTTCGAACTCATAGGAAATGGTATGAACTAGCATGAAAAGTACAAACTCGTAGAAAATGGTTAGAGCTAGTACAAATTCATATGAATTGGTACGAACTAAGACGAACTCGTACAGAATGACGAACTAGTACGGAATGGTTCGAACTCATAGGAAATTGTATGAACTAGCATAAAAAGTTACAAACTGGTAGAAAATGGTTAGAGCTACTTCAAATTCATATGAATTCGTACGAACTAAGACGAACTCGTACAAAATGACGAACTAGGACGAACTTGTAAGAAATGGTTCGAACTAGTACGGAATGGTTCGAACTCGTAGAAAATGGTTAGAGCTAGTCCAAATTCATATGTATTGGTATGATCTAAGACGAACTCGTACAAAATTACGAACTAGGACGAACTTGTACCAAATGGTACGAACTAGTACGGAATGGTTGAAACTTGTAGGAAATGGTATGAACTAGTATGAAATGGTTCAAACTCGTAGAAAATGGTTAGAGCTAGTCGAAATTCATAATAATTGGTATGAACTAAGACGAACTCATACAAAATGATGAACTAGGACGAACTTGTACCAAATGGTACGAACTAGTACGGAATGGTTCGAACTAATAGGAAATGGTATGAACTAGCATGAAAGGTACAAACTCGTAGAAAATGGTTAGAGCTAGTACAAATTCATATGAATTGGTACGAACTAAGACGAACTCGTACAGAATGACGAACTAGTACGGAATGGTTCGAACTTATAGGAAATTGTATGAACTAGCATAAAAAGTTACAAACTGGTAGAAAATGGTTAGAGCTACTTCAAATTCATATGAATTCGTACGAACTAAGACGAACTCGTACGAAATGACGAACTAGGACGAACTTGTAAGAAATGGTTCGAACTAGTACGGAATGGTTCGAACTCGTAGAAAATGGTTAGAGCTAGTCCAAATTCATATGTATTGGTATGATCTAAGACGAACTCGTACAAAATGACGAACTAGGACGAACTTGTACCAAATGGTACGAACTAGTACGGAATGGTTGAAACTTGTAGGAAATGGTATGAACTAGTATGAAATGGTTCAAACTCGTAGAAAATGGTTAGAGCTAGTCCAAATTCATAATAATTGGTATGAACTAAGACGAACTCAGACAAAATGATGAACTAGGACGAACTTGTACCAAATGGTACGAACTAGTACGGAATGGTTCGAACTCATAGGAAATGGTATGAACTAGCATGAAAAGTACAAACTCGTAGAAAATGGTTAGAGCTAGTACAAATTCATATGAATTGGTACGAACTAAGACGAACTCGTACAGAATGACGAACTAGTACGGAATGGTTCGAACTCATAGGAAATTGTATGAACTAGCATAAAAAGTTACAAACTGGTAGAAAATGGTTAGAGCTACTTCAAATTCATATGAATTCGTACGAACCAAGACGAACTCGTACAAAATGACGAACTAGGACGAACTTGTAAGAAATGGTTCGAACTAGTACGGAATGGTTCGAACTCGTAGAAAATGGTTAGAGCTAGTCCAAATTCATATGTATTGGTATGATCTAAGACGAACTCGTACAAAATGACGAACTAGGACGAACTTGTACCAAATGGTACGAACTAGTACGGAATGGTTGAAACTTGTAGGAAATGGTATGAACTAGTATGAAATGGTTCAAACTCGTAGAAAATGGTTAGAGCTAGTCGAAATTCATAATAATTGGTAGGAACTAAGACGAACTCATACAAAATGATGAACTAGGACGAACTTGTACCAAATGGTACGAACTAGTACGGAATGGTTCGAACTAATAGGAAATGGTATGAACTAGCATGAAAGGTACAAACTCGTAGAAAATGGTTAGAGCTAGTATAAATTCATATGAATTGGTACGAACTAAGACGAACTCGTACAGAATGACGAACTAGTACGGAATGGTTCGAACTTATAGGAAATTGTATGAACTAGCATAAAAAGTTACAAACTGGTAGAAAATGGTTAGAGCTACTTCAAATTCATATGAATTCGTACGAACTAAGACGAACTCGTACGAAATGAGGAACTAGGACGAACTTGTAAGAAATGGTTCGAACTAGTACGGAATGGTTCGAACTCGTAGAAAATGGTTAGAGCTAGTCCAAATTCATATGTATTGGTATGATCTAAGACGAACTCGTACAAAATGACGAACTAGGACGAACTTGTACCAAATGGTACGAACTAGTACGGAATGGTTGAAACTTGTAGGAAATGGTATGAACTAGTATGAAATGGTTCAAACTCGTAGAAAATGGTTAGAGCTAGTCCAAATTCATAATAATTGGTATGAACTAAGACGAACTCAGACAAAATGATGAACTAGGACGAACTTGTACCAAATGGTACGAACTAGTACGGAATGGTTCGAACTCATAGGAAATGGTATGAACTAGCATGAAAAGTACAAACTCGTAGAAAATGGTTAGAGCTAGTACAAATTCATATGAATTGGTACGAACTAAGACGAACTCGTACAGAATGACGAACTAGTACGGAATGGTTCGAACTCATAGGAAATTGTATGAACTAGCATAAAAAGTTACAAACTGGTAGAAAATGGTTAAAGCTACTTCAAATTCATATGAATTCGTACGAACTAAGACGAACTCGTACAAAATGACGAACTAGGACGAACTTGTAAGAAATGGTTCGAACTAGTACGGAATGGTTCGAACTCGTAGAAAATGGTTAGAGCTAGTCCAAATTCATATGTATTGGTATGATCTAAGACGAACTCGTACAAAATGACGAACTAGGACGAACTTGTACCAAATGGTACGAACTAGTACGGAATGGTTGAAACTTGTAGGAAATGGTATGAACTAGTATGAAATGGTTCAAACTCGTAGAAAATGGTTAGAGCTAGTCGAAATTCATAATAATTGGTATGAACTAAGACGAACTCATACAAAATGATGAACTAGGACGAACTTGTACCAAATGGTACGAACTAGTACGGAATGGTTCGAACTAATAGGAAATGGTATGAACTAGCATGAAAGGTACAAACTCGTAGAAAATGGTTAGAGCTAGTACAAATTCATATGAATTGGTACGAACTAAGACGAACTCGTACAGAATGACGAACTAGTACGGAATGGTTCGAACTTATAGGAAATTGTATGAACTAGCATAAAAAGTTACAAACTGGTAGAAAATGGTTAGAGCTACTTCAAATTCATATGAATTCGTACGAACTAAGACGAACTCGTACGAAATGACGAACTAGGACGAACTTGTAAGAAATGGTTCGAACTAGTACGGAATGGTTCGAACTCGTAGAAAATGGTTAGAGCTAGTCCAAATTCATATGTATTGGTATGATCTAAGACGAACTCGTACAAAATGACGAACTAGGACGAACTTGTACCAAATGGTACGAACTAGTACGGAATGGTTGAAACTTGTAGGAAATGGTATGAACTAGTATGAAATGGTTCAAACTCGTAGAAAATGGTTAGAGCTAGTCCAAATTCATAATAATTGGTATGAACTAAGACGAACTCAGACAAAATGATGAACTAGGACGAACTTGTACCAAATGGTACGAACTAGTACGGAATGGTTCGAACTCATAGGAAATGGTATGAACTAGCATGAAAAGTACAAACTCGTAGAAAATGGTTAGAGCTAGTACAAATTCATATGAATTGGTACGAACTAAGACGAACTCGTACAGAATGACGAACTAGTACGGAATGGTTCGAACTCATAGGAAATTGTATGAACTAGCATAAAAAGTTACAAACTGGTAGAAAATGGTTAGAGCTACTTCAAATTCATATGAATTCGTACGAACCAAGACGAACTCGTACAAAATGACGAACTAGGACGAACTTGTAAGAAATGGTTCGAACTAGTACGGAATGGTTCGAACTCGTAGAAAATGGTTAGAGCTAGTCCAAATTCATATGTATTGGTATGATCTAAGACGAACTCGTACAAAATGACGAACTAGGACGAACTTGTACCAAATGGTACGAACTAGTACGGAATGGTTGAAACTTGTAGGAAATGGTATGAACTAGTATGAAATGGTTCAAACTCGTAGAAAATGGTTAGAGCTAGTCGAAATTCATAATAATTGGTAGGAACTAAGACGAACTCATACAAAATGATGAACTAGGACGAACTTGTACCAAATGGTACGAACTAGTACGGAATGGTTCGAACTAATAGGAAATGGTATGAACTAGCATGAAAGGTACAAACTCGTAGAAAATGGTTAGAGCTAGTATAAATTCATATGAATTGGTACGAACTAAGACGAACTCGTACAGAATGACGAACTAGTACGGAATGGTTCGAACTTATAGGAAATTGTATGAACTAGCATAAAAAGTTACAAACTGGTAGAAAATGGTTAGAGCTACTTCAAATTCATATGAATTCGTACGAACTAAGACGAACTCGTACGAAATGAGGAACTAGGACGAACTTGTAAGAAATGGTTCGAACTAGTACGGAATGGTTCGAACTCGTAGAAAATGGTTAGAGCTAGTCCAAATTCATATGTATTGGTATGATCTAAGACGAACTCGTACAAAATGACGAACTAGGACGAACTTGTACCAAATGGTACGAACTAGTACGGAATGGTTGAAACTTGTAGGAAATGGTATGAACTAGTATGAAATGGTTCAAACTCGTAGAAAATGGTTAGAGCTAGTCGAAATTCATAATAATTGGTAGGAACTAAGACGAACTCAGACAAAATGATGAACTAGGACGAACTTGTACCAAATGGTACGAACTAGTACGGAATGGTTCGAACTCATAGGAAATGGTATGAACTAGCATGAAAAGTACAAACTCGTAGAAAATGGTTAGAGCTAGTACAAATTCATATGAATTGGTACGAACTAAGACGAACTCGTACAGAATGACGAACTAGTACGGAATGGTTCGAACTCATAGGAAATTGTATGAACTAGCATAAAAAGTTACAAACTGGTAGAAAATGGTTAGAGCTACTTCAAATTCATATGAATTCGTACGAACTAAGACGAACTCGTACAAAATGACGAACTAGGACGAACTTGTAAGAAATGGTTCGAACTAGTACGGAATGGTTCGAACTCGTAGAAAATGGTTAGAGCTAGTCCAAATTCATATGTATTGGTATGATCTAAGACGAACTCGTACAAAATTACGAACTAGGACGAACTTGTACCAAATGGTACGAACTAGTACGGAATGGTTGAAACTTGTAGGAAATGGTATGAACTAGTATGAAATGGTTCAAACTCGTAGAAAATGGTTAGAGCTAGTCGAAATTCATAATAATTGGTATGAACTAAGACGAACTCATACAAAATGATGAACTAGGACGAACTTGTACCAAATGGTACGAACTAGTACGGAATGGTTCGAACTAATAGGAAATGGTATGAACTAGCATGAAAGGTACAAACTCGTAGAAAATGGTTAGAGCTAGTACAAATTCATATGAATTGGTACGAACTAAGACGAACTCGTACAGAATGACGAACTAGTACGGAATGGTTCGAACTTATAGGAAATTGTATGAACTAGCATAAAAAGTTACAAACTGGTAGAAAATGGTTAGAGCTACTTCAAATTCATATGAATTCGTACGAACTAAGACGAACTCGTACGAAATGACGAACTAGGACGAACTTGTAAGAAATGGTTCGAACTAGTACGGAATGGTTCGAACTCGTAGAAAATGGTTAGAGCTAGTCCAAATTCATATGTATTGGTATGATCTAAGACGAACTCGTACAAAATGACGAACTAGGACGAACTTGTACCAAATGGTACGAACTAGTACGGAATGGTTGAAACTTGTAGGAAATGGTATGAACTAGTATGAAATGGTTCAAACTCGTAGAAAATGGTTAGAGCTAGTCCAAATTCATAATAATTGGTATGAACTAAGACGAACTCAGACAAAATGATGAACTAGGACGAACTTGTACCAAATGGTACGAACTAGTACGGAATGGTTCGAACTCATAGGAAATGGTATGAACTAGCATGAAAAGTACAAACTCGTAGAAAATGGTTAGAGCTAGTACAAATTCATATGAATTGGTACGAACTAAGACGAACTCGTACAGAATGACGAACTAGTACGGAATGGTTCGAACTTATAGGAAATTGTATGAACTAGCATAAAAAGTTACAAACTGGTAGAAAATGGTTAGAGCTACTTCAAATTCATATGAATTCGTACGAACTAAGACGAACTCGTACGAAATGAGGAACTAGGACGAACTTGTAAGAAATGGTTCGAACTAGTACGGAATGGTTCGAACTCGTAGAAAATGGTTAGAGCTAGTCCAAATTCATATGTATTGGTATGATCTAAGACGAACTCGTACAAAATGACGAACTAGGACGAACTTGTACCAAATGGTACGAACTAGTACGGAATGGTTGAAACTTGTAGGAAATGGTATGAACTAGTATGAAATGGTTCAAACTCGTAGAAAATGGTTAGAGCTAGTCCAAATTCATAATAATTGGTATGAACTAAGACGAACTCAGACAAAATGATGAACTAGGACGAACTTGTACCAAATGGTACGAACTAGTACGGAATGGTTCGAACTCATAGGAAATGGTATGAACTAGCATGAAAAGTACAAACTCGTAGAAAATGGTTAGAGCTAGTACAAATTCATATGAATTGGTACGAACTAAGACGAACTCGTACAGAATGACGAACTAGTACGGAATGGTTCGAACTCATAGGAAATTGTATGAACTAGCATAAAAAGTTACAAACTGGTAGAAAATGGTTAGAGCTACTTCAAATTCATATGAATTCGTACGAACTAAGACGAACTCGTACAAAATGACGAACTAGGACGAACTTGTAAGAAATGGTTCGAACTAGTACGGAATGGTTCGAACTCGTAGAAAATGGTTAGAGCTAGTCCAAATTCATATGTATTGGTATGATCTAAGACGAACTCGTACAAAATTACGAACTAGGACGAACTTGTACCAAATGGTACGAACTAGTACGGAATGGTTGAAACTTGTAGGAAATGGTATGAACTAGTATGAAATGGTTCAAACTCGTAGAAAATGGTTAGAGCTAGTCGAAATTCATAATAATTGGTATGAACTAAGACGAACTCATACAAAATGATGAACTAGGACGAACTTGTACCAAATGGTACGAACTAGTACGGAATGGTTCGAACTAATAGGAAATGGTATGAACTAGCATGAAAGGTACAAACTCGTAGAAAATGGTTAGAGCTAGTACAAATTCATATGAATTGGTACGAACTAAGACGAACTCGTACAGAATGACGAACTAGTACGGAATGGTTCGAACTTATAGGAAATTGTATGAACTAGCATAAAAAGTTACAAACTGGTAGAAAATGGTTAGAGCTACTTCAAATTCATATGAATTCGTACGAACTAAGACGAACTCGTACGAAATGACGAACTAGGACGAACTTGTAAGAAATGGTTCGAACTAGTACGGAATGGTTCGAACTCGTAGAAAATGGTTAGAGCTAGTCCAAATTCATATGTATTGGTATGATCTAAGACGAACTCGTACAAAATGACGAACTAGGACGAACTTGTACCAAATGGTACGAACTAGTACGGAATGGTTGAAACTTGTAGGAAATGGTATGAACTAGTATGAAATGGTTCAAACTCGTAGAAAATGGTTAGAGCTAGTCCAAATTCATAATAATTGGTATGAACTAAGACGAACTCAGACAAAATGATGAACTAGGACGAACTTGTACCAAATGGTACGAACTAGTACGGAATGGTTCGAACTCATAGGAAATGGTATGAACTAGCATGAAAAGTACAAACTCGTAGAAAATGGTTAGAGCTAGTACAAATTCATATGAATTGGTACGAACTAAGACGAACTCGTACAGAATGACGAACTAGTACGGAATGGTTCGAACTCATAGGAAATTGTATGAACTAGCATAAAAAGTTACAAACTGGTAGAAAATGGTTAGAGCTACTTCAAATTCATATGAATTCGTACGAACCAAGACGAACTCGTACAAAATGACGAACTAGGACGAACTTGTAAGAAATGGTTCGAACTAGTACGGAATGGTTCGAACTCGTAGAAAATGGTTAGAGCTAGTCCAAATTCATATGTATTGGTATGATCTAAGACGAACTCGTACAAAATGACGAACTAGGACGAACTTGTACCAAATGGTACGAACTAGTACGGAATGGTTGAAACTTGTAGGAAATGGTATGAACTAGTATGAAATGGTTCAAACTCGTAGAAAATGGTTAGAGCTAGTCGAAATTCATAATAATTGGTAGGAACTAAGACGAACTCATACAAAATGATGAACTAGGACGAACTTGTACCAAATGGTACGAACTAGTACGGAATGGTTCGAACTAATAGGAAATGGTATGAACTAGCATGAAAGGTACAAACTCGTAGAAAATGGTTAGAGCTAGTATAAATTCTTATGAATTGGTACGAACTAAGACGAACTCGTACAGAATGACGAACTAGTACGGAATGGTTCGAACTTATAGGAAATTGTATGAACTAGCATAAAAAGTTACAAACTGGTAGAAAATGGTTAGAGCTACTTCAAATTCATATGAATTCGTACGAACTAAGACGAACTCGTACGAAATGACGAACTAGGACGAACTTGTAAGAAATGGTTCGAACTAGTACGGAATGGTTCGAACTCGTAGAAAATGGTTAGAGCTAGTCCAAATTCATATGTATTGGTATGATCTAAGACGAACTCGTACAAAATGACGAACTAGGACGAACTTGTACCAAATGGTACGAACTAGTACGGAATGGTTGAAACTTGTAGGAAATGGTATGAACTAGTATGAAATGGTTCAAACTCGTAGAAAATGGTTAGAGCTAGTCCAAATTCATAATAATTGGTATGAACTAAGACGAACTCAGACAAAATGATGAACTAGGACGAACTTGTACCAAATGGTACGAACTAGTACGGAATGGTTCGAACTCATAGGAAATGGTATGAACTAGCATGAAAAGTACAAACTCGTAGAAAATGGTTAGAGCTAGTACAAATTCATATGAATTGGTACGAACTAAGACGAACTCGTACAGAATGACGAACTAGTACGGAATGGTTCGAACTCATAGGAAATTGTATGAACTAGCATAAAAAGTTACAAACTGGTAGAAAATGGTTAGAGCTACTTCAAATTCATATGAATTCGTACGAACCAAGACGAACTCGTACAAAATGACGAACTAGGACGAACTTGTAAGAAATGGTTCGAACTAGTACGGAATGGTTCGAACTCGTAGAAAATGGTTAGAGCTAGTCCAAATTCATATGTATTGGTATGATCTAAGACGAACTCGTACAAAATGACGAACTAGGACGAACTTGTACCAAATGGTACGAACTAGTACGGAATGGTTGAAACTTGTAGGAAATGGTATGAACTAGTATGAAATGGTTCAAACTCGTAGAAAATGGTTAGAGCTAGTCGAAATTCATAATAATTGGTAGGAACTAAGACGAACTCATACAAAATGATGAACTAGGACGAACTTGTACCAAATGGTACGAACTAGTACGGAATGGTTCGAACTAATAGGAAATGGTATGAACTAGCATGAAAGGTACAAACTCGTAGAAAATGGTTAGAGCTAGTATAAATTCATATGAATTGGTACGAACTAAGACGAACTCGTACAGAATGACGAACTAGTACGGAATGGTTCGAACTTATAGGAAATTGTATGAACTAGCATAAAAAGTTACAAACTGGTAGAAAATGGTTAGAGCTACTTCAAATTCATATGAATTCGTACGAACTAAGACGAACTCGTACGAAATGAGGAACTAGGACGAACTTGTAAGAAATGGTTCGAACTAGTACGGAATGGTTCGAACTCGTAGAAAATGGTTAGAGCTAGTCCAAATTCATATGTATTGGTATGATCTAAGACGAACTCGTACAAAATGACGAACTAGGACGAACTTGTACCAAATGGTACGAACTAGTACGGAATGGTTGAAACTTGTAGGAAATGGTATGAACTAGTATGAAATGGTTCAAACTCGTAGAAAATGGTTAGAGCTAGTCGAAATTCATAATAATTGGTAGGAACTAAGACGAACTCAGACAAAATGATGAACTAGGACGAACTTGTACCAAATGGTACGAACTAGTACGGAATGGTTCGAACTCATAGGAAATGGTATGAACTAGCATGAAAAGTACAAACTCGTAGAAAATGGTTAGAGCTAGTACAAATTCATATGAATTGGTACGAACTAAGACGAACTCGTACAGAATGACGAACTAGTACGGAATGGTTCGAACTCATAGGAAATTGTATGAACTAGCATAAAAAGTTACAAACTGGTAGAAAATGGTTAGAGCTACTTCAAATTCATATGAATTCGTACGAACTAAGACGAACTCGTACAAAATGACGAACTAGGACGAACTTGTAAGAAATGGTTCGAACTAGTACGGAATGGTTCGAACTCGTAGAAAATGGTTAGAGCTAGTCCAAATTCATATGTATTGGTATGATCTAAGACGAACTCGTACAAAATTACGAACTAGGACGAACTTGTACCAAATGGTACGAACTAGTACGGAATGGTTGAAACTTGTAGGAAATGGTATGAACTAGTATGAAATGGTTCAAACTCGTAGAAAATGGTTAGAGCTAGTCGAAATTCATAATAATTGGTATGAACTAAGACGAACTCATACAAAATGATGAACTAGGACGAACTTGTACCAAATGGTACGAACTAGTACGGAATGGTTCGAACTAATAGGAAATGGTATGAACTAGCATGAAAGGTACAAACTCGTAGAAAATGGTTAGAGCTAGTACAAATTCATATGAATTGGTACGAACTAAGACGAACTCGTACAGAATGACGAACTAGTACGGAATGGTTCGAACTTATAGGAAATTGTATGAACTAGCATAAAAAGTTACAAACTGGTAGAAAATGGTTAGAGCTACTTCAAATTCATATGAATTCGTACGAACTAAGACGAACTCGTACGAAATGACGAACTAGGACGAACTTGTAAGAAATGGTTCGAACTAGTACGGAATGGTTCGAACTCGTAGAAAATGGTTAGAGCTAGTCCAAATTCATATGTATTGGTATGATCTAAGACGAACTCGTACAAAATGACGAACTAGGACGAACTTGTACCAAATGGTACGAACTAGTACGGAATGGTTGAAACTTGTAGGAAATGGTATGAACTAGTATGAAATGGTTCAAACTCGTAGAAAATGGTTAGAGCTAGTCCAAATTCATAATAATTGGTATGAACTAAGACGAACTCAGACAAAATGATGAACTAGGACGAACTTGTACCAAATGGTACGAACTAGTACGGAATGGTTCGAACTCATAGGAAATGGTATGAACTAGCATGAAAAGTACAAACTCGTAGAAAATGGTTAGAGCTAGTACAAATTCATATGAATTGGTACGAACTAAGACGAACTCGTACAGAATGACGAACTAGTACGGAATGGTTCGAACTTATAGGAAATTGTATGAACTAGCATAAAAAGTTACAAACTGGTAGAAAATGGTTAGAGCTACTTCAAATTCATATGAATTCGTACGAACTAAGACGAACTCGTACGAAATGAGGAACTAGGACGAACTTGTAAGAAATGGTTCGAACTAGTACGGAATGGTTCGAACTCGTAGAAAATGGTTAGAGCTAGTCCAAATTCATATGTATTGGTATGATCTAAGACGAACTCGTACAAAATGACGAACTAGGACGAACTTGTACCAAATGGTATGAACTAGTACGGAATGGTTGAAACTTGTAGGAAATGGTATGAACTAGTATGAAATGGTTCAAACTCGTAGAAAATGGTTAGAGCTAGTCCAAATTCATAATAATTGGTATGAACTAAGACGAACTCAGACAAAATGATGAACTAGGACGAACTTGTACCAAATGGTACGAACTAGTACGGAATGGTTCGAACTCATAGGAAATGGTATGAACTAGCATGAAAAGTACAAACTCGTAGAAAATGGTTAGAGCTAGTACAAATTCATATGAATTGGTACGAACTAAGACGAACTCGTACAGAATGACGAACTAGTACGGAATGGTTCGAACTCATAGGAAATTGTATGAACTAGCATAAAAAGTTACAAACTGGTAGAAAATGGTTAAAGCTACTTCAAATTCATATGAATTCGTACGAACTAAGACGAACTCGTACAAAATGACGAACTAGGACGAACTTGTAAGAAATGGTTCGAACTAGTACGGAATGGTTCGAACTCGTAGAAAATGGTTAGAGCTAGTCCAAATTCATATGTATTGGTATGATCTAAGACGAACTCGTACAAAATGACGAACTAGGACGAACTTGTACCAAATGGTACGAACTAGTACGGAATGGTTGAAACTTGTAGGAAATGGTATGAACTAGTATGAAATGGTTCAAACTCGTAGAAAATGGTTAGAGCTAGTCCAAATTCATAATAATTGGTATGAACTAAGACGAACTCAGACAAAATGATGAACTAGGACGAACTTGTACCAAATGGTACGAACTAGTACGGAATGGTTCGAACTCATAGGAAATGGTATGAACTAGCATGAAAAGTACAAACTCGTAGAAAATGGTTAGAGCTAGTACAAATTCATATGAATTGGTACGAACTAAGACGAACTCGTACAGAATGACGAACTAGTACGGAATGGTTCGAACTCATAGGAAATTGTATGAACTAGCATAAAAAGTTACAAACTGGTAGAAAATGGTTAAAGCTACTTCAAATTCATATGAATTCGTACGAACTAAGACGAACTCGTACGAAATGACGAACTAGGACGAACTTGTAAGAAATGGTTCGAACTAGTACGGAATGGTTCGAACTCGTAGAAAATGGTTAGAGCTAGTCCAAATTCATATGTATTGGTATGATCTAAGACGAACTCGTACAAAATGACGAACTAGGACGAACTTGTACCAAATGGTACGAACTAGTACGGAATGGTTGAAACTTGTAGGAAATGGTATGAACTAGTATGAAATGGTTCAAACTCGTAGAAAATGGTTAGAGCTAGTCCAAATTCATAATAATTGGTATGAACTAAGACGAACTCAGACAAAATGATGAACTAGGACGAACTTGTACCAAATGGTACGAACTAGTACGGAATGGTTCGAACTCATAGGAAATGGTATGAACTAGCATGAAAAGTACAAACTCGTAGAAAATGGTTAGAGCTAGTACAAATTCATATGAATTGGTACGAACTAAGACGAACTCGTACAGAATGACGAACTAGTACGGAATGGTTCGAACTCATAGGAAATTGTATGAACTAGCATAAAAAGTTACAAACTGGTAGAAAATGGTTAGAGCTACTTCAAATTCATATGAATTCGTACGAACCAAGACGAACTCGTACAAAATGACGAACTAGGACGAACTTGTAAGAAATGGTTCGAACTAGTACGGAATGGTTCGAACTCGTAGAAAATGGTTAGAGCTAGTCCAAATTCATATGTATTGGTATGATCTAAGACGAACTCGTACAAAATGACGAACTAGGACGAACTTGTACCAAATGGTACGAACTAGTACGGAATGGTTGAAACTTGTAGGAAATGGTATGAACTAGTATGAAATGGTTCAAACTCGTAGAAAATGGTTAGAGCTAGTCGAAATTCATAATAATTGGTATGAACTAAGACGAACTCATACAAAATGATGAACTAGGACGAACTTGTACCAAATGGTACGAACTAGTACGGAATGGTTCGAACTAATAGGAAATGGTATGAACTAGCATGAAAGGTACAAACTCGTAGAAAATGGTTAGAGCTAGTACAAATTCATATGAATTGGTACGAACTAAGACGAACTCGTACAGAATGACGAACTAGTACGGAATGGTTCGAACTTATAGGAAATTGTATGAACTAGCATAAAAAGTTACAAACTGGTAGAAAATGGTTAGAGCTACTTCAAATTCATATGAATTCGTACGAACTAAGACGAACTCGTACGAAATGACGAACTAGGACGAACTTGTAAGAAATGGTTCGAACTAGTACGGAATGGTTCGAACTCGTAGAAAATGGTTTGAGCTAGTCCAAATTCATATGTATTGGTATGATCTAAGACGAACTCGTACAAAATGACGAACTAGGACGAACTTGTACCAAATGGTACGAACTAGTACGGAATGGTTGAAACTTGTAGGAAATGGTATGAACTAGTATGAAATGGTTCAAACTCGTAGAAAATGGTTAGAGCTAGTCGAAATTCATAATAATTGGTATGAACTAAGACGAACTCATACAAAATGATGAACTAGGACGAACTTGTACCAAATGGTACGAACTAGTACGGAATGGTTCGAACTAATAGGAAATGGTATGAACTAGCATGAAAGGTACAAACTCGTAGAAAATGGTTAGAGCTAGTACAAATTCATATGAATTGGTACGAACTAAGACGAACTCGTACAGAATGACGAACTAGTACGGAATGGTTCGAACTCATAGGAAATTGTATGAACTAGCATAAAAAGTTACAAACTGGTAGAAAATGGTTAGAGCTACTTCAAATTCATATGAATTGGTACGAACTAAGACGAACTCGTACAAAATGACGAACTAGGACGAACTTGTATGAAATGGTACGAACTAGTACGGAATGGTTCGAAATCGTAGAAAATGGTTAGAGCTAGTCCATATTCATATGTATTGGTACGATCTAAGACGAACTCGTACAAAATGAGGAACTAGGACGAACTTGTACCAAATGGTACGATCTACTACGGAATGGTTGAAACTTGTAGGAAATGGTATGAACCAGTATGAAATGGTTCAAACTCGTAGAAAATGGTTAGAGCTAGTCCAAATTCATAATAATTGGTACGAACTAAGACGAACTCGTACAAAATGACGAACTAGGACGAACTTGTACCAAATGGTACGAAC
The DNA here is from genome assembly GCA_963573325.1 of Astragalus glycyphyllos. Taxonomy (NCBI): domain Eukaryota; kingdom Viridiplantae; phylum Streptophyta; class Magnoliopsida; order Fabales; family Fabaceae; genus Astragalus; species Astragalus glycyphyllos. The sequence goes on along the minus strand of OY754314.1, from coordinate 26,534,428 downwards.
TAGTACGGAATGGTTGAAACTTGTAGGAAATGGTATGAACTAGTATGAAATGGTTCAAACTCGTAGAAAATGGTTAGAGCTAGTCCAAGTTCATAATAATTGGTACGAACTAAGACGAACTCATACAAAATGATGAACTAGGACGAACTTGTACCAAATGGTACGAACTAGTACGGAATGGTTCGAACTCATAGGAAATGGTATGAACTAGCATGAAAAGTACAAACTCGTAGAAAATGGTTAGAGCTAGTACAAATTCATATGAATTGGTACGAACTAAGACGAACTCGTACAGAATGACGAACTAGTACGGAATGGTTCGAACTCATAGGAAGTTGTATGAACTAGCATAAAAAGTTACAAACTGGTAGAAAATGGTTAGAGCTACTTCAAATTCATATGAATTCGTACGAACTAAGACGAACTCGTACAAAATGACGAACTAGGACGAACTTGTAAGAAATGGTTCGAACTAGTACGGAATGGTTCGAACTCGTAGAAAATGGTTAGAGCTAGTCCAAATTCATATGTATTGGTATGATCTGAGACGAACTCGTACAAAATGACGAACTAGGACGAACTTGTACCAAATGGTACGAACTAGTACGGAATGGTTGAAACTTGTAGGAAATGGTATGAACTAGTATGAAATGGTTCAAACTCGTAGAAAATGGTTAGAGCTAGTCCAAATTCATAATAATTGGTACGAACTAAGACGAACTCATACAAAATGATGAACTAGGACGAACTTGTACCAAATGGTACGAATTAGTACGGAATGGTTCGAACTCATAGGAAATGGTATGAACTAGCATGAAAAGTACAAACTCGTAGAAAATGGTTAGAGCTAGTACAAATTCATATGAATTGGTACGAACTAAGACGAACTCGTACAGAATGACGAACTAGTACGGAATGGTTCGAACTCATAGGAAATTGTATGAACTAGCATAAAAAGTTACAAACTGGTAGAAAATGGTTAGAGCTACTTCAAATTCATATGAATTCGTACGAACTAAGACGAACTCGTACGAAATGACGAACTAGGACGAACTTGTAAGAAATGGTTCGAACTAGTACGGAATGGTTCGAACTCGTAGAAAATGGTTAGAGCTAGTCCAAATTCATATGTATTGGTATGATCTAAGACGAACTCGTACAAAATGACGAACTAGGACGAACTTGTACCAAATGGTACGAACTAGTACGGAATGGTTGAAACTTGTAGGAAATGGTATGAACTAGTATGAAATGGTTCAAACTCGTAGAAAATGGTTAGAGCTAGTCCAAATTCATAATAATTGGTACGAACTAAGACGAACTCGTACAAAATGACGAACTAGGACGAACTTGTACCAAATGGTACGAACTAGTACGGAATGGTTGAAACTTGTAGGAAATGGTATGAACTAGTATGAAATGGTTCAAACTCGTAGAAAATGGTTAGAGCTAGTCCAAGTTCATAATAATTGGTACGAACTAAGACGAACTCATACAAAATGATGAACTAGGACGAACTTGTACCAAATGGTACGAACTAGTACGGAATGGTTCGAACTCATAGGAAATGGTATGAACTAGCATGAAAAGTACAAACTCGTAGAAAATGGTTAGAGCTAGTACAAATTCATATGAATTGGTACGAACTAAGACGAACTCGTACAGAATGACGAACTAGTACGGAATGGTTCGAACTCATAGGAAGTTGTATGAACTAGCATAAAAAGTTACAAACTGGTAGAAAATGGTTAGAGCTACTTCAAATTCATATGAATTCGTACGAACTAAGACGAACTCGTACAAAATGACGAACTAGGACGAACTTGTAAGAAATGGTTCGAACTAGTACGGAATGGTTCGAACTCGTAGAAAATGGTTAGAGCTAGTCCAAATTCATATGTATTGGTATGATCTGAGACGAACTCGTACAAAATGACGAACTAGGACGAACTTGTACCAAATGGTACGAACTAGTACAGAATGGTTGAAACTTGTAGGAAATGGTATGAACTAGTATGAAATGGTTCAAACTCGTAGAAAATGGTTAGAGCTAGTCCAAATTCATAATAATTGGTACGAACTAAGACGAACTCATACAAAATGATGAACTAGGACGAACTTGTACCAAATGGTACTAATTAGTACGGAATGGTTCGAACTCATAGGAAATGGTATGAACTAGCATGAAAAGTACAAACTCGTAGAAAATGGTTAGAGCTAGTACAAATTCATATGAATTGGTACGAACTAAGACGAACTCGTACAGAATGACGAACTAGTACGGAATGGTTCGAACTCCTAGGAAATGGTATGAACTAGCATAAAAAGTTACAAACTGGTAGAAAATGGTTAGAGCTACTTCAAATTCATATGAATTGGTACGAACTAAGACGAACTCGTACAAAATGACGAACTAGGACGAACTTGTATGAAATGGTACGAACTAGTACGGAATGGTTCGAAATCGTAGAAAATGGTTAGAGCTAGTCCATATTCATATGTATTGGTACGATCTAAGACGAACTCGTACAAAATGAGGAACTAGGACGAACTTGTACCAAATGGTACGATCTACTACGGAATGGTTGAAACTTGTAGGAAATGGTATGAACCAGTATGAAATGGTTCAAACTCGTAGAAAATGGTTAGAGCTAGTCCAAATTCATAATAATTGGTACGAACTAAGACGAACTCGTACAAAATGACGAACTAGGACGAACTTGTACCAAATGGTACGAACTAGTACGGAATGGTTGAAACTTGTAGGAAATGGTATGAACTAGTATGAAATGGTTCAAACTCGTAGAAAATGGTTAGAGCTAGTCCAAATTCATAATAATTGGTATGTACTAAGACGAACTCATACAAAATGATGAACTAGGACGAACTTGTACCAAATGGTACGAACTAGTACGGAATGGTTCGAACTAATAGGAAATGGTATGAACTAGCATGAAAGGTACAAACTCGTAGAAAATGGTTAGAGCTAGTACAAATTCATATGAATTGGTACGAACTAAGACGAACTCGTACAGAATGACGAACTAGTACGGAATGGTTCGAACTCATAGGAAATTGTATGAACTAGCATAAAAAGTTACAAACTGGTAGAAAATGGTTAGAGCTACTTCAAATTCATATGAATTCGTACGAACTAAGACGAACTCGTACAAAATGACGAACTAGGACGAACTTGTAAGAAATGGTTCGAACTAGTACGGAATGGTTCGAACTCGTAGAAAATGGTTAGAGCTAGTCCAAATTCATATGTATTGGTATGATCTAAGACGAACTCGTACAAAATGACGAACTAGGACGAACTTGTACCAAATGGTACGAACTAGTACGGAATGGTTGAAACTTGTAGGAAATGGTATGAACTAGTATGAAATGGTTCAAACTCGTAGAAAATGGTTAGAGCTAGTCCAAATTCATAATAATTGGTACTAACTAAGACGAACTCGTACAAAATGACGAACTAGGACGAATTTGTAAGAAATGGTTCGAACTAGTACGGAATGGTTCGAACTCGTAGAAAATGGTTAGAGCTAGTCCAAATTCATATGTATTGGTATGATCTAAGACGAACTCGTACAAAATGACGAACTAGGACGAACTTGTACCAAATGGTACGAACTAGTACGGAATGGTTGAAACTTGTAGGAAATGGTATGAACTAGTATGAAATGGTTCAAACTCGTAGAAAATGGTTAGAACTAGTCCAAATTCATAATAATTGGTACGAACTAAGACGAACTCATACAAAATGATGAACTAGGACGAACTTGTACCAAATGGTACGAACTAGTACGGAATGGTTCGAACACATAGGAAATGGTATGAACTAGCATGAAAAGTACAAACTCGTAGAAAATGGTTAGAGCTAGTACAAATTCATATGAATTGGTACGAACTAAGACGAACTCGTACAGAATGACGAACTAGTACGGAATGGTTCGAACTCATAGGAAATTGTATGAACTAGCATAAAAAGTTACAAACTGGTAGAAAATGGTTAGAGCTACTTCAAATTCATATGAATTCGTACGAACTAAGACGAACTCGTACGAAATGACGAACTAGGACGAACTTGTAAGAAATGGTTCGAACTAGTACGGAATGGTTCGAACTCGTAGAAAATGGTTAGAGCTAGTCCAAATTCATATGTATTGGTATGATCTAAGATGAACTCGTACAAAATGACGAACTAGGACGAACTTGTACCAAATGGTACGAACTAGTACGGAATGGTTGAAACTTGTAGGAAATGGTATGAACTAGTATGAAATGGTTCAAACTCGTAGAAAATGGTTAGAGCTAGTCCAAATTCATAATAATTGGTATGAACTAAGACGAACTCATACAAAATGATGAACTAGGACGAACTTGTACCAAATGGTACGAACTAGTACGGAATGGTTCGAACTAATAGGAAATGGTATGAACTAGCATGAAAGGTACAAACTCGTAGAAAATGGTTAGAGCTAGTACAAATTCATATGAATTGGTACGAACTAAGACGAACTCGTACAGAATGACGAACTAGTACGGAATGGTTCGAACTCATAGGAAATGGTATGAACTAGCATGAAAAGTACAAACTCGTAGAAAATGGTTAGAGCTAGTACAAATTCATATGAATTGGTACGAACTAAGACGAACTCGTACAGAATGACGAACTAGTACGGAATGGTTCGAACTCATAGGAAATTGTATGAACTAGCATAAAAAGTTACAAACTGGTAGAAAATGGTTAGAGCTAGTACAAATTCATATGAATTGGTACGAACTAAGACGAACTCGTACAGAATGACGAACTAGTACGGAATGGTTCGAACTCATAGGAAATGGTTAGAGCTAGTCCAAATTCATATGTATTGGTATGATCTAAGACGAACTCGTACAAAATGACGAACTAGGACGAACTTGTACCAAATGGTACGAACTAGTACGGAATGGTTGAAACTTGTAGGAAATGGTATGAACTAGTATGAAATGGTTCAAACTCGTAGAAAATGGTTAGAGCTAGTCCAAATTCATAATAATTGGTACGAACTAAGACGAAGTCGTACAAAATGACGAACTAGGACGAACTTGTAAGAAATGGTTCGAACTAGTACGGAATGGTTCGAAATCGTAGAAAATGGTTAGAGCTAGTCCAAATTCATATGTATTGGTATGATCTAAGACGAACTCGTACAAAATGACGAACTAGGACGAACTTGTACCAAATGGTACGAACTAGTACGGAATGGTTGAAACTTGTAGGAAATGGTATGAACTAGTATGAAATGGTTCAAACTCGTAGAAAATGGTTAGAGCTAGTCCAAATTCATAATAATTGGTATGAACTAAGACGAACTCATACAAAATGATGAACTAGGACGAACTTGTACCAAATGGTACGAACTAGTACGGAATGGTTCGAACTAATAGGAAATGGTATGAACTAGCATGAAAGGTACAAACTCGTAGAAAATGGTTAGAGCTAGTACAAATTCATATGAATTGGTACGAACTAAGACGAACTCGTACAGAATGACGAACTAGTACGGAATGGTTCGAACTCATAGGAAATGGTATGAACTAGCATGAAAAGTACAAACTCGTAGAAAATGGTTAGAGCTAGTACAAATTCATATGAATTGGTACGAACTAAGACGAACTCGTACAGAATGACGAACTAGTACGGAATGGTTCGAACTCATAGGAAATTGTATGAACTAGCATAAAAAGTTACAAACTGGTAGAAAATGGTTAGAGCTACTTCAAATTCATATGAATTCGTACGAACTAAGACGAACTCGTACAAAATGACGAACTAGGACGAACTTGTAAGAAATGGTTCGAACTAGTACGGAATGGTTCGAACTCGTAGAAAATGGTTAGAGCTAGTCCAAATTCATATGTATTGGTATGATCTAAGACGAACTCGTACAAAATGACGAACTAGGACGAACTTGTACCAAATGGTACGAACTAGTACGGAATGGTTGAAACTTGTAGGAAATGGTATGAACTAGTATGAAATGGTTCAAACTCGTAGAAAATGGTTAGAGCTAGTCCAAATTCATAATAATTGGTACGAACTAAGACGAAGTCGTACAAAATGACGAACTAGGACGAACTTGTAAGAAATGGTTCGAACTAGTACGGAATGGTTCGAAATCGTAGAAAATGGTTAGAGCTAGTCCAAATTCATATGTATTGGTATGATCTAAGACGAACTCGTACAAAATGACGAACTAGGACGAACTTGTACCAAATGGTACGAACTAGTACGGAATGGTTGAAACTTGTAGGAAATGGTATGAACTAGTATGAAATGGTTCAAACTCGTAGAAAATGGTTAGAACTAGTCCAAATTCATAATAATTGGTACGAACTAAGACGAACTCATACAAAATGATGAACTAGGACGAACTTGTACCAAATGGTACGAACTAGTACGGAATGGTTCGAACTCATAGGAAATGGTATGAACTAGCATGAAAAGTACAAACTCGTAGAAAATGGTTAGAGCTAGTACAAATTCATATGAATTGGTACGAACTAAGACGAACTCGTACAGAATGACGAACTAGTACGGAATGGTTCGAACTCATAGGAAATTGTATGAACTAGCATAAAAAGTTACAAACTGGTAGAAAATGGTTAGAGCTACTTCAAATTCATATGAATTCGTACGAACTAAGACGAACTCGTACAAAATGACGAACTAGGACGAACTTGTAAGAAATGGTTCGAACTAGTACGGAATGGTTCGAACTCGTAGAAAATGGTTAGAGCTAGTCCAAATTCATATGTATTGGTATGATCTAAGACGAACTCGTACAAAATGACGTACTAGGACGAACTTGTACCAAATGGTACGAACTAGTACGGAATGGTTGAAACTTGTAGGAAATGGTATGAACTAGTATGAAATGGTTCAAACTCGTAGAAAATGGTTAGAGCTAGTCCAAATTCATAATAATTGGTACGAACTAAGACGAACTCATACAAAATGATGAACTAGGACGAACTTGTACCAAATGGTACGAACTAGTACGGAATGGTTCGAACTCATAGGAAATGGTATGAACTAGCATGAAAAGTACAAACTCGTAGAAAATGGTTAGAGCTAGTACAAATTCATATGAATTGGTACGAACTAAGACGAACTCGTACAGAATGACGAACTAGTACGGAATGGTTCGAACTCATAGGAAATGGTATGAACTAGCATAAAAAGTTACAAACTGGTAGAAAATGGTTAGAGGTACTTCAAATTCATATGAATTGGTACGAACTAAGACGAACTCGTACAAAATGACGAACTAGGACGAACTTGTATGAAATGGTACGAACTAGTACGGAATGGTTCGAAATCGTAGAAAATGGTTAGAGCTAGTCCATATTCATATGTATTGGTACGATCTAAGACGAACTCGTACAAAATGAGGAACTAGGACGAACTTGTACCAAATGGTACGATCTACTACGGAATGGTTGAAACTTGTAGGAAATGGTATGAACCAGTATGAAATGGTTCAAACTCGTAGAAAATGGTTAGAGCTAGTCCAAATTCATAATAATTGGTACGAACTAAGACGAACTCGTACAAAATGACGAACTAGGACGAACTTGTACCAAATGGTACGAACTAGTACGGAATGGTTCGAACTCATAGGAAATGGTATGAACTAGTATGAAATGGTTCAAACTCGTAGAAAATGGTTAGAGCTAGCCCAAATTCATAATAATTGGTACGAACTAAGACGAACTCATACAAAATGATGAACTAGGACGAACTTGTACCAAATGGTACGAACTAGTACGGAATGGTTCGAACTCATAGGAAATGGTATGGACTAGCATGAAAGGTACAAACTCGTAGAAAATGGTTAGAGCTAGTACAAATTCATAATAATTGGTACGAACTAAGACGAACTCGTACAAAATGATGAACTAGGACGAACTTGTACCAAATGGTACGAACTAGTACGGAATGGTTCGAACTTATAGGAAATGGTATGAACTAGCATGAAAAGTACAAACTCGTAGAAAATGGTTAGAGCTAGTACAAATTCATATGAATTGGTACGAACTAAGACGAACTCGTACAGAATGACGAACTAGTACGAAATGGTTCGAACTCATAGGAAATGGTATGAACTAGCATGAAAAGGTACAAACTGGTAGAAAATGGTTACAGCTACTTCAAATTCATATGAATTGGTACGAACTAAGACGAACTCGTACAGAATGATGAACTAGGACGAACTTGTACCAAATGGTACGAACTAGTACGGAATGGTTCGAACTCGTAGAAAATGGTTAGAGCTAGTCCAAATTCATATGTATTGGTATGATCTAAGACGAACTCGTACAAAATGACGAACTAGGACGAACTTGTACCAAATGGTACGAACTAGTACGGAATGGTTGAAACTTGTAGGAAATGGTATGAACTAGTATGAAATGGTTCAAACTCGTAGAAAATGGTTAGAACTAGTCCAAATTCATAATAATTGGTACGAACTAAGACGAACTCATACAAAATGATGAACTAGGACGAACTTGTACCAAATGGTACGAACTAGTACGGAATGGTTCGAACTCATAGGAAATGGTATGAACTAGCATGAAAAGTACAAACTCGTAGAAAATGGTTAGAGCTAGTACAAATTCATATGAATTGGTACGAACTAAGACGAACTCGTACAGAATGATGAACTAGTACGGAATGGTTCGAACTCATAGGAAATTGTATGAACTAGCATAAAAAGTTACAAACTGGTAGTATGAAATGGTTCAAACTCGTAGAAAATGGTTAGAGCTAGTCCAAATTCATAATAATTGGTACGAACTAAGACGAACTCATACAAAATGATGAACTAGGACGAACTTGTACCAAATGGTACGAACTAGTACGGAATGGTTCGAACTCATAGGAAATGGTATGAACTAGCATGAAAAGTACGACCTCGTAGAAAATGGTTAGAGCTAGTACAAATTCATATGAATTGGTACGAACTAAGACGAACTCGTACAGAATGACGAACTAGTACGGAATGGTTCGAACTCATAGGAAATGGTATGAACTAGCATAAAAAGTTACAAACTGGTAGAAAATGGTTAGAGCTACTTCAAGTTCATATGAATTGGTACGAACTAAGACGAACTCGTACAAAATGACGAACTAGGACGAACTTGTATGAAATGGTACGAACTAGTACGGAATGGTTCGAAATCGTAGAAAATGGTTAGAGCTAGTCCATATTCATATGTATTGGTACGATCTAAGACGAACTCGTACAAAATGAGGAACTAGGACGAACTTGTACCAAATGGTACGATCTACTACGGAATGGTTGAAACTTGTAGAAAATGGTATGAACCAGTATGAAATGGTTCAAACTCGTAGAAAATGGTTAGAGCTAGTCCAAATTCATAATAATTGGTACGAACTAAGACGAACTCGTACAAAATGACGAACTAGGACGAACTTGTACCAAATGGTACGAACTAGTACGGAATGGTTCGAACTCATAGGAAATGGTATGAACTAGTATGAAATGGTTCAAACTCGTAGAAAATGGTTAGAGCTAGCCCAAATTCATAATAATTGGTACGAACTAAGACGAACTCATACAAAATGATGAACTAGGACGAACTTGTACCAAATGGTACGAACTAGTACGGAATGGTTCGAACTCATAGGAAATGGTATGGACTAGCATGAAAGGTACAAACTCGTAGAAAATGGTTAGAGCTAGTACAAATTCATAATAATTGGTACGAACTAAGACGAACTCGTACAAAATGATGAACTAGGACGAACTTGTACCAAATGGTACGAACTAGTACGGAATGGTTCGAACTTATAGGAAATGGTATGAACTAGCATGAAAAGTACAAACTCGTAGAAAATGGTTAGAGCTAGTACAAATTCATATGAATTGGTACGAACTAAGACGAACTCGTACAGAATGACGAACTAGTACGAAATGGTTCGAACTCATAGGAAATGGTATGAACTAGCATGAAAAGGTACAAACTGGTAGAAAATGGTTACAGCTACTTCAAATTCATATGAATTGGTACGAACTAAGACAAACTCGTACAGAATGACGAACTAGGACGAACTTGTACCAAATGGTACGAACTAGTACGGAATGGTTCGAACTCGTAGAAAATGGTTAGAGCTAGTCCAAATTCATATGTATTGGTATGATCTAAGACGAACTCGTACAAAATAACGAACGAGGACGAACTTGTACCAAATGGTACGAACTAGTACGGAATGGTTGAAACTTGTAGGAAATGGTATGAACAAGTATGAAATGGTTCAAACTTGTAGAAAATGGTTAGAGCTAGTCCAAATTCATAATAATTGGTACGAACTAAGACGAACTCATACAAAATGATGAACTAGGACGAACTTGTACCAAATGGTACGAACTAGTACGGAATGGTTCGAACTAATAGGAAATGGTATGAACTAGCATGAAAAGTACAAACTCGTAGAAAATGGTTAGAGCTAGTACAAATTCATATGAATTGGTACGAACTAAGACGAACTCGTACAGAATGACGAACTAGTACGGAATGGTTCGAACTCATAGGAAATGGTATGAACTAGCATGAAAAGGTACAAACTGGTAGAAAATGGTTACAGCTACTTCAAATTCATATGAATTGGTACGAACTAAGACGAACTCGTACAGAATGACGAACAAGGACGAACTTGTACCAAATTGTACGAACTAGTACGGAATGGTTCGAACTCGTAGAAAATGGTTAGAGCTAGTCCAAATTCATATGTATTGGTATGATCTAAGACGAACTCGTACAAAATGACGAACTAGGACGAACTTGTACCAAATGGTACGAACTAGTACGGAATGGTTGAAACTTGTAGGAAATGGTATGAACTAGTATGAAATGGTTCAAACTCGTAGAAAATGGTTAGAGCTAGTCCAAATTCATAATAATTGGTACGAACTAAGACGAACTCATACAAAATGATGAACTAGGACGAACTTGTACCAAATGGTACGAACTAGTACGGAATGGTTCGAACTCATAGGAAATGGTATGAACTAGCATGAAAAGTACAAACTCGTAGAAAATGGATAGAGCTAGTACAAATTCATATGAATTGGTACGAACTAAGACGAACTCGTACAGAATGACGAACTAGTACGGAATGGTTCGAACTCATAGGAAATGGTATGAACTAGCATAAAAAGTTACAAACTGGTAGAAAATGGTTAGAGCTACTTCAAATTCATATGAATTGGTACGAACTAAGACGAACTCGTACAAAATGACGAACTAGGACGAACTTGTATGAAATGGTACGAACTAGTACGGAATGGTTCGAAATCGTAGAAAATGGTTAGAGCTAGTCCATATTCATATGTATTGGTACGATCTAAGACGAACTCGTACAAAATGAGGAACTAGGACGAACTTGTACCAAATGGTACGATCTACTACGGAATGGTTGAAACTTGTAGGAAATGGTATGAACCAGTATGAAATGGTTCAAACTCGTAGAAAATGGTTAGAGCTAGTCCAAATTCATAATAATTGGTACGAACTAAGACGAACTCGTACAAAATGACGAACTAGGACGAACTTGTACCAAATGGTACGAACTAGTACGGAATGGTTCGAACTCATAGGAAATGGTATGAACTAGTATGAAATGGTTCAAACTCGTAGAAAATGGTTAGAGCTAGCCCAAATTCATAATAATTGGTACGAACTAAGACGAACTCATACAAAATGATGAACTAGGACGAACTTGTACCAAATGGTACGAACTAGTACGGAATGGTTCGAACTCATAGGAAATGGTATGGACTAGCTTGAAAGGTACAAACTCGTAGAAAATGGTTAGAGCTAGTACAAATTCATAATAATTGGTACGAACTAAGACGAACTCGTACAAAATGATGAACTAGGACGAACTTGTACCAAATGGTACGAACTAGTACGGAATGGTTCGAACTTATAGGAAATGGTATGAACTAGCATGAAAAGTACAAACTCGTAGAAAATGGTTAGAGCTAGTACAAATTCATATGAATTGGTACGAACTAAGACGAACTCGTACAGAATGACGAACTAGTACGAAATGGTTCGAACTCATAGGAAATGGTATGAACTAGCATGAAAAGGTACAAACTGGTAGAAAATGGTTACAGCTACTTCAAATTCATATGAATTGGTACGAACTAAGACGAACTCGTACAGAATGACGAACTAGGACGAACTTGTACCAAATGGTACGAACTAGTACGGAATGGTTCGAACTCGTAGAAAATGGTTAGAGCTAGTCCAAATTCATATGTATTGGTATGATCTAAGACGAACTCGTACAAAATGACGAACTAGGACGAACTTGTACCAAATGGTACGAACTAGTACGGAATGGTTGAAACTTGTAGGAAATGGTATGAACTAGTATGAAATGGTTCAAACTCGTAGAAAATGGTTAGAACTAGTCCAAATTCATAATAATTGGTACGAACTAAGACGAACTCATACAAAATGATGAACTAGGACGAACTTGTACCAAATGGTACGAACTAGTACGGAATGGTTCGAACTCATAGGAAATGGTATGAACTAGCATGAAAAGTACAAACTCGTAGAAAATGGTTAGAGCTAGTACAAATTCATATGAATTGGTACGAACTAAGACGAACTCGTACAGAATGACGAACTAGTACCGAATGGTTCGAACTCATAGGAAATTGTATGAACTAGCATAAAAAGTTACAAACTGGTAGAAAATGGTTAGAGCTACTTCAAATTCATATGAATTCGTACGAACTAAGACGAACTCGTACAAAATGACGAACTAGGACGAACTTGTAAGAAATGGTTCGAACTAGTACGGAATGGTTCGAACTCGTAGAAAATGGTTAGAGCTAGTCCAAATTCATATGTATTGGTATGATCTAAGACGAACTCGTACAAAATGACGAACTAGGACGAACTTGTACCAAATGGTACGAACTAGTACGGAATGGTTGAAACTTGTAGGAAATGGTATGAACTAGTATGAAATGGTTCAAACTCGTAGAAAATGGTTAGAGCTAGTCCAAATTCATAATAATTGGTACGAACTAAGACGAACTCATACAAAATGATGAACTAGGACGAACTTGTACCAAATGGTACGAACTAGTACGGAATGGTTCGAACTCATAGGAAATGGTATGAACTAGCATGAAAGGTACAAACTCGTAGAAAATGGTTAGAGCTAGTACAAATTCATATGAATTGGTACGAACTAGGACGAACTCGTACAGAATGACGAACTAGTACGGAATGGTTCGAACTCATAGGAAATGGTATGAACTAGCATAAAAAGTTACAAACTGGTAGAAAATGGTTAGAGCTACTTCAAATTCATATGAATTGGCACGAACTAAGACGAACTCGTACAAAATGACGAACTAGGACGAACTTGTATGAAATGGTACGAACTAGTACGGAATGGTTCGAAATCGTAGAAAATGGTTAGAGCTAGTCCAGATTCATATGTATTGGTACGATCTAAGACGAACTCGTACAAAATGAGGAACTAGGACGAACTTGTACCAAATGGTACGATCTACTACGGAATGGTTGAAACTTGTAGGAAATGGTATGAACTAGTATGAAATGGTTCAAACTCGTAGAAAATGGTTAGAGCTAGTCCAAATTCATAATAACTGGTACGAACTAAGACGAACTCGTACAAAATGACGAACTAGGACGAACTTGTACCAAATGGTACGAACTAGTACGGAATGGTTCGAACTCATAGGAAATGGTATGAACTAGTATGAAATGGTTCAAACTCGTAGAAAATGGTTAGAGCTAGTCCAAATTCATAATAATTGGTACGAACTAAGACGAACTCATACAAAATGATGAACTAGGACGAACTTGTACCAAATGGTACGAACTAGTACGGAATGGTTCGAACTCATAGGAAATGGTATGGACTAGCATGAAAGGTACAAACTCGTAGAAAATGGTTAGAGCTAGTACAAATTCATAATAATTGGTACGAACTAAGACGAACTCGTACAAAATGATGAACTAGAACGAACTTGTACCAAATGGTACGAACTAGTACGGAATGGTTCGAACTTATAGGAAATGGTATGAACTAGCATGAAAAGTACAAACTCGTAGAAAATGGTTAGAGCTAGTACAAATTCATATGAATTGGTACGAACTAAGACGAACTCGTACAGAATGACGAACTAGTACGAAATGGTTCGAACTCATAGGAAATGGTATGAACTAGTATGAAATGGTTCAAACTCGTAGAAAATGGTTAGAGCTAGTCCAAATTCATAATAATTGGTACGAACTAAGACGAACTCGTACAAAATGACGAACTAGGACGAACTTGTACCAAATGGTACGAACTAGTACGGAATGGTTCGAACTCACAGGAAATGATATGAACTAGTATGAAATGGTTCAAACTCGTAGAAAATGGTTAGAGCTAGTCCAAATTCATAATAATTGGTACGAACTAAGACGAACTCATACAAAATGATGAACTAGGACGAACTTGTACCAAATGGTACGAACTAGTACGGAATGGTTCGAACTCATAGGAAATGGTATGGACTAGCATGAAAGGTACAAACTCGTAGAAAATGGTTAGAGCTAGTACAAATTCATAATAATTGGTACGAACTAAGACGAACTCGTACAAAATGATGAACTAGGACGAACTTGTACCAAATGGTACGAACTAGTACGGAATGGTTCGAACTAATAGGAAATGGTATGAACTAGCATGAAAAGTACAAACTCGTAGAAAATGGTTAGAGCTAGTACAAATTCATATGAATTGGTACGAACTAAGACGAACTCGTACAGAATGACGAACTAGTACGGAATGGTTCGAACTCATAGGAAATGGTATGAACTAGCATGAAAAGGTACAAACTGGTATAAAATGGTTACAGCTACTTCAAATTCATATGAATTGGTACGAACTAAGACGAACTCGTACAGAATGACGAACTAGGACGAACTTGTACCAAATGGTAAGAACTAGTACGGAATGGTTCGAACTCGTAGAAAATGGTTAGAGCTAGTCCAAATTCATATGTATTGGTATGATCTAAGACGAACTCGTACAAAATGACGAACTAGGACGAACTATTACCAAATGGTACGAACTAGTACGGAATGGTTGAAACTTGTAGGAAATGGTATGAACTAGTATGAAATGGTTCAAACTCGTAGAAAATGGTTAGAACTAGTCCAAATTCATAATAATTGGTACGAACTAAGACGAACTCATACAAAATGATGAACTAGGACGAACTTGTACCAAATGGTACGAACTAGTACGGAATGGTTCGAACTCATAGGAAATGGTATGAACTAGCATGAAAAGTACAAACTCGTAGAAAATGGTTAGAGCTAGTACAAATTCATATGAATTGGTACGAACTAAGACGAACTCGTACAGAATGACGAACTAGTACGGAATGGTTCGAACTCATAGGAAATTGTATGAACTAGCATAAAAAGTTACAAACTGGTAGAAAATGGTTAGAGCTAATTCAAATTCATATGAATTCGTACGAACTAAGACGAACTCGTACAAAATGACGAACTAGGACGAACTTGTAAGAAATGGTTCGAACTAGTACGGAATGGTTCGAACTCGTAGAAAATGGTTAGAGCTAGTCCAAATTCATATGTATTGGTATGATCTAAGACGAACTCGTACAAAATGATGAACTAGGACGAACTTGTACCAAATGGTACGAACTAGTACGGAATGGTTGAAACTTGTAGGAAATGGTATGAACTAGTATGAAATTGTTCAAACTCGTAGAAAATGGTTAGAGCTAGTCCAAATTCTTAATAATTGGTACGAATTAAGACGAACTCATACAAAATGATGAACTAGGACGAACTTGTACCAAATGGTACGAACTAGTACGGAATGGTTCGAACTCATAGGAAATGGTATGAACTAGCATGAAAAGTACAAACTCGTAGAAAATGGTTAGAGCTAGTACAAATTCATATGAATTGGTACGAACTAAGACGAACTCATACAAAATGATGAACTAGGACGAACTTGTACCAAATGGTACGAACTAGTACGGAATGGTTCGAACTCATAGGAAATGGTATGAACTAGCATGAAAAGTACAAACTCGTAGAAAATGGTTAGAGCTAGTACAAATTCATATGAATTGGTACGAACTAAGACGAACTCGTACAGAATGACGAACTAGTACGGAATGGTTCGAACTCATAGGAAATTGTATGAACTAGCATAAAAAGTTACAAACTGGTAGAAAATGGTTAGAGCTACTTCAAATTCATATGAATTCGTACGAACTAAGACGAACTCGTACAAAATGACGAAATAGGACGAACTTGTAAGAAATGGTTCGACCTAGTACGGAATGGTTCGAACTCGTAGAAAATGGTTAGAGCTAGTCCAAATTCATATGTATTGGTATGATCTAAGACGAACTCGTACAAAATGACGAACTAGGACGAACTTGTACCAAATGGTACGAACTAGTACGGAATGGTTGAAACTTGTAGGAAATGGTATGAACTAGTATGAAATGGTTCAAACTCGTAGAAAATGGGTAGAGCTAGTCCAAATTCATAATAATTGGTATGAACTAAGACGAACTCATACAAAATGATGAACTAGGACGAACTTGTACCAAATGGTACGAACTAGTACGGAATGGTTCGAACTAATAGGAAATGGTATGAACTAGCATGAAAGGTACAAACTCGTAGAAAATGGTTAGAGCTAGTACAAATTCATATGAATTGGTACGAACTAAGACGAACTCGTACAGAATGACGAACTAGTACGGAATGGTTCGAACTCATAGGAAATTGTATGAACTAGCATAAAAAGTTACAAACTGGTAGAAAATGGTTAGAGCTACTTCAAATTCATATGAATTCGTACGAACTAAGACGAACTCGTACAAAATGACGAACTAGGACGAACTTGTAAGAAATGGTTCGAACTAGTACGGAATGGTTCGAACTCGTAGAAAATGGTTAGAGCTAGTCCAAATTCATATGTATTGGTATGATCTAAGACGAACTCGTACAAAATGACGAACTAGGACGAACTTGTACCAAATGGTACGAACTAGTACGGAATGGTTGAAACTTGTAGGAAATGGTATGAACTAGTATGAAATGGTTCAAACTCGTAGAAAATGGTTAGAGCTAGTCCAAATTCATAATAATTGATACGAACTAAGACGAACTCGTACAAAATGACGAACTAGGACGAACTTGTACCAAATGGTACGAACTAGTACGGAATGGTTCGAACTCATAGGAAATGGTATGAACTAGTATGAAATGGTTCAAACTCGTAGAAAATGGTTAGAGCTAGTCCAAATTCATAATAATTGGTACGAACTAAGACGAACTCATACAAAATGAGGAACTAGGATGAACTTGTTCCAAATGGTACGAACTAGTACGGAATGGTTCGAACTCATAGGAAATGGTATGGACTAGCATGAAAGGTACAAACTCGTAGAAAATGGTTAGAGCTAGTACAAATTCATATGAATTGGTACGAACTAAGACGAACTCGTACAGAATGACGAACTAGTACGGAATGGTTCGAACTCATAGGAATTGGTATGAACTAGCATGAAAAGGTACAAACTGGTATAAAATGGTTACAGCTACTTCAAATTCATATGAATTGGTACGAACTAAGACGAACTCGTACAGAATGACGAACTAGGACGAACTTGTACCAAATGGTACGAACTAGTACGGAATGGTTCGAACTCGTAGAAACTGGTTAGAGCTAGTCCAAATTCATATGTATTGGTATGATCTAAGACGAACTCGTACAAAATGAAGAACTAGGACGAACTTGTACCAAATGGTACGAACTAGTACGGAATGGTTGAAACTTGTAGGAAAATGTATGAACTAGTATGAAATGGTTCAAACTCGTAGAAAATGGTTAGAACTAGTCCAAATTCATAATAATTGGTACGAACTAAGACGAACTCATACAAAATGATGAACTAGGACGAACTTGTACCAAATGGTACGAACTAGTACGGAATGGTTCGAACTCATAGGAAATGGTATGAACTAGCATGAAAAGTACAAACTCGTAGAAAATGGTTAGAGCTAGTACAAATTCATATGAATTGGTACGAACTAAGACGAACTCGTACAGAATGACGAACTAGTACGGAATGGTTCGAACTCATAGGAAATTGTATGAACTAGCATAAAAAGTTACAAACTGGTAGAAAATGGTTAGAGCTACTTCAAATTCATATGAATTCGTACGAACTAAGACGAACTCGTACAGAATGACGAACTAGGACGAACTTGTAAGAAATGGTTCGAACTAGTACGGAATGGTTCGAACTCGTAGAAAATGGTTAGAGCTAGTCCAAATTCATATGTATTGGTATGATCTAAGACGAACTCGTACAAAATGACGAACTAGGACGAACTTGTACCAAATGGTACGAACTAGTACGGAATGGTTGAAACTTGGAGGAAATGGTATGAACTAGTATGAAATGGTTCAAACTCGTAGAAAATGGTTAGAACTAGTCCAAATTCATAATAATTGGTACGAACTAAGACGAACTCATACAAAATGATGAACTAGGACGAACTTGTACCAAATGGTACGAACTAGTACGGAATGGTTCGAACTCATAGGAAATGGTATGAACTAGCATGAAAAGTACAAACTCGTAGAAAATGGTTAGAGCTAGTACAAATTCATATGAATTGGTACGAACTAAGACGAACTCGTACAGAATGACGAACTAGTACGGAATGGTTCGAACTCATAGGAAATGGTATGAACTAGCATAAAAAGTTACAAACTGGTAGAAAATGGTTAGAGCTACTTCAAATTCATATGAATTGGTACGAACTAAGACGAACTCGTACAAAATGACGAACTAGGACGAACTTGTATGAAATGGTACGAACTAGTACAGAATGGTTCGAAATCGTAGAAAATGGTTAGAGCTAGTCCATATTCATATGTATTGGTACGATCTAAGACGAACTCGTACAAAATGAGGAACTAGGACGAACTTGTACCAAATGGTACGATCTGCTACGGAATGGTTGAAACTTGTACCAAATGGTAGGAACTAGTACGGAATGGTTCGAACTCGTAGAAAATGGTTAGAGCTAGTCCAAATTCATATGTATTGGTATGATCTAAGACGAACTCGTACAAAATGACGAACGAGGACGAACTTGTACCAAATGGTACGAACTAGTTCGGAATGGTTGAAACTTGTAGGAAATGGTATGAACAAGTATGAAATGGTTCAAACTTGTAGAAAATGGTTAGAGCTAGTCCAAATTCATAATAATTGGTACGAACTAAGACGAACTCATACAAAATGATGAACTAGGAGGAACTTGTACCAAATGGTACGAACTAGTACGGAATGGTTCGAACTCATAGGAAATGGTATGAACTAGCATGAAAAGTACAAACTCGTAGAAAATGGTTAGAGCTAGTACAAATTCATATGAATTGGTACGAACTAAGACGAACTCGTACAGAATGACGAACTAGTACGGAATGGTTCGAACTCATAGGAAATTGTATGAACTAGCATAAAAAGTTACAAACTGGTAGAAAATGGTTAGAGCTACTTCAAATTCATATGAATTCGTACGAACTAAGACGAACTCGTACAAAATGACGAAATAGGACGAACTTGTAAGAAATGGTTCGAACTAGTACGGAATGGTTCGAACTCGTAGAAAATGGTTAGAGCTAGTCCATATTCATATGTATTGGTATGATCTAAGACGAACTCGTACAAAATGACGAACTAGGACGAACTTGTACCAAATGGTACGAACTAGTACGGAATGGTTGAAACTTGTAGGAAATGGTATGAACTAGTATGAAATGGTTCAAACTCGTAGAAAATGGGTAGAGCTAGTCCAAATTCATAATAATTGGTATGAACTAAGACGAACTCATACAAAATGATGAACTAGGACGAACTTGTACCAAATGGTACGAACTAGTACGGAATGGTTCGAACTAATAGGAAATGGTATGAACTAGCATGAAAGGTACAAACTCGTAGAAAATGGTTAGAGCTAGTACAAATTCATATGAATTGGTACTAACTAAGACGAACTCGTATAGAATGACGAACTAGTACGGAATGGTTCGAACTCATAGGAAATTGTATGAACTAGCATAAAAAGTTACCAACTGGTAGAAAATGGTTAGAGCTACTTCAAATTCATATGAATTCGTACGAACAAAGACGAACTCGTACAAAATGACGAACTAGGACGAACTTGTAAGAAATGGTTCGAACTAGTACGGAATGGTTCGAACTCGTAGAAAATGGTTAGAGCTAGTCCAAATTCATATATATTGGTATGATCTAAGACGAACTCGTACAAAATGACGAACTAGGACGAACTTGTACCAAATGGTACGAACTAGTACGGAATGGTTGAAACTTGTAGGAAATGGTATGAACTAGTATGAAATGGTTCAAACTCGTAGAAAATGGTTAGAGCTAGTCCAAATTCATAATAATTGGTACGAACTAAGACGAACTCGTACAAAATGACGAACTAGGACGAACTTGTACCAAATGGTACGAACTAGTACGGAATGGTTCGAACTCATAGGAAATGGTATGAACTAGTATGAAATGGTTCAAACTCGTAGAAAATGGTTAGAGCTAGTCCAAATTCATAATAAGTGGTACGAACTAAGACGAACTCATACAAAATGATGAACTAGGATGAACTTGTTCCAAATGGTACGAACTAGTACGGAATGGTTCGAACTCATAGGAAATGGTATGGACTAGCATGAAAGGTACAAACTCGTAGAAAATGGTTAGAGCTAGTACAAATTCATATGAATTGGTACGAACTAAGACGAACTCGTACAGAATGACGAACTAGTACGGAATGGTTCGAACTCATAGGAATTGGTATGAACTAGCATGAAAAGGTACAAACTGGTATAAAATGGTTACAGCTACTTCAAATTCATATGAATTGGTACGAACTAAGACGAACTCGTACAGAATGACGAACTAGGAGGAACTTGTACCAAATGGTACGAACTAGTACGGAATGGTTCGAACTCGTAGAAAATGGTTAGAGCTAGTCCAAATTCATATGTATTGGTATGATCTAAGACGAACTCGTACAAAATGACGAACTAGGACGAACTTGTACCAAATGGTACGAACTAGTACGGAATGGTTGAAACTTGTAGGAAATGGTATGAACTAGTATGAAATGGTTCAAACTCGTAGAAAATGGTTAGAACTAGTCCAAATTCATAATAATTGGTACGAACTAAGACGAACTCATACAAAATGATGAACTAGGAGGAACTTGTACCAAATGGTACGAACTAGTACGGAATGGTTCGAACTCATAGGAAATGGTATGAACTAGCATGAAAAGTACAAACTCGTAGAAAATGGTTAGAGCTAGTACAAATTCATATGAATTGGTACGAACTAAGACGAACTCGTACAGAATGACGAACTAGTACGGAATGGTTCGAACTCATAGGAAATTGTATGAACTAGCATAAAAAGTTACAAACTGGTAGAAAATGGTTAGAGCTACTTCAAATTCATATGAATTCGTACGAACTAAGACGAACTCGTACAAAATGACGAACTAGGACGAACTTGTAAGAAATGGTTCGAACTAGTACGGAATGGTTCCAACTCGTAGAAAATGGTTAGAGCTAGTCCAAATTCATATGTATTGGTATGATCTAAGACGAACTCGTACAAAATGACGAACTAGGACGAACTTGTACCAAATGGTACGAACTAGTACGGAATGGTTGAAACTTGTAGGAAATGGTATGAACTAGTATGAAATGGTTCAAACTCGTAGAAAATGGTTAGAGCTAGTCCAAATTCATAATAATTGGTACGAACTAAGACGAACTCATACAAAATGATGAACTAGGACGAACTTGTACCAAATGGTACGAACTAGTACGGAATGGTTCGAACTCATAGGAAATGGTATGAACTAGCATGAAAAGTACAAACTCGTAGAAAATGGTTAGAGCTAGTACAAATTCATATGAATTGGTACGAACTAAGACGAACTCGTACAGAATGACGAACTAGTACGGAATGGTTCGAACTCATAGGAAATGGTATGAACTAGCATAAAAAGTTACAAACTGGTAGAAAATGGTTAGAGCTACTTCAAATTCATATGAATTGGTACGATCTAAGACGAACTCGTACAAAATGAGGAACTAGGACGAACTTGTACCAAATGGTACGATCTACTACGGAATGGTTGAAACTTGTAGGAAATGGTATGAACCAGTATGAAATGGTTCAAACTCGTAGAAAATGGTTAGGGCAAGTCCAAATTCATAATAATTGGTACGAACTAAGACGAACTCGTACAAAATGACGAACTAGGACGAACTTGTACCAAATGGTACGAACTAGTACGGAATGGTTCGAACTCATAGGAAATGGTATGAACTAGTATGAAATGGTTCAAACTCGTAGAAAATGGTTAGAGCTAGCCCAAATTCATAATAATTGGTACGAACTAAGACGAACTCATACAAAATGATGAACTAGGACGAACTTGTACCAAATGGTACGAACTAGTACGGAATGGTTCGAACTCATAGGAAATGGTATGGACTAGCATGAAAGGTACAAACTCGTAGAAAATGGTTAGAGCTAGTACAAATTCATATGAATTGGTACGAACTAAGACGAACTCGTACAGAATGACGAATTAGTACGAAATGGTTCGAACTCATAGGAAATGGTATGAACTAGCATGAAAAGGTACAAACTGGTAGAAAATGGTTACAGCTACTTCAAATTCATATGAATTGGTACGAACTAAGACAAACTCGTACAGAATGACGAACTAGGACGAACTTGTACCAAATGGTAGGAACTAGTACGGAATGGTTCGAACTCGTAGAAAATGGTTAGAGCTAGTCCAAATTCATATGTATTGGTATGATCTAAGACGAACTCGTACAAAATGACGAACGAGGACGAACTTGTACCAAATGGTACGAACTAGTTCGGAATGGTTGAAACTTGTAGGAAATGGTATGAACAAGTATGAAATGGTTCAAACTTGTAGAAAATGGTTAGAGCTAGTCCAAATTCATAATAATTGGTACGAACTAAGACGAACTCATACAAAATGATGAACTAGGAGGAACTTGTACCAAATGGTACGAACTAGTACGGAATGGTTCGAACTCATAGGAAATGGTATGAACTAGCATGAAAAGTACAAACTCGTAGAAAATGGTTAGAGCTAGTACAAATTCATATGAATTGGTACGAACTAAGACGAACTCGTACAGAATGACGAACTAGTACGGAATGGTTCGAACTCATAGGAAATTGTATGAACTAGCATAAAAAGTTACAAACTGGTAGAAAATGGTTAGAGCTACTTCAAATTCATATGAATTCGTACGAACTAAGACGAACTCGTACAAAATGACGAACTAGGACGAACTTGTAAGAAATGGTTCGAACTATTACGGAATGGTTCCAACTCGTAGAAAATGGTTAGAGCTAGTCCAAATTCATATGTATTGGTATGATCTAAGACGAACTCGTACAAAATGACGAACTAGGACGAACTTGTACCAAATGGTACGAACTAGTACGGAATGGTTGAAACTTGTAGGAAATGGTATGAACTAGTATGAAATGGTTCAAACTCGTAGAAAATGGTTAGAGCTAGTCCAAATTCATAATAATTGGTACGAACTAAGACGAACTCATACAAAATGATGAACTAGGACGAACTTGTACCAAATGGTACGAACTAGTACGGAATGGTTCGAACTCATAGGAAATGGTATGAACTAGTATGAAATGGTTCAAACTCGTAGAAAATGGTTAGAGCTAGCCCAAATTCATAATAATTGGTACGAACTAAGACGAACTCATACAAAATGATGAACTAGGAAGAACTTGTACCAAATGGTACGAACTAGTACGGAATGGTTCGAACTCATAGGAAATGGTATGGACTAGCATGAAAGGTACAAACTCGTAGAAAATGGTTAGAGCTAGTACAAATTCATATGAATTGGTATGAACTAAGACGAACTCGTACAGAATGACGAACTAGTACGGAATGGTTCGAACTCATAGGAAATGGTATGAACTAGCATGAAAAGGTACAAACTGGTAGAAAATGGTTACAGCTACTTCAAATTCATATGAATTGGTACGAACTAAGACAAACTCGTACAGAATGACGAACTAGGACGAACTTGTACCAAATGGTAGGAACTAGTACGGAATGGTTCGAACTCGTAGAAAATGGTTAGAGCTAGTCCAAATTCATATGTATTGGTATGATCTAAGACGAACTCGTACAAAATGACGAACGAGGACGAACTTGTACCAAATGGTACGAACTAGTTCGGAATGGTTGAAACTTGTAGGAAATGGTATGAACAAGTATGAAATGGTTCAAACTTGTAGAAAATGGTTAGAGCTAGTCCAAATTCATAATAATTGGTACGAACTAAGACGAACTCATACAAAATGATGAACTAGGAGGAACTTGTACCAAATGGTACGAACTAGTACGGAATGGTTCGAACTCATAGGAAATGGTATGAACTAGCATGAAAAGTACAAACTCGTAGAAAATGGTTAGAGCTAGTACAAATTCATATGAATTGGTACGAACTAAGACGAACTCGTACAGAATGACGAACTAGTACGGAATGGTTCGAACTCATAGGAAATTGTATGAACTAGCATAAAAAGTTACAAACTGGTAGAAAATGGTTAGAGCTACTTCAAATTCATATGAATTCGTACGAACTAAGACGAACTCGTACAAAATGACGAACTAGGACGAACTTGTAAGAAATGGTTCGAACTATTACGGAATGGTTCCAACTCGTAGAAAATGGTTAGAGCTAGTCCAAATTCATATGTATTGGTATGATCTAAGACGAACTCGTACAAAATGACGAACTAGGACGAACTTGTACCAAATGGTACGAACTAGTACGGAATGGTTGAAACTTGTAGGAAATGGTATGAACTAGTATGAAATGGTTCAAACTCGTAGAAAATGGTTAGAGCTAGTCCAAATTCATAATAATTGGTACGAACTAAGACGAACTCATACAAAATGATGAACTAGGACGAACTTGTACCAAATGGTACGAACTAGTACGGAATGGTTCGAACTCATAGGAAATGGTATGAACTAGCATGAAAAGTACAAACTCGTAGAAAATGGTTAGAGCTAGTACAAATTCATATGAATTGGTACGAACTAAGACGAACTCGTACAGAATGACGAACTAGTACGGAATGGTTCGAACTCATAGGAAATGGTATGAACTAGCATAAAAAGTTACAAACTGGTAGAAAATGGTTAGAGCTACTTCAAATTCATATGAATTGGTACGATCTAAGACGAACTCGTACAAAATGAGGAACTAGGACGAACTTGTACCAAATGGTACGATCTACTACGGAATGGTTGAAACTTGTAGGAAATGGTATGAACCAGTATGAAATGGTTCAAACTCGTAGAAAATGGTTAGAGCAAGTCCAAATTCATAATAATTGGTACGAACTAAGACGAACTCGTACAAAATGACGAACTAGGACGAACTTGTACCAAATGGTACGAACTAGTACGGAATGGTTCGAACTCATAGGAAATGGTATGAACTAGTATGAAATGGTTCAAACTCGTAGAAAATGGTTAGAGCTAGCCCAAATTCATAATAATTGGTACGAACTAAGACGAACTCATACAAAATGATGAACTAGGAAGAACTTGTACCAAATGGTACGAACTAGTACGGAATGGTTCGAACTCATAGGAAATGGTATGGACTAGCATGAAAGGTACAAACTCGTAGAAAATGGTTAGAGCTAGTACAAATTCATATGAATTGGTACGAACTAAGACGAACTCGTACAGAATGACGAACTAGTACGAAATGGTTCGAACTCATAGGAAATGGTATGAACTAGCATGAAAAGGTACAAACTGGTAGAAAATGGTTACAGCTACTTCAAATTCATATGAATTGGTACGAACTAAGACAAACTCGTACAGAATGACGAACTAGGACGAACTTGTACCAAATGGTAGGAACTAGTACGGAATGGTTCGAACTCGTAGACAATGGTTAGAGCTAGTCCAAATTCATATGTATTGGTATGATCTAAGACGAACTCGTACAAAATGACGAACGAGGACGAACTTGTACCAAATGGTACGAACTAGTTCGGAATGGTTGAAACTTGTAGGAAATGGTATGAACAAGTATGAAATGGTTCAAACTTGTAGAAAATGGTTAGAGCTAGTCCAAATTCATAATAATTGGTACGAACTAAAACGAACTCATACAAAATGATGAACTAGGACGAACTTGTACCAAATGGTACGAACTAGTACGGAATGGTTCGAACTAATAGGAAATGGTATGAACTAGCATGAAAAGTACAAACTCGTAGAAAATGGTTAGAGCTAGTACAAATTCATATGAATTGGTACGAACTAAGACGAACTCGTACAGAATGACGAACTAGTACGGAATGGTTCGAACTCATAGGAAATGGTATGAACTAGCATGAAAACGTACAAACTGGTAGAAAATGGTTACAGCTACTTCAAATTCATATGAATTGGTACGAACTAAGACGAACTCGTACAGAATGACGAACAAGGACGAACTTGTACCAAATGGTACGAACTAGTACGGAATGGTTCGAACTCGTAGAAAATGGTTAGAGCTAGTCCAAATTCATATGTATTGGTATGATCTAAGACGAACTCGTACAAAATGACGAACTAGGACGAACTTGTACCAAATGGTACGAACTAGTACGGAATGGTTGAAACTTGTAGGAAATGGTATGAACTAGTATGAAATGGTTCAAACTCGTAGAAAATGGTTAGAGCTAGTCCAAATTCATAATAATTGGTACGAGCTAAGACGAACTCGTACAAAATGACGAACTAGGACGAACTTGTACCAAATGGTACGAACTAGTACGGAATGGTTCGAACTCATAGGAAATGGTATGAACTAGTATGAAATGGTTCAAACTCGTAGAAAATGGTTAGAGCTAGCCCAAATTCATAATAATTGGTACGAACTAAGACGAACTCATACAAAATGATGAACTAGGACGAACTTGTACCAAATGGTACGAACTAGTACGGAATGGTTCGAACTCATAGGAAATGGTATGGACTAGCATGAAAGGTACAAACTCGTAGAAAATGGTTAGAGCTAGTACAAATTCATATGAATTGGTACGAACTAAGACGAACTCGTACAGAATGACGAACTAGTACGAAATGGTTCGAACTCATAGGAAATGGTATGAACTAGCATGAAAAGGTACAAACTGGTAGAAAATGGTTACAGCTACTTCAAATTCATATGAATTGGTACGAACTAAGACAAACTCGTACAGAATGACGAACTAGGACGAACTTGTACCAAATGGTAGGAACTAGTACGGAATGGTTCGAACTCGTAGAAAATGGTTAGAGCTAGTCCAAATTCATATGTATTGGTATGATCTAAGACGAACTCGTACAAAATGACGAACGAGGACGAACTTGTACCAAATGGTACGAACTAGTTCGGAATGGTTGAAACTTGTAGGAAATGGTATGAACTAGTATGAAATGGTTCAAACTCGTAGAAAATGGTTAGAACTAGTCCAAATTCATAATAATTGGTACGAACTAAGACGAACTCATACAAAATGATGAACTAGGAGGAACTTGTACCAAATGGTACGAACTAGTACGGAATGGTTCGAACTCATAGGAAATGGTATGAACTAGCATGAAAAGTACAAACTCGTAGAAAATGGTTAGAGCTAGTACAAATTCATATGAATTGGTACGAACTAAGACGAACTCGTACAGAATGACGAACTAGTACGGAATGGTTCGAACTCATAGGAAATGGTATGAACTAGCATAAAAACTTACAAACTGGTAGAAAATGGTTAGAGCTACTTCAAATTCATATGAATTGGTACGATCTAAGACGAACTTGTACAAAATGAGGAACTAGGACGAACTTGTACCAAATGGTACGATCTACTACGGAATGGTTGAAACTTGTAGGAAATGGTATGAACCAGTATGAAATGGTTCAAACTCGTAGAAAATGGTTAGAGCAAGTCCAAATTCATAATAATTGGTACGAACTAAGACGAACTCGTACAAAATGACGAACTAGGACGAACTTGTACCAAATGGTACGAACTAGTACGGAATGGTTCGAACTCATAGGAAATGGTATGAACTAGTATGAAATGGTTCAAACTCGTAGAAAATGGTTAGAGCTAGCCCAAATTCATAATAATTGGTACGAACTAAGACGAACTCATACAAAATGATGAACTAGGACGAACTTGTACCAAATGGTACGAACTAGTACGGAATGGTTCGAACTCATAGGAAATGGTATGGACTAGCATGAAAGGTACAAACTCGTAGAAAATGGTTAGAGCTAGTACAAATTCATATGAATTGGTACGAACTAAGACGAACTCGTACAGAATGACGAACTAGTACGAAATGGTTCGAACTCATAGGAAATGGTATGAACTAGCATGAAAAGGTACAAACTGGTAGAAAATGGTTACAGCTACTTCAAATTCATATGAATTGGTACGAACTAAGACAAACTCGTACAGAATGACGAACTAGGACGAACTTGTACCAAATGGTAGGAACTAGTACGGAATGGTTCGAACTCGTAGAAAATGGTTAGAGCTAGTCCAAATTCATATGTATTGGTATGATCTAAGACGAACTCGTACAAAATGACGAACGAGGACGAACTTGTACCAAATGGTACGAACTAGTTCGGAATGGTTGAAACTTGTAGGAAATGGTATGAACAAGTATGAAATGGTTCAAACTTGTAGAAAATGGTTAGAGCTAGTCCAAATTCATAATAATTGGTACGAACTAAAACGAACTCATACAAAATGATGAACTAGGACGAACTTGTACCAAATGGTACGAACTAGTACGGAATGGTTCGAACTAATAGGAAATGGTATGAACTAGCATGAAAAGTACAAACTCGTAGAAAATGGTTAGAGCTAGTACAAATTCATATGAATTGGTACGAACTAAGACGAACTCGTACAGAATGACGAACTAGTACGGAATGGTTCGAACTCATAGGAAATGGTATGAACTAGCATGAAAAGGTACAAACTGGTAGAAAATGGTTACAGCTACTTCAAATTCATATGAATTGGTACGAACTAAGACGAACTCGTACAGAATGACGAACTAGTACGGAATGGTTCGAACTCATAGGAAATTGTATGAACTAGCATAAAAAGTTACAAACTGGTAGAAAATGGTTAGAGCTACATCAAATTCATATGAATTCGTACGAACTAAGACGAACTCGTACAAAATGACGAACTAGGACGAACTTGTAAGAAATGGTTCGAACTAGTTCGGAATGGTTCCAACTCGTAGAAAATGGTTAGAGCTAGTCCAAATTCATATGTATTGGTATGATCTAAGACGAACTCGTACAAAATGACGAACTAGGACGAACTTGTACCAAATGGTACGAACTAGTACGGAATGGTTGAAACTTGTAGGAAATGGTATGAACTAGTATGAAATGGTTCAAACTCGTAGAAAATGGTTAGAGCTAGTCCAAATTCATAATAATTGGTACGAACTAAGACGAACTCATACAAAATGATGAACTAGGACGAACTTGTACCAAATGGTACGAACTAGTACGGAATGGTTCGAACTCATAGGAAATGGTATGAACTAGCATGAAAAGTACAAACTCGTAGAAAATGGTTAGAGCTAGTACAAATTCATATGAATTGGTACGAACTAAGACGAACTCGTACAGAATGACGAACTAGTACGGAATGGTTCGAACTCATAGGAAATGGTATGAACTAGCATAAAAAGTTACAAACTGGTAGAAAATGGTTAGAGCTACTTCAAATTCATATGAATTGGTACGATCTAAGACGAACTCGTACAAAATGAGGAACTAGGACGAACTTGTACCAAATGGTACGATCTACTACGGAATGGTTGAAACTTGTAGGAAATGGTATGAACCAGTATGAAATGGTTCAAACTCGTAGAAAATGGTTAGAGCAAGTCCAAATTCATAATAATTGGTACGAACTAAGACGAACTCGTACAAAATGACGAACTAGGACGAACTTGTACCAAATGGTACGAACTAGTACGGAATGGTTCGAACTCATAGGAAATGGTATGAACTAGTATGAAATGGTTCAAACTCGTAGAAAATGGTTAGAGCTAGCCCAAATTCATAATAATTGGTACGAACTAAGACGAACTCATAGAAAATGATGAACTAGGACGAACTTGTACCAAATGGTACGAACTAGGACGGAATGGTTCGAACTCATAGGAAATGGTATGGACTAGCATGAAAGGTACAAACTCGTAGAAAATGGTTAGAGCTAGTACAAATTCATATGAATTGGTACGAACTAAGACGAACTCGTACAGAATGACGAACTAGTACGAAATGGTTCGAACTCATAGGAAATGGTATGAACTAGCATGAAAAGGTACAAACTGGTAGAAAATGGTTACAGCTACTTCAAATTCATATGAATTGGTACGAACTAAGACAAACTCGTACAGAATGACGAACTAGGACGAACTTGTACCAAATGGTAGGAACTAGTACGGAATGGTTCGAACTCGTAGAAAATGGTTAGAGCTAGTCCAAATTCATATGTATTGGTATGATCTAAGACGAACTCGTACAAAATGACGAACGAGGACGAACTTGTACCAAATGGTACGAACTAGTTCGGAATGGTTGAAACTTGTAGGAAATGGTATGAACAAGTATGAAATGGTTCAAACTTGTAGAAAATGGTTAGAGCTAGTCCAAATTCATAATAATTGGTACGAACTAAAACGAACTCATACAAAATGATGAACTAGGACGAACTTGTACCAAATGGTACGAACTAGTACGGAATGGTTCGAACTAATAGGAAATGGTATGAACTAGCATGAAAAGTACAAACTCGTAGAAAATGGTTAGAGCTAGTACAAATTCATATGAATTGGTACGAACTAAGACGAACTCGTACAGAATGACGAACTAGTACGGAATGGTTCGAACTCATAGGAAATGGTATGAACTAGCATGAAAAGGTACAAACTGGTAGAAAATGGTTACAGCTACTTCAAATTCATATGAATTGGTACGAACTAAGACGAACTCGTACAGAATGACGAACTAGTACGGAATGGTTCGAACTCATAGGAAATTGTATGAACTAGCATAAAAAGTTACAAACTGGTAGAAAATGGTTAGAGCTACTTCAAATTCATATGAATTCGTACGAACTAAGACGAACTCGTACAAAATGACGAACTAGGACGAACTTGTAAGAAATGGTTCGAACTAGTTCGGAATGGTTCCAACTCGTAGAAAATGGTTAGAGCTAGTCCAAATTCATATGTATTGGTATGATCTAAGACGAACTCGTACAAAATGACGAACTAGGACGAACTTGTACCAAATGGTACGAACTAGTACGGAATGGTTGAAACTTGTAGGAAATGGTATGAACTAGTATGAAATGGTTCAAACTCGTAGAAAATGGTTAGAGCTAGTCCAAATTCATAATAATTGGTACGAACTAAGACGAACTCATACAAAATGATGAACTAGGACGAACTTGTACCAAATGGTACGAACTAGTACGGAATGGTTCGAACTCATAGGAAATGGTATGAACTAGCATGAAAAGTACAAACTCGTAGAAAATGGTTAGAGCTAGTACAAATTCATATGAATTGGTACGAACTAAGACGAACTCGTACAGAATGACGAACTAGTACGGAATGGTTCGAACTCATAGGAAATGGTATGAACTAGCATAAAAAGTTACAAACTGGTAGAAAATGGTTAGAGCTACTTCAAATTCATATGAATTGGTACGATCTAAGACGAACTCGTACAAAATGAGGAACTAGGACGAACTTGTACCAAATGGTACGATCTACTACGGAATGGTTGAAACTTGTAGGAAATGGTATGAACCAGTATGAAATGGTTCAAACTCGTAGAAAATGGTTAGAGCAAGTCCAAATTCATAATAATTGGTACGAACTAAGACGAACTCGTACAAAATGACGAACTAGGACGAACTTGTACCAAATGGTACGAACTAGTACGGAATGGTTCGAACTCATAGGAAATGGTATGAACTAGTATGAAATGGTTCAAACTCGTAGAAAATGGTTAGAGCTAGCCCAAATTCATAATAATTGGTACGAACTAAGACGAACTCATACAAAATGATGAACTAGGACGAACTTGTACCAAATGGTACGAACTAGTACGGAATGGTTCGAACTCATAGGAAATGGTATGGACTAGCATGAAAGGTACAAACTCGTAGAAAATGGTTAGAGCTAGTACAAATTCATATGAATTGGTACGAACTAAGACGAACTCGTACAGAATGACGAACTAGTACGAAATGGTTCGAACTCATAGGAAATGGTATGAACTAGCATGAAAAGGTACAAACTGGTAGAAAATGGTTACAGCTACTTCAAATTCATATGAATTGGTACGAACTAAGACAAACTCGTACAGAATGACGAACTAGGACGAACTTGTACCAAATGGTAGGAACTAGTACGGAATGGTTCGAACTCGTAGAAAATGGTTAGAGCTAGTCCAAATTCATATGTATTGGTATGATCTAAGACGAACTCGTACAAAATGACGAACGAGGACGAACTTGTACCAAATGGTACGAACTAGTTCGGAATGGTTGAAACTTGTAGGAAATGGTATGAACTAGTATGAAATGGTTCAAACTCGTTGAAAATGGTTAGAACTAGTCCAAATTCATAATAATTGGTACGAACTAAGACGAACTCATACAAAATGATGAACTAGGAGGAACTTGTACCAAATGGTACGAACTAGTACGGAATGGTTCGAACTCATGGGAAATGGTATGAACTAGCATGAAAAGTACAAACTCGTAGAAAATGGTTAGAGCTAGTACAAATTCATATGAATTGGTACGAACTAAGACGAACTCGTACAGAATGATGAACTAGTACGGAATGGTTCGAACTCATAGGAAATTGTATGAACTAGCATAAAAAGTTACAAACTGGTAGAAAATGGTTAGAGCTACTTCAAATTCATATGAATTCGTACGAACTAAGACGAACTCGTACAAAATGACGAACTAGGACGAACTTGTAAGAAATGGTTCGAACTAGTACGGAATGGTTCCAACTCGTAGAAAATGGTTAGAGCTAGTACAAATTCATATGTATTGGTATGATCTAAGACGAACTCGTACAAAATGACGAACTAGGACGAACTTGTACCAAATGGTACGAACTAGTACGGAATGGTTGAAACTTGTAGGAAATGGTATGAACTAGTATGAAAGGTACAAACTCGTAGAAAATGGTTAGAGCTAGTACAAATTCATATGAATTGGTACGAACTAAGACGAACTCGTACAGAATGACGAACTAGTACGAAATGGTTCGAACTCATAGGAAATGGTATGAACTAGCATGAAAAGGTACAAACTGGTAGAAAATGGTTACAGCTACTTCAAATTCATATGAATTGGTACGAACTAAGACAAACTCGTACAGAATGACGAACTAGGACGAACTTGTACCAAATGGTAGGAACTAGTACGGAATGGTTCGAACTCGTAGAAAATGGTTAGAGCTAGTCCAAATTCATATGTATTGGTATGATCTAAGACGAACTCGTACAAAATGACGAACGAGGACGAACTTGTACCAAATGGTACGAACTAGTTCGGAATGGTTGAAACTTGTAGGAAATGGTATGAACTAGTATGAAATGGTTCAAACTCGTAGAAAATGGTTAGAACTAGTCCAAATTCATAATAATTGGTACGAACTAAGACGAACTCATACAAAATGATGAACTAGGAGGAACTTGTACCAAATGGTACGAACTAGTACGGAATGGTTCGAACTCATAGGAAATGGTATGAACTAGCATGAAAAGTACAAACTCGTAGAAAATGGTTAGAGCTAGTACAAATTCATATGAATTGGTACGAACTAAGACGAACTCGTACAGAATGACGAACTAGTACGGAATGGTTCGAACTCATAGGAAATGGTATGAACTAGCATAAAAAGTTACAAACTGGTAGAAAATGGTTAGAGCTACTTCAAATTCATATGAATTGGTACGATCTAAGACGAACTCGTACAAAATGAGGAACTAGGACGAACTTGTACCAAATGGTACGATCTACTACGGAATGGTTGAAACTTGTAGGAAATGGTATGAACCAGTATGAAATGGTTCAAACTCGTGGAAAATGGTTAGAGCTAGTACAAATTCATATGAATTGGTACGAACTAAGACGAACTCGTACAGAATGACGAACTAGTACGGAATGGTTCGAACTCATAGGAAATTGTATGAACTAGCATAAAAAGTTACAAACTGGTAGAAAATGGTTAGAGCTACTTCAAATTCATATGAATTCGTACGAACTAAGACGAACTCGTACAAAATGACGAACTAGGACGAACTTGTAAGAAATGGTTCGAACTAGTACGGAATGGTTCGAACTCGTAGAAAATGGTTAGAGCTAGTCCAAATTCATATGTATTGGTATGATCTAAGACGAACTCGTACAAAATGACGAACTAGGACGAACTTGTACCAAATGGTACGAACTAGTACGGAATGGTTGAAACTTGTATGAAATGGTACGAACTAGTACGGAATGGTTCAAAATCGTAGAAAATGGTTAGAGCTAGTCCATATTCATATGTATTGGTACGATCTAAGACGAACTCGTACAAAATGAGGAACTAGGACGAACTTGTACCAAATGGTACGATCTACTACGGAATGGTTGAAACTTGTAGGAAATGGTATGAACTAGTATGAAATGGTTCAAACTCGTAGAAAATGGTTAGAGCTAGTCCAAATTCATAATAATTGGTACGAACTAAGACGAACTCATACAAAATGATGAACTAGGACGAACTTGTACCAAATGGTACGAACTAGTACGGAATGGTTCGAACTCATAGGAAATGGTATGGACTAGCATGAAAGGTACAAACTCGTAGAAAATGGTTAGAGCTAGTACAAATTCATAATAATTGGTACGAACTAAGACGAACTCGTACAAAATGATGAACTAGAACGAACTTGTACCAAATGGTACGAAATAGTACGGAATGGTTCGAACTTATAGGAAATGGTATGAACTAGCATGAAAAGTACAAACTCGTAGAAAATGGTTAGAGCTAGTACAAATTCATATGAATTGGTACGAACTAAGACGAACTCGTACAGAATGACGAACTAGTACGGAATGGTTCGAACTCATAGGAAATGGTATGAACTAGCATAAAAAGTTACAAACTGGTAGAAAATGGTTAGAGCTACTTCAAATTCATATGAATTGGTACGATCTAAGACGAACTCGTACAAAATGAGGAACTAGGACGAACTTGTACCAAATGGTACGATCTACTACGGAATGGTTGAAACTTGCAGGAAATGGTATGAACCAGTATGAAATGGTTCAAACTCGTAGAAAATGGTTAGAGCAAGTCCAAATTCATAATAATTGGTACGAACTAAGACGAACTCGTACAAAATGACGAACTAGGACGAACTTGTACCAAATGGTACGAACTAGTACGGAATGGTTGAAACTTGTATGAAATGGTACGAACTAGTACGGAATGGTTCGAAATCGTAGAAAATGGTTAGAGCTAGTCCATATTCATATGTATTGGTACGATCTAAGACGAACTCGTACAAAATGAGGAACTAGGACGAACTTGTACCAAATGGTACGATCTACTACGGAATGGTTGAAACTTGTAGGAAATGGTATGAACTAGTATGAAATGGTTCAAACTCGTAGAAAATGGTTAGAACTAGTCCAAATTCATAATAACTGGTACGAACTAAGACGAACTCGTACAGAATGACGAACTAGTACGGAATGGTTCGAACTCATAGGAAATGGTATGAACTAGCATAAAAAGTTACAAACTGGTAGAAAATGGTTAGAGCTACTTCAAATTCATATGAATTGGTACGAACTAAGACGAACTCGTACAAAATGACGAACTAGGACGAACTTGTATGAAATGGTACGAACTAGTACGGAATGGTTCGAAATCGTAGAAAATGGTTAGAGCTAGTCCATATTCATATGTATTGGTACGATCTAAGACGAACTCGTACAAAATGAGGAACTACGACGAACTTGTACCAAATGGTACGATCTACTACGGAATGGTTGAAACTTGTAGGAAATGGTATGAACTAGTATGAAATGGTTCAAACTCGTAGAAAATGGTTAGAGCTAGTCCAAATTCATAATAATTGGTACGAACTAAGACGAACTCATACAAAATGATGAACTAGGACGAACTTGTACCAAATGGTACGAACTAGTACGGAATGGTTCGAACTCATAGGAAATGGTATGGACTAGCATGAAAGGTACAAACTCGTAGAAAATGGTTAGAGCTAGTACAAATTCATAATAATTGGTACGAACTAAGACGAACTCGTACAAAATGATGAACTAGAACGAACTTGTACCAAATGGTACGAAATAGTACGGAATGGTTCGAACTTATAGGAAATGGTATGAACTAGCATGAAAAGTACAAACTCGTAGAAAATGGTTAGAGCTAGTACAAATTCATATGAATTGGTACGAACTAAGACGAACTCGTATAGAATGACGAACTAGTACGGAATGGTTCGAACTCATAGGAAATGGTATGAACTAGCATAAAAAGTTACAAACTGGTAGAAAATGGTTAGAGCTACTTCAAATTCATATGAATTGGTACGATCTAAGACGAACTCGTACAAAATGAGGAACTAGGACGAACTTGTACCAAATGGTACGATCTACTACGGAATGGTTGAAACTTGTAGGAAATGGTATGAACCAGTATGAAATGGTTCAAACTCGTAGAAAATGGTTAGAGCAAGTCCAAATTCATAATAATTGGTACGAACTAAGACGAACTCGTACAAAATGACGAACTAGGACGAACTTGTACCAAATGGTACGAACTAGTACGGAATGGTTGAAACTTGTATGAAATGGTACGAACTAGTACGGAATGGTTCGAAATCGTAGAAAATGGTTAGAGCTAGTCCATATTCATATGTATTGGTACGATCTAAGACGAACTCGTACAAAATGAGGAACTAGGACGAACTTGTACCAAATGGTACGATCTACTACGGAATGGTTGAAACTTGTAGGAAATGGTATGAACTAGTATGAAATGGTTCAAACTCGTAGAAAATGGTTAGAACTAGTCCAAATTCATAATAACTGGTACGAACTAAGACGAACTCGTACAGAATGACGAACTAGTACGGAATGGTTCG
Organism: Astragalus glycyphyllos; assembly: GCA_963573325.1. Classification (NCBI taxonomy): domain Eukaryota; kingdom Viridiplantae; phylum Streptophyta; class Magnoliopsida; order Fabales; family Fabaceae; genus Astragalus; species Astragalus glycyphyllos. Next base: position 26,496,873 of record OY754314.1, on the reverse strand, counting down.
AACTCATAGGAAATGGTATGAACTAGCATAAAAAGTTACAAACTGGTAGAAAATGGTTAGAGCTACTTCAAATTCATATGAATTGGTACGAACTAAGACGAACTCGTACAAAATGACGAACTAGGACGAACTTGTATGAAATGGTACGAACTAGTACGGAATGGTTCGAAATCGTAGAAAATGGTTAGAGCTAGTCCATATTCATATGTATTGGTACGATCTAAGACGAACTCGTACAAAATGAGGAACTACGACGAACTTGTACCAAATGGTACGATCTACTACGGAATGGTTGAAACTTGTAGGAAATGGTATGAACTAGTATGAAATGGTTCAAACTCGTAGAAAATGGTTAGAGCTAGTCCAAATTCATAATAATTGGTACGAACTAAGACGAACTCATACAAAATGATGAACTAGGACGAACTTGTACCAAATGGTACGAACTAGTACGGAATGGTTCGAACTCATAGGAAATGGTATGGACTAGCATGAAAGGTACAAACTCGTAGAAAATGGTTAGAGCTAGTACAAATTCATAATAATTGGTACGAACTAAGACGAACTCGTACAAAATGATGAACTAGAACGAACTTGTACCAAATGGTACGAAATAGTACGGAATGGTTCGAACTTATAGGAAATGGTATGAACTAGCATGAAAAGTACAAACTCGTAGAAAATGGTTAGAGCTAGTACAAATTCATATGAATTGGTACGAACTAAGACGAACTCGTACAGAATGACGAACTAGTACGGAATGGTTCGAACTCATAGGAAATGGTATGAACTAGCATAAAAAGTTACAAACTGGTAGAAAATGGTTAGAGCTACTTCAAATTCATATGAATTGGTACGATCTAAGACGAACTCGTACAAAATGAGGAACTAGGACGAACTTGTACCAATTGGTACGATCTACTACGGAATGGTTGAAACTTGTAGGAAATGGTATGAACCAGTATGAAATGGTTCAAACTCGTAGAAAATGGTTAGAGCAAGTCCAAATTCATAATAATTGGTACGAACTAAGACGAACTCGTACAAAATGACGAACTAGGACGAACTTGTACCAAATGGTACGAACTAGTACGGAATGGTTGAAACTTGTATGAAATGGTACGAACTAGTACGGAATGGTTCGAAATCGTAGAAAATGGTTAGAGCTAGTCCATATTCATATGTATTGGTACGATCTAAGACGAACTCGTACAAAATGAGGAACTAGGACGAACTTGTACCAAATGGTACGATCTACTACGGAATGGTTGAAACTTGTAGGAAATGGTATGAACTAGTATGAAATGGTTCAAACTCGTAGAAAATGGTTAGAACTAGTCCAAATTCATAATAACTGGTACGAACTAAGACGAACTCGTACAGAATGACGAACTAGTACGGAATGGTTCGAACTCATAGGAAATGGTATGAACTAGCATAAAAAGTTACAAACTGGTAGAAAATGGTTAGAGCTACTTCAAATTCATATGAATTGGTACGAACTAAGACGAACTCGTACAAAATGACGAACTAGGACGAACTTGTATGAAATGGTACGAACTAGTACGGAATGGTTCGAAATCGTAGAAAATGGTTAGAGCTAGTCCATATTCATATGTATTGGTACGATCTAAGACGAACTCGTACAAAATGAGGAACTACGACGAACTTGTACCAAATGGTACGATCTACTACGGAATGGTTGAAACTTGTAGGAAATGGTATGAACTAGTATGAAATGGTTCAAACTCGTAGAAAATGGTTAGAGCTAGTCCAAATTCATAATAATTGGTACGAACTAAGACGAACTCATACAAAATGATGAACTAGGACGAACTTGTACCAAATGGTACGAACTAGTACGGAATGGTTCGAACTCATAGGAAATGGTATGGACTAGCATGAAAGGTACAAACTCGTAGAAAATGGTTAGAGCTAGTACAAATTCATAATAATTGGTACGAACTAAGACGAACTCGTACAAAATGATGAACTAGAACGAACTTGTACCAAATGGTACGAAATAGTACGGAATGGTTCGAACTTATAGGAAATGGTATGAACTAGCATGAAAAGTACAAACTCGTAGAAAATGGTTAGAGCTAGTACAAATTCATATGAATTGGTACGAACTAAGACGAACTCGTACAGAATGACGAACTAGTACGGAATGGTTCGAACTCATAGGAAATGGTATGAACTAGCATAAAAAGTTACAAACTGGTAGAAAATGGTTAGAGCTACTTCAAATTCATATGAATTGGTACGATCTAAGACGAACTCGTACAAAATGAGGAACTAGGACGAACTTGTACCAAATGGTACGATCTACTACGGAATGGTTGAAACTTGTAGGAAATGGTATGAACCAGTATGAAATGGTTCAAACTCGTAGAAAATGGTTAGAGCAAGTCCAAATTCATAATAATTGGTACGAACTAAGACGAACTCGTACAAAATGACGAACTAGGACGAACTTGTACCAAATGGTACGAACTAGTACGGAATGGTTGAAACTTGTATGAAATGGTACGAACTAGTACGGAATGGTTCGAAATCGTAGAAAATGGTTAGAGCTAGTCCATATTCATATGTATTGGTACGATCTAAGACGAACTCGTACAAAATGAGGAACTAGGACGAACTTGTACCAAATGGTACGATCTACTACGGAATGGTTGAAACTTGTAGGAAATGGTATGAACTAGTATGAAATGGTTCAAACTCGTAGAAAATGGTTAGAACTAGTCCAAATTCATAATAACTGGTACGAACTAAGACGAACTCGTACAGAATGACGAACTAGTACGGAATGGTTCGAACTCATAGGAAATGGTATGAACTAGCATAAAAAGTTACAAACTGGTAGAAAATGGTTAGAGCTACTTCAAATTCATATGAATTGGTACGAACTAAGACGAACTCGTACAAAATGACGAACTAGGACGAACTTGTATGAAATGGTACGAACTAGTACGGAATGGTTCGAAATCGTAGAAAATGGTTAGAGCTAGTCCATATTCATATGTATTGGTACGATCTAAGACGAACACGTACAAAATGAGGAACTAGGACGAACTTGTACCAAATGGTACGATCTACTACGGAATGGTTGAAACTTGTAGGAAATGGTATGAACTAGTATGAAATGGTTCAAACTCGTAGAAAATGGTTAGAGCTAGTCCAAATTCATAATAATTGGTACGAACTAAGACGAACTCATACAAAATGATGAACTAGGACGAACTTGTACCAAATGGTACGAACTAGTACGGAATGGTTCGAACTCATAGGAAATGGTATGGACTAGCATGAAAGGTACAAACTCGTAGAAAATGGTTAGAGCTAGTACAAATTCATAATAATTGGTACGAACTAAGACGAACTCGTACAAAATGATGAACTAGAACGAACTTGTACCAAATGGTACGAAATAGTACGGAATGGTTCGAACTTATAGGAAATGGTATGAACTAGCATGAAAAGTACAAACTCGTAGAAAATGGTTAGAGCTAGTACAAATTCATATGAATTGGTACGAACTAAGACGAACTCGTACAGAATGACGAACTAGTACGGAATGGTTCGAACTCATAGGAAATGGTATGAACTAGCATAAAAAGTTACAAACTGGTAGAAAATGGTTAGAGCTACTTCAAATTCATATGAATTGGTACGATCTAAGACGAACTCGTACAAAATGAGGAACTAGGACGAACTTGTACCAAATGGTACGATCTACTACGGAATGGTTGAAACTTGTAGGAAATGGTATGAACCAGTATGAAATGGTTCAAACTCGTAGAAAATGGTTAGAGCAAGTCCAAATTCATAATAATTGGTACGAACTAAGACGAACTCGTACAAAATGACGAACTAGGACGAACTTGTACCAAATGGTACGAACTAGTACGGAATGGTTCGAACTCATAGGAAATGGTATGAACTAGTATGAAATGGTTCAAACTCGTAGAAAATGGTTAGAGCTAGCCCAAATTCATAATAATTGGTACGAACTAAGACGAACTCATACAAAATGATGAACTAGGACGAACTTGTACCAAATGGTACGAACTAGTACGGAATGGTTCGAACTCATAGGAAATGGTATGGACTAGCATGAAAGGTACAAACTCGTAGAAAATGGTTAGAGCTAGTACAAATTCATATGAATTGGTACGAACTAAGACGAACTCGTACAGAATGACGAACTAGTACGAAATGGTTCGAACTCATAGGAAATGGTATGAACTAGCATGAAAAGGTACAAACTGGTAGAAAATGGTTACAGCTACTTCAAATTCATATGAATTGGTACGAACTAAGACAAACTCGTACAGAATAACGAACTAGGACGAACTTGTACCAAATGGTAGGAACTAGTACGGAATGGTTCGAACTCGTAGAAAATGGTTAGAGCTAGTCCAAATTCATATGTATTGGTATGATCTAAGACGAACTCGTACAAAATGACGAACGAGGACGAACTTGTACCAAATGGTACGAACTAGTTCGGAATGGTTGAAACTTGTAGGAAATGGTATGAACAAGTATGAAATGGTTCAAACTCGTAGAAAATGGTTAGAGCTAGTCCAAATTCATAATAATTGGTACGAACTAAAAAGAACTCATACAAAATGATGAACTAGGACGAACTTGTACCAAATGGTACGAACTAGTACGGAATGGTTCGAACTAATAGGAAATGGTATGAACTAGCATGAAAAGTACAAACTCGTAGAAAATGGTTAGAGCTAGTACAAATTCATATGAATTGGTACGAACTAAGACGAACTCGTACAGAATGACGAACTAGTACGGAATGGTTCGAACTCATAGGAAATGGTATGAACTAGCATGAAAAGGTACAAACTGGTAGAAAATGGTTACAGCTACTTCAAATTCATATGAATTGGTACGAACTAAGACGAACTCGTACAGAATGACGAACAAGGACGAACTTGTACCAAATGGTACGAACTAGTACGGAATGGTTCGAACTCGTAGAAAATGGTTAGAGCTAGTCCAAATTCATATGTATTGGTATGATCTAAGACGAACTCGTACAAAATGACGAACTAGGACGAACTTGTACCAAATGGTACGAACTAGTACGGAATGGTTGAAACTTGTAGGAAATGGTATGAACTAGTATGAAATGGTTCAAACTCGTAGAAAATGGTTAGAGCTAGTCCAAATTCATAATAATTGGTACGAACTAAGACGAACTCATACAAAATGATGAACTAGGACGAACTTGTACCAAATGGTACGAACTAGTACGGAATGGTTCGAACTCATAGGAAATGGTATGAACTAGCATGAAAAGTACAAACTCGTGGAAAATGGTTAGAGCTAGTACAAATTCATATGAATTGGTACGAACTAAGACGAACTCGTACAGAATGACGAACCAGTACGGAATGGTTCGAACTCATAGGAAATTGTATGAACTAGCATAAAAAGTTACAAACTGGTAGAAAATGGTTAGAGCTACTTCAAATTCATATGAATTCGTACGAACTAAGACGAACTCGTACAAAATGACGAACTAGGACGAACTTGTAAGAAATGGTTCGAACTAGTACGGAATGGTTCGAACTCGTAGAAAATGGTTAGAGCTAGTCCAAATTCATATGTATTGGTATGATCTAAGACGAACTCGTACAAAATGACGAACTAGGACGAACTTGTACCAAATGGTACGAACTAGTACGGAATGGTTGAAACTTGTATGAAATGGTACGAACTAGTACGGAATGGTTCGAAATCGTAGAAAATGGTTAGAGCTAGTCCATATTCATATGTATTGGTACGATCTAAGACGAACTCGTACAAAATGAGGAACTAGGACGAACTTGTACCAAATGGTACGATCTACTACGGAATGGTTGAAACTTGTAGGAAATGGTATGAACTAGTATGAAATGGTTCAAACTCGTAGAAAATGGTTAGAGCTAGTCAAAATTCATAATAACTGGTACGAACTAAGACGAACTCGTACAGAATGACGAACTAGTACGGAATGGTTCGAACTCATAGGAAATGGTATGAACTAGCATAAAAAGTTACAAACTGGTAGAAAATGGTTAGAGCTACTTCAAATTCATATGAATTGGTACGAACTAAGACGAACTCGTACAAAATGACGAACTAGGACGAACTTGTATGAAATGGTACGAACTAGTACGGAATGGTTCGAAATCGTAGAAAATGGTTAGAGCTAGTCCATATTCATATGTATTGGTACGATCTAAGACGAACTCGTACAAAATGAGGAACTAGGACGAACTTGTACCAAATGGTACGATCTACTACGGAATGGTTGAAACTTGTAGGAAATGGTATGAACTAGTATGAAATGGTTCAAACTCGTAGAAAATGGTTAGAGCTAGTCCAAATTCATAATAATTGGTACGAACTAAGACGAACTCGTACAAATTGACGAACTAGGACGAACTTGTACCAAATGGTACGAACTAGTACGGAATGGTTCGAACTCATAGGAAATGGTATGAACTAGTATGAAATGGTTCAAACTCGTAGAAAATGGTTAGAGCTAGTCCAAATTCATAATAATTGGTACGAACTAAGACGAACTCATACAAAATGATGAACTAGGACGAACTTGTACCAAATGGTACGAACTAGTACGGAATGGTTCGAACTCATAGGAAATGGTATGGACTAGCATGAAAGGTACAAACTCGTAGAAAATGGTTAGAGCTAGTACAAATTCATAATAATTGGTACGAACTAAGACGAACTCGTACAAAATGATGAACTAGAACGAACTTGTACCAAATGGTACGAACTAGTACGGAATGGTTCGAACTTATAGGAAATGGTATGAACTAGCATGAAAAGTACAAACTCGTAGAAAATGGTTAGAGCTAGTACAAATTCATATGAATTGGTACGAACTAAGACGAACTCGTACAGAATGACGAACTAGTACGAAATGGTTCGAACTCATAGGAAATGGTATGAACTAGCATGAAAAGGTACAAACTGGTAGAAAATGGTTACAGCTACTTCAAATTCATATGAATTGGTACGAACTAAGACAAACTCGTACAGAATGACGAACTAGGACGAACTTGTACCAAATGGTACGAACTAGTACGGAATGGTTCGAACTCGTAGAAAATGGTTAGAGCTAGTCCAAATTCATATGTATTGGTATGATCTAAGACGAACTCGTACAAAATGACGAACAAGGACGAACTTGTACCAAATGGTACGAACTAGTACGGAATGGTTGAAACTTGTAGGAAATGGTATGAACAAGTATGAAATGGTTCAAACTCGTAGAAAATGGTTAGAGCTAGTCCAAATTCATAATAATTGGTACGAACTAAGACGAACTCATACAAAATGATGAACTAGGACGAACTTGTACCAAATGGTACGAACTAGTACGGAATGGTTCGAACTAATAGGAAATGGTATGAACTAGAATGAAAAGTACAAACTCGTAGAAAATGGTTAGAGCTAGTACAAATTCATATGAATTGGTACGAACTAAGACGAACTCGTACAGAATGACGAACTAGTACGGAATGGTTCGAACTCATAGGAAATGGTATGAACTAGCATGAAAAGGTACAAACTGGTAGAAAATGGTTACAGCTACTTCAAATTCATATGAATTGGTACGAACTAAGACGAACTCGTACAGAATGACGAACAAGGACGAACTTGTACCAAATGGTACGAACTAGTACGGAATGGTTCGAACTCGTAGAAAATGGTTAGAGCTAGTCCAAATTCATATGTATTGGTATGATCTAAGACGAACTCGTACAAAATGACGAACTAGGACGAACTTGTACCAAATGGTACGAACTAGTACGGAATGGTTGAAACTTGTAGGAAATGGTATGAACTAGTATGAAATGGTTCAAACTCGTAGAAAATGGTTAGAGCTAGTCCAAATTCATAATAATTGGTACGAACTAAGACGAACTCATACAAAATGATGAACTAGGACGAACTTGTACCAAATGGTACGAACTAGTACGGAATGGTTCGAACTCATAGGAAATGGTATGAACTAGCATGAAAAGTACAAACTCGTGGAAAATGGTTAGAGCTAGTACAAATTCATATGAATTGGTACGAACTAAGACGAACTCATACAAAATGACGAACTAGTACGGAATGGTTCGAACTCATAGGAAATTGTATGAACTAGCATAAAAAGTTACAAAATGGTAGAAAATGGTTAGAGCTACTTCAAATTCATATGAATTCGTACGAACTAAGACGAACTCGTACAAAATGACGAACTAGGACGAACTTGTAAGAAATGGTTCGAACTAGTACGGAATGGTTCGAACTCGTAGAAAATGGTTAGAGCTAGTCCAAATTCATATGTATTGGTATGATCTAGGACGAACTCGTACAAAATGAGGAAATAGGACGAACTTGTACCAAATGGTACGATCTACTACGGAATGGTTGAAACTTGTAGGAAATGGCATGAACTAGTATGAAATGGTTCAAACTCGTAGAAAATGGTTAGAGCTAGTCCAAATTCATAATAACTGGTACGAACTAAGACGAACTCGTACAAAATGACGAACTAGGACGAACTTGTACCAAATGGTACGAACTAGTACGGAATGGTTCGAACTCATAGGAAATGGTATGAACTAGTATGAAATGGTTCAAACTCGTAGAAAATGGTTAGAGTTAGTCCAAATTCATAATAATTGGTACGAACTAAGACGAACTCATACAAAATGATGAACTAGGACGAACTTGTACCAAATGGTACGAACTAGTACGGAATGGTTCGAACTCATAGGAAATGGTATGGACTAGCATGAAAGGTACAAACTCGTAGAAAATGGTTAGAGCTAGTACAAATTCATAATAATTGGTACGAACTAAGACGAACTCGTACAAAATGATGAACTAGAACGAACTTGTACCAAATGGTACGAACTAGTACGGAATGGTTCGAACTTATAGGAAATGGTATGAACTAGCATGAAAAGTACAAACTCGTGGAAAATGGTTAGAGCTAGTACAAATTCATATGAATTGGTACGAACTAAGACGAACTCGTACAGAATGACGAACTAGTACGAAATGGTTCGAACTCATAGGAAATGGTATGAACTAGTATGAAATGGTTCAAACTCGTAGAAAATGGTTAGAGCTAGTCCAAATTCATAATAATTGGTACGAACTAAGACGAACTGGTACAAATTGACGAACTAGGACGAACTTGTACCAAATGGTACGAACTAGTACGGAATGGTTCGAACTCATAGGAAATGGTATGAACTAGTATGAAATGGTTCAAACTCGTAGAAAATGGTTAGAGCTAGTCCAAATTCATAATAATTGGTACGAACTAAGACGAACTCATACAAAATGATGAACTAGGACGAACTTGTACCAAATGGTACGAACTAGTACGGAATGGTTCGAACTCATAGGAAATGGTATGGACTAGCATGAAAGGTACAAACTCGTAGAAAATGGTTAGAGCTAGTACAAATTCATAATAATTGGTACGAACTAAGACGAACTCGTACAAAATGATGAACTAGAACGAACTTGTACCAAATGGTACGAACTAGTACGGAATGGTTCGAACTTATAGGAAATGGTATGAACTAGCATGAAAAGTACAAACTCGTAGAAAATGGTTGGAGCTAGTACAAATTCATATGAATTGGTACGAACTAAGACAAACTCGTACAGAATGACGAACTAGTACGAAATGGTTCGAACTCATAGGAAATGGTATGAACTAGCATGAAAAGGTACAAACTGATAGAAAATGGTTACAGCTACTTCAAATTCATATGAATTGGTACGAACTAAGACAAACTCGTACAGAATGACGAACTAGGACGAACATGTTCCAAATGGTACGAACTAGTACGGAATGGTTCGAACTCGTAGAAAATGGTTAGAGCTAGTCCAAATTCATATGTATTGGTATGATCTAAGACGAACTCGTACAAAATGACGAACTAGGACGAACTTGTACCAAATGGTACGAACTAGTACGGAATGGTTGAAACTTGTAGGAAATGGTATGAACAAGTATGAAATGGTTCAAACTCGTAGAAAATGGTTAGAGCTAGTCCAAATTCATAATAATTGGTACGAACTAAGACGAACTCATACAAAATGATGAACTAGGACGAACTTGTACCAAATGGTACGAACTAGTACGGAATGGTTCGAACTAATAGGAAATGGTATGAACTAGCATGAAAAGTACAAACTCGTAGAAAATGGTTAGAGCTAGTACAAATTCATATGAATTGGTACGAACTAAGACGAACTCGTACAGAATGACGAACTAGTACGGAATGGTTCGAACTCATAGGAAATGGTATGAACTAGCATGAAAAGGTACAAACTGGTAGAAAATGGTTACAGCTACTTCAAATTCATATGAATTGGTACGAACTAAGACGAACTCGTACAGAATGACGAACAAGGACGAACTTGTACCAAATGGTACGAACTAGTACGGAATGGTTCGAACTCGTAGAAAATGGTTAGAGCTAGTCCAAATTCATATGTATTGGTATGATCTAAGACGAACTCGTACAAAATGACGAACTAGGACGAACTTGTACCAAATGGTACGAACTAGTACGGAATGGTTGAAACTTGTAGGAAATGGTATGAACTAGTATGAAATGGTTCAAACTCGTAGAAAATGGTTAGAGCTAGTCCAAATTCATAATAATTGGTACGAACTAAGACGAACTCATACAAAATGATGAACTAGGACGAACTTGTACCAAATGGTACGAACTAGTACGGAATAGTTCGAACTCATAGGAAATGGTATGAACTAGCATGAAAAGTAGAAACTCGTGGAAAATGGTTAGAGCTAGTACAAATTCATATGAATTGGTACAAACTAAGACGAACTCGTACAGAATGACGAACTAGTACGGAATGGTTCGAACTCATAGGAAATTGTATGAACTCGCATAAAAAGTTACAAACTGGTAGAAAATGGTTAGAGCTACTTCAAATTCATATGAATTCGTACGAACTAAGACGAACTCGTACAAAATGACGAACTAGGACGAACTTGTAAGAAATGGTTCGAACTAGTACGGAATGGTTCGAACTCGTAGAAAATGGTTAGAGCTAGTCCAAATTCATATGTATTGGTATGATCTAGGACGAACTCGTACAAAATGACGAACTAGGACGAACTTGTACCAAATGGTACGAACTAGTACGGAATGGTTGAAACTTGTAGGAAATGGTATGAACTAGTATGAAATGGTTCAAACTCGTAGAAAATGGTTAGAGCTAGTCCAAATTCATAATAATTGGTACGAACTAAGACGAACTCATACAAAATGATGAACTAGGACGAACTTGTACCAAATGGTACAAACTAATACGGAATGGTTCGAACTCATAGGAAATGGTATGGACTAGCATGAAAGGTACAAACTCGTAGAAAATGGTTAGAGCTAGTACAAATTCATAATAATTGGTACGAACTAAGACGAACTCGTACAAAATGACGAACTAGGACGAACTTGTACCAAATGGTACGAACTAGTACGGAATGGTTCGAACTCATAGGAAATGGTATGAACTAGCATGAAAAGTACAAACTCGTAGAAAATGGTTAGAGCTAGTACAAATTCATATGAATTGGTACGAACTAAGACGAACTCGTACAGAATGACGAACTAGTACGGAATGGTTCGAACTCATAGGAAATGGTATGAACTAGCATAAAAAGTTACAAACTGGTAGAAAATGGTTAGAGCTACTTCAAATTCATATGAATAGGTACGAACTAAGACGAACTCGTACAAAATGACGAACTAGGACGAACTTGTATGAAATGGTACGAACTAGTACGGAATGGTTCGAAATCGTAGAAAATGTTTAGAGCTAGTCCATATTCATATGTATTGGTACGATCTAAGACGAACTCGTACAAAATGAGGAACTAGGACGAACTTGTACCAAATGGTACGATCTACTACGGAATGGTTGAAACTTGTAGGAAATGGTATGAACCAGTATGAAATGGTTCAAACTCGTAGAAAATGGTTAGAGCTAGTCCAAATTCATAATAATTGGTACGAACTAAGACGAACTCGTACAAAATGACGAACTAGGACGAACTTGTACCAAATGGTACAAACTAGTACGGAATGGTTCGAACTCATAGGAAATGGTATGAACTAGTATGAAATGGTTCAAACTCGTAGAAAATGGTTAGAGCTAGCCCAAATTCATAATAATTGGTACGAACTAAGACGAACTCATACAAAATGATGAACTAGGACGAACTTGTACCAAATGGTACGAACTAGTACGGAATGGTTCGAACTCATAGGAAATGGTATGGACTAGCATGAAAGGTACAAACTCGTAGAAAATGGTTAGAGCTAGTACAAATTCATAATAATTGGTACGAACTAAGACGAACTCGTACAAAATGATGAACTAGGACGAACTTGTACCAAATAGTACGAACTAGTACGGAATGGTTTGAACTTATAGGAAATGGTATGAACTAGCATGAAAAGTACAAACTCGTAGAAAATGGTTAGAGCTAGTACAAATTCATATGAATTGGTACGAACTAAGACGAACTCGTACAGAATGACGAACTAGTACGAAATGGTTCGAACTCATAGGAAATGGTATGAACTAGCATGAAAAGGTACAAACTGGTAGAAAATGGTTACAGCTACTTCAAATTCATATGAATTGGTACGAACTAAGACAAACTCGTACAGAATGACGAACTAGGACGAACTTGTACCAAATGGTACGAACTAGTACGGAATGGTTCGAACTCGTAGAAAATGGTTAGAGCTAGTCCAAATTCATATGTATTGGTATGATCTAAGACGAACTCGTACAAAATGACGAACGAGGACGAACTTGTACCAAATGGTACGAACTAGTTCGGAATGGTTGAAACTTGTAGGAAATGGTATGAACAAGTATGAAATGGTTCAAACTTGTAGAAAATGGTTAGAGCTAGTCCAAATTCATAATAATTGGTACGAACTAAGACGAACTCATACAAAATGATGAACTAGGACGAACTTGTACCAAATGGTACGAACTAGTACGGAATGGTTCGAACTAATAGGAAATGGTATGAACTAGCATGAAAAGTACAAACTCGTGGAAAATGGTTAGAGCTAGTACAAATTCATATGAATTGGTACGAACTAAGACGAACTCGTACAGAATGACGAACTAGTACGGAATGGTTCGAACTCATAGGAAATTGTATGAACTAGCATAAAAAGTTACAAACTGGTAGAAAATGGTTAGAGCTACTTCAAATTCATATGAATTGGTACGAACTAAGACGAACTCGTACAAAATGACGAACTAGGACGAACTTGTAAGAAATGGTTCGAACTAGTACGGAATGGTTCGAACTCGTAGAAAATGGTTAGAGCTAGTCCAAATTCATATGTATTGGTATGATCTAAGACGAACTCGTACAAAATGACGAACTAGGACGAACTTGTACCAAATGGTACGAACTAGTACGGAATGGTTGAAACTTGTAGGAAATGGTATGAACTAGTATGAAATGGTTCAAACTCGTAGAAAATGGTTAGAGCTAGTCCAAATTCATAATAATTGGTACGAACTAAGACGAACTCATACAAAATGATTAACTAGGACGAACGTGTACCAAATGGTACGAACTAGTACGGAATGGTTCGAACTCATAGGAAATGGTATGAACTAGCATGAAAGGTACAAACTCGTAGAAAATGGTTAGAGCTAGTACAAATTCATATGAATTGGTACGAACTAGGACGAACTCGTACAGAATGACGAACTAGTACGGAATGGTTCGAACTCATAGGAAATGGTATGAACTAGCATAAAAAGTTACAAACTGGTAGAAAATGGTTAGAGCTACTTCAAATTCATATGAATTGGTACGAACTAAGACGAACTCGTACAAAATGACGAACTAGGACGAACTTGTATGAAATGGTACGAACTAGTACGGAATGGTTCGAAATCGTAGAAAATGGTTAGAGCTAGTCCATATTCATATGTATTGGTACGATCTAAGACGAACTCGTACAAAATGAGGAACTAGGACGAACTTGTACCAAATGGTACGATCTACTACGGAATGGTTGAAACTTGTAGGAAATGGTATGAACTAGTATGAAATGGTTCAAACTCGTAGAAAATGGTTAGAGCTAGTCCAAATTCATAATAATTGGTACGAACTAAGACGAACTCGTACAAAATGACGAACTAGGACGAACTTGTACCAAATGGTACGAACTAGTACAGAATGGTTCGAACTCATAGGAAATGGTATGAACTAGTATGAAATGGTTCAAACTCGTAGAAAATGGTTAGAGCTAGTCCAAATTCATAATAATTGGTACGAACTAAGACGAATTCATACAAAATGATGAACTAGGACGAACTTGTACCAAATGGTACGAACTAGTACGGAATGGTTTGAACTCATAGGAAATGGTATGGACTAGCATGAAAGGTACAAACTCGTAGAAAATGGTTAGAGCTAGTACAAATTCATAATAATTGGTACGAACTAAGACGAACTCGTACAAAATGATGAACTAGAACGAACTTGTACCAAATGGTACGAACTAGTGCGGAATGGTTCGAACTCATAGGAAATGGTATGAACTAGCATGAAAAGTACAAACTCGTAGAAAATGGTTAGAGCTAGTACAAATTCATATGAATTGGTACGAACTAAGACGAACTCGTACAGAATGACGAACTAGTACGGAATGGTTCGAACTCATAGGAAATTGTATGAACTAGCATAAAAAGTTACAAACTGGTAGAAAATGGTTAGAGCTACTTCAAATTCATATGAATTCGTACGAACTAAGACGAACTCGTACAAAATGACGAACTAGGACGAACTTGTAAGAAATGGTTCGAACTAGTACGGAATGGTTCGAACTCGTAGAAAATGGTTAGAGCTAGTCCAAATTCATATGTATTAGTATGATCTAAGACGAACTCGTACAAAATGACGAACTAGGACGAACTTGTACCAAATGGTACGAACTAGTACGGAATGGTTGAAACTTGTAGGAAATGGTATGAACTAGTATGAAATGGTTCAAACTCGTAGAAAATGGTTAGAGCTAGTCCAAATTCATAATAATTGGTACGAACTAAGACGAACTCATACAAAATGATGAACTAGGACGAACTTGTACCAAATGGTACGAACTAGTACGGAATGGTTCGAACTCATAGGAAATGGTATGAACTAGCATGAAAAGTACAAACTCGTAGAAAATGGTTAGAGCTAGTACAAATTCATATGAATTGGTACGAACTAAGACGAACTCGTACAGAATGACGAACTAGTACGGAATGGTTCGAACTCATAGGAAATGGTATGAACTAGCATAAAAAGTTACAAACTGGTAGAAAATGGTTAGAGCTACTTCAAATTCATATGAATTGGTACGAACTAAGAAGAACTCGTACAAAATGACGAACTAGGACGAACATGTATGAAATGGTACGAACTAGTACGGAATGGTTCGAAATCGTAGAAAATGGTTAGAGCTAGTCCATATTCATATGTATTGGTACGATCTAAGACGAACTCGTACAAAATGAGGAACTAGGACGAACTTGTACCAAATGGTATGATCTACTACGGAATGGTTGAAACTTGTAGGAAATGGTATGAACTAGTATGAAATGGTTCAAACTCGTAGAAAATGGTTAGAGCTAGTCCAAATTCATAATAATTGGTACGAACTAAGACGAACTCGTACAAAATGACGAACTAGGACGAACTTGTACCAAATGGTACGAACTAGTACGGAATGGTTCGAACTCATAGGAAATGGTATGAACTAGTATGAAATGGTTCAAACTCGTAGAAAATGGTTAGAGCTAGTCCAAATTCATAATAATTGGTACGAACTAAGACGAACTCATACAAAATGATGAACTAGGACGAACTTGTACCAAATGGTACGAACTAGTACGGAATGGTTCGAACTCATAGGAAATGGTATGGACTAGCATGAAAAGGTACAAACTCGTAGAAAATTACGAACTAGTACGGAATGGTTGAAACTTGTAGGAAATGGTATGAACTAGTATGAAAAGGTACAAACTCGTAGAAAATGGTTACAGCTACTTCAAATTCATATGAATTGGTACGAACTAAGACGAACTCGTACAAAATGACGAAGAAGGACGAACTTGTAAGAAATGGTTCGAACTAGTACGGAATGGTTCGAACTCGTAGAAAATGGTTAGAGCTAGTCCATATTCATATGTATTGGTACGATCTAAGACGAACTCGTACAAAATGAGGAACTAGGACGAACTTGTACCAAATGGAACGATCTAGTACGGAATGGTTGAAGCTTGTAGGAAATAGTATGAACTAGTATGAAATGGTTCAAACTCGTAGAAAATAGTTAGAGCTAGTCCAAATTCATAATAATTGGTACGAACTAAGACGAACTCATACAAAATGATGAACTAGGACGAACTTGTACCAAATGGTACGAACTAGTACGGAATGGTTCGAACTCATAGGAAATGGTATGAACTAGTATGAAATGGTTCAAACTCGTAGAAAATGGTTAGAGCTAGTCCAAATTCATAATAATTGGTACGAACTAAGACGAACTCATACAAAATGATGAACTAGGACGAACTTGTACCAAATGGTACGAACTAGTACGGAATGGTTCGAACTCATAGGAAATGGTATGGACTAGCATGAAAAGGTACAAACTCGTAGAAAATTACGAACTAGTACGGAATGGTTGAAACTTGTAGGAAATGGTATGAACTAGTATGAAAAGGTACAAACTCGTAGAAAATGGTTACAGCTACTTCAAATTCATATGAATTGGTACGAACTAAGACGAACTCGTACAAAATGACGAACTAGGACGAACTTGTAAGAAATGGTTCGAACTAGTACGGAATGGTTCGAACTCGTAGAAAATGGTTAGAGCTAGTCCATATTCATATGTATTGGTACGATCTAAGACGAACTCGTACAAAATGAGGAACTAGGACGAACTTGTACCAAATGGTACGATATAGTACGGAATGGTGGAAGCTTGTAGGAAATGGTATGAACTAGTATGAAATGGTTCAAACTCGTAGAAAATGGTTAGAGCTAGTCCAAATTCATAATAATTGGTACGAACTAAGACGAACTCATACAAAATGATGAACTAGGACGAACTTGTACCAAATGGTACGAACTAGTACGGAATGGTTCGAACTCATAGGAAATGGTATGGACTAGCATGAAAAGGTACAAACTCGTAGAAAATTACGAACTAGTACGGAATGGTTGAAACTTGTAGGAAATGGTATGAACTAGTATGAAAAGGTACAAACTCGTAGAAAATGGTTACAGCTACTTCAAATTCATATGAATTGGTACGAACTAAGACGAACTCGTACAAAATGACGAACAAGGACGAACTTGTAAGAAATGGTTCGAACTAGTACGGAATGGTTCGAACTCGTAGAAAATGGTTAGAGCTAGTCCATATTCATATGTATTGGTACGATCTAAGACGAACTCGTACAAAATGAGGAACTAGGACGAACTTGTACCAAATGGAACGATCTAGTACGGAATGGTTGAAGCTTGTAGGAAATAGTATGAACTAGTATGAAATGGTTCAAACTCGTAGAAAATGGTTAGAGCTAGTCCAAATTCATAATAATTGGTACGAACTAAGACGAAATCATACAAAATGATGAACTAGGACGAACTTGTACCAAATGGTACGAACTAGTACGGAATGGTTCGAACTCATAGGAAATGGTATGAACTAGTATGAAATGGTTCAAACTCGTAGAAAATGGTTAGAGCTAGTCCAAATTCATAATAATTGGTACGAACTAAGACGAACTCATACAAAATGATGAACTAGGACGAACTTGTACCAAATGGTACGAACTAGTACGGAATGGTTCGAACTCATAGGAAACGGTATGGACTAGCATGAAAAGGTACAAACTCGTAGAAAATTACGAACTAGTACGGAATGGTTGAAACTTGTAGGAAATGGTATGAACTAGTATGAAAAGGTACAAACTCGTAGAAAATGGTTACAGCTACTTCAAATTCATATGAATTGGTACGAACTAAGACGAACTCGTACAAAATGACGAACTAGGACGAACTTGTAAGAAATGGTTCGAACTAGTACGGAATGGTTCGAACTCGTAGAAAATGGTTAGAGCTAGTCCATATTCATATGTATTGGTACGATCTAAGACGAACTCGTACAAAATGAGGAACTAGGACGAACTTGTACCAAATGGTACGATATAGTTCGGAATGGTGGAAGCTTGTAGGAAATAGTATGAACTAGTATGAAATGGTTCAAACTCGTAGAAAATGGTTAGAGCTAGTCCAAATTCATAATAATTGGTACGAACTAAGACGAACTCATACAAAATGATGAACTAGGACGAACTTGTACCAAATGGTACGAACTAGTACGGAATGGTTCGAACTCATAGGAAATGGTATGAACTAGTATGAAATGGTTCAAACTCGTAGAAAATGGTTAGAGCTAGTCCAAATTCATAATAATTGGTACGAACTAAGACGAACTCATACAAAATGATGAACTAGGACGAACTTGTACAAAATGGTACGAACTAGTACGGAATGGTTCGAACTCATAGGAAATGGTATGGACTAGCATGAAAAGGTACAAACTCGTAGAAAATTACGAACTAGTACGGAATGGTTGAAACTTGTAGGAAATGGTATGAACTACTATGAAAAGGTACAAACTCGTAGAAAATGGTTACAGCTACTTCAAATTCATATGAATTGGTACGAACTAAGACGATCTCGTACAAAATGACGAACTAGGACGAACTTGTAAGAAATGGTTCGAACTAGTACGGAATGGTTCGAACTCGTAGAAAATGGTTAGAGCTAGTCCATATTCATATGTATTGGTACGATCTAAGACGAACTCGTACAAAATGAGGAACTAGGACGAACTTCTACCAAATGGTACGATCTAGTACGGAATGGTTGAAGCTTGTAGGAAATAGTATGAACTAGTATGAAATGGTTCAAACTCGTAGAAAATGGTTAGAGCTAGTCCAAATTCATAATAATTGGTACGAACTAAGACGAACTCGTACAAAATGACGAACTAGGACGAACTTGTACCAAATGGTACGAACTAGTACGGAATGGTTCGAACTCATAGGAAATGGTATGAACTAGTATGAAATGGTTCAAACTCGTAGAAAATGGTTAGAGCTAGTCCAAATTCATAATAATTGGTACGAACTAAGACGAACTCATACAAAATGAGGAACTAGGACGAACTTGTACCAAATGGTACGAACTAGTACGGAATGGTTCGAACTCATAGGAAATGGTATGAACTAGTATGAAATGGTTCAAACTCGTAGAAAATGGTTAGAGCTAATCCAAATTCATAATAATTGGTACGAACTAAGACGAACTCATACAAAATGATGAACTAGGACGAACTTGTTCCAAATGGTACGAACTAGTACGGAATGGTTCGAACTCATAGGAAATGGTATGGACTAGCATGAAAGGTACAAACTCGTAGAAAATGGATAGAGCTTGTAAAAATTCATATGAATTGGTACGAACTAAGACGAACTCGTACAGAATGACGAACTAGTACGGAATGGTTAGAACTCATAGGAAATTGTATGAACTAGCATAAAAAGTTACAAACTGGTAGAAAATGGTTACAGCTACTTCAAATTCATATGAATTGGTACGAACTAAGACGAACTCGTACAAAATGACGAACTAGGACGAACTTGTATGAAATGGTACGAACTAGTACGGAATGGTTCGAAATCGTAGAAAATGGTTAGAGCTAGTCCATATTCATATGTATTGGTACGATCTAAGACGAACTCGTACAAAATGAGGAACTAGGACGAACTTGTACCAAATGGTACGATCTACTACGGAATGGTTGAAACTTGTAGGAAATGGTATGAACTAGTATGAAATGGTTCAAACTCGTAGAAAATGGTTAGAGCTAGTCCAAATTCATAATAATTGGTACGAACTAAGACGAACTCATACAAAATGATGAACTAGGACGAACTTGTACCAAATGGTACGAACTAGTACGGAATGGTTTGAACTAATAGGAAATGGTATGAACTAGCATGAAAAGTACAAACTCGTAGAAAATGGTTAGAGCTAGTACAAATTCATATGAATTGGTACGAACTAAGACGAACTCGTACAGAATGACGAACTAGTACGGAATGGTTCGAACTCATAGGAAATGGTATGAACTAGCATGAAAAGGTACAAACTGGTAGAAAATGGTTACAGCTACTTCAAATTCATATGAATTGGTACGAACTAAGACGAACTCGTACAGAATGACGAACAAGGACGAACTTGTACCAAATGGTACGAACTAGTACGGAATGGTTCGAACTCATAGAAAATGGTTAGAGCTAGTCCAAATTCATATGTATTGGTATGATCTAAGACGAACTCGTACAAAATGACGAACTAGGACGAACTTGTACCAAATGGTACGAACTAGTACGGAATGGTTGAAACTTGTAGGAAATGGTATGAACTAGTATGAAATGGTTCAAACTCGTAGAAAATGGTTAGAGCTAGTCCAAATTCATAATAATTGGTACGAACTAAGACGAACTCATACAAAATGAAGAACTAGGACGAACTTGTACCAAATGGTACGAACTAGTACGGAATGGTTCGAACTCATAGGAAATGGTATGAACTAGCATGAAAAGTACAAACTCGTGGAAAATGGTTAGAGCTAGTACAAATTCATATGAATTGGTACGAACTAAGACGAACTCGTACAGAATGACGAACTAGTACGGAATGGTTCGAACTCATAGGAAATTGTATGAACTAGCATAAAAAGTTACAAACTGGTAGAAAATGGTTAGAGCTACTTCAAATTCATATGAATTCGTACGAACTAAGACGAACTCGTACAAAATGACGAACTAGGACGAACTTGTAAGAAATGGTTCGAACTAGTACGGAATGGTTCGAACTCGTAGAAAATGGTTAGAGCTAGTCCAAATTCATATGTATTGGTATGATCTAAGATGAACTCGTACAAAATGAGGAACTAGGACGAACTTGTACCAAATGGTACGATCTACTACGGAATGGTTGAAACTTGTAGGAAATGGTATGAACTAGTATGAAATGGTTCAAACTCGTAGAAAATGGTTAGAGCTAGTCCAAATTCATAATAATTGGTACGAACTAAGACGAACTCATACAAAATGATGAACTAGGACGAACTTGTACCAAATGGTACGAACTAGTACGGAATGGTTTGAACTAATAGGAAATGGTATGAACTAGCATGAAAAGTACAAACTCGTAGAAAATGGTTAGAGCTAGTACAAATTCATATGAATTGGTACGAACTAAGACGAACTCGTACAGAATGACGAACTAGTACGGAATGGTTCGAACTCATAGGAAATGGTATGAACTAGCATGAAAAGGTACAAACTGGTAGAAAATGGTTACAGCTACTTCAAATTCATATGAATTGGTACGAACTAAGACGAACTCGTACAGAATGACGAACAAGGACGAACTTGTACCAAATGGTACGAACTAGTACGGAATGGTTCGAACTCATAGAAAATGGTTAGAGCTAGTCCAAATTCATATGTATTGGTATGATCTAAGACGAACTCGTACAAAATGACGAACTAGGACGAACTTGTACCAAATGGTACGAACTAGTACGGAATGGTTGAAACTTGTAGGAAATGGTATGAACTAGTATGAAATGGTTCAAACTCGTAGAAAATGGTTAGAGCTAGTCCAAATTCATAATAATTGGTACGAACTAAGACGAACTCATACAAAATGAAGAACTAGGACGAACTTGTACCAAATGGTACGAACTAGTACGGAATGGTTCGAACTCATAGGAAATGGTATGAACTAGCATGAAAAGTACAAACTCGTGGAAAATGGTTAGAGCTAGTACAAATTCATATGAATTGGTACGAACTAAGACGAACTCGTACAGAATGACGAACTAGTACGGAATGGTTCGAACTCATAGGAAATTGTATGAACTAGCATAAAAAGTTACAAACTGGTAGAAAATGGTTAGAGCTACTTCAAATTCATATGAATTCGTACGAACTAAGACGAACTCGTACAAAATGACGAACTAGGACGAACTTGTAAGAAATGGTTCGAACTAGTACGGAATGGTTCGAACTCGTAGAAAATGGTTAGAGCTAGTCCAAATTCATATGTATTGGTATGATCTAAGATGAACTCGTACAAAATGACGAACTAGGACGAACTTGTACCAAATGGTACGAACTAGTACGGAATGGTTGAAACTTGTAGGAAATGGTATGAACTAGTATGAAATGGTTCAAACTCGTAGAAAATGGTTAGAGCTAGTCCAAATTCATAATAATTGGTACGAACTAAGACGAACTCATACAAAATGATGAACTAGGACGAACTTGTACCAAATGGTACGAACTAGTACGGAATGGTTCGAACTCATAGGAAATTGTATGAACTAGCATAAAAAGTTACAAACTGGTAGAAAATGGTTAGAGCTACTTCAAATTCATATGAATTCGTACGAACTAAGACGAACTCGTACAAAATGACGAACTAGGACGAACTTGTAAGAAATGGTTCGAACTAGTACGGAATGGTTCGAACTCGTAGAAAATGGTTAGAGCTAGTCCAAATTCATATGTATTGGTATGATCTAAGATGAACTCGTACAAAATGACGAACTAGGACGAACTTGTACCAAATGGTACGAACTAGTACGGAATGGTTGAAACTTGTAGGAAATGGTATGAACTAGTATGAAATGGTTCAAACTCGTAGAAAATGGTTAGAGCTAGTCCAAATTCATAATAATTGGTACGAACTAAGACGAACTCATACAAAATGATGAACTAGGACGAACTTGTACCAAATGGTACGAACTAGTACGGAATGGTTCGAACTCATAGGAAATGGTATGAACTAGCATGAAAGGTACAAACTCGTAGAAAATGGTTAGAGCTAGTACAAATTCATATGAATTGGTACGAACTAGGACGAACTCGTACAGAATGACGAACTAGTACGGAATGGTTCGAACTCATAGGAAATGGTATGAACTAGCATAAAAAGTTACAAACTGGTAGAAAATGGTTAGAGCTACTTCAAATTCATATGAATTGGTACGAACTAAGACGAACTCGTACAAAATGAGGAACTAGGACGAACTTGTACCAAATGGTACGATCTACTACGGAATGGTTGAAACTTGTAGGAAATGGTATGAACTAGTATGAAATGGTTCAAACTCGTAGAAAATGGTTAGAGCTAGTCCAAATTCATAATAATTGGTACGAACTAAGACGAACTCGTACAAAATGACGAACTAGGACGAACTTGTACCAAATGGTACGAACTAGTACGGAATGGTTCGAACTCATAGGAAATGGTATGAACTAGTATGAAATGGTTCAAACTCGTAGAAAATGGTTAGAGCTAGTCCAAATTCATAATAATTGGTACGAACTAAGATGAATTCATACAAAATGATGAACTAGGACGAACTTGTACCAAATGGTACGAACTATTACGGAATGGTTCGAACTCATAGGAAATGGTATGGACTAGCATGAAAGGTACAAACTCGTAGAAAATGGTTAGAGCTAGTACAAATTCATAATAATTGGTACGAACTAAGACGAACTCGTACAAAATGATGAACTAGGACGAACTTGTACCAAATGGTACGAACTAGTACGGAATGGTTCGAACTTATAGGAAAGGTATGAACTAGCATGAATAGTACAAACTCGTAGAAAATGGTTAGAGCTAGTACAAATTCATATGAATTGGTACGAACTAAGACGAACTCGTACAGAATGACGAACTAGTACGAAATGGTTCGAACTCATAGGAAATGGTATGAACTAGCATGAAAAGGTACAAACTGGTAGAAAATGGTTACAGCTACTTCAAATTCATATGAATTGGTACGAACTAAGACAAACTCGTACAGAATGACGAACTAGGACGAACTTGTACCAAATGGTACGAACTAGTACGGAATGGTTCGAACTCATAGGAAATGGTATGAACTAGTATGAAATGGTTCAAACTCGTAGAAAATGGTTAGAGCTAGTCCAAATTCATAATAATTGGTACGAACTAAGATGAATTCATACAAAATGATGAACTAGGACGAACTTGTACCAAATGGTACGAACTAGTA
This sequence comes from Astragalus glycyphyllos, assembly GCA_963573325.1. Taxonomy (NCBI): domain Eukaryota; kingdom Viridiplantae; phylum Streptophyta; class Magnoliopsida; order Fabales; family Fabaceae; genus Astragalus; species Astragalus glycyphyllos. The sequence goes on along the minus strand of OY754314.1, from coordinate 26,472,562 downwards.
CGGAATGGTTCGAACTCATAGGAAATGGTATGAACAAGTATGAAATGGTTCAAACTTGTAGAAAATGGTTAGAGCTAGTCCAAATTCATAATAATTGGTACGAACTAAGACGAACTCATACAAAATGATGAACTAGGACGAACTTGTACCAAATGGTACGAACTAGTACGGAATGGTTCGAACTAATAGGAAATGGTATGAACTAGCATGAAAAGTACAAACTCGTAGAAAATGGTTAGAGCTAGTACAAATTCATATGAATTGGTACGAACTAAGACGAACTCGTACAGAATGACGAACTAGTACGGAATGGTTCGAACTCATAGGAAATGGTATGAACTAGTATGAAATAGTTCAAACTCGTAGAAAATGGTTAGAGCTAGTCCAAATTCATATGTATTGGTACGATCTAAGACGAACTCGTAGAAAATGACGAACTAGGACGAACTTGTACCAAATGGTACGAACTAGTACGGAACGGTACAAACTCGTACGAAATGGTATGAACTAGTATGAAAAGGTACAAACTCGTAGATAATGGTTAGAGCTAGTCCAAATTCATATGAAATGGTACGAACTAGGACGAATTCGTTTAAAAAGGATCGAACTAGTAGGGACTGGTTCAAACTCGTAGAAAATGGTTAGAGCTAGTCGAAATTCATATGAATTAGTACGAACTAAGACGAACTCGTACAAAATGACGAACTAGGACGAACTTGTACCAAATGGTACGAACTAGAACGAAATGGTTCGAACTCGTAGGGAATGGTATGAACTAGTATGAAATAGTTCAAACTCGTAGAAAATGGTTAGAGCTAGTCCAAATTCATATGTATTGGTACGATCTAAGACGAACTCGTACAAAATGACGAACTAGGACGAACTTGTACGAAATGGTACGAACTAGTACGGAATGGTTCGAACTCGTAGAAAATGGTTAGAGCTAGTCCAAATTCATATGTATTGGTACATTCTAAGACGAACTCGTACAAAATGACGAACTAGGACGAACTTGTACCAAATGGTACGAACTAGTACGGAACGGCACAAACTCGTACGAAATGGTATGAACTAGTATGAAAAGGTACAAACTCGTAGAAAATGGTTAGAGCTAGTCCAAATTCATATGAAATGGTACGAACTAGGACGATTTTGTATAAAAAGGATCGAACTAGGATGAACTTGTAACAAATGGTACGAACTAGTTTGCAATGGTTCGAACTCGTAGGGACTGGTATGAACTAGTATGAAAAGGTACAAACTCGTAGAAAATGGTTAGAGCTAGTCCAAATTCATTTGAATTGGTACGAACTAGGATGAATTCGTATAAAAAGGATCGAACTAGGACGAACTTGTAACAAATGGTACGAACTAGTTTGGAATGGTTCGAACTCGTAGGGACTTGTATGAACTAGTATGAAATGGTTCAAACTCGTAGAAAATGGTTAGAGCTAGTCGAAACTCATATGAATTAGTACGAACTAAGACGAACTCGTACAAAATGACGAACTAGGACGAACTTGTACCAAATGGTACGAACTAGAACGAAATGGTTCGAACTCGTAGATAATGGTATGAACTAGTATGAAATAGTTCAAACTCGTAGAAAATGGTTAGAGCTAGTCCAAATTCAATGTATTGGTACGATCTAAGACGAACTCGTACAAAATGACGAACTAGGACGAACTTGTACGAAATGGTACGAACTCGTACGGAATGGTTCGAACTCGTAGAAAATGGTTAGAGCTAGTCCAAACTCATATGTATTGGTACGATCTAAGACGAACTCGTAGAAAATGACGAATTAGGACGAACTTGTACCAAATGGTACGAACTAGTACGGAACGGTACAAACTCGTACGAAATGGTATGAACTAGTATGAAAAGGTACAAACTCGTAGATAATCGTTAGAGCTAGTGCAAATTCATATGAAATGGTACGAACTAGGACGAATTCGTTTAAAAAGGATCGAACTAGGACGAACTTGTAACAAATGGTACGAACTAGTTTGGAATGGTTCGAACTCGTAGGGACGGGTATGAACTAGTATGAAATGGTTTAAACTCATAGAAAATGGTTAGAGCTAGTCGAAATTCATATGAATTAGTACGAACTAAGACGAACTCGTACAAAATGACGAACTAGGACGAACTTGTACCAAATGGTACGAACTAGAACGAAATGGTTCGAACTCGTAGGGAATGGTATGAACTAGTATGAAATAGTTCAAACTCGTAGAAAATGGTTAGAGCTAGTCCAAATTCATATGTATTGGTACGATCTAAGACGAACTCGTACAAAATGACGAACTGGGACGAACTTGTACGAAATGGTACGAACTAGTACGGAATGGTTCGAACTCGTAGAAAATGGTTAGAGCTAGTCCAAATTCATATGTATTGGTACGATCTAAGACGAACTCGTAGAAAATGACGAACTAGGACGAACTTGTACCAAATGGTACGAACTAGTACGGAACGGTACAAACTCGTACGAAATGGTATGAACTAGTATGAAAAGGTACAAACTAGTAGAAAATGGTTAGAGCTAGTCCAAATTCATTTGAATTGGTACGAACTAGGATGAATTCGTATAAAAAGGATCGAACTAGGACGAACTTGTAACAAATGGTACGAACTAGTTTGGAATGGTTCGAACTCGTAGGGACTTGTATGAACTAGTATGAAAAGGTACAAACTCGTAGAAAATGGTTAGAGCTAGTCCAAATTCATTTGAACTGGTATGAACTAGGATGAATTTGTATAAAAAGGATCGAACTAGGACGAACTTGTAACAAATGGTACGAACTAGTTTGGAATGGTTCGAACTCGTAGGGACTTGTATGAACTAGTATGAAATGGTTCAAACTCGTAGAAAATGGTTAGAGCTAGTCGAAACTCATATGAATTAGTACGAACTAAGACGAACTCGTACAAAATGACGAACTAGGATGAACTTGTACCAAATGGTACGAACTAGAACGAAATGGTTCGAACTCGTAGGGAATGGTATGAACTAGTATGAAATAGTTCAAACTCGTAGAAAATGGTTAGAGCTAGTCCAAATTCAGATGTATTGGTACGATCTAAGACGAACTCGTACAAAATGACGAACTAGGACGAACTTGTACGAAATGGTACGAACTCGTACGGAATGGTTCGAACTCGTAGAAAATGGTTAGAGCTAGTCCAAACTCATATGTATTGGTACGATCTAAGACGAACTCGTAGAAAATGACGAACTAGGACGAACTTGTACCAAATGGTACGAACTAGTACGGAACGGTACAAACTCGTACGAAATGGTATGAACTAGTATGAAAAGGTACAAACTCGTAGAAAATGGTTAGAGCTAGTCCAAATTCTTATGAAATGGTACGAACTAGGACAAATTCGTTTAAAAAGGATCGAACTAGGACGAACTTGTAACAAATGGTACGAACTAGTTTGGAATGGTTCGAACTCGTACGGACTGGTATGAACTAGTATGAAATGGTTCAAACTCGTAGAAAATGGTTAGAGCTAGTCGAAATTCATCTGAATTGGTACGAACTAAGACGAACTCGTACAAAATGACGAACTAGGACGAACTTGTACCGAATGGTACGAACTAGAACGAAATGGTTCGAACTCGTAGGGAATGGTATGAACTAGTATGAAATAGTTCAAACTCGTAGAAAATGGTTAGAGCTAGTCCAAATTCATATGTATTGGTACGATCTAAGACGAACTCGTAGAAAATGACGAACTAGGACGAACTTGTACGAAATGGTACGAACTAGTACGGAATGGTTCGAACTCGTAGAAAATGGTTAGAGCTAGTCCAAATTCATATGTATTGGTACGATCTAAGACAAACTCGTACAAAATGACGAACTAGGACGAACTTGTACCAAATGGTATGAACTAGTACGGAACGGTACAAACTCGTACGAAATGGTATGAACTAGTATGAAAAGGTACAAACTAGTAGAAAATGGTTAGAGCTAGTCCAAATTCATTTGAATTGGTACGAACTAGGATGAATTCGTATAAAAAGGATCGAACTAGGACGAACTTGTAACAAATGGTACGAACTAGTTTGGAATGGTTCGAACTCGTAGGGACTTGTATGAACTAGTATGAAAAGGTACAAACTCGTAGAAAATGGTTAGAGCTAGTCCAAATTCATTTGAACTGGTACGAACTAGGATGAATTCGTATAAAAAGGATCGAACTAGGACGAACTTGTAACAAATGGTACGAACTAGTTTGGAATGGTTCGAACTCGTAGGGACTTGTATGAACTAGTATGAAATGGTTCAAACTCGTAGAAAATGGTTAGAGCTAGTCGAAACTCATATGAATTAGTACGAACTAAGACGAACTCGTACAAAATGACGAACTAGGATGAACTTGTACCAAATGGTACGAACTAGAACGAAATGGTTCGAACTCGTAGGGAATGGTATGAACTAGTATGAAATAGTTCAAACTCGTAGAAAATGGTTAGAGCTAGTCCAAATTCATATGTATTGGTACGATCTAAGACGAACTCATACAAAATGACGAACTAGGACGAACTTGTACGAAATGGTACGAACTAGTACGGAATGGTTCGAACTCGTAGAAAATGGTTAGAGCTCATCCAAACTCATATGTATTGGTACGATCTAAGACGAACTCGTAGAAAATGACGAACTAGGACGAACTTGTACCAAATGGTACGAACTAGTACGGAACGGTACAAACTCGTACGAAATGGTATGAACTAGTATGAAAAGGTACAAACTCGTAGATAATGGTTAGAGCTAGTCCAAATTCATATGAAATGGTACGAACTAGGACGATTTCGTATAAAAAGGATCGAACTAGGACAAACTTGTAACAAATGGTACGAACTAGTTTGGAATGGTTCGAACTCGTACGGACTGGTATGAACTAGTATGAAATGGTTCAAACTCGTAGAAAATGGTTAGAGCTAGTCGAAATTCATCTGAATTGGTACGTACTAAGACGAACTCGTACAAAATGACGAACTAGAACGAAATGGTTCGAACTCGTAGGGAATGGTATGAACTAGTATGAAATAGTTCAAACTCGTAGAAAATGGTTAGAGCTAGTCCAAATTCATATGTATTGGTACGATCTAAGACGAACTCGTACAAAATGACGAACTAGGACGAACTTGTACGAAATGGTACGAACTAGTACGGAATGGTTCGAACTCGAAGAAAATGGTTAGAGCTAGTCCAAATTCATATGTATTGGTACGATCTAAGACGAACTCGTACAAAATGACGAACTAGGACGAACTGGTACCAAATGGTATGAACTAGTACGGAACGGTACAAACTCGTACGAAATGGTATGAACTAGTATGAAAAGGTACAAACTCGTAGAAAATGGTTAGAGCTAGTCCAAATTCATATGAAATGGTACGAACTAGGACGATTTCGTATAAAAAGGATCGAACTAGGATAAACTTGTAACAAATGGTACGAACTAGTTTGGAATGGTTCGAACTCGTAGGGACTGGTATGAACTAGTATGAAATGGTTCAAACTCGTAGAAAATGGTTAGAGCTAGTCGAAATTCATATGAATTAGTGCGAACTAAGACGAACTCGTACAAAATGACGAACTAGGACGAACTTGTACCAAATGGTACGAACTAGAACGAAATGGTTCGAACTCGTAGGGAATGGTATGAACTAGTATGAAATAGTTCAAACTCGTAGAAAATGGTTAGAGCTAGTCCAAATTCATATGTATTGGTACGATCTAAGACGAACTCGTACAAAATGACGAACTAGGACGAACTGGTACCAAATGGTATGAACTAGTACGGAACGGTACAAACTCGTACGAAATGGTATGAACTAGTATGAAAAGGTACAAACTCGTAGAAAATGGTTAGAGCTAGTCCAAATTCATATGAAATGGTACGAACTAGGACGATTTCGTATAAAAAGGATCGAACTAGGACAAACTTGTAACAAATGGTACGAACTAGTTTGGAATGGTTCGAACTCGTAGGGACTGGTATGAACTAGTATGAAATGGTTCAAACTCGTAGAAAATGGTTAGAGCTAGTCGAAATTCATATGAATTAGTGCGAACTAAGACGAACTCGTACAAAATGACGAACTAGGACGAACTTGTACCAAATGGTACGAACTAGAACGAAATGGTTCGAACTCGTAGGGAATGGTATGAACTAGTATGAAATAGTTCAAACTCGTAGAAAATGGTTAGAGCTAGTCCAAATTCATATGTATTGGTACGATCTAAGACGAACTCATACAAAATGACGAACTAGGACGAACTTGTACGAAATGGTACGAACTAGTACGGAATGGTTCGAACTCGTAGAAAATGGTTAGAGCTAGTCCAAATTCATATGTATTGGTACGATCTAAGACGAACTCGTAGAAAATGACGAACTAGGACGAACTTGTACCAAATGGTACGAACTAGTACGGAACGGTACAAACTCGTACGAAATGGTATGAACTAGTATGAAAAGGTACAAACTCGTAGAAAATGGTTAGAGCTAGTCCAAATTCATATGAAATGGTACGAACTAGGAGGAATTCGTTTAAAAAGGATCGAACTAGGACGAACTTGTAACAAATGGTACGAACTAGTTTGGAATGGTTCGAACTCGTAGGGACTGGTATGAACTAGTATGAAATGGTTTAAACTCATAGAAAATGGTTAGAGCTAGTCGAAATTCATATGAATTAGTACGAACTAAGACGAACTCGTACAAAATGACGAACTAGGACGAACTTGTACCAAATGGTACGAACTAGAACGAAATGGTTCGAACTCGTAGGGAATGGTATGAACTAGTATGAAATAGTTCAAACTCGTAGAAAATGGTTAGAGCTAGTCCAAATTCATATGTATTGGTACGATCTAAGACGAACTCGTACAAAATGACGAACTAGGACGAACTTGTACCAAATGGTATGAACTAGTACGGAACGGTACAAACTCGTACGAAATGGTATGAACTAGTATTAAAAGGTACAAACTCGTAGAAAATGGTTAGAGCTAGTCCAAATTCATATGAAATGGTACGAACTAGGACGATTTCGTATAAAAAGGATCGAACTAGGACAAACTTGTAACAAATGGTACGAACTAGTTTGGAATGGTTCGAACTCGTAGGGACTGGTATGAACTAGTATGAAATGGTTCAAACTCGTAGAAAATGGTTAGAGCTAGTCGAAATTCATATGAATTAGTGCGAACTAAGACGAACTCGTACAAAATGACGAACTAGGACGAACTTGTACCAAATGGTACGAACTAGAACGAAATGGTTCGAACTCGTAGGGAATGGTATGAACTAGTATGAAATAGTTCAAACTCGTAGAAAATGGTTAGAGCTAGTCCAAATTCATATGTATTGGTACGATCTAAGACGAACTCATACAAAATGACGAACTAGGACGAACTTGTACGAAATGGTACGAACTAGTACGGAATGGTTCGAACTCGTAGAAAATGGTTAGAGCTAGTCCAAATTCATATGTATTGGTACGATCTAAGACGAACTCGTAGAAAATGACGAACTAGGACGAACTTGTACCAAATGGTACGAACTAGTACGGAACGGTACAAACTCGTACGAAATGGTATGAACTAGTATGAAAAGGTACAAACTCGTAGAAAATGGTTAGAGCTAGTCCAAATTCATATGAAATGGTACGAACTAGGAGGAATTCGTTTAAAAAGGATCGAACTAGGACGAACTTGTAACAAATGGTACGAACTAGTTTGGAATGGTTCGAACTCGTAGGGACTGGTATGAACTAGTATGAAATGGTTTAAACTCATAGAAAATGGTTAGAGCTAGTCGAAATTCATATGAAATAGTACGAACTATGACGAACTCGTACAAAATGACGAACTAGGACGAACTTGTACCAAATGGTACGAACTAGAACGAAATGGTTCGAACACGTAGGGAATGGTATGAACTAGTATGAAATAGTTCGAACTCGTAGAAAATGGTTACAGCTAGTCCAAATTCATATGTATTGGTACGATCTAAGACGAACTCGTAGAAAATGACGAACTAGGACAAACTTGTACCAAATGGTACGAACTAGTACGGAACGGTACAAACTCGTACGAAATGGTATGAACTAGTATGAAAAGGTACAAAGTCGTAGAAAATGGTTAGAGCTAGTCCAAATTCATATGAAATGGTACGAACTAGGACGAATTCGTTTAAAAAGGATCGAACTAGGACGAACTTGTAACAAATGGTACGAACTAGTTTGGAATGGTTCGAACTCGTAGGGACTGGTATGAACTAGTATGAAATGGTTTAAACTCATAGAAAATGGTTAGAGCTAGTCGAAATTCATATGAAATAGTACGAACTAAGACGAACTCGTACAAAATGACGAACTAGGACGAACTTGTACCAAATGGTACGAACTAGAACGAAATGGTTCGAACTCGTAGGGAATGGTATGAACTAGTATGAAATAGTTAAAACTCGTAGAAAATGGTTAGAGCTAGTCCAAATTCATATGTATTGGTACGATCTAAGACGAACTCGTACAAAATGACGAACTAGGACGAACTTGTACGAAATGGTACGAACTAGTACGGAATGGTTCGAACTCGAAGAAAATGGTTAGAGCTAGTCCAAATTCATATGTATTGGTACGATCTAAGACGAACTCGTACAAAATGACGAACTAGGACGAACTTGTACCAAATGGTATGAACTAGTACGGAACGGTACAAACTCGTACGAAATGGTATGAACTAGTATGAAAAGGTACAAACTCGTAGAAAATGGTTAGAGCTAGTCCAAATTCATATGAAATGGTACGAACTAGGACGATTTTGTATAAAAAGGATCGAACTAGGACGAACTTGTACCAAATGGTACGAACTAGTACGGAACGGTACAAACTCGTACGAAATGGTATGAACTAGTATGAAAAGGTACAAACTCGTAGAAAATGGTTAGAGCTAGTCCAAATTCATATGAAATGGTACGAACTAGGACGAATTCGTTTAAAAAGGATCGAACTAGGACGAACTTGTAACAAATGGTACGAACTAGTTTGGAATGGTTCGAACTCGTAGGGACTGGTATGAACTAGTATGAAATGGTTTAAACTCATAGAAAATGGTTAGAGCTAGTCGAAATTCATATGAAATAGTACGAACTAAGACGAACTCGTACAAAATGACGAACTAGGACGAACTTGTACCAAATGGTACGAACTAGAACGAAATGGTTCGAACTCGTAGGGAATGGTATGAACTAGTATGAAATAGTTAAAACTCGTAGAAAATGGTTAGAGCTAGTCCAAATTCATATGTATTGGTACGATCTAAGACGAACTCGTACAAAATGACGAACTAGGACGAACTTGTACGAAATGGTACGAACTAGTACGGAATGGTTCGAACTCGAAGAAAATGGTTAGAGCTAGTCCAAATTCATATGTATTGGTACGATCTAAGACGAACTCGTACAAAATGACGAACTAGGACGAACTTGTACCAAATGGTATGAACTAGTACGGAACGGTACAAACTCGTACGAAATGGTATGAACTAGTATGAAAAGGTACAAACTCGTAGAAAATGGTTAGAGCTAGTCCAAATTCATATGAAATGGTACGAACTAGGACGATTTTGTATAAAAAGGATCGAACTAGGACGAACTTGTAACAAATGGTACGAACTAGTTTGCAATGGTTCGAACTCGTAGGGACTGGTATGAACTAGTATGAAAAGGTACAAACTCGTAGAAAATGGTTAGAGCTAGTCCAAATTGATATGAATTGGTACGAACTAGGACGATTTCGTATAAAAAGGATCGAACTAGGACAAACTTGTAACAAATGGTACGAACTAGTTTGGAATGGTTCGAACTCGTAGGGACTGGTATGAACTAGTATGAAATGGTTCAAACTCGTAGAAAATGGTTAGAGCTAGTCGAAATTCATATGAATTAGTGCGAACTAAGACGAACTCGTACAAAATGACGAACTAGGACGAACTTGTACCAAATGGTACGAACTAGAACGAAATGGTTCAAACTCGTAGGGAATGGTATGAACTAGTATGAAATAGTTCAAACTCGTAGAAAATGGTATGAACTAGTACGGAACGGTACAAACTCGTACGAAATGGTATGAACTAGTATGAAAAGGTACAAACTCGTAGAAAATGGTTAGAGCTAGTCCAAATTCATATGAAATGGTACGAACTAGGACGATTTTGTATAAAAAGGATCGAACTAGGACGAACTTGTAACAAATGGTACGAACTAGTTTGCAATGGTTCGAACTCGTAGGGACTGGTATGAACTAGTATGAAAAGGTACAAACTCGTAGAAAATTGTTAGAGCTAGTCCAAATTCATATGAAATGGTACGAACTAGGACGATTTCGTATAAAAAGGATCGAACTAGGACAAACTTGTAACAAATGGTACGAACTAGTTTGGAATGGTTCGAACTCGTAGGGACTGGTATGAACTAGTATGAAATGGTTCAAACTCGTAGAAAATGGTTAGAGCTAGTCGAAATTCATATGAATTAGTGCGAACTAAGACGAACTCGTACAAAATGACGAACTAGGACGAACTTGTACCAAATGGTACGAACTAGAACGAAATGGTTCGAACTCGTAGGGAATGGTATGAACTAGTATGAAATAGTTCAAACTCGTAGAAAATGGTATGAACTAGTACGGAACGGTACAAACTCGTACGAAATGGTATGAACTAGTATGAAAAGGTACAAACTCGTAGAAAATGGTTAGAGCTAGTCCAAATTCATATGAAATGGTAGGAACTAGGACGATTTTGTATAAAAAGGATCGAACTAGGACGAACTTGTAACAAATGGTACGAACTAGTTTGCAATGGTTCGAACTCGTAGGGACTGGTATGAACTAGTATGAAAAGGTACAAACTCGTAGAAAATTGTTAGAGCTAGTCCAAATTCATATGAAATGGTACGAACTAGGACGATTTCGTATAAAAAGGATCGAACTAGGACAAACTTGTAACAAATGGTACGAACTAGTTTGGAATGGTTCGAACTCGTAGGGACTGGTATGAACTAGTATGAAATGGTTCAAACTCGTAGAAAATGGTTAGAGCTAGTCGAAATTCATATGAATTAGTGCGAACTAAGACGAACTCGTACAAAATGACGAACTAGGACGAACTTGTACCAAATGGTACGAACTAGAACGAAATGGTTCGAACTCGTAGGGAATGGTATGAACTAGTATGAAATAGTTCAAACTCGTAGAAAATGGTTAGAGCTAGTCCAAATTCATATGTATTGGTACGATCTAAGACGAACTCGTACAAAATGACGAACTAGGACGAACTTGTACGAAATGGTACGAACTAGTACGGAATGGTTCGAACTCGTAGAAAATGGTTAGAGCTAGTCCAAATTCATATTTATTGGCACGATCTAAGACGAACTCGTAGAAAATGACGAACTAGGACGAACTTGTACCAAATGGTAGGAACTAGTACGGAACGGTACAAACTCGTACGAAATGGTATGAACTAGTATGAAAAGGTACAAACTCGTAGAAAATGGTTAGAGCTAGTCCAAATTCATATGAAATGGTAGGAACTAGGACGATTTTGTATAAAAAGGATCGAACTAGGACGAACTTGTAACAAATGGTACGAACTAGTTTGCAATGGTTCGAACTCGTAGGGACTGGTATGAACTAGTATGAAAAGGTACAAACTCGTAGAAAATGGTTAGAGCTAGTCCAAATTGATATGAATTGGTACGAACTAGGACGATTTCGTATAAAAAGGATCGAACTAGGACAAACTTGTAACAAATGGTACGAACTAGTTTGGAATGGTTCGAACTCGTAGGGACTGGTATGAACTAGTATGAAATGGTTCAAACTCGTAGAAAATGGTTAGAGCTAGTCGAAATTCATATGAATTAGTGCGAACTAAGACGAACTCGTACAAAATGACGAACTAGGATGAACTTGTACCAAATGGTACGAACTAGAACGAAATGGTTCGAACTCGTAGGGAATGGTATGAACTAGTATGAAATAGTTCAAACTCGTAGAAAATGGTTAGAGCTAGTCCAAATTCATATGTATTGGTACGATCTAAGACGAACTCGTACAAAATGACGAACTAGGACGAACTTGTACGAAATGGTACGAACTAGTACGGAATGGTTCGAACTCGTAGAAAATGGTTAGAGCTAGTCCAAATTCATATGTATTGGTACGATCTAAGACGAACTCGTAGAAAATGACGAACTAGGACGAACTTGTACCAAATGGTACGAACTAGTACGGAACGGCACAAACTCGTACGAAATGGTATGAACTAGTATGAAAAGGTACAAACTCGTAGAAAATGGTTAGAGCTAGTCCAAATTCATATGTATTGGTACGAACTAGGACGATTTCGTATAAAAAGGATCGAACTAGGACAAACTTGTAACAAATGGTACGAACTAGTTTGGAATGGTTCGAACTCGTAGGGACTGGTATGAACTAGTATGAAATGGTTCAAACTCGTAGAAAATGGTTAGAGCTAGTCGAAATTCATATGAATTAGTGCGAACTAAGACGAACTCGTACAAAATGACGAACTAGGACGAACTTGTACCAAATGGTACGAACTAGAACGAAATGGTTCGAACTCGTAGGGAATGGTATGAACTAGTATGAAATAGTTCAAACTCGTAGAAAATGGTTAGAGCTAGTCCAAATTCATATGTATTGGTACGATCTAAGACGAACTCGTACAAAATGACGAACTAGAACGAACTTGTACGAAATGGTACGAACTAGTACGGAATGGTTCGAACTCGTAGAAAATGGTTAGAGCTAGTCCAAATTCATATGTATTGGTACGATCTAAGACGAACTCGTAGAAAATGACGAACTAGGACGAACTTGTACCAAATGGTACGAACTAGTACGGAACGGCACAAACTCGTACGAAATGGTATGAACTACTATGAAAAGGTACAAACTCGTAGAAAATGGTTAGAGCAAGTCCAAATTCATATGAAATGGTACGAACTAGGATGAATTCGTATAAAAAGGATCGAACTAGGACGAACCTGTAACAAATGGTACGAACTAGTTTGGAATGGTTCGAACTCGTAGGGACTGGTATGAACTAGTATGAAATGGTTCAAACTCGTAGAAAATGGTTAGAGCTAGTCGAAACTCATATGAATTAGTACGAACTAAGACGAACTCGTACAAAATGACGAACTAGGACGAACTTGTATCAAATGGTACGAACTAGAACGAAATGGTTCGAACTCGTAGGGAATGGTATGAACTAGTATGAAATAGTTCAAACTCGTAGAGATTGGTTAGAGCTAGTCCAAATTCATATGTATTGAAACGATCTAAGACGAACTCGTACAAAATGACGAACTAGGACGAACTTGTACGAAATGGTACGAACTCGTACGGAATGGTTCGAACTCGTAGAAAATGGTTAGAGCTAGTCCAAACTCATATGTATTGGTACGATCTAAGACGAACTCGTACAAAATGACGAACTAGGACGAACTTGTACCAAATGGTACGAACTAGTACGGAACGGTACAAACTCGTACGAAATGGTATGAACTAGTATGAAAAGGTACAAACTCGTAGAAAATGGTTAGAGCTAGTCCAAATTCATATGAAATGGTACGAACTAGGACGATTTCGTATAAAATGGATCGAACAAGGACAAACTTGTAACAAATGGTACGAACTAGTTTGGAATGGTTCGAACTCGTAGGGACTGGTATGAACTAGTATGAAATGGTTCAAACTCGTAGAAAATGGTTAGAGCTAGTCGAAATTCATATGAATTAGTGCGAACTAAGACAAACTCGTACAAAATGACGAACTAGGACGAACTTGTACCAAATTGTACGAACTAGAACGAAATGGTTCGAACTCGTAGGGAATGGTATGAACTAGTATGAAATAGTTCAAACTCGTAGAAAATGGTTAGAGGTAGTCCAAATTCATATGTATTGGTACGATCTAAGACGAACTCGTACAAAATGACGAACTAGGACGAACTTGTACGAAATGGTACGAACTAGTACGGAACGGTACAAACTCGTACGAAATGGTATGAACTAGTATGAAAAGGTACAAACTCGTAGAAAATGGTTAGAGCTAGTCCAAATTCATATGAAATGGTACGAACTAGGACGAATTCGTTTAAAAAGGATCGAACTAGGACGAACTTGTAACAAATGGTACGAACTAGTTTGGAATGGTTCGAAATCGTAGGGACTGGTATGAACTAGTATGAAATGGTTCAAACTCGTAGAAAATGGTTAGAGCTAGTCGAAATTCATCTGAATTGGTACGAACTAAGACGAACTCGTACAAAATGACGAACTTGTACCAAATGGTACGAACTAGAACGAAATGGTTCGAACTCGTAGGGAATGGTATGAACTAGTATGAAATAGTTCAAACTCGTAGAAAATGGTTAGAGGTAGTCCAAATTCATATGTATTGGTACGATCTAAGACGAACTCGTACAAAATGACGAACTAGGACGAACTTGTACGAAATGGTACGAACTAGTACGGAACGGTACAAACTCGTACGAAATGGTATGAACTAGTATGAAAAGGTACAAACTCGTAGAAAATGGTTAGAGCTAGTCCAAATTCATATGAAATGGTACGAACTAGGACGAATTCGTTTAAAAAGGATCGAACTAGGACGAACTTGTAACAAATGGTACGAACTAGTTTGGAATGGTTCGAAATCGTAGGGACTGGTATGAACTAGTATGAAATGGTTCAAACTCGTAGAAAATGGTTAGAGCTAGTCGAAATTCATCTGAATTGGTACGAACTAAGACGAACTCGTACAAAATGACGAACTTGTACCAAATGGTACGAACTAGAACGAAATGGTTCGAACTCGTAGGGAATGGTATGAACTAGTATGAAATAGTTCAAACTCGTAGAAAATGGTTAGAGCTAGTCCAAATTCATATGTATTGGTACGATCTAAGACGAACTCGTACAAAATGACGAACTAGGACGAACTTGTACGAAATGGTACGAACTAGTACGGAATGGTTCGAACTCGTAGAAAATGGTTAGAGCTAGTCCAAATTCATATTTATTGGTACGATCTAAGACGAACTCGTAGAAAATGACGAACTAGGACGAACTTGTACCAAATGGTAGGACCTAGTACGGAACGGTACAAACTCGTACGAAATGGTATGAACTAGTATGAAAAGGTACAAACTCGTAGAAAATGGTTAGAGCTAGTCCAAATTCATATGAAATGGTACGAACTAGGACGATTTTGTATAAAAAGGATCGAACTAGGACGAACTTGTAACAAATGGTACGAACTAGTTTGCAATGGTTCGAACTCGTAGGGACTGGTATGAACTAGTATGAAAAGGTACAAACTCGTAGAAAATGGTTAGAGCTAGTCCAAATTGATATGAATTGGTACGAACTAGGACGATTTCGTATAAAAAGGATCGAACTAGGACGAACTTGTACCAAATGGTACGAACTAGTTTGGAATGGTTCGAACTCGTAGGGACTGGTATGAACTAGTATGAAATGGTTCAAACTCGTAGAAAATGGTTAGAGCTAGTCGAAATTCATATGAATTAGTGCGAACTAAGACGAACTCGTACAAAATGACGAACTAGGACGAACTTGTACCAAATGGTACGAACTAGAACGAAATGGTTCGAACTCGTAGGGAATGGTATGAACTAGTATGAAAAGGTACAAACTCGTAGAAAATGGTTAGAGCTAGTCCAAATTCATATGAAATGGTACGAACTAGGACGAATTCGTTTAAAAAGGATCGAACTAGGACGAACTTGTAACAAATGGTATGAACTAGTACGGAACGATACAAACTCGTACGAAATGGTATGAACTAGTATGAAAAGGTACAAACTCGTAGAAAATGGTTAGAGCTAGTCCAAATTCATATGAAATGGTACGAACTAGGACGAATTCGTTTAAAAAGGGTCGAACTAGGACGAACTTGTAACAAATGGTACGAACTAGTTTGGAATGGTTCGAACTCGTAGGGACTGGTATGAACTAGTATGAAATGGTTTAAACTCATAGAAAATGGTTAGAGCTAGTCGAAATTCATATGAATTAGTACGAACTAAGACGAACTCGTACAAAATGACGAACTAGGACGAACTTGTTCCAAATGGTACGAACTAGAACGAAATGGTTCGAACTCGTAGGGAATGGTATGAACTAGTATGAAATAGTTCAAACTCGTAGAAAATGGTTAGAGCTAGTCCAAATTCATATGTATTGGTACGATCTAAGACGAACTTGTAGAAAATGACCAACTAGGACGAACTTGTACCAAATGGTACGAACTAGTACGGAACGGCACAAACTCGTACGAAATGGTATGAACTAGTATGAAAAGGTACAAACTCGTAGAAAATGGTTAGAGCTAGTCCAAATTCATATGAAATGGTACGAACTAGGACGATTTCGTATAAAAAGCATCGAACTAGGACGAACTTGTAACAAATGGTACGAACTAGTTTGCAATGGTTCGAACTCGTAGGGACTGGTATGAACTAGTATGAAAAGGTACAAACTCGTAGAAAATGGTTAGAGCTAGTCCAAATTCATATGAATTGGTACGAACTAGGATGAATTCGTATAAAAAGGATCGAACTAGGACGAACTTGTATCAAATGGTACGAACTAGAACGAAATGGTTCGAACTCGTAGGGAATGGTATGAACTAGTATGAAATAGTTCAAACTCGTAGAAAATGGTTAGAGGTAGTCCAAATTCATATGTATTGGTACGATCTAAGACGAACTCGTACAAAATGACGAACTAGGACGAACTTGTGCGAAATGGTACGAACTAGTACGGAATGGTTCGAACTCGTAGAAAATGGTTAGAGCTAGTCCAAATTCATATGTATTGGTACGATCTAAGACGAACTCGTAGAAAATGACGAACTAGGACGAACTTGTACCAAATGGTACGAACTAGTACGGAACGGCACAAACTCGTACGAAATGGTATGAACTAGTATGAAAAGGTACAAACTCGTAGAAAATGGTTAGAGCTAGTCCAAATTCATATGTATTGGTACGATCTAAGACGAACTCGTAGAAAATGACGAACTAGGACGAACTTGTACCAAATGGTACGAACTAGTACGGAACGGTACAAACTCGTACGAAATGGTATGAACTAGTATGAAAAGGTACAAACTCGTAGAAAATGGTTAGAGCTAGTCCAAATTCATATGTATTGGTACGATCTAAGACGAACTCGTAGAAAATGACGAACTAGGACGAACTTGTACCAAATGGTACGAACTAGTACGGAACGGCACAAACTCGTACGAAATGGTATGAACTAGTATGAAAAGGTACAAACTCGTAGAAAATGGTTAGAGCTAGTCCAAATTCATATGAATTGGTACGAACTAGGATGAATTCGTATAAAAAGGATCGAACTAGGACGAACTTGTATCAAATGGTACGAACTAGAACGAAATGGTTCGAACTCGTAGGGAATGGTATGAACTAGTATGAAATAGTTCAAACTCGTAGAAAATGGTTAGAGGTAGTCTGTAACACCCCCCTTACGTATTCTACCATTTTAATTAATAAAATCAGAGTTGGAAAATTTATTTTTAAAACTCAACCATCACAAGGGAGATATCACATTTTCGTCGTTTCAAAAACCAAACATCACATAATGAAATCATCAACATAAAGTAGTACGATACATAGCACATAATCGGGACGAACCCTCACAATACACCTGTCATGACATAACAGTCGGATATACAACTCGCAGCGGAAATAAATACATATCTCATACATATGTATAATACATTACCAAAGTACACTGTCTAATAACAGTACAAAATACAACTCCTAAAGTGTTTCGCCCCCCGGGTGCTACGTATCAGAGCATGACACCAAAAACCGGAAATAAGGAAGGTAGAACCTTCACTCGCTATCACCTGCAGGTTGCCGACATAAGAAGCAACACGAAAGCAGAAGGGTGAGTCTCTAACATATAATAGAATATGTGATAATCAAATATGATAGAGAAAAACACAATTAAAACACCAATCTACCATAAACAGGCACACCACAACAATTCACAATACATAACTCAGCTACACCAATAAACATCACCAAATGCGTATGTATATGCATGCAAATGCAACCCAACACCAAGGGCATATGCATGTGGATCCATTCATCACCTAAAAATAAGCCTTGAGGGCATTTATCACCAAAGTTGCCGAAGCCTAGACCGCAACCTCTTCATCACCAAAAATGCACATGATTTATGCGACACCATGAACAATGTAGAACACACACCAAAATCAGCACCACTCATCATCACCAATAATTGTTTCATCACCAATAATTATTTTATCACCAATAATTATTTTATCATCACCAAAATCACCAAAACCACTCCACTTTACAGCTCTAAGGCTCACACCGATATTTTTGACAAATTATAAGTCCAACCGTGGATAAACACCCACACTTGAGTTTTACAACTCAAACAGTACACACCGGCACACTAAACCGGCAAATCCGGCAAAACTGCACTCCGGCAGCTCCGGCAGCCCCGGGCAACACACTAGGCCCCACACCTAGTCAACATCACTGGCAAAACTGCCAGACAGCTCCCTTGAATACAGCACACAGCACTGGCGCACCTGAGCAACGCTGCCAGGGCGCCTGCACTTTGGCACAAAATTTGGGCAGCACACACAAAGTTGGCGCCCAGCACAAGGGCTCCAGGCAGCGTGCACCAACCAACTTGGGCACGGTGCCCGCGCCCAAACCACCGCGAACCCAGGGGCCACTCTTGGCCCCGGCCCTAGTACTCCCTCTCTCCTAGATGCGCCACAAGGGTCCACCATTATTGGGGCCCTGGCTCGCCACTTGGGCCCATGCCCAAGTTGGCAAAAAATCATTTTTCATGCACACTGCACAGTTTTGGCGCCTTGACACTCTGCACCCGGACACGCTTAGCAACCAATTTGGGCACGATACCCGCGCCCAAACCACACACATTTTTTGGAAACACCCTTGCACGGCCACTAGTACTCATCAAACACTAGGTGCGGCAATGGGCCCCACCACCATGGGCCCTCTGCCTCGCCACTTGGGCCCATGCCCAAGTTGGCTAAAGATCACTTTTTTTTTTTTTTTGGCGCCTAGCACACTACCCACACCAAGCCACACTTCACCAAACCTAACCATTCCAACTTCAACTTCACCACCAATTCTAACCTTCAACAACCACAATTTCAACACCAATAACAACATCAATATCACCATATTCAATCATCAAATTTCATATCCGATTCACACAAAATTTCACCAACTCATTGAGACATTTTCACAAACACATAATGTGCAATTTTTGACAACTTTTTATTTCAACAAAACAACACCAAAACCACACCCAAATTAGTTCAAAGACATCACCAAACAATCAATTCTCATATTCAATCAACAAAATTCATTCAAACACATCAAAAACCCCTAAAACCCTATTCTAACATATTGAAAACACAAACCCTATTATAGGTTAGGAGAGCCCCCTTACCTTGAATTCCTTGAAGAAAATAAGCCCTAATCCAAGCAATTCCTCTTGAAAAATCAACAAAATCCCTTCCCTTTCTCTTCTTCTTGCTACGTCCTCTTCTCTCCTTTTTCTCTCTTTTCTTTGATTCTTACTTTGATAAAAAAAAATGAAAGGAAACAACACTAAGTCACTTAGTCAAATATGATGACTAAGTCTTCAAATTCAATTTGACTTCTATGTCTTCAAAGTAACTTTGATTACCTTATGGGCCTAAAATGATTATGGGCCTTTGGGCTTAATACCCACACCTCATCAAACTTGCATTCCAACTCCTAAACCAATAAGTTAACATATCAATTAACTTAATTATAATTAAAATGTCGTAAACCCTAATAATCAATTAAATAAATAACTGAATTATTTTGGGGTGTTACAACTCTCCCCCACTTAGAATATTTCATCCTCGAAATACATACCTGAATCAAATAACTCCTGGTATGCTTCCCGCATCTTGGTCTCCAACTCCCAAGTGATACTCTCTCCGGTAGCTCCTAACCAAACTACCTTCACCAAATGGATCTCTTTTCCTCTTAAAGTTTTCACCTCACGATCTTCGATCCGCACCGGCATAGTCTCAACAGTGAGATTCTCTCTCACTTGCACATCATCCATTTGAATTACGTGAGATGGATCCGGAATATACTTCCGCAACTGTGAAATATGAAACACATCATGAAGATTCGAAAGATTAGGTGGCAAAGCCACCCGATAAGCAACTCTTCCAACTTTCTCTAAAATCTGATATGGTCCAATAAAACGAGGAGTCAACTTCTTCGACTTCAAGGCACGACCAACACCGGTCACAGGTGTAACTCTCAGAAACACATGATCACCAGCCTGAAACTCCAAATCTTTCCTCCTCTTGTCATGATAACTCTTTTGTCTACTTTGTGAAGTTTTCATCTTTTCACGAATCAGCTTCACTTTCTCGGTTGTTTCACGAACAATCTCCGGTCCAAGTACAACACTTTCTCCGGATTCATACCAACACAACGGAGTCCTACACCTCCTACCATACAATGCTTCGAAAGGAGCCATTCCAATACTAGCATGATAACTGTTATTGTAAGTGAACTCAATCAACGAAAGATGTCCATCCCATGAACCTCCCTGCTCAAGCACACAAGCTCTCAACAGATCCTCAAGTGACTGAATAGTCCTCTCCGTCTGACCATCAGTCTGCGGGTGATAAGCTGAACTCAATCTCAACTTCGAACCCAAAGCCTCTTGC
This sequence comes from Astragalus glycyphyllos, assembly GCA_963573325.1. NCBI lineage: Eukaryota > Viridiplantae > Streptophyta > Magnoliopsida > Fabales > Fabaceae > Astragalus > Astragalus glycyphyllos. Next base: position 26,451,648 of record OY754314.1, on the reverse strand, counting down.
AAACTTTTCCAAAATTCAGAAGTGAATCTTGGATCTCTATCTGACACAATACATAGAGGCACACCATGCAGCTTCACTATCGTCTGAATATAAATCTCTGCCAACCTAGAAACCGGATAAGTAATGTTAATCGGTTAGAAGTGAGCAGACTTTGTCAATCTGTCAACAATCACCCAAATGGCATCAAATCCTCTCGAAGTATTTGGCAAACCCGTCACAAAATCCATGGAAATACTATCCCACTTCCACTCAGGAATCTCCAAAGGTTGCATCAACCCTGCAGGCTTCTGATGCTCAACCTTCGACTTCTGACATGTCAAACAGGCATACACAAACTGAGCTACCTCCTTCTTCATACCAGGCCACCAAAACAATTTCTTCAAATCATGATACATCTTTGTAGCTCCGGGATGAATACTCAATTTACTTCTGTGACTCTCCTCAAGAATTGCTTTCTTCATCTCTACATCATCAGGAATACATATCCTATCACGGAACCTCAACACACCTTGAGAATCCAACCTGAAATCATTGTCATCAGCTTGTCCAACTTCACCCATCATGTCTACCAACTTCACATCCAACTTCTGTGCCTCTCTGATACTAACCAGAAAATCATTATTAATCTTTAACATACCAAATTTGATACTCTGAGGAGATACTTCACAAACTAAGCTCATGTCTCTGAATTGTTCAATCAACTCCAACTCCTTAATCATCATTGCAGACATATGCAAACTCTTTCTACTCAAAGCATCGGCTACAACATTAGCTTTCCCCGGATGATAGTTCAAGCTAAAGTCATAGTCTTTCAACAACTCTAACCACCTTCTCTGCCTCATATTCAGCTCCTTTTGATCAAATAAATATTGCAAACCTTTATGATCACTAAATACTTCAAATCTAGAACCATAAAGATAATGCCGCCAAATCTTCAATGCAAACACAACCGCAGCCAACTCCAAATCATGTGTAGGATAATTCTTCTCATGAATCCTCAACTGCCGAGAAGCATAAGCAACTACCCTACCATTCTGCATAAGAACTCCTCCTAAACCCATCTTCGAAGCATCACAATACACAACAAAGGATTCTTCTGGTTTAGGTAACGTCAAAATCGGAGACGTCGTCAACCTCTTCTTTAATTCTTTGAAACTTTCCTCACACCGATCATCCCACACAAACGCCTTTCCTTTACAAGTCAACTGAGTTAGTGGAAGAGCCAACTTCGAAAAGCCTTCAATAAATCTTCTATAATAACCAGCTAACCCAAGAAAACTTCTAATCTCAGTGACCGACTTCGGAGTCTCCCACTTCAACACCGCATCAACTTTGGATGGATCTACCGCAATCCCATCACCGGAAATAATATGCCCAAGGAAACTCACTTCCCGCAACCAAAATTCTCACTTAGACAATTTAGCATACAACTTCCGATCCCGCAAGACCTCCAACACTAACCTCAAGTGCTCAGCATGCTCCTCTTCGGATTTTGAATACACCAAAATGTCATCAATGAACACCACAACGAACCGATCTAGATACTCATGAAAAATACGATTCATATATTCCATGAATACCCCAGGAGCGTTAGTGACACCAAAAGGCATCACCGAATACTCATAGTGACCATACCGAGTCCTAAAAGCCGTCTTCGGAATATCTTCATCTTTCACTTTAATTTGATGATAACCCGATCTCAAGTCAATCTTGCTAAACACTTGTGCACCCACCAATTGATCCATCAAGTCATCAATTCTTGGAAGCGGATACTTGTTCTTAATTGTCACTTTGTTCAATTGCCGATAATCAACACATAACCTCATACTCCCATCCTTCTTCTTCACAAGCAACACCGGAGCACCCCACGGAGATACACTAGGTCTCACAAACTTCTTTTCAAGCAACTCCTCAAGCTGCTTCTTCAACTCAGACAACTCCGATGCAGACATTCTATAAGGTGCCATTGACGCAGGCCTAGTGCCAGGTACCAGATCAATAGAAAACTCCACTTCCCTCTCTGGTGGTACATCCGGAATCTCATCAGGAAAGACCTCAGGAAACTCCCGTACCACCGGCAACTCATCAATCTTTGCTTGACTCTCAGCAGATAATGATTCCATCACAGCAAACAACTGAGCTTCTCCCCTCATTGCTTTCATCAACTGACCCCCAGACAACAAGACAGTTTCTTCCTCCACCGGAGAAGAGAAACTAACAGACCGATCACAACAATTGATATGAACATGGTTATGCACCAACCAGTCCATACCCAAGATAACATCCATCCCCACCAAAGGAAGACAAATCAGATCAACAATAAAATCTTTGCCGAAAACCGACAAAGGACACTTAGCACACATAAGAGAAGTAGTTACCGAACCCTTAGCTGGAGTATCGATAACCATATCCCTCATCATGGAAGACAACTCAAGATGCAACTTTTCAACACATACCGCAGCAATAAAAGAATGTGTAGCACCAGTATCAACTATAGCAATCAGAGGAATACCATCAATGAAGCACGTACCTGAAATCTCATTGGTCACCTCTGACCCAGCAAGAGCAAACACCTTTCCACTTGCTTTCTCCTTCTTTGGTTTAGTGCATTTGGTACTAATGTGACCCACCTCACCACAATTGTAGCAAACCACATCCTTGCGGTCACAATCAGCAGCCAGGTGACCTCCTCTACCACACTTGAAACACTTTCTCTCATCAAAACTACACTCATAACTCTTATGACCAGGCCTACCACACTTGTAGCACACAACATTAGCAGGAGCATCTCCCCCACTTGGTTTCTTGCCAGAACCAACAGCAGCTTTCTGTTTACCTTTCCCACCGGACACATCATAAGGTTTACTACGATTCTGAAACTGTCCCCTCTTCTCTTTCACAATCTTATAAGAGGTATTGCTATCCTCTTCAAAGATTCTGCAACTATCCACCAAAACAGCAAACCTACGGATCCTCTGGTAGCTAATTGCCTTTTTAATATCATGCCTCAATCCACTTTCAAATTTGATGCATTTAGAGAATTCAGCATCAGCACCATTGTAATGCGGGTGGAACTTAACCAATTCCTCAAACTTGGCTGCATACTCAGATACAGACTTATTTCCCTGAGTCAAGTTCAGAAATTCCATCTCTTTCTTTCCCCGAACATCCTCCGGGAAGTACTTCCTCAAAAACTCTCTCTTGAAGACATTCCAAGAGAGCTCCTCACCGGCATCCTCAAGCCTCTGCAGAGTTCCCAACCACCAATCATCAGCCTCCTCAGCTAACTGGTGAGCACCGAATCGAACCTTCTGAGCTGGAGTGCAATCCATAACTCGGAAGATCCTCTCTATCTCTTTCAGCCACACAAGAGCTCCATCAGGGTCATACCGCCCCTTGAAGACAGGCGGGTTCTCCCTTTGGAACGTAGCTAAACCACGAGCTGCAGCATTCCCCTCAGCACCTACAGCATCTGCCATTGCTTGCATAGCAGCAGCTAAAGCAGCATCATTCCTCCCAGCCATCTCAACAAGTCACTGAAACAAAATCAGTTAGAACGAGCAACAAGACTCGAGAATTAAAAGACTCAAGACTCAACAACTTGGTCACACAGACCGAACTACTTTGATACCACTAATGTAACACCCCCCTTACGTATTCTACCATTTTAATTAATAAAATCAGAGTTGGAAAATTTCTTTTTAAAACTCAACCATCACAAGGGAGATATCACATTTTCGTCGATTCAAAAACCAAACATCACATAATGAAATCATCAACATAAAGTAGTACGATACATAGCACATAATCGGGACGAACCCTCACAATACACCTGTCATGACATAACAGTCGGATATACAACTCGCAGCGGAAATAAATACATATCTCATACATATGTATAATGTTGAACCAAGGTCAAACACTCTTTGTTTTGAATGATAACAAATTACAATCTGTTTACTAATGGTTATAGTTGAACCAAAGCACAGGGCTGAACCAAAGCAGGGCAATGAACCAAAGCGCTTGACATGATATTTAAAGTGTAGAAGCTCGAAGGAGAAGCTACTCAAGCGTTCAAGACTTATGTGTTATATTGTTTTGCATAGGACGCGTGTAAGATCCCGTCACTTCTGCTTTATAACTTTTGTAATTGAGAGATGATCTTTTAAAATTGAACTGTCTTGGAAAAATATTTTATATAAAACCATGTTTAATTAGGTTAGGCACAAAGTGTTTTTAAAGAAATAGTTTGAGTTTGTTTTTTTTAAGAAAATAGATTCATGAGTTAGTGTTTTAAAAAGAATTTGTTTTTGAAGTAAAGAATCGATTCTTGATTTGGTACATAAAGCTAGAAATCGATTCCCACTTATTTCTACAGCCAAGAATCGATTTCCCTCTTGCCTTGGAAGCAAGAAATCGATTTCCTCCTTCCTTTAAAAGCCAACAATCGATTTCCCACATCTAATTTGGTTTTGAAAGAACTTGTTTTGGAAAGAAAACAATCGATTGATGACTTTGTGTATTTTAAGCAAGGAATCGATTTTATAACTTGTTTAGGAAGCCAAAAATCGATTTCCCTTCTATTCTTTTAAAGCCAATAATCGATTTCTATATTAGATTGGTTTTAGAAAAGAATTTGTTTTGGAAAGAAAACAATCGATTGATAACTTAGTTTGGGATCATTTGGGAAGCTCAAAATCGATTTCCATCTTACTTCTTTTAAGTAAGGAATCGATTCTCCACTTATTTTTTTTGTAAGCACAACTTGTTTTTGAAGCTAGCAATCGATTTTTCTCTTACTTCTTTTAAGTAAGAAATCGATTTCCAACTTATATTTTAAAGAGTAAAATCGATTTTCAACTTACTTCTTTTAAGCAATCAATCGATTCTTCACTTATCATCAATTGTGTTAAAAAGTTCTTCAACGGTCATATTTTTACAATCCCTATAAATAGGATTGGGTTTTCACGATTAAACACACACAATACACAAATCAAAAAAAGAAAAGAACGCAAACACTCACCGTCACATTCTTTCTTCACGTTCTTCATCTAGGGTTTCAAATCTCTCATCTCTCTCAACTACATCTTGTTATACTGCTTGAGTGATTGGATCCTAGCTTTCATTTTGTAATCATCTAATACTTGGTTGTTGTGAAATCCTGGGAAGTTTTCTTGGGTAATTCAATCGGGGAGATTGAATTGTAGCGAAATCCTTAGCGGGGAGCTTGGGTTCTCAATTTGGGGAAAATTGAGATTGGTGTGGTAGCTATATCGAAGTTGCTTGCTTGTAAGACGTTGAAGAAGTATCTTCTCATATAGTGGTTATTATCAAGTCCAAAGGTTGCAAAGCCGGAGGCCGAGGACGTAGGGCTTTTATCCCGAACCTCGTAAAAATCACGGTGTACTCATTTCCCTTATCTTTATATTGCTTATCTTTTATAATTGTTAACTGTCGTCGCATTTGCTATTATCACGCGCATATTTAATTATCGTTATAATAATAATTGTTTCTGCCATTGCATATTTGATTATCGTTATAATTATAATTGCTTCTGCCATTGTCATAGTTTGCATAAGTTGTTGCATATAGTTTAAATCCCCTTTTCCGCATTTGATTTAAACTTGCATCGTTAACTTTTCGAAAATCCAAAAGAAGTCATTTTTAGCATATAACCTTATTCACCCCCCCTCTAAGGTTATCATATAGTCCAACAATTGGTATCAGTAGCTAGAAATTGCATATAGAGCTTAACATCTCGCAATTTTTGATTATGGGTTCATTTATGAAAGAGGGGATGTCCTTCAATAGGCCACCCCTGTTTGATGGGACTAACTATGACTATTGGAGTAGTCGAATGAAATGTCATGTGCAGGCTATAGATTTCACTTTATGGAGGATCATTGTTGATGGACCACTCATTCCCATGAGAATCAAGATTACTAAACCTCGCGTTGCTGCTGACAGAGATACTACCAAATATCAAGCCACTGGTACAGCTGAGGAAGTACCTATTGAAGATATTTATGCCATTGACTTGAGTGAGCTGAGAAAGCCTGAGCTAGAAAAAATATCTCTCAATGCCAAAGCAATGAATATTCTTCACCTATCTCTATGTGAAGAAGAATATGGAAGGGTGAAAGGATGTCAGACAGCAAAGGAAATTTGGGACTGTCTGGAAGCGACACATGTTGGTACGAGTCAAGTTAAGGATACAATGATTAGAGTTCTCACTTCTGAGTATGAAGCTTTCAAGATGAAGGAAGGTGAATCTGTTGCAGCTATGCACCAGAGATTGAACTTGATAGTGAATAACTTGAGAGCACTTGGGAAGAAGTATTCAACGAAGGATTTGAATGGGAAGATTCTTGCATCATTGACTAGTGAGTTCTTTCCCAAGACTTGTGCTATCACTGAAGCCAAAGATATTGGCACTTTACCTCAAGAAGACTTGATTGGGTCACTTCTTGCATTTGAGGTGGTGTTGGCCGCTAAGAAGACTCAAGAAAAAGAAGCGATCAAAGAAAGGAAGTCTCTTGCTCTTGCTGCTGCCAAGACTCCTAAGATGGCAAGGAAAGAGGTTGAGTCTGATGAAGAATCTGATGATGAAGACATGGCTATGTTTGCCAAGAAATTCAAAAAATTCATGAAATTGAAAAAGTTTGGGAAGGGTGGCTATTCAAAGAAATCTGGGCACAACAAAGGAGATAGTTATGAGAGAAGAGATGATCAACCAAAATGTTTTGAATGCAACAAACCGGGTCATCTCAAAGTGAATTGTCCGAAGCTAAAATCCAAGTACCCACAGAAGAAAGCCATGAAGGCTACATGGGACGATATTGACACTGAGGGTGAAACAGATGAAGAAGAGGAAGTTGCAAATGTTGTTTGTCTTATGGCAAACGACACTCCTGAGGCTACATGGGACGATCTTGATACTGATAGTGAAACAGATGAAGAAGAGAAGGCTACCAAGGTTGCCTGTCTTATGGCAAATGACACCCCTAAGGTAATCCTTGCTAACCATAGTTTTTCTGATTCACTTGAACATGATGACTTATCTGATGATGCGTGTAGTAGTCAAGATTTGAGTGAGGCTTTTGAAGCTCTTTATAATGAACATGAAACTCTTTTGATAAAATCTAAGGATTTGACAAAGAGGAACAAAAGCATGCTCACTCAAATCGAGACTCTTGAGAAGGAGGTAGCTAAGTTGAAGAATGAGCTACATAAAACTAAACCTTTCAACCTTGAGCTTCTTGAGCTTAAACAAAATTTTGAAAAAGTGAAGGTTGAAAATGAAAATTTGAAAGAATCCTTAAAAAAGTTTGAGGTTGGTGAAAAGACCTTAACCAAGTTACTTCACTCTCAACATGAATATGTTGATAGGAGAGGTATTGGGTATGAAGGTAATTCCACCTCCTCTGACTTGAAAAAGAAAATGATTTTTGTAGCTGCCACTTCAAGTAAGACACCTACTGTTTTCTCCTGCACTTATTGTCAAAAAGGGAATCATAGCTCTCATAGATGCCCTATTCGTAGATTGTGTGAGCTTGGTACCCTTATACCTGCTTGTAAGAAACCAAGGTGGATTGTGAAAACAAACCCCTTGAGGACTAACCCCCATGGACCCAATCAAATTTGGGTACCTCGTACTAGTCGTTGATGTTCCTTTTGCAGGTTGGTCAGTCATCCAAGAAGAAAAATGTGTGGATGGTTGACAGTGGGTGCTCGAGGCATATGACTGGTGATGCCTCACTATTCTTGAAGCTGAGCAACAAAGCAAGTGGATCTGTGAAGTTTGCCAACAATGAATCTGCTCAAGTAATAGGTAAAGGTTGTGTGGGTAAGGAAAATACAATCAAAATTAAAAATGCTTTACTAGTTGATGGTGTAAAATTTAACTTGCTAAGTGTTAGTCAATTATGTGATAGTGATTTTGATGTGTATTTTTCTGTTGATAAATGTGTTATTGCTCATAGGACTTCTAAACTTTATATTACTGGCTTTCGAGAAAATAATGTGTATTATGTTGATTTTGACAATGTGAGTGATGATATTGTATGCATGCCTTCCTTGGTTGATGATGTGAATTTGTGGCATAGACGTTTAGGACATGCTAGTATTGAACTTTTATCTAAGTTGTGTAAGAATGAGCATGTTAGAGGTCTACCCAAGCTAAAGTATGAAAAGGGTCAATTATGTGATGCATGTCAGCTAGGTAAGTTGCATAAAACTTCCTTCAATTCAAAACCTGTTATTTCCACTAACAATGTGCTTGAATTGCTCCATCTTGATTTATTTGGTGAGATTGATGTTGTAAGTCTAGGAGGGGCCAAGTATGTCTTCGTGATTGTAGATGATTATTCTAGGTATACTTGGGTCATTCTACTTGCAAATAAAAGTGATGCTTTTAATGAGTTTGCTAAGCTGTGCAGAAAGTTACAGAATGAGAAAAGCTTAGCCATCAAGGAAATTAGAAGTGATCATGGAGGAGAGTACGAAAATTCATCATTCAAGACTTGGTGTGAAAAGTATGGTGTTCATCACAACTTTTCAGCTCCAAGGACTCCTCAACAAAACGGTGTGGTGGAAAGGAAGAACAGAACCATACAAGAGATGAGTAGAACAATGCTGAATGAGCACAACCTTCCCACGTATTTATGGGGACATGCAGTTGATACAGCATGCCATGTGCTCAAACGGGTGTACCTGAGGCCATCTCTTAACAAGACGCCATACGAGCTGTGGAATGGTAGAGCTCCAAATATTTCATACTTCAAGGTTTTTGGAAGTAAATGCTTCATTCTCAACACAAAGGACAAGTTGGGTAAGTTTGATGCAAAATCAACTGAAGGTATCTTTATGGGTTATTCAAGTCATAGTAGAGCATATATTGTTTACAATAAAATTGATAAATGTATGCAAGAATCAATACATGTTTCTTTTGATGAGACTAACCCATTTGCTAAGAAAGTTGATGATGAGGATGAAGTAGTTGAAGTGATCAAAGACAGAATGCCTGAATCAACCAGTGAAAGTGTGGAAGAAGCCGAGGTGAAAGTGGAACCTCATGAAGAAACTGAAGTGGAACGAGATCCCCAAGACATCGATGACCATCTCCATGGAAGAACACATGATGATTTGCCCAAGACTTGGAAATCAGTTCGAGATCATCCCATGGAGCAAATTATTGGTAGTCCATCAAAGGGCGTAACCACTCGTTCTTCTCTTAATCATTTATGCTTTCATAGTGCTTTTGTCTCTCAGATAGTTCCTAATAATATTAAGGAAGCCTTATGTGATCCAGAATGGGTTTTGTCAATGCAAAAAGAACTTGAACAATTTGAACGAAACAAAGTTTGGCATTTTGTCGAAAAACCTGTTGATAGAACCATCATTGGTACTAAATGGGTTTTTCGCAACAAACTTGATGAAAATGGTGTTATTTTATTAAATAAAAGTCGTTTAGTTGTTCAAGGTTTTAACCAAATCGAAGGGGTGGATTTTGAAGAAACTTTTGCTCCGGTGGCTAGGTTGGAGTCCATTCGTATCATCCTAGCCTTTGCTAGTTACATGGACTTCAAACTACACCAAATGGATGTCAAGAGTGCCTTCCTAAATGGATTTTTAGAAGAGGAAGTATATGTAAAACAACCACCTGGTTTTGAAGATTTTAAGAAACCAAACCATGTTTTCAAACTTGACAAAGCACTTTATGGAAAACAAGCTCCTAGAGCTTGGTATGAGAGGCTGAGCAAACATTTACTTGCAAATGGTTTCAAAAAGGGTAAGATTGATTCTACCTTATTCCTTAAAACCAAGGGCAAACATATCATAGTAGTTCAAATTTATGTCGATGATATTATTTTTGGGTCTACTAATGATGATCTGTGCAAGGAGTTTTCTGACATGATGACTAGCGAGTTTGAGATGAGCATGATGGGGGAGCTGAACTTCTTTTTGGGACTTCAAGTGAAGCAAATGAAGGAAGGAATCTTCATTTGTCAAAATAAGTTCTCAAAGGAGCTGCTAAAGAAGTTTGACATGAGTGATGCAAAGGAGATTGGTACTCCCATGGCAACTGCAACAAAGTTGGATAAGGACGAGCAAGGTAAACCAGTAAACGAAACGATGTATCGAGGTATGATCGGTAGTCTCTTGTATTTAACTGCTTCTCGACCTGATATTATGTTTGCTGTGTGCTTGTGTGCTCGATTTCAAGCATGTCCAAAAGAATCACATTTAAAAGCTGTAAAACGGATTCTTAGATATGTTAAGGGAACCATAGATTTTGGACTGTGGTACCCGAAATCGAGTCAGTTTGCTTTGGTCGGTTTTTGTGATGCTGATTTTGCTGGATGTACATTAGATAGGAAAAGTACTAGTGGAACCTGTCATTTCTTAGGGCCTTGTTTGACTTCCTGGTCTAGTAAAAAGCAGAACAGTGTTGCTTTGTCCACCGCTGAAGCCGAATACGTGGCGGTTGGAAATTGCGTAGCACAAGTTCTGTGGATGAAACAGACTTTGGAGGATTTTGGTTTGTTATATGACAATGTGCCAGTTCTATGTGATAACACTAGTGCCATTAACATTGCTAAGAACCCCATCCAACACTCTAGAACTAAGCATATAGACATAAGCATCATTTCATTAGAGACCATGTTTCTAGGGGGAGCATAGCATTAAACTTTGTAGGCACCGATGACCAACTAGCGGACATCTTCACGAAACCACTAGCCGAAGCTCAATTTTGTAAGATCCGGAGAGAGCTCGGTATGCTTGATTTTGCCAGCCTGTGATTATGTGATGTATTTTTGAGGTGCTATGTGCTTGTTATATTATATGCTATGTGATTATGTGCTTGTATTCCCTCCTTTTTGATGAAAACAAAGGGGGAGAAAGTCTTGATGTTTTCTTGATGTTTGTTTATTTAACTCACTATGTTTGGTTCTCTTGCGTGTAAGTTGTTTATTTTCTTGATGCTTATGCTTAGGGGGAGCTTAAGCCGTTATTTCTTGTTTATCGCCTCCCTATGCATAAGGTAATTTGTTATCATCAAAAAGGGGGAGTTTGTTGAACCAAGGTCAAACACTCTTTGTTTTGAATGATAACAAATTACAATCTGTTTACTAATGGTTATAGTTGAACCAAAGCACAGGGCTGAACCAAAGCAGGGCAATGAACCAAAGCGCTTGACATGATATTTAAAGTGTAGAAGCTCGAAGGAGAAGCTACTCAAGCGTTCAAGACTTATGTGTTATATTGTTTTGCAGAGGACGCGTGTAAGATCCCGTCACTTCTGCTTTATAACTTTTGTAATTGAGAGATGATCTTTTAAAATTGAACTGTCTTGGAAAAATATTTTATATAAAACCATGTTTAATTAGGTTAGGCACAAAGTGTTTTTAAAGAAATAGTTTGAGTTTGTTTTTTTTAAGAAAATAGATTCATGAGTTAGTGTTTTAAAAAGAATTTGTTTTTGAAGTAAAGAATCGATTCTTGATTTGGTACATAAAGCTAGAAATCGATTCCCACTTATTTCTAAAGCCAAGAATCGATTTCCCTCTTGCCTTGGAAGCAAGAAATCGATTTCCTCCTTCCTTTAAAAGCCAACAATCGATTTCCCACATCTAATTTGGTTTTGAAAGAACTTGTTTTGGAAAGAAAACAATCGATTGATGACTTTGTGTATTTTAAGCAAGGAATCGATTTTATAACTTGTTTAGGAAGCCAAAAATCGATTTCCCTTCTATTCTTTTAAAGCCAATAATCGATTTCTATATTATATTGGTTTTAGAAAAGAATTTGTTTTGGAAAGAAAACAATCGATTGATAACTTAGTTTGGGATCATTTGGGAAGCTCAAAATCGATTTCCATCTTACTTCTTTTAAGTAAGGAATCGATTCTCCACTTATTTTTTTTGTAAGCACAACTTGTTTTTGAAGCTAGCAATCGATTTCTCTCTTACTTCTTTTAAGTAAGAAATCGATTTCCAACTTATATTTTAAAGAGTAAAATCGATTTTCAACTTACTTCTTTTAAGCAATCAATCGATTCTTCACTTATCATCAATTGTGTTAAAAAGTTCTTCAACGGTCATAAGTTGTTGCATATAGTTTAAATCCCCTTTTCCGCATTTGATTTAAACTTGCATCGTTAACTTTTCGAAAATCCAAAAGAAGTCATTTTTAGCATATAACCTTATTCACCCCCCCTCTAAGGTTATCATATAGTCCAACATATAATACATCACCAAAGTACACTGTCTAATAACAGTACAAAATACAACTCCTAAAGTGTTTCGCCCCCCGGGTGCTACGTATCAGAGCATGACACCAAAAACCGGAAATAAGGAAGGTAGAACCTTCACTCGCTATCACCTGCAGGTTGCCGACATAAGAAGCAACACGAAAGCAGAAGGGTGAGTCTCTAACATATAATAGAATATGTGATAATCAAATATGATAGAGAAAAACACAATTAAAACACCAATCTACCATAAACCGGCACACCACAACAATTCACAATACATAACTCAGCTACACCAATAAACATCACCAAATGCGTATGTATATGCATGCAAATGCAACCCAACACCAAGGGCATATGCATGTGGATCCATTCATCACCTAAAAATAAGCCTTGAGGGCATTTATCACCAAAGTTGCCGAAGCCTAGACCGCAGCCTCTTCATCACCAAAACTGCACATGATTTATGCGACACCATGAACAATGTAGAACACACACCAAAATCAGCACCACTCATCATCACCAATAATTGTTTCATCACCAATAATTATTTTATCACCAATAATTATTTTATCATCACCAAAATCACCAACACCACTCCACTTTACAGCTCTAAGGCTCACACCGATATTTTTGACAAATTATAAGTCCAACCGTGGATAAACACCCACACTTGAGTTTTACAACTCAAACAGTACACACCGGCACACTAAACCGGCAAATCCGGCAAAACTGCACTCCGGCAGCTCCGGCAGCCCCGGGCAACACACTAGGCCCCACACCTAGTCAACATCACTGGCAAAACTGCCAGACAGCTCCCTTAAATACAGCACACAGCACTGGCGCACCTGAGCAACGCTGCCAGGGCGCCTGCACTTTGGCACAAAATTTGGGCAGCACACACAAAGTTGGCGCCCAGCACAAGGGCTCCAGGCAGCGTGCACCAACTAACTTGGGCACGGTGCCCGCGCCCAAACCACCGCGTACCCAGGGGCCACTCTTGGCCCCGGCCCTAGTACTCCCTCTCTCCTAGATGCGCCACAAGGGTCCACCATCATTGGGGACCTGGCTCGCCACTTGGACCCATGCCCAAGTTGGCAAAAAATAATTTTTCATGCACACTGCACTGTTTTGACACTCTGCACCCGGACACGCTTAGCAACCAATTTGGGCACGATGCCCGCGCCCAAACCACACACATTTTTGGGAAACACCCTTGCACGGCCACTAGTACTCATCAAACACTAGGTGCGGCAATGGGCCCCACCACCATGAGCCCTCTGACTCGCCATTTGGGCCCATGCCCAAGTTGGCTAAAGATCACATTTTTTTTTTGGCGCCTAGCACACTACCCACACCAAGCCACACTTCACCAAACCTAACCATTCCAACTTCAACTTCACCACCAATTCTAACCTTCAACAACCACAATTTCAACACCAATAACAACATCAATATCACCATATTCAATCATCAAATTTCATATCCGATTCACACAAAATTTCACCAACTCATTGAGACATTTTCACAAACACATAATGTGCAATTTTTGACAACTTTTTATTTCAACAAAACAACACCAAAACCACACCCAAATTAGTTCAAAGACATCACCAAACAATCAATTCTCATATTCAATCAACAAAATTCATTCAAACACATCAAAAACCCCTAAAACCCTATTCTAACATATTGAAAACACAAACCCTATTATAGGTTAGGAGAGCCCCCTCACCTTGAATTCCTTGAAGAAAATAAGCCCTAATCCAAGCAATTCCTCTTGAAAAATCAACAAATTCCCTTCCCTTTCTCTTCTTCTTGCTACATCCTCTTCTCTCCTTTTTCTCTCTTTTCTTTGATTCTTACTTTGATAAAAAAAAATGAAAGGAAACAACACTAAGTCACTTAGTCAAATATGATGACTAAGTCTTCAAATTCAATTTGACTTCTATGTCTTCAAAGTAACTTTGATTACCTTATGGGCCTAAAATGATTATGGGCCTTTGGGCTTAATACCCACACCTCTTCAAACTTGCATTGCAACTCCTAAACCAATAAGTTAACATATCAATTAACTTAATTATAATTAAAATGTCGTAAACCCTAATAATCAATTAAATAAATAACTGAATTATTTTGGGGTGTTACATAGTTAGAGCTAGTCGAAATTGTTCAAAATTATTTTGGGGTGTTCCTACCATTTGGTAAAAGTTCGTCCTAGTTTGTTCCATTTTGTACGAGTTCGTCTTAGTTCATACCAATTCATATGAATTTAGACTAGCTCTAACCATTTTCTCAGAATTTGAACCATTTCATACTAGTACATACCATTTCCTACGAGTTTGTACCATTCCGTACTAGTTCGTACCATTTGGTACAAGTTCGTCCTAGTTCATCATTTTGTACGAGTTCGTCTTAGTTCGTACCAATTCATATGAAGTTTGACTAGCTCTGACCATTTTCTACGAGTTTGAACCATTTCATACTAGTTCATACCATTCCCAATGAGTTCGAACCATTCCAAACTAGTTCCTATCATTTGGTACAAGTTCGTCCTAGTTTGTTCCATTTTGTACGAGTTCCTCTTAGTTCGTACCAATTCATATGAATTTAGACTAGCTCTAACCATTTTCTCAGAATTTGAACCATTTCATACTAGTACATACCATTTCCTACCAAATTTCACCATTCCGTACTAGTTCGTATCATTTGGTACAAGTTCGTCCTTGTTCGTCATTTTGTACGAGTTCGTCTAAGTTCGTACCAATTCAGATGAATTTGGACTAGCTCTAACCATTTTCTACGAGTTTGAACCATTTCATACTAGTTCATACCATTCCCTACGAGTTCGAACCATTCCAAACTTGTTCGTTCCATTTAAGTTCGTCCTAGTTCGTTCAATTTTGTACGAGTTCGTCCTAGTTCGTTCCATTTCATATGAACTTGGACTAACTCTAACCATTTTCTACGAGTTTGTACCTTTTCATACTATTTCATACATTTTCCTAGGAGTTCGAACCATTCCGTACTAGTTCGTACCATTTGGTACAAGTTCGTCCTAGTTCGTCATTTTGTACGAGTTCGTCTTAATTCGTACCAATTCATATGAATTTCGACTAGCTCTAACCATTTTCTACGAATTTGAACCATTTCATACTAGTTCATACCATTCCCAATGAGTTCGAACCATTCCAAACTAGTTCCTACCATTTGGTACAAGTTCGTCCTAGTTTGTTCCATTTTGTACGAGTTCGTCTTAGTTCGTACCAGTTCATATGAATTTAGACTAGCTGTAACCATTTTCTCAGAATTTGAACCATTTCATACTAGTACATACCATTTCCTACCAGTTTGTACCATTCCGTACTAGTTCGTAACATTTGGTACAAGTTCGTCCTTGTTCGTCATTTTGTACTAGTTCGTCTTAGTTCGTACCAATTCACATGAATTTGGACTAGCGCTAACCATTTTCTACAAGTTTGAACCATTTCATACTAGTTCATACCATTCCCTACGAGTTCGTACCATTCCAAACTTGTTCGTTCCCTTTAAGTTCGTCCTAGTTCGTTCAATTTTGTACGAGTTCGTCCTAGTTCGTTCCATTTCATATGAACTTGGACTAACTCTAAACATTTTCTACGAGTTTGTACCTTTTCATACTATTTCATATATTTTCCTAGGAGTTCGAACCATTCCGTACTAGTTCGTATCATTTGGTACAAGTTCGTCCTTGTTCGTCATTTTGTACGACTTCGTCTCAGTTCGTACCAATTCAGATGAATTTCGACTAGCTCTAACCATTTTCTACGAGTTTGAACCATTTCACACTATTTCATACCATTCCCTACGAGTTCGAACCATTCCACACTTGTTCGTTCCATTTAAGTTCGTCCTAGTTCGTTCAATTTTGTACGAGTTCTTCCTAGTTAGTTCCATTTCATATGAACTTGGACCAACTCTAACCATTTTCTACGAGTTTGTACCTTTTCATACTATTTCATATATTTTCCTAGGAGTTCGAACCATTCCGTACTAGTTCGTACCATTTGGTACAAGTTCGTCCTAGTTCGTCATTTTGTACGAGTTCGTCTTAATTCGTACCAATTCATATGAATTTCGACTAGCTCTAACCATTTTCTACGAATTTGAAGCATTTCATACTAGTTCATACCATTCCCAATGAGTTCGAACCATTCCAAACTAGTTCCTACCATTTGGTACAAGTTCGTCCTAGTTTTTTCCATTTTGTACGAGTTCGTCTTAGTTCGTACCAGTTCATATGAATTTAGACTAGCTGTAACCATTTTCTCAGAATTTGAACCATTTCATACTAGTACATACCATTTCCTACCAGTTTGTACCATTCCGTACTAGTTCGTATCATTTGGTACAAGTTCGTCCTTGTTCGTCATTTTGTACTAGTTCGTCTTAGTTCGTACCTATTCACATGAATTTGGACTAGCGCTAACCATTTTCTACAAGTTTGAACCATTTCATACTAGTTCATACCATTCCCTACGAGTTCGTACCATTTAAGTTCGTCTTAGTTCGTTCCATTTTGTACGAGTTCATCCTAGTTTGTACCATTTCATTTGAACTTGGACTAGATCTAACCATTTTCTACGAGTTTGTACCTTTTCATACTAGTTCATACATTTTCTCAGGAGTTCGAACAATTCCGAACTAGTTCGTACCATTTGGTACAAGTTCGTCCTAGTTCGTCATTTTGTACGAGTTCGTCTTAGTTCGTACTAATTCATATGAGTTTCGACTAGCTCTAACCATTTTCTACGAGTTTGTACCTTTTCATACTAGTTCATGCCAGTCCCTACGAGTTCGAACCATTGCAAACTAGTTCGTACCATTTGTTACAAGTTCGTCCTAGTTCAATTGCAAACTAGTTCAATTGAACTTAAGTTCAATGGTACGAGCTAGTACGGAATGGTTCGAACTCCTACGAAAATGTATGAAATAGTATGAAAAGGTACAAACTCGTAGAAAATGGTTAGAGTTGGTCCAACTTCATATGAAATGGAACGAACTAGGACGAACTCGTACAAAATTGAACGAACTAGGACGAACTTAAATGGAACGAACAAGTTTGGAATGGTTCGAACTCGTAGGGAATGGTATGAACTAGTATGAAATGGTTCAAACTCGTAGAAAATGGTTAGAGCTAGTCCAAATTCATCTGAATTGGTACGAACTAAGACGAACTCGTACAAAATGACGAACAAGGACGAACTTGTACCAAATGATACGAACTAGTACGGAATGGTGCAAACTCGTAGGAATTGGTATGTACTAGTACGAAATGGTCCAAATTCTGAGAAAATAGTTAGAGCTACTCTAAATTCATATGAATTGGTACGAACAAAGACGAACTCGTACAAAATGGAACAAACTAGGACGAACTTGTACCAAATGGTAGGAACTAGTTTGGAATGGTTCGAACTCATTGGGAATGGTATGAACTAGTAGGAAATGGTTCAAACTCGTAGAAAATGGTTAGAGCTAGTCCAACTTCATATGAATTGGTACGAACTAAGACGAACTCGTACAAAATGATGCACTAGGACGAACTTGTCCCAAATGGTACGGACAAGTACAGAATGGTACAAACTCGTAGGAAATGGTTAGAGCTAGTCTAAATTCATATGAATTGGAATGAACTAAGACGAACTCCTACAAAATGGAACGAACTAGGACGAACTTGTACCAAATGGTAGGAACTAGTTTGGAATGGTTCGAACTCATTCGAAATGGTATGAACTAGTATGAAATGGTTCAAACTCGTAAAAAATGGTTAGAGCTAGTCGAAATTCATATGAATTGGTACGAATTAAGACGAAGTCGTACAAAATGACGAACTTGGACGAACTTGTACCAAATGGTACGGCCTAGTACGGAATGGTTCGAACTCCTAGGAAAATGTATGAAATAGTATGAAAAGGTACAAACTCGTAGAAAATGGTTAGAGTTAGTCCAAGTTCATATGAAATGGAACGAACTAGGACGAACTCGTACAAAATTGAACGAACTAGGACGAACTTAAATGGAACGAACAAGTTTGGAATGGTTCGAACTCGTAGGGAATGGTATGAACTAGTATGAAATGGTTCGAACTCGTAGAAAATGCTTAGAGCTAGTCCAAATTCATCTGAATTGGTACGAACTAAGACGAATTTGTACAAAATGACGAACAAGGACGAACTTGTACCAAATGATACGATCTAGTACGGAATGGTGAAAATTGGTAGGAAATGGTATGTACTAGTATGAAATGGTTCAAATTCTGAGAAAATGGTTAGAGCTAGTCTAAATTCATATGAATTGGTACGAACTAAGAGAAACTCGTACAAAATAGAACAAACTAGGACGAACTTGTACCAAATGGTAGGACTAGTTTGGAATGGTTCGAACTCATTGGGAATGGTATGAACTAGTATGAATTGGTTCAAACTCGTAGAAAATGGTTAGAGCTAGTCCAACTTCATATGAATTGGTACGAACTATGACGAACTCGTACAAAATGATGAACTAGGACGAACTTGTACCAAATGGTACGGACAAGTACAGAATGGTACAAACTCGTAGGAAATGGTTAGAGCTAGTCTAAATTCATATGAATTGGAATGAACTAAGACGAACTCCTACAAAATGGAACTAACTAGGACGAACTTGTACCAAATGGTAGGAACTAGTTTGGAATGGTTCGAACTCATTGGAAATGGTATGAACTAGTATGAAATGGTTCAAACTCGTAAAAAATGGTTAGAGCTAGTCGAAATTCATATGATTTGGTACGAACTAAGACGAACTCGTACAAAATGACGAACTAGGACGAACTTGTACCAAATGGTACGAACTAGTACGGAATGGTTCGAACTCCTAGGAAAATGTATGAAATAGTATGAAAAGGTACAAACTCGTAGAAAATGGTTAGAGTTAGTCCAAGTTCATAAGAAATGGAACGAACTAGGACGAACTCGTACAAAATTGAACGAACTAGGACGAACTTAAATGGAACGAACAAGTTTGGAATGGTTCGAACTCGTAGGGAATGGTATGAACTAGTATGAAATGGTTCAAACTCGTAGAAAATGGTTAGAGCTAGTCCAAATTCATCTGAATTGGTACGAACTTAGACGAACTCGTACAAAATGACGAACAAGGACGAACTTGTACCAAATGATACGAACTAGTACGGAATGGTGAAAATTGGTAGCAAATGGTATGTACTAGTATGAAATGGTTCAAATTCTGAGAAAATGGTTAGAGCTAGTCTAAATTCATATGAATTTAAATTCATATGAATTGGTACGAACTAAGACAAACTCGTACAAAATGGAACAAACTAGGACGAACTTGTACCAAATGGTAGGAACTAGTTTGGAATGGTTCGAACTCATTGGGAATGGTATGAACTAGTATGAAATGGTTCAAACTCGTAGAAAATGGTTAATGCTAGTCCAACTTCATATGAATTGGTACGAACTAAGACGAACTCGTACAAAATGGTGAACTAGGACGAACTTGTACCAAATGGTACGGACAAATACAGAACGGTTCAAACTCGTAGGAAATGGTTAGAGCTAGTCTAAATTCATATGAATTGGAATGAACTAAGACGAACTCGTACAAAATGGAACGAACTAGGACGAACTTGTAACAAATGGTAGGAACTAGTATGAAATGGTTCGAACTCGTAAAAAATGGTTAGAGCTAGTCGAAATTCATATGAATTGGTACGAATTAAGACGAAGTCGTACAAAATGACGAACTAGGACGAACTTGTACCAAATGGTACGAACTAGTACGGAATGGTTCGAACTCCTAGGAAAATGTATGAAATAGTATGAAAAGGTACAAACTCGTAGAAAATGGTTAGAGTTAGTCCAAGTTCATATGAAATGGAACGAACTAGGACGAACTCGTACAAAATTGAACGAACTAGGACGAACTTAAATGGAACGAACAAGTTTGGAATGGTTCGAACTCGTAGGGAATGGTATGAACTAGTATGAAATGGTTCGAACTCGTAGAAAATGGTTAGAGCTAGTCCAAATTCATCTGAATTGGTACGAACTAAGACGAACTCGTACAAAATGACGAACAAGGACGAACTTGTACCAAATGATACGAACTAGTACGGAATGGTGAAAATTGGTAGGAAATGGTATGTACTAGTATGAAATGGTTCAAATTCTGAGTAAATGGTTAGAGCTAGTCTAAATTCCTATGAATTGGTACGAACTAAGACAAACTCGTACAAAATGGAACAAACTAGGACGAACTTGTACCAAATGGTAGGAACTAGTTTGGAATGGTTCGAACTCATTGGAAATGGTATGAACTAGTATGAAATGGTTCAAACTCGTAAAAAATGGTTAGAGCTAGTCGAAATTCATGTGAATTGGTACGAATTAAGACGAAGTCGTACAAAATGACGAACTAGGACGAACTTGTACCAAATGGTACGAACTAGTACGGAATGGTTCGAACTCCTAGGAAAATGTATGAAATAGTATGAAAAGGTACAAACTCGTAGAAAATGGTTAGAGTTAGTTCAAGTTCATATGAAATGGAACGAACTAGGACGAACTCGTACAAAATTGAACGAACTAGGACGAACTTAAATGGAACGAACAAGTTTGGAATGGTTCGAACTCGTAGGGAATGGTATGAACTAGTATGAAATGGTTCGAACTCGTAGAAAATGGTTAGAGCTAGTCCAAATTCATCTGAATTGGTACGAACTAAGACGAACTCGTACAAAATGACGAACAAGGACGAACTTGTACCAAATGATACGAACTAGTACGGAATGGTGAAAATTGGTAGGAAATGGTATGTACTAGTATGAAATGGTTCAAATTCTGAGAAAATGGTTAGAGCTAGTCTAAATTCCTATGAATTGGTACGAACTAAGACAAACTCGTACAAAATGGAACAAACTAGGACGAACTTGTACCAAATGGTAGGAACTAGTTTGGAATGGTTCGAACTCATTGGGAATGGTATGAACTAGTATGAAATGGTTCAAACTCGTAGAAAATGGTTAGAGCTAGTCCAACTTCATATGAATTGGTACGAACTAAGACGAACTCGTACAAAATGATGAACTAGGACGAACATGTACCAAATGGTACGGACAAGTACAGAATGGTACAAACTCGTAGGAAATGGTTAGAGCTAGCCTAAATTCATATGAATTGGAATGAACTAAGACGAACTCGTACCAAATGGAACGATCTAGGACGAACTTGTACCAAATGGTAGGAACTAGTTTGGAATGGTTCGAACTCATTCGAAATGGTATGAACTAGTATGAAATGGTTCAAACTCGTAAAAAATGGTTAGAGCTAGTCGAAATTCATATGAATTGGTACGAATTAAGACGAAGTCGTACAAAATGACGAACTAGGACGAACTTGTACCAAATGGTACGAACTAGTACGGAATGGTTCGAACTCCTAGGAAAATGTATGAAATAGTATGAAAAGGTACAAACTCGTAGAAAATGGTTAGAGTTAGTC
Source organism: Astragalus glycyphyllos (assembly GCA_963573325.1). Classification (NCBI taxonomy): domain Eukaryota; kingdom Viridiplantae; phylum Streptophyta; class Magnoliopsida; order Fabales; family Fabaceae; genus Astragalus; species Astragalus glycyphyllos. The sequence continues at coordinate 26,429,856 of OY754314.1, read as the reverse complement.
CAAGTTCATATGAAATGGAACGAACTAGGACGAACTCGTACAAAATTGAACGAACTAGGACGAACTTAAATGGAACGAACAAGTTTGGAATGGTTCGAACTCGTAGGGAATGGTATGAACTAGAATGAAATGGTTCAAACTCGTAGAAAATGGTTAGAGCTAGTCCAAATTCATCTGAATTGGTACGAACTAAGACGAACTCGTACAAAATGATGAACTAGGACGAACTTGTACCAAATTGTACGGACAAGTACAGAATGGTACAAACTCGTAGGAAATGGTTAGAGCTAGTCTAAATTCATATGAATTGGAATGAACTAAGACGAACTCATACAAAATGGAACGAACTAGGACGAACTTGTACCAAATGGTAGGAAGTAGTTTGGAATGGTTCGAACTCATTGGAAATGGTATGAACTAGTATGAAATGGTTCAAACTCGTAAAAAATGGTTAGAGCTAGTCGAAATTCATATGAATTGGTACGAATTAAGACGAAGTCGTACAAAATGACGAACTAGGACGAACTTGTACCAAATGGTACGAACTAGTACGGAATGGTTCGAACTCCTAGGAAAATGTATGAAATAGTATGAAAAGGTACAAACTCGTAGAAAATGGTTAGAATTAGTCCAAGTTCATATGATATGGAACGAACTAGGACGAACTCGTACAAAATTGAACGAACTAGGACGAACTTAAATGGAACGAACAAGTTTGGAATGGTTCGAACTCCTAGGGAATGGTATGAACTAGTAAGAAATGGTTCGAACTCGTAGAAAATGGTTAGAGCTAGTCCAAATTCATCTGAATTGGTACGAACTAAGACGAACTCGCACAAAATGACGAACAAGGATGAACTTGTACCAAATGATACGAACTAGTACGGAATGGTGAAAATTGGTAGGAAATGGTATGTACTAGTATGAAATGGTTCAAGTTCTGAGAAAATGGTTAGAGCTAGTCTAAATTCATATGAATTGGTACGAACTAAGACAAACTCGTACAAAAGGGAACAAACTAGGACGAACTTGTACCAAATGGTAGGAACTAGTTTGGAATGGTTCGAACTCATTGGGAATGGTATGAACTAGTATGAAATGGTTCAAACTCGTAGAAAATGGTTAGAGCTAGTCCAACTTCATATGAATTGGTACGAACTAAGACGAACTCGTACAAAATGATGAACTAGGACGAACTTGTACCAAATGGTACGGACAAGTACAGAATGGTACAAACTCGTAGGAAATGGTTAGAGCTAGCCTAAATTCATATGAATTGGAATGAACTAAGACGAACTCGTACCAAATGGAACGATCTAGGACGAACTTGTACCAAATGGTAGGAACTAGTTTGGAATGGTTCGAACTCATTCGAAATGGTATGAACTAGTATGAAATGGTTCAAACTCGTAAAAAATGGTTAGAGCTAGTCGAAATTCATATGAATTGGTACGAATTAAGACGAAGTCGTACAAAATGACGAACTAGGACGAACTTGTACCAAATGGTACGAACTAGTACGGAATGGTTCGAACTCCTAGGAAAAAGTATGAAATAGTATGAAAAGGTACAAACTCGTAGAAAATGGTTAGAGTTAGTCCAAGTTCATATGAAATGGAACGAACTAGGACGAACTCGTACAAAATTGAACGAACTAGGACGAACTTAAATGGAACGAACAAGTTTGGAATGGTTCGAACTCGTAGGGAATGGTATGAACTAGAATGAAATGGTTCAAACTCGTAGAAAATGGTTAGAGCTAGTCCAAATTCATCTGAATTGGTACGAACTAAGACGAACTCGTACAAAATGATGAACTAGGACGAACTTGTACCAAATTGTACGGACAAGTACAGAATGGTACAAACTCGTAGGAAATGGTTAGAGCTAGTCTAAATTCATATGAATTGGAATGAACTAAGACGAACTCATACAAAATGGAACGAACTAGGACGAACTTGTACCAAATGGTAGGAAGTAGTTTGGAATGGTTCGAACTCATTGGAAATGGTATGAACTAGTATGAAATGGTTCAAACTCGTAAAAAATGGTTAGAGCTAGTCGAAATTCATATGAATTGGTACGAATTAAGACGAAGTCGTACAAAATGACGAACTAGGACGAACTTGTACCAAATGGTACGAACTAGTACGGAATGGTTCGAACTCCTAGGAAAATGTATGAAATAGTATGAAAAGGTACAAACTCGTAGAAAATGGTTAGAGTTAGTCCAAGTTCATATGAAATGGAACGGACTAGGACGAACTCGTACAAAATTGAACGAACTAGGACGAACTTAAATGGAACGAACTAGTTTGGAATGGTTCGAACTCATTGGGAATGGTATGAACTAGTATGAAATGGTTCAAACTCGTAGAAAATGGTTAGAGCTAGTCCAACTTCATATGAATTGGTACGAACTAAGACGAACTCGTACAAAATGATGAACTAGGACGAACTTGTACCAAATGGTACGGACAAGTACAGAATGGTACAAACTCGTAGGAAATGGTTAGAGCTAGTTTAAATTTATATGAATTGGTACGAACTATGACGAACTCATACAAAATGGAACGAACTAGGACGAACTTGTACCAAATGGTAGGAACTAGTTTGGAATGGTTCGAACTCATTGGAAATGGTATGAACTAGTATGAAATGGTTCAAACTCGTAAAAAATGGTTAGAGCTAGTCGAAATTCAAATGAATTGGTACGAATTAAGACGAAGTCGTACAAAATGACGAACTTGGACGAACTTGTACCAAATGGTACGGCCTAGTACGGAATGGTTCGAACTCCTAGGAAAATGTATGAAATAGTATGAAAAGGTACAAACTCGTAGAAAATGGTTAGAGTTAGTCCAAGTTCATATGAAATGGAACGAACTAGGACGAACTCGTACAAAATTGAACGAACTAGGACGAACTTAAATGGAACGAACAAGTTTGGAATGGTTCGAACTCGTAGGGAATGGTATGAACTAGTATGAAATGGTTCAAACTCGTAGAAAATGGTTAGAGCTAGTCCAAATTCATCTGAATTGGTACGAACTAAGACGAACTCGTACAAAATGACGAACAAGGACGAACTTGTACCAAATGATACGAACTAGTACGGAATGGTGAAAATTGGTAGGAAATGGTATGTACTAGTATGAAATGGTTCAAGTTCTGAGAAAATGGTTAGAGCTAGTCTAAATTCATATGAATTGGTACGAACTAAGACAAACTCGTACAAAAGGGAACAAACTAGGACGAACTTGTACCAAATGGTAGGAACTAGTTTGGAATGGTTCGAACTCATTGGGAATGGTATGAACTAGTATGAAATGGTTCAAACTCGTAGAAAATGGTTAGAGCTAGTCCAACTTCATATGAATTGGTACGAACTAAGACGAACTCGTACAAAATGATGAACTAGGACGAACTTGTACCAAATGGTACGGACAAGTACAGAATGCTACAAACTCGTAGGAAATGGTTAGAGCTAGTCTAAATTCATATGAATTGGAATGAACTAAGAAGATCTCGTACCAAATGGAACGATCTAGGACGAACTTGTACCAAATGGTAGGAACTAGTTTGGAATGGTTCGAACTCATTCGAAATGGTATGAACTAGTATGAAATGGTTCAAACTCGTAAAAAATGGTTAGAGCTAGTCGAAATTCATATGAATTGGTACGAATTAAGACGAAGTCGTACAAAATGACGAACTAGGACGAACTTGTACCAAATGGTACGAACTAGTACGGAATGGTTCGAACTCCTAGGAAAAAGTATGAAATAGTATGAAAAGGTACAAACTCGTAGAAAATGGTTAGAGTTAGTCCAAGTTCATATGAAATGGAACGAACTAGGACGAACTCGTACAAAATTGAACGAACTAGGACGAACTTAAATGGAACGAACAAGTTTGGAATGGTTCGAACTCGTAGGGAATGGTATGAACTAGTATGAAATGGTTCAAACTCGTAGAAAATGGTTAGAGCTAGTCCAAATTCATCTGAATTGGTACGAACTAAGACGAACTCGTACAAAATGATGAACTAGGACGAACTTGTACCAAATTGTACGGACAAGTACAGAATGGTACAAACTCGTAGGAAATGGTTAGAGCTAGTCTAAATTCATATGAATTGGAATGAACTAAGACGAACTCATACAAAATGGAACGAACTAGGACGAACTTGTACCAAATGGTAGGAAGTAGTTTGGAATGGTTCGAACTCATTGGAAATGGTATGAACTAGTATGAAATGGTTCAAACTCGTAAAAAATGGTTAGAGCTAGTCGAAATTCATATGAATTGGTACGAATTAAGACGAAGTCGTACAAAATGACGAACTAGGACGAACTTGTACCAAATGGTACGAACTAGTACGGAATGGTTCGAACTCCTAGGAAAATGTATGAAATAGTATGAAAAGGTACAAACTCGTAGAAAATGGTTAGAGTTAGTCCAAGTTCATATGAAATGGAACGGACTAGGACGAACTCGTACAAAATTGAACGAACTAGGACGAACTTAAATGGAACGAACTAGTTTGGAATGGTTCGAACTCATTGGGAATGGTATGAACTAGTATGAAATGGTTCAAACTCGTAGAAAATGGTTAGAGCTAGTCCAACTTCATATGAATTGGTACGAACTAAGACGAACTCGTACAAAATGATGAACTAGGACGAACTTGTACCAAATGGTACGGACAAGTACAGAATGCTACAAACTCGTAGGAAATGGTTAGAGCTAGTCTAAATTCATATGAATTGGAATGAACTAAGACGAACTCGTACAAAATGGAACGATCTAGGACGAACTTGTACCAAATGGTAGGAACTAGTTTGGAATGGTTCGAACTCATTGGAAATGGTATGAACTAGTATGAAATGGTTCAAACTCGTAAAAAATGGTTAGAGCTAGTCGAAATTCATATGAATTGGTACGAATTAAGACGAAGTCGTACAAAATGACGAACTAGGACGAACTTGTACCAAATGGTACGAACTAGTACGGACTGGTTCGAACTCCTAGGAAAATATATGAAATAGTATGAAAAGGTACAAACTCGTAGAAAATGGTTAGAGTTAGTCCAAGTTCATATGAAATGGAACGAACTAGGACGAACTCGTACAAAATTGAACGAACTAGGACGAACTTAAATGGAACGAACAAGTTTGGAATGGTTCGAACTCGTAGGGAATGGTATGAACTAGTATGAAATGGTTCAAACTCGTAGAAATTGGTTAAAGCTAGTCCAAATTCATCTGAATTGGTACGAACTAAGACGAACTCGTACAAAATGATGAACTAGGACGAACTTGTACCAAATTGTACGGACAAGTACAGAATGGTACAAACTCGTAGGAAATGGTTAGAGCTAGTCTAAATTCATATGAATTGGAATGAACTAAGACGAACTCATACAAAATGGAACGAACTAGGACGAACTTGTACCAAATGGTAGGAAGTAGTTTGGAATGGTTCGAACTCATTGGAAATGGTAAGAACTAGTATGAAATGGTTCAAACTCGTAAAAAATGGTTAGAGCTAGTCGAAATTCATATGAATTGGTACGAATTAAGACGAAGTCGTACAAAATGACGAACTTGGACGAACTTGTACCAAATGGTACGGCCTAGTACGGAATGGTTCGAACTCCTAGGAAAATGTATGAAATAGTATGAAAAGGTACAAACTCGTAGAAAATGGTTAGAGTTAGTCCAAGTTCATATGAAATGGAACGAACTAGGACGAACTCGTACAAAATTGAACGAACTAGGACGAACTTAAATGGAACGAACAAGTTTGGAATGGTTCGAACTCGTAGGGAATGGTATGAACTAGTATGAAATGGTTCGAACTCGTAGAAAATGCTTAGAGCTAGTCCAAATTCATCTGAATTGGTACGAACTAAGACGAACTCGTACAAAATGACGAACAAGGACGAACTTGTACCAAATGATACGAACTAGTACGGAATGGTGAAAATTGGTAGGAAATGGTATGTACTAGTATGAAATGGTTCAAATTCTGAGAAAATGGTTAGAGCTAGTCTAAATTCATATGAATTGGTACGAACTAAGACAAACTCGTACAAAATGGAACAAACTAGGACGAACTTGTACCAAATGGTAGGAACTAGTTTGGAATGGTTCGAACTCATTGGGAATGGTATGAACTAGTATGAAATGGTTCAAACTCGTAGAAAATGGTTAGAGCTAGTCCAACTTCATATGAATTGGTACGAACTAAGACGAACTCGTACAAAATGATGAACTAGGACGAACTTGTACCAAATGGTACGGACAAGTACAGAATGCTACAAACTCGTAGGAAATGGTTAGAGCTAGTCTAAATTCATATGAATTGGAATGAACTAAGACGAACTCGTACAAAATGGAACGATCTAGGACGAACTTGTACCAAATGGTAGGAACTAGTTTGGAATGGTTCGAACTCATTGGAAATGGTATGAACTAGTATGAAATGGTTCAAACTCGTAAAAAATGGTTAGAGCTAGTCGAAATTCATATGAATTGGTACGAATTAAGACGAAGTCGTACAAAATGACGAACTAGGACGAACTTGTACCAAATGGTACGAACTAGTACGGACTGGTTCGAACTCCTAGGAAAATATATGAAATAGTGTGAAAAGGTACAAACTCGTAGAAAATGGTTAGAGTTAGTCCAAGTTCATATGAAATGGAACGAACTAGGACGAACTCGTACAAAATTGAACGAACTAGGACGAACTTAAATGGAATGAACAAGTTTGGAATGGTTCGAACTCGTAGGGAATGGTATGAACTAGTATGAAATGGTTCAAGCTCGTAGAAAATGGTTAAAGCTAGTCCAAATTCATCTGAATTGGTACGAACTAAGACGAACTCGTACAAAATGATGAACTAGGACGAACTTGTACCAAATTGTACGGACAAGTACAGAATGGTACAAACTCGTAGGAAATGGTTAGAGCTAGTCTAAATTCATATGAATTGGAATGAACTAAGACGAACTCATACAAAATGGACCGAACTAGGACGAATCTGTACCAAATGGTAGGAAGTAGTTTGGAATGGTTCGAACTCATTGGAAATGGTATGAACTAGTATGAAATGGTTCAAACTCGTAAAAAATGGTTAGAGCTAGTCGAAATTCATATGAATTGGTACGAATTAAGACGAAGTCGTACAAAATGACGAACTAGGACGAACTTGTACCAAATGGTACGAACTAGTACGGAATGGTTCGAACTCCTAGGAAAATGTATGAAATAGTATGAAAAGGTACAAACTCGTAGAAAATGGTTAGAGTTAGTCCAAGTTCATATGAAATGGAACGAACTAGGACGAACTCGTACAAAATTGAACGAACTAGGACGAACTTAAATGGAACGAACTAGTTTGGAATGGTTCGAACTCATTGGGAATGGTATGAACTAGTATGAAATGGTTCAAACTCGTAGAAAATTGTTAGAGCTAGTGCAACTTCATATGAATTGGTACGAACTAAGACGAACTCGTACAAAATGATGAACTAGGACGAACTTGTACCAAATTGTACGGACAAGTACAGAATGGTACAAACTCGTAGGAAATGGTTAGAGCTAGTCTAAATTCATATGAATTGGAATGAACTAAGACGAACTCATACAAAATGGAACGAACTAGGACGAACTTGTACCAAATGGTTGGAACTAGTTTGGAATGGTTCGAACTCATTGGAAATGGTATGAACTAGTATGAAATGGTTCAAACTCGTAAAAAATGGTTAGAGCTAGTCGAAATTCATATGAATTGGTACGAATTAAGACGAAGTCGTACAAAATGACGAACTAGGACGAACTTGTACCAAATGGTACGAACTAGTACGGAATGGTTCGAACTCCTAGGAAAATGTATGAAATAGTATGAAAAGGTACAAACTCGTAGAAAATGGTTAGAGTTAGTCCAAGTTCATATGAAATGGAACGAACTAGGACGAACTCGTACAAAATTGAACGAACTAGGACGAACTTAAATGGAACGAACTAGTTTGGAATGGTTCGAACTCATTGGGAATGGTATGAACTAGTATGAAATGGTTCAAACTCGTAGAAAATGGTTAGAGCTAGTCCAACTTCATATGAATTGGTACGAACTAAGACGAACTCGTACAAAATGATGAACTAGGACGAACTTGTACCAAATGGTACGGACAAGTACAGAATGGTACAAACTCGTAGGAAATGGTTAGAGCTAGTCTAAATTTATATGAATTGGTACGAACTATGACGAACTCATACAAAATGGAACGAACTAGGACGAACTTGTACCAAATGGTAGGAACTAGTTTGGAATGGTTCGAACTCATTGGAAATGGTATGAACTAGTATGAAATGGTTCAAACTTGTAAAAAATGGTTAGAGCTAGTCGAAATTCATATGAATTGGTACGAATTAAGACGAAGTCGTACAAAATGACGAACTAGGACGAACTTGTACCAAATGGTACGAACTAGTACGAAATGGTTCGAACTCCTAGGAAAATGTATGAAATAGTATGATAAGGTACAAACTCGTAGAAAATGGTTAGAGTTAGTCCAAGTTCATATGAAATGGAACGAACTAGGACGAACTCGTACAAAATTGAACGAACTAGGACGAACTTAAATGGAACGAACAAGTTTGGAATGGTTCGAACTCGTAGGGAATGGTATGAACTAGTATGAAATGGTTCAAACTCGTAGAAAATGGTTAGAGCTAGTCCAAATTCATCTGAATTGGTACGAACTAAGACGAACTCGTACAAAATGACGAACAAGGACGAACTTGTACCAAATGATACGAACTAGTACGGAATGGTGAAAATTGGTAGGAAATGGTATGTACTAGTATGAAATGGTTCAAATTCTGAGAAAATGGTTAGAGCTAGTCTAAATTCATATGAATTGGTACGAACTAAGACAAACTCGTACAAAATGGAACAAACTAGGACGAACTTGTACCAAATGGTAGGAACTAGTTTGGAATGGTTCGAACTCATTGGGAATGGTATGAACTAGTATGAAATGGTTCAAACTCGTAGAAAATGGTTAGAGCTAGTCCAACTTCATATGAATTGGTACGAACTAAGACGAACTCGTACAAAATGATGAACTAGGACGAACTTGTACCAAATGGTACAGACAAGTACAGAATGCTACAAACTCGTAGGAAATGGTTAGAGCTAGTCTAAATTCATATGAATTGGAATGAACTAAGACGAACTCGTACAAAATGGAACGATCTAGGACGAACTTGTACCAAATGGTAGGAACTAGTTTGGAATGGTTCGAACTCATTGGAAATGGTATGAACTAGTATGAAATGGTTCAAACTCGTAAAAAATGGTTAGAGCTAGTCGAAATTCATATGAATTGGTACGAATTAAGACGAAGTCGTACAAAATGACGAACTAGTACGGACTGGTTCGAACTCCTAGGAAAATATATGAAATAGTATGAAAAGGTACAAACTCGTAGAAAATGGTTAGAGTTAGTCCAAGTTCATATGAAATGGAACGAACTAGGACGAACTCGTACAAAATTGAACGAACTAGGACGAACTTAAATGGAACGAACAAGTTTGGAATGGTTCGAACTCGTAGGGAATGGTATGAACTAGTATGAAATGGTTCGAACTCGTAGAAAATGCTTAGAGCTAGTCCAAATTCATCTGAATTGGTACGAACTAAGACGAACTCGTACAAAATGACGAACAAGGACGAACTTGTACCAAATGATACGAACTAGTACGGAATGGTGAAAATTGGTAGGAAATGGTATGTACTAGTATGAAATGGTTCAAATTCTGAGAAAATAGTTAGAGCTAGTCTAAATTCATATGAATTGGTACGAACTAAGACAAACTCGTACAAAATGGAACAAACTAGGACGAATTTGTACCAAATGGTAGGAACTAGTTTGGAATGGTTCGAACTCATTGGGAATGGTATGAACTAGTATGAAATGGTTCAAACTCGTAGAAAATGGTTAGAGCTAGTCCAACTTCATATGAATTGGTACGAACTAAGACGAACTCTTACAAAATGATGAACTAGGACGAACTTGTACCAAATGGTACGGACAAGTACAGAATGCTACAAACTCGTAAGAAATGGTTAGAGCTAGTCTAAATTCATATGAATTGGAATGAACTAAGACGAACTCGTACAAAATGGAACGATCTAGGACGAACTTGTACCAAATGGTAGGAACTAGTTTGGAATGGTTCGAACTCATTGGAAATGGTATGAACTAGTATGAAATGGTTCAAACTCGTAAAAAATGGTTAGAGCTAGTCGAAATTCATATGAATTGGTACGAATTAAGACGAAGTCGTACAAAATGACGAACTAGGACGAACTTGTACCAAATGGTACGAACTAGTACGGAACGGTTCGAACTCCTAGGAAAATATATGAAATAGTATGAAAAGGTACAAACTCGTAGAAAATGGTTAGAGTTAGTCCAAGTTCATATGAAATGGAACGAACTAGGACGAACTCGTACAAAATTGAACGAACTAGGACGAACTTAAATGGAACGAACAAGTTTGGAATGGTTCGAACTCGTAGGGAATGGTATGAACTAGTATGAAATGGTTCGAACTCGTAGAAAATGGTTAGAGCTAGTCCAAATTCATCTGAATTTGTACGAACTAAGACGAACTCGTACAAAATGACGAACAAGGACGAACTTGTACCAAATGATACGAACTAGTACGGAATGGTGAAAATTGGTAGGAAATGGTATGTACTTGTATGAAATGGTTCAAATTCTGAGAAAATGGTTAGAGCTAGTCTAAATTCATATGAATTGGTACGAACTAAGACAAACTCGTACAAAATGGAACAAACTAGGACGAACTTGTACCAAATGGTAGGAACTAGTTTGGAATGGTTTGAACTCATTGGGAATGGTATGAACTAGTATGAAATGGTTCAAACTCGTAGAAAATGGTTAGAGCTAGTCCAACTTCATATGAATTGGTACGAACTAAGACGAACTCGTACAAAATGATGAACTAGGACGAACTTGTACCAAATGGTACGGACAAGTACAGAATGGTACAAACTCGTAGGAAATGGTTAGAGCTAGTCTAAGTTCATATGAACTGGAATGAACTAAGACGAACTCGTACAAAATGGAACGATCTAGGACGAACATGTACCAAATGGTAGGAACTAGTTTGGAATTGTTCGAACTCATTCGAAATGGTATGAACTAGTATGAAATGGTTCAAACTCGTAAAAAATGGTTAGAGCTAGTCGAAATTCATATGAATTGGTACGAATTAAGACGAAGTCGTACAAAATGACGAACTAGGACGAACTTGTACCAAATGGTACGAACTAGTACAGACTGGTTCGAACTCCTAGGAAAATATATGAAATAGTATGAAAAGGTACAAACTCGTAGAAAATGGTTAGAGTTAGTCCAAGTTCATATGAAATGGAACGAACTAGGACGAACTCGTACAAAATTGAACGAACTAGGACGAACTTAAATGGAACGAACAAGATTGGAATGGTTCGAACTCGTAGGGAATGAACTAGTATGAAATGGTTCAAACTCGTAGAAAATGGTTAGAGCTAGTCCAAATTCATCTGAATTGGTACGAACTAAGACGAACTAGTACAAAATGATGAACTAGGACGAACTTGTACCAAATTGTACGGACAAGTACAGAATGGTACAAACTCGTAGGAAATGGTTAGAGCTAGTCTAAATTCATATGAATTGGAATGAACTAAGACGAACTCATACAAAATGGAACGAACTAGGACGAACTTGTACCAAATGGTAGGAAGTAGTTTGGAATGGTTCGAACTCATTGGAAATGGTATGAACTAGTATGAAATGGTTCAAACTCGTAAAAAATGGTTAGAGCTAGTCGAAATTCATATGAATTGGTACGAATTAAGACGAAGTCGTACAAAATGACGAACTAGGACGAACTTGTACCAAATGGTACGAACTAGTACGGAACGGTTCGAACTCCTAGGAAAATATATGAAATAGTATGAAAAGGTACAAACTCGTAGAAAATGGTTAGAGTTAGTCCAAGTTCATATGAAATGGAACGAACTAGGACGAACTCGTACAAAATTGAACGAACTAGGACGAACTTAAATGGAACGAACAAGTTTGGAATGGTTCGAACTCGTAGGGAATGGTATGAACTAGTATGAAATGGTTCGAACTCGTAGAAAATGGTTAGAGCTAGTCCAAATTCATCTGAATTTGTACGAACTAAGACGAACTCGTACAAAATGACGAACAAGGACGAACTTGTACCAAATGATACGAACTAGTACGGAATGGTGAAAATTGGTAGGAAATGGTATGTACTTGTATGAAATGGTTCAAATTCTGAGAAAATGGTTAGAGCTAGTCTAAATTCATATGAATTGGTACGAACTAAGACAAACTCGTACAAAATGGAACAAACTAGGACGAACTTGTACCAAATGGTAGGAACTAGTTTGGAATGGTTTGAACTCATTGGGAATGGTATGAACTAGTATGAAATGGTTCAAACTCGTAGAAAATGGTTAGAGCTAGTCCAACTTCATATGAATTGGTACGAACTAAGACGAACTCGTACAAAATGATGAACTAGGACGAACTTGTACCAAATGGTACGGACAAGTACAGAATGGTACAAACTCGTAGGAAATGGTTAGAGCTAGTCTAAGTTCATATGAATTGGAATGAACTAAGACGAACTCGTACAAAATGGAACGATCTAGGACGAACATGTACCAAATGGTAGGAACTAGTTTGGAATTGTTCGAACTCATTCGAAATGGTATGAACTAGTATGAAATGGTTCAAACTCGTAAAAAATGGTTAGAGCTAGTCGAAATTCATATGAATTGGTACGAATTAAGACGAAGTCGTACAAAATGACGAACTAGGACGAACTTGTACCAAATGGTACGAACTAGTACGGACTGGTTCGAACTCCTAGGAAAATATATGAAATAGTATGAAAAGGTACAAACTCGTAGAAAATGGTTAGAGTTAGTCCAAGTTCATATGAAATGGAACGAACTAGGACGAACTCGTACAAAATTGAACGAACTAGGACGAACTTAAATGGAACGAACAAGTTTGGAATGGTTCGAACTCGTAGGGAATGGTATGAACTAGTATGAAATGGTTCAAACTCGTAGAAAATGGTTAGAGCTAGTCCAAATTCATCTGAATTGGTACGAACTAAGACGAACTAGTACAAAATGATGAACTAGGACGAACTTGTACCAAATTGTACGGACAAGTACAGAATGGTACAAACTCGTAGGAAATGGTTAGAGCTAGTCTAAATTTATATGAATTGGTACGAACTATGACGAACTCATACAAAATGGAACGAACTAGGACGAACTTGTACCAAATGGTAGGAACTAGTTTGGAATGGTTCGAACTCATTGGAAATGGTATGAACTAGTATGAAATGGTTCAAACTCGTAAAAAATGGTTAGAGCTAGTCGAAATTCATATGAATTGGTACGAATTAAGACGAAGTCGTACAAAATGACGAACTAGGACGAACTTGTACCAAATGGTACGAACTAGTACGAAATGGTTCGAACTCCTAGGAAAATGTATGAAATAGTATGATAAGGTACAAACTCGTAGAAAATGGTTAGAGTTAGTCCAAGTTCATATGAAATGGAACGAACTAGGACGAACTCGTACAAAATTGAACGAACTAGGACGAACTTAAATGGAACGAACAAGTTTGGAATGGTTCGAACTCGTAGGGAATGGTATGAACTAGTATGAAATGGTTCAAACTCGTAGAAAATGGTTAGAGCTAGTCCAAATTCATCTGAATTGGTACGAACTAAGACGAACTCGTACAAAATGACGAACAAGGACGAACTTGTACCAAATGATACGAACTAGTACGGAATGGTGAAAATTGGTAGGAAATGGTATGTACTAGTATGAAATGGTATGTACTAGTATGAAATGGTTCAAATTCTGAGAAAATGGTTAGAGCTAGTCTAAATTCATATGAATTGGTACGAACTAAGACAAACTCGTACAAAATGGAACAAACTAGGACGAACTTGTACCAAATGGTAGGAACTAGTTTGGAATGGTTCGAACTCATTGGGAATGGTATGAACTAGTATGAAATGGTTCAAACTCGTAGAAAATGGTTAGAGCTAGTCCAACTTCATATGAATTGGTACGAACTAAGACGAACTCGTACAAAATGATGAACTAGGACGAACTTGTACCAAATGGTACGGACAAGTACAGAATGGTACAAACTCGTAGGAAATGGTTAGAGCTAGTCTAAATTTATATGAATTGGTACGAACTATGACGAACTCATACAAAATGGAACGAACTAGGACGAACTTGTACCAAATGGTAGGAACTAGTTTGGAATGGTTCGAACTCATTGGAAATGGTATGAACTAGTATGAAATGGTTCAAACTCGTAAAAAATGGTTAGAGCTAGTCGAAATTCATATGAATTGGTACGAATTAAGACGAAGTCGTACAAAATGACGAACTAGGACGAACTTGTACCAAATGGTACGAACTAGTACGAAATGGTTCGAACTCCTAGGAAAATGTATGAAATAGTATGATAAGGTACAAACTCGTAGAAAATGGTTAGAGTTAGTCCAAGTTCATATGAAATGGAACGAACTAGGACGAACTCGTACAAAATTGAACGAACTAGGACGAACTTAAATGGAACGAACAAGTTTGGAATGGTTCGAACTCGTAGGGAATGGTATGAACTAGTATGAAATGGTTCAAACTCGTAGAAAATGGTTAGAGCTAGTCCAAATTCATCTGAATTGGTACGAACTAAGACGAACTCGTACAAAATGACGAACAAGGACGAACTTGTACCAAATGATACGAACTAGTACGGAATGGTGAAAATTGGTAGGAAATGGTATGTACTAGTATGAAATGGTATGTACTAGTATGAAATGGTTCAAATTCTGAGAAAATGGTTAGAGCTAGTCTAAATTCATATGAATTGGTACGAACTAAGACAAACTCGTACAAAATGGAACAAACTAGGACGAACTTGTACCAAATGGTAGGAACTAGTTTGGAATGGTTCGAACTCATTGGGAATGGTATGAACTAGTATGAAATGGTTCAAACTCGTAGAAAATGGTTAGAGCTAGTCCAACTTCATATGAATTGGTACGAACTAAGACGAACTCGTACAAAATGATGAACTAGGACGAACTTGTACCAAATGGTACGGACAAGTACAGAATGCTACAAACTCGTAGGAAATGGTTAGAGCTAGTCTAAATTCATATGAATTGGAATGAACTAAGACGAACTCGTACAAAATGGAACGATCTAGGACGAACTTGTACCAAATGGTAGGAACTAGTTTGGAATGGTTCGAACTCATTGGAAATGGTATGAACTAGTATGAAATGGTTCAAACTCGTAAAAAATGGTTAAAGCTAGTCGAAATTCATATGAATTGGTACGAATTAAGACGAAGTCGTACAAAATGACGAACTAGGACGAACTTGTACCAAATGGTACGAACTAGTACGGAACGGTTCGAACTCCTAGGAAAATATATGAAATAGTATGAAAAGGTACAAACTCGTAGAAAATGGTTAGAGTTAGTCCAAGTTCATATGAAATGGAACGAACTAGGACGAACTCGTACAAAATTGAACGAACTAGGACGAACTTAAATGGAACGAACAAGTTTGGAATGGTTCGAACTCGTAGGGAATGGTATGAACTAGTATGAAATGGTTCGAACTCGTAGAAAATGGTTAGAGCTAGTCCAAATTCATCTGAATTTGTACGAACTAAGACGAACTCGTACAAAATGACGAACAAGGACGAACTTGTACCAAATGATACGAACTAGTACGGAATGGTGAAAATTGGTAGGAAATGGTATGTACTTGTATGAAATGGTTCAAATTCTGAGAAAATGGTTAGAGCTAGTCTAAATTCATATGAATTGGTACGAACTAAGACAAACTCGTACAAAATGGAACAAACTAGGACGAACTTGTACCAAATGGTAGGAACTAGTTTGGAATGGTTCGAACTCATTGGGAATGGTATGAACTAGTATGAAATGGTTCAAACTCGTAGAAAATGGTTAGAGCTAGTCCAACTTCATATGAATTGGTACGAACTAAGACGAACTCGTACAAAATGATGAACTAGGACGAACTTGTACCAAATTGTACGGACAAGTACAGAATGGTACAAACTCGTAGGAAATGGTTAGAGCTAGTCTAAATTCATATGAATTGGAATGAACTATGACGAACTCATACAAAATGGAACGAACTAGGACGAACTTGTACCAAATGGTTGGAACTAGTTTGGAATTGTTCGAACTCATTCGAAATGGTATGAACTAGTATGAAATGGTTCAAACTCGTAAAAAATGGTTAGAGCTAGTCGAAATTCATATGAATTGGTACGAATTAAGACGAAGTCGTACAAAATGACGAACTAGGACGAACTTGTACCAAATGGTACGAACTAGTACGGACTGGTTCGAACTCCTAGGAAAATATATGAAATAGTATGAAAAGGTACAAACTCGTAGAAAATGGTTAGAGTTAGTCCAAGTTCATATGAAATGAAACGAACTAGGACGAACTCGTACAAAATTGAACGAACTAGGACGAACTTAAATGGAACGAACAAGATTGGAATGGTTCGAACTCGTAGGGAATGAACTAGTATGAAATGGTTCAAACTCGTAGAAAATGGTTAGAGCTAGTCCAAATTCATCTGAATTGGTACGAACTAAGACGAACTAGTACAAAATGATGAACTAGGACGAACTTGTACCAAATTGTACGGACAAGTACAGAATGGTACAAACTCGTAGGAAATGGTTAGAGCTAGTCTAAATTCATATGAATTGGAATGAACTAAGACGAACTCACACAAAATGGAACGAACTAGGACGAACTTGTACCAAATGGTAGGAAGTAGTTTGGAATGGTTCGAACTCATTGGAAATGGTATGAACTAGTATGAAATGGTTCAAACTCGTAAAAAATGGTTAGAGCTAGTCGAAATTCATATGAATTGGTACGAATTAAGACGAAGTCGTACAAAATGACGAACTAGGACGAACTTGTACCAAATGGTACGAACTAGTACGGAACGGTTCGAACTCCTAGGAAAATATATGAAATAGTATGAAAAGGTACAAACTCGTAGAAAATGGTTAGAGTTAGTCCAAGTTCATATGAAATGGAACGAACTAGGACGAACTCGTACAAAATTGAACGAACTAGGACGAACTTAAATGGAACGAACAAGTTTGGAATGGTTCGAACTCGTAGGGAATGGTATGAACTAGTATGAAATGGTTCGAACTCGTAGAAAATGGTTAGAGCTAGTCCAAATTCATCTGAATTTGTACGAACTAAGACGAACTCGTACAAAATGACGAACAAGGACGAACTTGTACCAAATGATACGAACTAGTACGGAATGGTGAAAATTGGTAGGAAATGGTATGTACTTGTATGAAATGGTTCAAATTCTGAGAAAATGGTTAGAGCTAGTCTAAATTCATATGAATTGGTACGAACTAAGACAAACTCGTACAAAATGGAACAAACTAGGACGAACTTGTACCAAATGGTAGGAACTAGTTTGGAATGGTTTGAACTCATTGGGAATGGTATGAACTAGTATGAAATGGTTCAAACTCGTAGAAAATGGTTAGAGCTAGTCCAACTTCATATGAATTGGTACGAACTAAGACGAACTCGTACAAAATGATGAACTAGGACGAACTTGTACCAAATGGTACGGACAAGTACAGAATGGTACAAACTCGTAGGAAATGGTTAGAGCTAGTCTAAGTTCATATGAATTGGAATGAACTAAGACGAACTCGTACAAAATGGAACGATCTAGGACGAACATGTACCAAATGGTAGGAACTAGTTCGGAATTGTTCGAACTCATTCGAAATGGTATGAACTAGTATGAAATGGTTCAAACTCGTAAAAAATGGTTAGAGCTAGTCGAAATTCATATGAATTGGTACGAATTAAGACGAAGTCGTACAAAATGACGAACTAGGACGAACTTGTACCAAATGGTACGAACTAGTACGGAATGGTTCGAACTCCTAGGAAAATATATGAAATAGTATGAAAAGGTCAAACTCGTAGAAAATGGTTAGAGTTAGTCCAAGTTCATATGAAATGGAACGAACTAGGACGAACTCGTACAAAATTGAACGAACTAGGCCGAACTTAAATGGAACGAACAAGTTTGGAATGGTTCGAACTCGTAGGGAATGGTATGAACTAGTATGAAATGGTTCAAACTCGTAGAAAATGGTTAGAGCTAGTCCAAATTCATCTGAATTGGTACGAACTAAGACGAACTCGTACAAAATGATGAACTAGGACGAACTTGTACCAATTTGTACGGACAAGTACAGAATGGTACAAACTCGTAGGAAATGGTTAGAGCTAGTCTAAATTCATATGAATTGGAATGAACTAAGACGAACTCGTACAAAATGGAACGATCTAGGACGAACTTGTACCAAATGGTAGGAACTAGTTTGGAATGGTTCGAACTCATTGGAAATGGTATGAACTAGTATGAAATTGTTCAAACTCGTAAAAAATGGTTAGAGCTAGTCGAAATTCATATTAATTGGTACGAATTAAGACGAAGTCGTACAAAATGACGAACTAGGACGAACTTGTACCAAATGGTACGAACTAGTACGAAATGGTTCGAACTCCTAGGAAAATGTATGAAATAGTATGAAAAGGTACAAACTCGTAGAAAATGGTTAGAGTTAGTCCAAGTTCATATGAAATGGAACGAACTAGGACGAACTCGTACAAAATTGAACGAACTAGGACGAACTTAAATGGAACGAACTAGTTTGGAATGGTTCGAACTCATTGGAAATGGTATGAACTAGTATGAAATGGTTCAAACTCGTAGAAAATGGTTAGAGCTAGTCCAACTTCATATGAATTGGTACGAACTAAGACGAACTCGTACAAAATGATAAACTAGGACGAACTTGTACCAAATGGTACGGACAAGTACAGAATGGTACGAACTCGTAGGAAATGGTTAGAGCTAGTCTAAATTTATATGAATTGGTACGAACTATGACGAACTCATACAAAATGGAACGAACTAGGACGAACTTGTACCAAATGGTAGGAACTAGTTTGGAATGGTTCGAACTCATTGGAAATGGTATGAACTAGTATGAAATGGTTCAAACTCGTAAAAAATGGTTAGAGCTAGTCGAAATTCATATGAATTGGTACGAATTAAGACGAAGTCGTACAAAATGACGAACTAGGACGAACTTGTACCAAATGGTACGAACTAGTACGAAATGGTTCGAACTCCTAGGAAAATGTATGAAATAGTATGATAAGGTACAAACTCGTAGAAAATGGTTAGAGTTAGTCCAAGTTCATATGAAATGGAACGAACTAGGACGAACTCGTACAAAATTGAACGAACTAGGACGAACTTAAATGGAACGAACAAGTTTGGAATGGTTCGAACTCGTAGGGAATGGTATGAACTAGTATGAAATGGTTCAAACTCGTAGAAAATGGTTAGAGCTAGTCCAAATTCATCTGAATTGTTACGAACTAAGACGAACTCGTACAAAATGACGAACAAGGACGAACTTGTACCAAATGATACGAACTAGTACGGAATGGTGAAAATTGGTAGGAAATGGTATGTACTAGTATGAAATGGTATGTACTAGTATGAAATGGTTCAAATTCTGAGAAAATGGTTAGAGCTAGTCTAAATTCATATGAATTGGTACGAACTAAGACAAACTCGTACAAAATGGAACAAACTAGGACAAACTTGTACCAAATGGTAGGAACTAGTTTGGAATGGTTCGAACTCATTGGGAATGGTATGAACTAGTATGAAATGGTTCAAACTCGTAGAAAATGGTTAGAGCTAGTCCAACTTCATATGAATTGGTACGAACTAAGACGAACTCGTACAAAATGATGAACTAGGACGAACTTGTACCAAATGGTACGGACAAGTACAGAATGCTACAAACTCGTAGGAAATGGTTAGAGCTAGTCTAAATTCATATGAATTGGAATGAACTAAGACGAACTCGTACAAAATGGAACGATCTAGGACGAACTTGTACCAAATGGTAGGAACTAGTTTGGAATGGTTCGAACTCATTGGAAATGGTATGAACTAGTATGAAATGGTTCAAACTCGTAAAAAATGGTTAGAGCTAGTCGAAATTCATATGAATTGGTACGAATTAAGACGAAGTCGTACAAAATGACGAACTAGGACGAACTTGTACCAAATGGTACGAACTAGTACGGAACGGTTCGAACTCCTAGGAAAATATATGAAATAGTATGAAAAGGTACAAACTCGTAGAAAATGGTTAGAGTTAGTCCAAGTTCATATGAAATGGAACGAACTAGGACGAACTCGTACAAAATTGAACGAACTAGGACGAACTTAAATGGAACGAACAAGTTTGGAATGGTTCGAACTCGTAGGGAATGGTATGAACTAGTATGAAATGGTTCGAACTCGTAGAAAATGGTTAGAGCTAGTCCAAATTCATCTGAATTTGTACGAACTAAGACGAACTCGTACAAAATGACGAACAAGGACGAACTTGTACCAAATGATACGAACTAGTACGGAATGGTGAAAATTGGTAGGAAATGGTATGTACTTGTATGAAATGGTTCAAATTCTGAGAAAATGGTTAGAGCTAGTCTAAATTCATATGAATTGGTACGAACTAAGACAAACTCGTACAAAATGGAACAAACTAGGACGAACTTGTACCAAATGGTAGGAACTAGTTTGGAATGGTTCGAACTCATTGGGAATGGTATGAACTAGTATGAAATGGTTCAAACTCGTAGAAAATGGTTAGAGCTAGTCCAACTTCATATGAATTGGTACGAACTAAGACGAACTCGTACAAAATGATGAACTAGGACGAACTTGTACCAAATGGTACGGACAAGTACAGAACGGTACAAACTCGTAGAAAATGGTTAGAGCTAGTCTAAATTCATATGAATTGGAATGAACTAAGACGAACTCGTACAAAATGGAACGATCTAGGACGAATTTGTACCAAATGGTAGGAACTAGTTTGGAATGGTTCGAACTCATTCGAAATGGTATGAATTAGTATGAAATGGTTCAAACTCGTAAAAAATGGTTAGAGCTAGTCGAAATTCATATGAATTGGTACGAATTAAGACGAAGTCGTACAAAATGACGAACTAGGACGAACTTGTACCAAATGGTACGAACTAGTACGGAATGGTTCGAACTCCTAGGAAAATGTATGAAATAGTATGAAAAGGTACAAACTCGTAGAAAATGGTTAGAGTTAGTCCAAGTTCATATGAAATGGAACGAACTAGGACGAACTCGTACAAAATTGAACGAACTAGGACGAACTTAAATGGAACGAACAAGTTTGGAATGGTTCGAACTCGTAGGGAATGGTATGAACTAGTATGAAATGGTTCAAACTCGTAGAAAATGGTTAAAGCTAGTCCAAATTCATCTGAATTGGTACGAACTAAGACGAACTCGTACAAAATGATGAACTAGGACGAACTTGTACCAAATTGTACGGACAAGTACAGAATGGTACAAACTCGTAGGAAATGGTTAGAGCTAGTCTAAATTCATATGAATTGGAATGAACTAAGACGAACTCATACAAAATGGAACGAACTAGGACGAACTTGTACCAAATGGTAGGAAGTAGTTTGGAATGGTTCGAACTCATTGGAAATGGTATGAACTAGTATGAAATGGTTCAAACTCGTAAAAAATGGTTAGAGCTAGTCGAAATTCATATGAATTGGTACGAATTAAGACGAAGTCGTACAAAATGACGAACTTGGACGAACTTGTACCAAATGGTACGGCCTAGTACGGAATGGTTCGAACTCCTAGGAAAATGTATGAAATAGTATGAAAAGGTACAAACTCGTAGAAAATGGTTAGAGTTAGTCCAAGTTCATATGAAATGGAACGAACTAGGACGAACTCGTACAAAATTGAACAAACTAGGACGAACTTAAATGGAACGAACAAGTTTGGAATGGTTCGAACTCGTAGGGAATGGTATGAACTAGTATGAAATGGTTCGAACTCGTAGAAAATGCTTAGAGCTAGTCCAAATTCATCTGAATTGGTACGAACTAAGACGAACTCGTACAAAATGACGAACAAGGACGAACTTGTACCAAATGATACGAACTAGTACGGAATGGTGAAAATTGGTAGGAAATGGTATGTACTAGTATGAAATGGTTCAAATTCTGAGAAAATGGTTAGAGCTAGTCTAAATTCATATGAATTGGTACGAACTAAGACAAACTCGTACAAAATGGAACAAACTAGGACGAACTTGTACCAAATGGTAGGAACTAGTTTGGAATGGTTCGAAATCATTGGGTATGGTATGAACTAGTATGAAATGGTTCAAACTCGTAGAAAATGGTTAGAGCTAGTCCAACTTCATATGAATTGGTACGAACTAAGACGAACTCGTACAAAATGATGAACTAGGACGAACTTGTACCAAATGGTACGGACAAGTACAGAATGCTACAAACTCGTAGGAAATGGTTAGAGCTAGTCTAAATTCATATGAATTGGAATGAACTAAGACGAACTCGTACAAAATGGAACGATCTAGGACGAACTTGTACCAAATGGTAGGAACTAGTTTGGAATGGTTCGAACTCATTGGAAATGGTATGAACTAGTATGAAATGGTTCAAACTCGTAAAAAATGGTTAGAGCTAGTCGAAATTCATATGAATTGGTACGAATTAAGACGAAGTCGTACAAAATGACGAACTAGGACGAACTTGTACCAAATGGTACGAACTAGTACGGAACGGTTCGAACTCCTAGGAAAATATATGAAATAGTATGAAAAGGTACAAACTCGTTGAAAATGGTTAGAGTTAGTCCAAGTTCATATGAAATGGAACGAACTAGGACGAACTCGTACAAAATTGAACGAACTAGGACGAACTTAAATGGAACGAACAAGTTTGGAATGGTTCGAACTCGTAGGGAATGGTATGAACTAGTATGAAATGGTTCGAACTCGTAGAAAATGGTTAGAGCTAGTCCAAATTCATCTGAATTTGTACGAACTAAGACGAATTCGTACAAAATGACGAACAAGGACGAACTTGTACCAAATGATACGAACTAGTACGGAATGGTGAAAATTGGTAGGAAATGGTATGTACTTGTATGAAATGGTTCAAATTCTGAGAAAATGGTTAGAGCTTGTCTAAATTCATATGAATTGGTACGAACTAAGACAAACTCGTACAAAATGGAACAAACTAGGACGAACTTGTACCAAATGGTAGGAACTAGTTTGGAATGGTTTGAACTCATTGGGAATGGTATGAACTAGTATGAAATGGTTCAAACTCGTAGAAAATGGTTAGAGCTAGTCCAACTTCATATGAATTGGTACGAACTAAGACGAACTCGTACAAAATGATGAACTAGGACGAACTTGTACCAAATGGTACGGACAAGTACAGAATGGTACAAACTCGTAGGAAATGGTTAGAGCTAGTCTAAATTCATATGAATTGGAATGAACTAAGACGAACTCGTACAAAATGGAACGATCTAGGACGAACTTGTACCAAATGGTAGGAACTAGTTTGGAATGGTTCGAACTCATTCGAAATGGTATGAACTAGTATGAAATGGTTCAAACTCGTAAAAAATGGTTAGAGCTAGTCGAAATTCATATGAATTGGTACGAATTAAGACGAAGTCGTACAAAATGACGAACTAGGACGAACTTGTACCAAATGGTACGAACTAGTATGGAATGGTTCGAACTCCTAGGAAAATATATGAAATAGTATGAAAAGGTACAAACTCGTAGAAAATGGTTAGAGTTAGTCCAAGTTCATATGAAATGGAACGAACTAGGACGAACTCGTACAAAATTGAACGTACTAGGACGAACTTAAATGGAACGAACAAGTTTGGAATGGTTCGAACTCGTACGGAATGGTATGAACTAGTATGAAATGGTTCAAAGTCGTAGAAAATGGTTAGAGCTAGTCCAAATTCATCTGAATTGGTACGAACTAAGACGAACTCGTACAAAATGACGAACAAGGACGAACTTGTACCAAATGATTCGAACTAGTACGGAATGGTGAAAATTGGTAGGAAATGGTATGTACTAGTATGAAATGGTTCAAATTCTGAGAAAATGGTTAGAGCTATTCTAAATTCATATGAATTGGTACGAACTAAGACAAACTCGTACAAAATGGAACAAACTAGGACGAACTTGTACCAAATGGTAGGAACTAGTTTGGAATGGTTCGAACTCATTGGGAATGGTATGAACTAGTATGAAATGGTTCAAACTCGTAGAAAATGGTTAGAGCTAGTCCAACTTCATATGAATTGGTACGAACTAAGACGAACTCGTACAAAATGATGAACTAGGACGAACTTGTACCAAATGGTACGGACAAGTACAAAATGGTACAAACTCGTAGGAAATGGTTAGAGCTAGTCTAAATTCATATGAATTGGAATGAACTAAGACGAACTCGTACAAAATGGAACGATCTAGGACGAACTTGTACCAAATGGTAGGAACTAGTTTGGAATGGTTCGAACTCATTCGAAATGGTATGAACTAGTATGAAATGGTTCAAACTCATAAAAAATGGTTAGAGGTAGTCGAAATTCATATGAATTGGTACGAATTAAGACGAAGTCGTACAAAATGACGAACTAGGACGAACTTGTACCAAATGGTACGAACTAGTATGGAATGGTTCGAACTCCTAGGAAAATATATGAAATAGTATGAAAAGGTACAAACTCGTAGAAAATGGTTAGAGTTAGTCCAAGTTCATATGAAATGGAACGAACTAGGACGAACTCGTACAAAATTGAACGAACTAGGACGAACTTAAATGGAACGAACAAGTTTGGAATGGTTCGAACTCGTAGGGAATGGTATGAACTAGTATGAAATGGTTCAAACTCGTAGAAAATGGTTAGAGCTAGTCCAAATTCATCTGAATTGGTACGAACTAAGACGAACTCGTACAAAATGACAAACAAGGACGAACTTGTACCAAATGATACGAACTAGTACGGAATGGTGAAAATTGGTAGGAAATGGTATGTACTGGTATGAAATGGTTCAAATTCTGAGAAAATGGTTAGAGCTAGTCTAAATTCATATGAATTGGTACGAACTAAGACAAACTCGTACAAAATGGAACAAACTAGGACGAACTTGTACCAAATGGTAGGAACTAGTTTGGAATGGTTCGAACTCATTGGGAATGGTATGAACTAGTATGAAATGGTTCAAACTCGTAGAAAATGGTTAGAGCTAGTCCAACTTCATATGAATTGGTACGAACTAAGACGAACTCGTACAAAATGATGAACTAGGACGAACTTGTACCAAATGGTACGGACAAGTACAGAATGGTACAAACTCGTAGGAAATGGTTAGAGCTAGTCTAAATTCATATGAATTGGAATGAACTAAGACGAACTCGTACAAAATGGAACGATCTAGGACGAACTTGTACCAAATGGTAGGAACTAGTTTGGAATGGTTCGAACTCATTCGAAATGGTATGAACTAGTATGAAATGGTTCAAACTCATAAAAAATGGTTAGAGCTAGTCGAAATTCATATGAATTGGTACGAATTAAGACGAAGTCGTACAAAATGACGAACTAGGACGAACTTGTACCAAATGGTACGAACTAGTATGGAATGGTTCGAACTCCTAGGAAAATATATGAAATAGTATGAAAAGGTACAAACTCGTAGAAAATGGTTAGAGTTAGTCCAAGTTCATATGAAATGGAACGAACTAGGACGAACTCGTACAAAATTGAACGAACTAGGACGAACTTAAATGGAACGAACAAGTTTGGAATGGTTCGAACTCGTAGGGAATGGTATGAACTAGTATGAAATGGTTCAAACTCGTAGAAAATGGTTAGAGCTAGTCCAAATTCATCTGAATTGGTACGAACTAAGACGAACTCGTACAAAATGACAAACAAGGACGAACTTGTACCAAATGATACGAACTAGTACGGAATGGAGAAAATTGGTAGGAAATGGTATGTACTAGTATGAAATGGTTCAAATTCTGAGAAAATGGTTAGAGCTATTCTAAATTCATATGAATTGGTACGAACTAAGACAAACTCGTACAAAATGGAACAAACTAGGACGAACTTGTACCAAATGGTAGGAACTAGTTTGGAATGGTTCGAACTCATTGGGAATGGTATGAACTAGTATGAAATGGTTCAAACTCGTAGAAAATGGTTAGAGCTAGTCCAACTTCATATGAATTGGTACGAACTAAGACGAACTCGTACAAAATGATGAACTAGGACGAATTTGTACCAAATGGTACGGACAAGTACAGAATGGTACAAACTCGTAGGAAATGGTTAGAGCTAGTCTAAATTCATATGAATTGGAATGAACTAAGACGAACTCGTACAAAATGGAACGATCTAGGACGAACTTGTACCAAATGGTAGGAACTAGTTTGGAATGGTTCGAACTCATTGGAAATGGTATGAACTAGTATGAAATGGTTCAAACTCATAAAAAATGGTTAGAGCTAGTCGAAATTCATATGAATTGGTACGAATTAAGACAAAGTCGTACAAAATGACGAACTAGGACGAACTTGTACCAAATGGTACGAACTAGTATGGAATGGTTCGAACTCCTAGGAAAATATATGAAATAGTATGAAAAGGTACAAACTCGTAGAAAATGGTTAGAGTTAGTCCAAGTTCATATGAAATGGAACGAACTAGGACGAACTCGTACAAAATTGAACGAACTAGGACGAACTTAAATGGAACGAACAAGTTTGGAATGGTTCGAACTCGTAGGGAATGGTATGAACTAGTATGAAATGGTTCAAACTCGTAGAAAATGGTTAGAGCTAGTCCAAATTCATCTGAATTGGTACGAACTAAGACGAACTCGTACAAAATGACAAACAAGGACGAACTTGTACCAAATGATACGAACTAGTACGGAATGGTGAAAATTGGTAGGAAATGGTATGTACTGGTATGAAATGGTTCAAATTCTGAGATAATGGTTAGAGCTAGTCTAAATTCATATGAATTGGTACGAACTAAGACAAACTCGTACAAAATGGAACAAACTAGGACGAACTTGTACCAAATGGTACGAACTAGTTTGGAATGGTTCGAACTCATTGGGAATGGTATGAACTAGTATGAAATGGTTCAAACTCGTAGAAAATGGTTAGAGCTAGTCCAACTTCATATGAATTGGTACGAACTAAGACGAACTCGTACAAAATGATGAACTAGGACGAACTTGTACCAAATGGTACGGACAAGTACAGAATGGTACAAACTCGTAGGAAATGGTTAGAGCTAGTCTAAATTCATATGAATTGGAATGAACTAAGACGAACTCGTACAAAATGGAACGATCTAGGACGAACTTGTACCAAATGGTAGGAACTAGTTTGGAATGGTTCGAACTCATTCGAAATGGTATGAACTAGTATGAAATGGTTCAAACTCATAAAAAATGGTTAGAGCTAGTCGAAATTCATATGAATTGGTACGAATTAAGACGAAGTCGTACAAAATGACGAACTAGGACGAACTTGTACCAAATGGTACGAACTAGTATGGAATGGTTCGAACTCCTAGGAAAATATATGAAATAGTATGAAAAGGTACAAACTCGTAGAAAATGGTTAGAGTTAGTCCAAGTTCATATGAAATGGAACGAACTAGGACGAACTCGTAGAAAATTGAACGAACTAGGACGAACTTAAATGGAACGAACAAGTTTGGAATGGTTCGAACTCGTAGGGAATGGTATGAACTAGTATGAAATGGTTCAAACTCGTAGAAAATGGTTAGAGCTAGTCCAAATTCATCTGAATTGGTACGAACTAAGACGAACTCGTACAAAATGACAAACAAGGACGAACTTGTACCAAATGATACGAACTAGTACGGAATGGTGAAAATTGGTAGGAAATGGTATGTACTAGTATGAAATGGTTCAAATTCTGAGAAAATGGTTAGAGCTAGTCTAAATTCATATGAATTGGTACGAACTAAGACAAACTCGTACAAAATGGAACAAACTAGGACGAACTTGTACCAAATGGTAGGAACTAGTTTGGAATGGTTCGAACTCATTGGGAATGGTATGAACTAGTATGAAATGGTTCAAACTCGTAGAAAATGGTTAGAGCTAGTCCAACTTCATATGAATTGGTACGAACTAAGACGAACTCGTACAAAATGACGAACAAGGACGAACTTGTACCAAATGATTCGAACTAGTACGGAATGGTGAAAATTGGTAGGAAATGGTATGTACTAGTATGAAATGGTTCAAATTCTGAGAAAATGGTTAGAGCTATTCTAAATTCATATGAATTGGTACGAACTAAGACAAACTCGTACAAAATGGAACAAACTAGGACGGACTTGTACCAAATGGTAGGAACTAGTTTGGAATGGTTCGAACTCATTGGGAATGGTATGAACTAGTATGAAATGGTTCAAACTCGTAGAAAATGGTTAGAGCTAGTCCAACTTCATATGAATTGGTACGAACTAAGACGAACTCGTACAAAATGATGAACTAGGACGAACTTGTACCAAATGGTACGGACAAGTACAGAATGGTACAAACTCGTAGGAAATGGTTAGAGCTTGTCTAAATTCATATGAATTGGAATGAACTAAGACGAACTCGTACAAAATGGAACGATCTAGGACGAACTTGTACCAAATGGTAGGAACTAGTTTGGAATGGTTCGAACTCATTCGAAATGGTATGAACTAGTATGAAATGGTTCAAACTCATAAAAAATGGTTAGAGCTAGTCGAAATTCATATGAATTGGTACGAATTAAGACGAAGTCGTACAAAATGACGAACTAGGACGAACTTGTACCAAATGGTACGAACTAGTATGGAATGGTTCGAACTCCTAGGAAAATATATGAAATAGTATGAAAAGGTACAAACTCGTAGAAAATGGTTAGAGTTAGTCCAAGTTCATATGAAATGGAACGAACTAGGACGAACTCGTACAAAATTGAACGAACTAGGACGAACTTAAATGGAACGAACAAGTTTGGAATGGTTCGAACTCGTAGGGAATGGTATGAACTAGTATGAAATGGTTCAAACTCGTAGAAAATGGTTAGAGCTAGTCCAAATTCATCTGAATTGGTACGAACTAAGACGAACTCGTACAAAATGACAAACAAGGACGAACTTGTACCAAATGATACGAACTAGTACGGAATGGTGAAAATTGGTAGGAAATGGTATGTACTAGTATGAAATGGTTCAAATTCTGAGAAAATGGTTAGAGCTAGTCTAAATTCATATGAATTGGTACGAACTAAGACAAACTCGTACAAAATGGAACAAACTAGGACGAACTTGTACCAAATGGTAGGAACTAGTTTGGAATGGTTCGAACTCATTGGGAATGGTATGAACTAGTATGAAATGGTTCAAACTCGTAGAAAATGGTTAGAGCTAGTCCAACTTCATATGAATTGGTACGAACTAAGACGAACTCGTACAAAATGATGAACTAGGACGAACTTGTACCAAATGGTACGGACAAGTACAGAATGGTACAAACTCGTAGGAAATGGTTAGAGCTAGTCTAAATTCAGATGAATTGGAATGAACTAAGACGAACTCGTACAAAATGGAACGATCTAGGACGAACTTGTACCAAATGGTAGGAACTAGTTTGGAATGGTTCGAACTCATTCGAAATGGTATGAACTAGTATGAAATGGTTCAAACTCGTAGAAAATGGTTAGAGCTAGTCCAACTTCATATGAATTGGTACGAACTAAGACGAACTCGTACAAAATGATGAACTAGGACGAACTTGTACCAAATGGTACGGACAAGTACAGAATGGTACAAACTCGTACGAAATGGTTAGAGCTAGTCTAAATTCACATGAATTGGAATGATCTAAGACGAACTCGTACAAAATGGAACGATCTAGGACGAACTTGTACCAAATGGTAGGAACTAGTTTGGAATGGTTCGAACTCATTCGAAATGGTATGAACTAGTATGAAATGGTTCAAACTCATAAAAAATGGTTAGAGCTAGTCGAAATTCATATGAATTGGTACGAATTAAGACGAAGTCGTACAAAATGACGAACTAGGACGAACTTGTACCAAATGGTACGAACTAGTATGGAATGGTTCGAACTCCTAGGAAAATATATGAAATAGTATGAAAAGGTACAAACTCGTAGAAAATGGTTAGAGTTAGTCCAAGTTCATATGAAATGGAACGAACTAGGACGAACTCGTAGAAAATTGAACGAACTAGGACGAACTTAAATGGAACGAACAAGTTTGGAATGGTTCGAACTCGTAGGGAATGGTATGAACTAGTATGAAATGGTTCGAACTCGTAGAAAATGGTTAGAGCTAGTCCAAATTCATCTGAATTGGTACGAACTAAGACGAACTCGTACAAAATGACAAACAAGGAAGAACTTGTACCAAATGATACGAACTAGTACGGAATGGTGAAAATTGGTAGGAAATGGTATGTACTGGTATGAAATGGTTCAAATTCTGAGATAATGGTTAGAGCTAGTCTAAATTCATATGAATTGGTACGAACTAAGACAAACTCGTACAAAATGGAACAAACTAGGACGAACTTGTACCAAATGGTAGGAACTAGTTTGGAATGGTTCGAACTCATTGGGAATGGTATGAACTAGTATGAAATGGTTCAAACTCGTAGAAAATGGTTAGAGCTAGTCCAACTTCATATGAATTGGTACGAACTAAGACGAACTCGTACAAAATGATGAACTAGGACGAACTTGTACCAAATGGTACGGACAAGTACAGAATGGTACAAACTCGTAGGAAATGGTTAGAGCTAGTCTAAATTCATATGAATTGGAATGAACTAAGACGAACTCGTACAAAATGGAACGATCTAGGACGAACTTGTACCAAATGGTAGGAACTAGTTTGGAATGGTTCGAACTCATTCGAAATGGTATGAACTAGTATGAAATGGTTCAAACTCATAAAAAATGGTTAGAGCTAGTCGAAATTCATATGAATTGGTACGAATTAAGACGAAGTCGTACAAAATGACGAACTAGGACGAACTTGTACCAAATGGTACGAACTAGTATGGAATGGTTCGAACTCCTAGGAAAATATATGAAATAGTATGAAAAGGTACAAACTCGTAGAAAATGGTTAGAGTTAGTCCAAGTTCATATGAAATGGAACGAACTAGGACGAACTCGTACAAAATTGAACGAACTAGGACGAACTTAAATGGAACGAACAAGTTTGGAATGGTTCGAACTCGTAGGGAATGGTATGAACTAGTATGAAATGGTTCAAACTCGTAGAAAATGGTTAGAGCTAGTCCAAATTCATCTGAATTGGTACGAACTAAGACGAACTCGTACAAAATGACAAACAAGGACGAACATGTACCAAATGATACGAACTAGTACGGAATGGTGAAAATTGGTAGGAAATGGTATGTACTAGTATGAAATGGTTCAAATTCTGAGAAAATGGTTAGAGCTAGTCTAAATTCATATGAATTGGTACGAACTAAGACAAACTCGTACAAAATGGAACAAACTAGGACGAACTTGTACCAAATGGTAGGAACTAGTTTGGAATGGTTCGAACTCATTGGGAATGGTATGAACTAGTATGAAATGGTTCAAACTCGTAGAAAATGGTTAGAGCTAGTCCAACTTCATATGAATTGGTACGAACTAAGACGAACTCGTACAAAATGATGAACTAGGACGAACTTGTACCAAATGCTACGGACAAGTACAGAATGGTACAAACTCGTAGGAAATGGTTAGAGCTAGTCTAAATTCAGATGAATTGGAATGAACTAAGACGAACTCGTACAAAATGGAACGATCTAGGACGAACTTGTACCAAATGGTAGGAACTAGTTTGGAATGGTTCGAACTCATTCGAAATGGTATGAACTAGTATGAAATGGTTCAAACTCGTAGAAAATGGTTAGAGCTAGTCCAACTTCATATGAATTGGTACGAACTAAGACGAACTCGTACAAAATGATGAACTAGGACGAACTTGTACCAAATGGTACGGACAAGTACAGCATGGTACAAACTCGTACGAAATGGTTAGAGCTAGTCTAAATTCATATGAATTGGAATGAACTAAGACGAACTCATACAAAATGGAACGATCTAGGACGAACTTGTACCAAATGGTAGGAACTAGTTTGGAATGGTTCGAACTCATTCGAAATGGTATGAACTAGTATGAAATGGTTCAAACTCATAAAAAATGGTTAGAGCTAGTCGAAATTCATATGAATTGGTACGAATTAAGACGAAGTCGTACAAAATGACGAACTAGGACGAACTTGTACCAAATGGTACGAACTAGTATGGAATGGTTCGAACTCCTAGGAAAATATATGAAATAGTATGAAAAGGTACAAACTCGTAGAAAATGGTTAGAGTTAGTCCAAGTTCATATGAAATGGAACGAACTAGGACGAACTCGTACAAAATTGAACGAACTAGGACGAACTTAAATGGAACGAACAAGTTTGGAATGGTTCGAACTCGTAGGGAATGGTATGAACTAGTATGAAATGGTTCGAACTCGTAGAAAATGGTTAGAGCTAGTCCAAATTCATCTGAATTGGTACGAACTAAGACGAACTCGTACAAAATGACAAACAAGGACGAACTTGTACCAAATGATACGAACTAGTACGGAATGGTGAAAATTGGTAGGAAATGGTATGTACTAGTATGAAATGGTTCAAATTCTGAGAAAATGGTTAGAGCTAGTCTAAATTCATATGAATTGGTACGAACTAAGACAAACTCGTACAAAATGGAACAAACTAGGACGAACTTGTACCAAATGGTAGGAACTAGTTTGGAATGGTTCGAACTCATTGGGAATGGTATGAACTAGTATGAAATGGTTCAAACTCGTAGAAAATGGTTAGAGCTAGTCCAACTTCATATGAATTGGTACGAACTAAGACGAACTCGTACAAAATGATGAACTAGGACGAACTTGTACCAAATGGTACGGACAAGTACAGAATGGTACAAACTCGTAGGAAATGGTTAGAGCTAGTCTAAATTCATATGAATTGGAATGAACTAAGACGAACTCGTACAAAATGGAACGATCTAGGACGAACTTGTACCAAATGGTAGGAACTAGTTTGGAATGGTTCGAACTCATTCGAAATGGTATGAACTAGTATGAAATGGTTCAAACTCATAAAAAATGGTTAGAGCTAGTCGAAATTCATATGAATTGGTACGAATTAAGACGAAGTCGTACAAAATGACGAACTAGGACGAACTTGTACCAAATGGTACGAACTAGTATGGAATGGTTCGAACTCCTAGGAAAATATATGAAATAGTATGAAAAGGTACAAACTCGTAGAAAATGGTTAGAGTTAGTCCAAGTTCATATGAAATGGAACGAACTAGGACGAACTCGTACAAAATTGAACGAACTAGGACGAACTTAAATGGAACGAACAAGTTTGGAATGGTTCGAACTCGTAGGGAATGGTATGAACTAGTATGAAATGGTTCAAACTCGTAGAAAATGGTTAGAGCTAGTCCAAATTCATCTGAATTGGTACGAACTAAGACGAACTCGTACAAAATGACAAACAAGCACGAACTTGTACCAAATGATACGAACTAGTACGGAATGGTGAAAATTGGTAGGAAATGGTATGTACTAGTATGAAATGGTTCAAATTCTGAGAAAATGGTTAGAGCTAGTCTAAATTCATATGAATTGGTACGAACTAAGACAAACTCGTACAAAATGGAACAAACTAGGACGAACTTGTACCAAATGGTAGGAACTAGTTTGGAATGGTTCGAACTCATTGGGAATGGTATGAACTAGTATGAAATGGTTCAAACTCGTAGAAAATGGTTAGAGCTAGTCCAACTTCATATGAATTGGTACGAACTAAGACGAACTCGTACAAAATGATGAACTAGGACGAACTTGTACCAAATGGTACGGACAAGTACAGAATGGTACAAACTCGTAGGAAATGGTTAGAGCTAGTCTAAATTCATATGAATTGGAATGAACTAAGACGAACTCGTACAAAATGGAACGATCTAGGACGAACTTGTACCAAATGGTAGGAACTAGTTTGGAATGGTTCGAACTCATTCGAAATGGTATGAACTAGTATGAAATGGTTCAAACTCGTAAAAAATGGTTAGAGCTAGTCGAAATTCATATGAATTGGTACGAATTAAGACGAAGTCGTACAAAATGACGAACTAGGACGAACTTGTACCAAATGGTACGAACTAGTACGGAATGGTTCGAACTCCTAGGAAAATATATGAAATAGTATGAAAAGGTCAAACTCGTAGAAAATGGTTAGAGTTAGTCCAAGTTCATATGAAATGGAACGAACTAGGACGAACTCGTACAAAATTGAACGAACTAGGCCGAACTTAAATGGAACGAACAAGTTTGGAATGGTTCGAACTCGTAGGGAATGGTATGAACTAGTATGAAATGGTTCAAACTCGTAGAAAATGGTTAGAGCTAGTCCAAATTCATCTGAATTGGTACGAACTAAGACGAACTCGTACGAAATGATGAACTAGGACGAACTTGTACCAAATTGTACGGACAAGTACAGAATGGTACAAACTCGTAGGAAATGGTTAGAGCTAGTCTAAATTCATATGAATTGGAATGAACTAAGACGAACTCGTACAAAATGGAACGATCTAGGACGAACTTGTACCAAATGGTAGGAACTAGTTTGGAATGGTTCGAACTCATTGGAAATGGTATGAACTAGTATGAAATTGTTCAAACTCGTAAAAAATGGTTAGAGCTAGTCGAAATTCATATGAATTGGTACGAATTAAGACGAAGTCGTACAAAATGACGAACTAGGACGAACTTGTACCAAATGGTACGAACTAGTACGAAATGGTTCGAACTCCTAGGAAAATGTATGAAATAGTATGAAAAGGTACAAACTCGTAGAAAATGGTTAGAGTTAGTCCAAGTTCATATGAAATGGAACGAACTAGGACGAACTCGTACAAAATTGAACGAACTAGGACGAACTTAAATGGAACGAACTAGTTTGGAATGGTTCGAACTCATTGGGAATGGTATGAACTAGTATGAAATGGTTCAAACTCGTAGAAAATGGTTAGAGCTAGTCCAACTTCATATGAATTGGTACGAACTAAGACGAACTCGTACAAAATGATAAACTAGGACGAACTTGTACCAAATGGTACGGACAAGTACAGAATGGTACGAACTCGTAGGAAATGGTTAGAGCTAGTCTAAATTTATATGAATTGGTACGAACTATGACGAACTCATACAAAATGGAACGAACTAGGACGAACTTGTACCAAATGGTAGGAACTAGTTTGGAATGGTTCGAACTCATTGGAAATGGTATGAACTAGTATGAAATGGTTCAAACTCGTAAAAAATGGTTAGAGCTAGTCGAAATTCATATGAATTGGTACGAATTAAGACGAAGTCGTACAAAATGACGAACTAGGACGAACTTGTACCAAATGGTACGAACTAGTACGAAATGGTTCGAACTCCTAGGAAAATGTATGAAATAGTATGAAAAGGTACAAACTCGTAGAAAATGGTTAGAGTTAGTCCAAGTTCATATGAAATGGAACGAACTAGGACGAACTCGTACAAAATTGAACGAACTAGGACGAACTTAAATGGAACGAACTAGTTTGGAATGGTTCGAACTCATTGGGAATGGTATGAACTAGTATGAAATGGTTCAAACTCGTAGAAAATGGTTAGAGCTAGTCCAACTTCATATGAATTGGTACGAACTAAGACGAACTCGTACAAAATGATAAACTAGGACGAACTTGTACCAAATGGTACGGACAAGTACAGAATGGTACGAACTCGTAGGAAATGGTTAGAGCTAGTCTAAATTTATATGAATTGGTACGAACTATGACGAACTCATACAAAATGGAACGAACTAGGACGAACTTGTACCAAATGGTAGGAACTAGTTTGGAATGGTTCGAACTCATTGGAAATGGTATGAACTAGTATGAAATGGTTCAAACTCGTAAAAAATGGTTAGAGCTAGTCGAAATTCATATGAATTGGTACGAATTAAGACGAAGTCGTACAAAATGACGAACTAGGACGAACTTGTACCAAATGGTACGAACTAGTACGAAATGGTTCGAACTCCTAGGAAAATGTATGAAATAGTATGAAAAGGTACAAACTCGTAGAAAATGGTTAGAGTTAGTCCAAGTTCATATGAAATGGAACGAACTAGGACGAACTCGTACAAAATTGAACGAACTAGGACGAACTTAAATGGAACGAACAAGTTTGGAATGGTTCGAACTCGTAGAGAATGGTATGAACTAGTATGAAATGGTTCAAACTCGTAGAAAATGGTTAGAGCTAGTCCAAATTCATCTGAATTGGTACGAACTAAGACGAACTCGTACAAAATGACGAACAAGGACGAACTTGTACCAAATGATACGAACTAGTACGGAATGGTGAAAATTGGTAGGAAATGGTATGTACTAGTATGAAATGGTTCAAATTCTGAGAAAATGGTTAGAGCTAGTCTAAATTCATATGAATTGGTACGAACTAAGACAAACTCGTACAAAATGGAACAAACTAGGACGAACTTGTACCAAATGGTAGGAACTAGTTTGGAATGGTTCGAACTCATTGGGAATGGTATGAACTAGTATGAAATGGTTCAAACTCGTAGAAAATGGTTAGAGCTAGTCCAACTTCATATGAATTGGTACGAACTAAGATGAACTCGTACAAAATGATGAACTAGGACGAACTTGTACCAAATGGTACGGACAAGTACAGAATGGTACAAACTCGTAGGAAATGGTTAGAGCTAGTCTAAATTCATATGAATTGGAATGAACTAAGACGAACTCGTACAAAATGGAACGATCTAGGACGAACTTGTACCAAATGGTAGGAACTAGTTTGGAATGGTTCGAACTCATTCGAAATGGTATGAACTAGTATGAAATGGTTCAAACTCGTAAAAAATGGTTAGAGCTAGTCGAAATTCATATGAATTGGTACGAATTAAGACGAAGTCGTACAAAATGACGAACTAGGACGAACTTGTACCAAATGGTACGAACTAGTATGGAATGGTTCGAACTCCTAGGAAAATATATGAAATAGTATGAAAAGGTACAAACTCGTAGAAAATGGTTAGAGTTAGTCCAAGTTCATATGAAATGGAACGAACTAGGACGAACTCGTACAAAATTGAACGTACTAGGACGAACTTAAATGGAACGAACAAGTTTGGAATGGTTCGAACTCGTAGGGAATGGTATGAACTAGTATGAAATGGTTCAAACTCGTAGAAAATGGTTAGAGCTAGTCCAAATTCATCTGAATTGGTACGAACTAAGACGAACTCGTACAAAATGACGAACAAGGACGAACTTGTACCAAATGATTCGAACTAGTACGGAATGGTGAAAATTGGTAGGAAATGGTATGTACTAGTATGAAATGGTTCGAACTCATTGGGAATGGTATGAACTAGTATGAAATGGTTCAAACTCGTAGAAAATGGTTAGAGCTAGTCCAACTTCATATGAATTGGTACGAACTAAGACGAACTCGTACAAAATGATGAACTAGGACGAACTTGTACCAAATGGTACGGACAAGTACAGAATGGTACAAACTCGTAGGAAATGGTTAGAGCTAGTCTAAATTCATATGAATTGGAATGAACTAAGACGAACTCGTACAAAATGGAACGATCTAGGACGAACTTGTACCAAATGGTAGGAACTAGTTTGGAATGGTTCGAACTCATTCGAAATGGTATGAACTAGTATGAAATGGTTCAAACTCGTAAAAAATGGTTAGAGCTAGTCGAAATTCATATGAATTGGTACGAATTAAGACGAAGTCGTACAAAATGACGAACTAGGACGAACTTGTACCAAATGGTACGAACTAGTACGGAATGGTTCGAACTCCTAGGAAAATATATGAAATAGTATGAAAAGGTCAAACTCGTAGAAAATGGTTAGAGTTAGTCCAAGTTCATATGAAATGGAACGAACTAGGACGAACTCGTACAAAATTGAACGAACTAGGCCGAACTTAAATGGAACGAACAAGTTTGGAATGGTTCGAACTCGTAGGGAATGGTATGAACTAGTATGAAATGGTTCAAACTCGTAGAAAATGGTTAGAGCTAGTCCAAATTCATCTGAATTGGTACGAACTAAGACGAACTCGTACAAAATGATGAACTAGGACGAACTTGTACCAAATTGTACGGACAAGTACAGAATGGTACAAACTCGTAGGAAATGGTTAGAGCTAGTCTAAATTCATATGAATTGGAATGAACTAAGACGAACTCGTACAAAATGGAACGATCTAGGACGAACTTGTACCAAATGGTAGGAACTAGTTTGGAATGGTTCGAACTCATTGGAAATGGTATGAACTAGTATGAAATTGTTCAAACTCGTAAAAAATGGTTAGAGCTAGTCGAAATTCATATGAATTGGTACGAATTAAGACGAAGTCGTACAAAATGACGAACTAGGACGAACTTGTACCAAATGGTACGAACTAGTACGAAATGGTTCGAACTCCTAGGAAAATGTATGAAATAGTATGAAAAGGTACAAACTCGTAGAAAATGGTTAGAGTTAGTCCAAGTTCATATGAAATGGAACGAACTAGGACGAACTCGTACAAAATTGAACGAACTAGGACGAACTTAAATGGAACGAACTAGTTTGGAATGGTTCGAACTCATTGGGAATGGTATGAACTAGTATGAAATGGTTCAAACTCGTAGAAAATGGTTAGAGCTAGTCCAACTTCATATGAATTGGTACGAACTAAGACGAACTCGTACAAAATGATAAACTAGGACGAACTTGTACCAAATGGTACGGACAAGTACAGAATGGTACGAACTCGTAGGAAATGGTTAGAGCTAGTCTAAATTTATATGAATTGGTACGAACTATGACGAACTCATACAAAATGGAACGAACTAGGACGAACTTGTACCAAATGGTAGGAACTAGTTTGGAATGGTTCGAACTCATTGGAAATGGTATGAACTAGTATGAAATGGTTCAAACT
Organism: Astragalus glycyphyllos; assembly: GCA_963573325.1. Lineage (NCBI taxonomy): Eukaryota > Viridiplantae > Streptophyta > Magnoliopsida > Fabales > Fabaceae > Astragalus > Astragalus glycyphyllos. The sequence goes on along the minus strand of OY754314.1, from coordinate 26,390,444 downwards.
CGTAAAAAATGGTTAGAGCTAGTCGAAATTCATATGAATTGGTACGAATTAAGACGAAGTCGTACAAAATGACGAACTAGGACGAACTTGTACCAAATGGTACGAACTAGTACGAAATGGTTCGAACTCCTAGGAAAATGTATGAAATAGTATGAAAAGGTACAAACTCGTAGAAAATGGTTAGAGTTAATCCAAGTTCATATGAAATGGAACGAACTAGGACGAACTCGTACAAAATTGAACGAACTAGGACGAACTTAAATGGAACGAACAAGTTTGGAATGGTTCGAACTCGTAGAGAATGGTATGAACTAGTATGAAATGGTTCAAACTCGTAGAAAATGGTTAGAGCTAGTCCAAATTCATCTGAATTGGTACGAACTAAGACGAACTCGTACAAAATGACGAACAAGGACGAACTTGTACCAAATGATACGAACTAGTACGGAATGGTGAAAATTGGTAGGAAATGGTATGTACTAGTATGAAATGGTTCAAATTCTGAGAAAATGGTTAGAGCTAGTCTAAATTCATATGAATTGGTACGAACTAAGACAAACTCGTACAAAATGGAACAAACTAGGACGAACTTGTACCAAATGGTAGGAACTAGTTTGGAATGGTTCGAACTCATTGGGAATGGTATGAACTAGTATGAAATGGTTCAAACTCGTAGAAAATGGTTAGAGCTAGTCCAACTTCATATGAATTGGTACGAACTAAGATGAACTCGTACAAAATGATGAACTAGGACGAACTTGTACCAAATGGTACGGACAAGTACAGAATGGTACAAACTCGTAGGAAATGGTTAGAGCTAGTCTAAATTCATATGAATTGGAATGAACTAAGACGAACTCGTACAAAATGGAACGATCTAGGACGAACTTGTACCAAATGGTAGGAACTAGTTTGGAATGGTTCGAACTCATTCGAAATGGTATGAACTAGTATGAAATGGTTCAAACTCGTAAAAAATGGTTAGAGCTAGTCGAAATTCATATGAATTGGTACGAATTAAGACGAAGTCGTACAAAATGACGAACTAGGACGAACTTGTACCAAATGGTACGAACTAGTATGGAATGGTTCGAACTCCTAGGAAAATATATGAAATAGTATGAAAAGGTACAAACTCGTAGAAAATGGTTAGAGTTAGTCCAAGTTCATATGAAATGGAACGAACTAGGACGAACTCGTACAAAATTGAACGTACTAGGACGAACTTAAATGGAACGAACAAGTTTGGAATGGTTCGAACTCGTAGGGAATGGTATGAACTAGTATGAAATGGTTCAAACTCGTAGAAAATGGTTAGAGCTAGTCCAAATTCATCTGAATTGGTACGAACTAAGACGAACTCGTACAAAATGACGAACAAGGACGAACTTGTACCAAATGATTCGAACTAGTACGGAATGGTGAAAATTGGTAGGAAATGGTATGTACTAGTATGAAATGGTTCGAACTCATTGGGAATGGTATGAACTAGTATGAAATGGTTCAAACTCGTAGAAAATGGTTAGAGCTAGTCCAACTTCATATGAATTGGTACGAACTAAGACGAACTCGTACAAAATGATGAACTAGGACGAACTTGTACCAAATGGTACGGACAAGTACAGAATGGTACAAACTCGTAGGAAATGGTTAGAGCTAGTCTAAATTCATATGAATTGGAATGAACTAAGACGAACTCGTACAAAATGGAACGATCTAGGACGAACTTGTACCAAATGGTAGGAACTAGTTTGGAATGGTTCGAACTCATTCGAAATGGTATGAACTAGTATGAAATGGTTCAAACTCGTAAAAAATGGTTAGAGCTAGTCGAAATTCATATGAATTGGTACGAATTAAGACGAAGTCGTACAAAATGACGAACTAGGACGAACTTGTACCAAATGGTACGAACTAGTACGGACTGGTTCGAACTCCTAGGAAAATATATGAAATAGTATGAAAAGGTACAAACTCGTAGAAAATGGTTAGAGTTAGTCCAAGTTCATATGAAATGGAACGAACTAGGACGAACTCGTACAAAATTGAACGAACTAGGACGAACTTAAATGGAACGAACAAGTTTGGAATGGTTCGAACTCGTAGGGAATGGTATGAACTAGTATGAAATGGTTCAAACTCGTAGAAAATGGTTAGAGCTAGTCCAAATTCATCTGAATTGGTACGAACTAAGACGAACTCGTACAAAATGACGAACAAGGACGAACTTGTACCAAATGATACGAACTAGTACGGAATGGTGAAAATTGGTAGGAAATGGTATGTACTAGTATGAAATGGTTCAAATTCTGAGAAAATGGTTAGAGCTAGTCTAAATTCATATGAATTGGTACGAACTAAGACAAACTCGTACAAAATGGAACAAACTAGGACGAACTTGTACCAAATGGTAGGAACTAGTTTGGAATGGTTCGAACTCATTGGGAATGGTATGAACTAGTATGAAATGGTTCAAACTCGTAGAAAATGGTTAGAGCTAGTCCAACTTCATATGAATTGGTACGAACTAAGACGAACTCGTACAAAATGATGAACTAGGACGAACTTGTACCAAATGGTACGGACAAGTACAGAATGCTACAAACTCGTAGGAAATGGTTAGAGCTAGTCTAAATTCATATGAATTGGAATGAACTAAGACGAACTCGTACAAAATGGAACGATCTAGGACGAACTTGTACCAAATGGTAGGAACTAGTTTGGAATGGTTCGAACTCATTCGAAATGGTATGAACTAGTATGAAATGGTTCAAACTCGTAAAAAATGGTTAGAGCTAGTCGAAATTCATATGAATTGGTACGAATTAAGACGAAGTCGTACAAAATGAGGAACTAGGACGAACTTGTACCAAATGGTACGAACTAGTACGGAATGGTTCGAACTCCTAGGAAAATATATGAAATAGTATGAAAAGGTACAAACTCGTAGAAAATGGTTAGAGTTAGTCCAAGTTCATATGAACTGGAACGAACTAGGACGAACTCGTACAAAATTGAACGAACTAGGACGAACTTAAATGGAACGAACAAGATTGGAATGGTTCGAACTCGTAGGGAATGAACTAGTATGAAATGGTTCAAACTCGTAGAAAATGGTTAGAGCTAGTCCAAATTCATCTGAATTGGTACGAACTAAGACGAACTCGTACAAAATGATGAACTAGGACGAACTTGTACCAAATTGTACGGACAAGTACAGAATGGTACAAACTCGTAGGAAATGGTTAGAGCTAGTCTAAATTCATATGAATTGGAATGAACTAAGACGAACTCATACAAAATGGAACGAACTAGGACGAACTTGTACCAAATGGTAGGAAGTAGTTTGGAATGGTTCGAAATCATTGGAAATGGTATGAACTAGTATGAAATGGTTCAAACTCGTAAAAAATGGTTAGAGCTAGTCGAAATTCATATGAATTGGTACGAATTAAGACGAAGTCGTACAAAATGACGAACTAGGACGAACTTGTACCAAATGGTACGAACTAGTATGGAATGGTTCGAACTCCTAGGAAAATATATGAAATAGTATGAAAAGGTACAAACTCGTAGAAAATGGTTAGAGTTAGTCCAAGTTCATATGAAATGGAACGAACTAGGACGAACTCGTACAAAATTGAACGAACTAGGACGAACTTAAATGGAACGAACAAGTTTGGAATGGTTCGAACTCGTAGGGAATGGTATGAACTAGTATGAAATGGTTCAAACTCGTAGAAAATGGTTAGAGCTAGTCCAAATTCATCTGAATTGGTACGAACTAAGACGAACTCGTACAAAATGACAAACAAGGACGAACTTGTACCAAATGATACGAACTAGTACGGAATGGTGAAAATTGGTAGGAAATGGTATGTACTAGTATGAAATGGTTCAAATTCTGAGAAAATGGTTAGAGCTAGTCTAAATTCATATGAATTGGTACGAACTAAGACAAACTCGTACAAAATGGAACAAACTAGGACGAACTTGTACCAAATGGTAGGAACTAGTTTGGAATGGTTCGAACTCATTGGGAATGGTATGAACTAGTATGAAATGGTTCAAACTCGTAGAAAATGGTTAGAGCTAGTCCAACTTCATATGAATTGGTACGAACTAAGACGAACTCGTACAAAATGATGAACTAGGACGAACTTGTACCAAATGGTACGGACAAGTACAGAATGGTACAAACTCGTAGGAAATGGTTAGAGCTAGTCTAAATTCATATGAATTGGAATGAACTAAGACGAACTCGTACAAAATGGAACGATCTAGGACGAACTTGTACCAAATGGTAGGAACTAGTTTGGAATGGTTCGAACTCATTCGAAATGGTATGAACTAGTATGAAATGGTTCAAACTCGTAAAAAATTGTTAGAGCTAGTCGAAATTCATATGAATTGGTACGAATTAAGACGAAGTCGTACAAAATGAGGAACTAGGACGAACTTGTACCAAATGGTACGAACTAGTATGGAATGGTTCGAACTCCTAGGAAAATGTATGAAATAGTATGAAAAGGTACAAACTCGTAGAAAATGGTTAGAGTTAGTCCAAGTTCATATGAAATGGAACGAACTAGGACGAACTCGTACAAAATTGAACGAACTAGGACGAACTTAAATGGAACGAACAAGTTTGGAATGGTTCGAACTCGTAGGGAATGGTATGAACTAGTATGAAATGGTTCAAACTCGTAGAAAATGGTTAGAGCTAGTCCAAATTCATCTGAATTGGTACGAACTAAGACGAACTCGTACAAAATGACGAACAAGGACGAACTTGTACCAAATGATACGAACTAGTACGGAATGGTGAAAATTGGTAGGAAATGGTATGTACTAGTATGAAATGGTTCAAATTCTGAGAAAATGGTTAGAGCTAGTCTAAATTCATATGAATTGGTACGAACTAAGACAAACTCGTACAAAATGGAACAAACTAGGATGAACTTGTACCAAATGGTAGGAACTAGTTTGGAATGGTTCGAACTCATTGGGAATGGTATGAACTAGTATGAAATGGTTCAAACTCGTAGAAAATGGTTAGAGCTAGTCCAACTTCATATGAATTGGTACGAACTAAGACGAACTCGTACAAAATGATGAACTAGGACGAACTTGTACCAAATGGTACGGACAAGTACAGAATGGTACAAACTCGTAGGAAATGGTTAGAGCTAGTCTAAATTCATATGAATTGGAATGAACTAAGACGAACTCGTACAAAATGGAACGATCTAGGACGAACTTGTACCAAATGGTAGGAACTAGTTTGGAATGGTTCGAACTCATTGGAAATGGTATGAACTAGTATGAAATGGTTCAAACTCGTAAAAAATGGTTAGAGCTAGTCGAAATTCATATCAATTGGTACGAATTAAGACGAAGTCGTACAAAATGACGAACTAGGACGAACTTGTACCAAATGGTACGAACTAGTACGGAACGGTTCGAACTCCTAGGAAAATATATGAAATAGTATGAAAAGGTACAAACTCGTAGAAAATGGTTAGAGTTAGTCCAAGTTCATATGAAATGGAACGAACTAGGACGAACTCGTACAAAATTGAACGAACTAGGACGAACTTAAATGGAACGAACAAGTTTGGAATGGTTCGAACTCGTAGGGAATGGTATGAACTAGTATGAAATGGTTCGAACTCGTAGAAAATGGTTAGAGCTAGTCCAAATTCATCTGAATTGGTACGAACTAAGACGAACTCGTACAAAATGACGAACAAGGACGAACTTGTACCAAATGATACGAACTAGTACGGAATGGTGAAAATTGGTAGGAAATGGTATGTACTAGTATGAAATGGTTCAAATTCTGAGAAAATGGTTAGAGCTAGTCTAAATTCATATGAATTGGTACGAACTAAGACAAACTCGTACAAAATGGAACAAACTAGGACGAACTTGTACCAAATGGTAGGAACTAGTTTGGAATGGTTCGAACTCATTGGGAATGGTATGAACTAGTATGAAATGGTTCAAACTCGTAGAAAATGGTTAGAGCTAGTCCAACTTCATATGAATTGGTACGAACTAAGACGAACTCGTACAAAATGATGAACTAGGACGAACTTGTACCAAATGGTACGGACAAGTACAGAATGGTACAAACTCGTAGGAAATGGTTAGAGCTAGTCTAAATTCATATGAATTGGAATGAACTAAGACGAACTCGTACAAAATGGAACGATCTAGGACGAACTTGTACCAAATGGTAGGAACTAGTTTGGAATGGTTCGAACTCATTCGAAATGGTATGAACTAGTATGAAATGGTTCAAACTCGTAAAAAATGGTTAGAGCTAGTCGAAATTCATATGAATTGGTACGAATTAAGACGAAGTCGTACAAAATGAGGAACTAGGACGAACTTGTACCAAATGGTACGAACTAGTACGGAATGGTTCGAACTCCTAGGAAAATATATGAAATAGTATGAAAAGGTACAAACTCGTAGAAAATGGTTAGAGTTAGTCCAAGTTCATATGAACTGGAACGAACTAGGACGAACTCGTACAAAATTGAACGAACTAGGACGAACTTAAATGGAACGAACAAGATTGGAATGGTTCGAACTCGTAGGGAATGAACTAGTATGAAATGGTTCAAACTCGTAGAAAATGGTTAGAGCTAGTCCAAATTCATCTGAATTGGTACGAACTAAGACGAACTCGTACAAAATGATGAACTAGGACGAACTTGTACCAAATTGTACGGACAAGTACAGAATGGTACAAACTCGTAGGAAATGGTTAGAGCTAGTCTAAATTCATATGAATTGGAATGAACTAAGACGAACTCATACAAAATGGAACGAACTAGGACGAACTTGTACCAAATGGTAGGAAGTAGTTTGGAATGGTTCGAAATCATTGGAAATGGTATGAACTAGTATGAAATGGTTCAAACTCGTAAAAAATGGTTAGAGCTAGTCGAAATTCTTATGAATTGGTACGAATTAAGACGAAGTCGTACAAAATGACGAACTAGGACGAACTTGTACCAAATGGTACGAACTAGTATGGAATGGTTCGAACTCCTAGGAAAATATATGAAATAGTATGAAAAGGTACAAACTCGTAGAAAATGGTTAGAGTTAGTCCAAGTTCATATGAAATGGAACGAACTAGGACGAACTCGTACAAAATTGAACGAACTAGGACGAACTTAAATGGAACGAACAAGTTTGGAATGGTTCGAACTCGTAGGGAATGGTATGAACTAGTATGAAATGGTTCAAACTCGTAGAAAATGGTTAGAGCTAGTCCAAATTCATCTGAATTGGTACGAACTAAGACGAACTCGTACAAAATGACGAACAAGGACGAACTTGTACCAAATGATACGAACTAGTACGGAATGGTGAAAATTGGTAGGAAATGGTATGTACTAGTATGAAATGGTTCAAATTCTGAGAAAATGGTTAGAGCTAGTCTAAATTCATATGAATTGGTACGAACTAAGACAAACTCGTACAAAATGGAACAAACTAGGACGAACTTGTACCAAATGGTAGGAACTAGTTTGGAATGGTTCGAACTCATTGGGAATGGTATGAACTAGTATGAAATGGTTCAAACTCGTAGAAAATGGTTAGAGCTAGTCCAACTTCATATGAATTGGTACGAACTAAGACGAACTCGTACAAAATGATGAACTAGGACGAACTTGTACCAAATGGTACGGACAAGTACAGAATGGTACAAACTCGTAGGAAATGGTTAGAGCTAGTCTAAATTCATATGAATTGGAATGAACTAAGACGAACTCGTACAAAATGGAACGATCTAGGACGAACTTGTACCAAATGGTAGGAACTAGTTTGGAATGGTTCGAACTCATTCGAAATGGTATGAACTAGTATGAAATGGTTCAAACTCGTAAAAAATGGTTAGAGCTAGTCGAAATTCATATGAATTGGTACGAATTAAGACGAAGTCGTACAAAATGACGAACTAGGACGAACTTGTACCAAATGGTACGAACTAGTACGGAATGGTTCGAACTCCTAGGAAAATATATGAAATAGTATGAAAAGGTCAAACTCGTAGAAAATGGTTAGAGTTAGTCCAAGTTCATATGAAATGGAACGAACTAGGACGAACTCGTACAAAATTGAACGAACTAGGCCGAACTTAAATGGAACGAACAAGTTTGGAATGGTTCGAACTCGTAGGGAATGGTATGAACTAGTATGAAATGGTTCAAACTCGTAGAAAATGGTTAGAGCTAGTCCAACTTCATATGAATTGGTACGAACTAAGACGAACTCGTACAAAATGATAAACTAGGACGAACTTGTACCAAATGGTACGGACAAGTACAGAATGGTACAAACTCGTAGGAAATGGTTAGAGCTAGTCTAAATTTATATGAATTGGTACGAACTATGACGAACTCATACAAAATGGAACGAACTAGGACGAACTTGTACCAAATGGTAGGAACTAGTTTGGAATGGTTCGAACTCATTGGAAATGGTATGAACTAGTATGAAATGGTTCACACTCGTAAAAAATGGTTAGAGCTAGTCGAAATTCATATGAATTGGTACGAATTAAGACGAAGTCGTACAAAATGACGAACTAGGACGAACTTGTACCAAATGGTACGAACTAGTACGGAACGGTTCGAACTCCTAGGAAAATATATGAAATAGTATGAAAAGGTACAAACTCGTAGAAAATGGTTAGAGTTAGTCCAAGTTCATATGAAATGGAACGAACTAGGACGAACTCGTACAAAATTGAACGAACTAGGACGAACTTAAATGGAACGAACAAGTTTGGAATGGTTCGAACTCGTAGGGAATGGTATGAACTAGTATGAAATGGTTCGAACTCGTAGAAAATGCTTAGAGCTAGTCCAAATTCATCTGAATTGGTACGAACTAAGACGAACTCGTACAAAATGACGAACAAGGACGAACTTGTACCAAATGATACGAACTAGTACGGAATGGTGAAAATTGGTAGGAAATGGTATGTACTAGTATGAAATGGTTCAAATTCTGAGAAAATGGTTAGAGCTAGTCTAAATTCATATGAATTGGTACGAACTAAGACAAACTCGTACAAAATGGAACAAACTAGGACGAACTTGTACCAAATGGTAGGAACTAGTTTGGAATGGTTCGAACTCATTGGGAATGGTATGAACTAGTATGAAATGGTTCAAACTCGTAGAAAATGGTTAGAGCTAGTCCAACTTCATATGAATTGGTACGAACTAAGACGAACTCGTACAAAATGATGAACTAGGACGAACTTGTACCAAATGGTACGGACAAGTACAGAATGGTACAAACTCGTAGGAAATGGTTAGAGCTAGTCTAAATTCATATGAATTGGAATGAACTAAGACGAACTCGTACAAAATGGAACGATCTAGGACGAACTTGTACCAAATGGTAGGAACTAGTTTGGAATGGTTCGAACTCATTCGAAATGGTATGAACTAGTATGAAATGGTTCAAACTCGTAAAAAATGGTTAGAGCTAGTCGAAATTCATATGAATTGGTACGAATTAAGACGAAGTCGTACAAAATGAGGAACTAGGACGAACTTGTACCAAATGGTACGAACTAGTACGGAATGGTTCGAACTCCTAGGAAAATATATGAAATAGTATGAAAAGGTACAAACTCGTAGAAAATGGTTAGAGTTAGTCCAAGTTCATATGAACTGGAACGAACTAGGACGAACTCGTACAAAATTGAACGAACTAGGACGAACTTAAATGGAACGAACAAGATTGGAATGGTTCGAACTCGTAGGGAATGAACTAGTATGAAATGGTTCAAACTCGTAGAAAATGGTTAGAGCTAGTCCAAATTCATCTGAATTGGTACGAACTAAGACGAACTCGTACAAAATGATGAACTAGGACGAACTTGTACCAAATTGTACGGACAAGTACAGAATGGTACAAACTCGTAGGAAATGGTTAGAGCTAGTCTAAATTCATATGAATTGGAATGAACTAAGACGAACTCATACAAAATGGAACGAACTAGGACGAACTTGTACCAAATGGTAGGAAGTAGTTTGGAATGGTTCGAAATCATTGGAAATGGTATGAACTAGTATGAAATGGTTCAAACTCGTAAAAAATGGTTAGAGCTAGTCGAAATTCTTATGAATTGGTACGAATTAAGACGAAGTCGTACAAAATGACGAACTAGGACGAACTTGTACCAAATGGTACGAACTAGTATGGAATGGTTCGAACTCCTAGGAAAATATATGAAATAGTATGAAAAGGTACAAACTCGTAGAAAATGGTTAGAGTTAGTCCAAGTTCATATGAAATGGAACGAACTAGGACGAACTCGTACAAAATTGAACGAACTAGGACGAACTTAAATGGAACGAACAAGTTTGGAATGGTTCGAACTCGTAGGGAATGGTATGAACTAGTATGAAATGGTTCAAACTCGTAGAAAATGGTTAGAGCTAGTCCAAATTCATCTGAATTGGTACGAACTAAGACGAACTCGTACAAAATGACAAACAAGGACGAACTTGTACCAAATGATACGAACTAGTACGGAATGGTGAAAATTGGTAGGAAATGGTATGTACTAGTATGAAATGGTTCAAATTTTGAGAAAATGGTTAGAGCTAGTCTAAATTCATATGAATTGGTACGAACTAAGACAAACTCGTACAAAATGGAACAAACTAGGACGAACTTGTACCAAATGGTAGGAACTAGTTTGGAATGGTTCGAACTCATTGGGAATGGTATGAACTAGTATGAAATGGTTCAAACTCGTAGAAAATGGTTAGAGCTAGTCCAACTTCATATGAATTGGTACGAACTAAGACGAACTCGTACAAAATGATGAACTAGGACGAACTTGTACCAAATGGTACGGACAAGTACAGAATGGTACAAACTCGTAGGAAATGGTTAGAGCTAGTCTAAATTCATATGAATTGGAATGAACTAAGACGAACTCGTACAAAATGGAACGATCTAGGACGAACTTGTACCAAATGGTAGGAACTAGTTTGGAATGGTTCGAACTCATTCGAAATGGTATGAACTAGTATGAAATGGTTCAAACTCGTAAAAAATGGTTAGAGCTAGTCGAAATTCATATGAATTGGTACGAATTAAGACGAAGTCGTACAAAATGACGAACTAGGACGAACTTGTACCAAATGGTACGAACTAGTACGGAATGGTTCGAACTCCTAGGAAAATATATGAAATAGTATGAAAAGGTCAAACTCGTAGAAAATGGTTAGAGTTAGTCCAAGTTCATATGAAATGGAACGAACTAGGACGAACTCGTACAAAATTGAACGAACTAGGCCGAACTTAAATGGAACGAACAAGTTTGGAATGGTTCGAACTCGTAGGGAATGGTATGAACTAGTATGAAATGGTTCAAACTCGTAGAAAATGGTTAGAGCTAGTCCAACTTCATATGAATTGGTACGAACTAAGACGAACTCGTACAAAATGATAAACTAGGACGAACTTGTACCAAATGGTACGGACAAGTACAGAATGGTACAAACTCGTAGGAAATGGTTAGAGCTAGTCTAAATTTATATGAATTGGTACGAACTATGACGAACTCATACAAAATGGAACGAACTAGGACGAACTTGTACCAAATGGTAGGAACTAGTTTGGAATGGTTCGAACTCATTGGGAATGGTATGAACTAGTATGAAATGGTTCAAACTCGTAGAAAATGGTTAGAGCTAGTCCAACTTCATATGAATTGGTACGAACTAAGACGAACTCGTACAAAATGATGAACTAGGACGAACTTGTACCAAATGGTACGGACAAGTACAGAATGGTACAAACTCGTAGGAAATGGTTAGAGCTAGTCTAAATTCATATGAATTGGAATGAACTAAGACGAACTCGTACAAAATGGAACGATCTAGGACGAACTTGTACCAAATGGTAGGAACTAGTTTGGAATGGTTCGAACTCATTCGAAATGGTATGAACTAGTATGAAATGGTTCAAACTCGTAAAAAATGGTTAGAGCTAGTCGAAATTCATATGAATTGGTACGAATTAAGACGAAGTCGTACAAAATGACGAACTAGGACGAACTTGTACCAAATGGTACGAACTAGTACGGAATGGTTCGAACTCCTAGGAAAATATATGAAATAGTATGAAAAGGTCAAACTCGTAGAAAATGGTTAGAGTTAGTCCAAGTTCATATGAAATGGAACGAACTAGGACGAACTCGTACAAAATTGAACGAACTAGGCCGAACTTAAATGGAACGAACAAGTTTGGAATGGTTCGAACTCGTAGGGAATGGTATGAACTAGTATGAAATGGTTCAAACTCGTAGAAAATGGTTAGAGCTAGTCCAACTTCATATGAATTGGTACGAACTAAGACGAACTCGTACAAAATGATAAACTAGGACGAACTTGTACCAAATGGTACGGACAAGTACAGAATGGTACAAACTCGTAGGAAATGGTTAGAGCTAGTCTAAATTTATATGAATTGGTACGAACTATGACGAACTCATACAAAATGGAACGAACTAGGACGAACTTGTACCAAATGGTAGGAACTAGTTTGGAATGGTTCGAACTCATTGGAAATGGTATGAACTAGTATGAAATGGTTCAAACTCGTAAAAAATGGTTAGAGCTAGTCGAAATTCATATGAATTGGTACGAATTAAGACGAAGTCGTACAAAATGACGAACTAGGACGAACTTGTAGCAAATGGTACGAACTAGTACGGAACGGTTCGAACTCCTAGGAAAATATATGAAATAGTATGAAAAGGTACAAACTCGTAGAAAATGGTTAGAGTTAGTCCAAGTTCATATGAAATGGAACGAACTAGGACGAACTCGTACAAAATTGAACGAACTAGGACGAACTTAAATGGAACGAACAAGTTTGGAATGGTTCGAACTCGTAGGGAATGGTATGAACTAGTATGAAATGGTTCGAACTCGTAGAAAATGCTTAGAGCTAGTCCAAATTCATCTGAATTGGTACGAACTAAGACGAACTCGTACAAAATGACGAACAAGGACGAACTTGTACCAAATGATACGAACTAGTACGGAATGGTGAAAATTGGTAGGAAATGGTATGTACTAGTATGAAATGGTTCAAATTCTGAGAAAATGGTTAGAGCTAGTCTAAATTCATATGAATTGGTACGAACTAAGACAAACTCGTACAAAATGGAACAAACTAGGACGAACTTGTACCAAATGGTAGGAACTAGTTTGGAATGGTTCGAACTCATTGGGAATGGTATGAACTAGTATGAAATGGTTCAAACTCGTAGAAAATGGTTAGAGCTAGTCCAACTTCATATGAATTGGTACGAACTAAGACGAACTCGTACAAAATGATGAACTAGGACGAACTTGTACCAAATGGTACGGACAAGTACAGAATGGTACAAACTCGTAGGAAATGGTTAGAGCTAGTCTAAATTCATATGAATTGGAATGAACTAAGACGAACTCGTACAAAATGGAACGATCTAGGACGAACTTGTACCAAATGGTAGGAACTAGTTTGGAATGGTTCGAACTCATTCGAAATGGTATGAACTAGTATGAAATGGTTCAAACTCGTAAAAAATTGTTAGAGCTAGTCGAAATTCATATGAATTGGTACGAATTAAGACGAAGTCGTACAAAATGACGAACTAGGACGAACTTGTACCAAATGGTACGAACTAGTATGGAATGGTTCGAACTCCTAGGAAAATGTATGAAATAGTATGAAAAGGTACAAACTCGTAGAAAATGGTTAGAGTTAGTCCAAGTTCATATGAAATGGAACGAACTAGGACGAACTCGTACAAAATTCAACGAACTAGGACGAACTTAAATGGAACGAACAAGTTTGGAATGGTTCGAACTCGTAGGGAATGGTATGAACTAGTATGAAATGGTTCAAACTCGTAGAAAATGGTTAGAGCTAGTCCAAATTCATCTGAATTGGTACGAACTAAGACGAACTCGTACAAAATGACGAACAAGGACGAACTTGTACCAAATGATACGAACTAGTACGGAATGGTGAAAATTGGTAGGAAATGGTATGTACTAGTATGAAATGGTTCAAATTCTGAGAAAATGGTTAGAGCTAGTCTAAATTCATATGAATTGGTACGAACTAAGACAAACTCGTACAAAATGGAACAAACTAGGATGAACTTGTACCAAATGGTAGGAACTAGTTTGGAATGGTTCGAACTCATTGGGAAATGTATGAACTAGTATGAAATGGTTCAAACTCGTAGAAAATGGTTAGAGCTAGTCCAACTTCATATGAATTGGTACGAACTAAGACGAACTCGTACAAAATGATGAACTAGGACGAACTTGTACCAAATGGTACGGACAAGTACAGAATGGTACAAACTCGTAGGAAATGGTTAGAGCTAGTCTAAATTCATATGAATTGGAATGAACTAAGACGAACTCGTACAAAATGGAACGATCTAGGACGAACTTGTACCAAATGGTAGGAACTAGTTTGGAATGGTTCGAACTCATTGGAAATGGTATGAACTAGTATGAAATGGTTCAAACTCGTAAAAAATGGTTAGAGCTAGTCGAAATTCATATCAATTGGTACGAATTAAGACGAAGTCGTACAAAATGACGAACTAGGACGAACTTGTACCAAATGGTACGAACTAGTACGGAACGGTTCGAACTCCTAGGAAAATATATGAAATAGTATGAAAAGGTACAAACTCGTAGAAAATGGTTAGAGTTAGTCCAAGTTCATATGAAATGGAACGAACTAGGACGAACTCGTACAAAATTGAACGAACTAGGACGAACTTAAATGGAACGAACAAGTTTGGAATGGTTCGAACTCGTAGGGAATGGTATGAACTAGTATGAAATGGTTCGAACTCGTAGAAAATGGTTAGAGCTAGTCCAAATTCATCTGAATTGGTACGAACTAAGACGAACTCGTACAAAATGACGAACAAGGACGAACTTGTACCAAATGATACGAACTAGTACGGAATGGTGAAAATTGGTAGGAAATGGTATGTACTAGTATGAAATGGTTCAAATTCTGAGAAAATGGTTAGAGCTAGTCTAAATTCATATGAATTGGTACGAACTAAGACAAACTCGTACAAAATGGAACAAACTAGGACGAACTTGTACCAAATGGTAGGAACTAGTTTGGAATGGTTCGAACTCATTGGGAATGGTATGAACTAGTATGAAATGGTTCAAACTCGTAGAAAATGGTTAGAGCTAGTCCAACTTCATATGAATTGGTACGAACTAAGACGAACTCGTACAAAATGATGAACTAGGACGAACTTGTACCAAATGGTACGGACAAGTACAGAATGGTACAAACTCGTAGGAAATGGTTAGAGCTAGTCTAAATTCATATGAATTGGAATGAACTAAGACGAACTCGTACAAAATGGAACGATCTAGGACGAACTTGTACCAAATGGTAGGAACTAGTTTGGAATGGTTCGAACTCATTCGAAATGGTATGAACTAGTATGAAATGGTTCAAACTCGTAAAAAATTGTTAGAGCTAGTCGAAATTCATATGAATTGGTACGAATTAAGACGAAGTCGTACAAAATGACGAACTAGGACGAACTTGTACCAAATGGTACGAACTAGTATGGAATGGTTCGAACTCCTAGGAAAATATATGAAATAGTATGAAAAGGTACAAACTCGTAGAAAATGGTTAGAGTTAGTCCAAGTTCATATGAAATGGAACGAACTAGGACGAACTCGTACAAAATTGAACGAACTAGGACGAACTTAAATGGAACGAACAAGTTTGGAATGGTTCGAACTCGTAGGGAATGGTATGAACTAGTATGAAATGGTTCAAACTCGTAGAAAATGGTTAGAGCTAGTCCAAATTCATCTGAATTGGTACGAACTAAGACGAACTCGTACAAAATGACGAACAAGGATGAACTTGTACCAAATGATACGAACTAGTACGGAATGGTGAAAATTGGTAGGAAATGGTATGTACTAGTATGAAATGGTTCAAATTCTGAGAAAATGGTTAGAGCTAGTCTAAATTCATATGAATTGGTACGAACTAAGACAAACTCGTACAAAATGGAACAAACTAGGATGAACTTGTACCAAATGGTAGGAACTAGTTTGGAAAGGTTCGAACTCATTGGGAATGGTATGAACTAGTATGAAATGGTTCAAACTCGTAGAAAATGGTTAGAGCTAGTCCAACTTCATATGAATTGGTACGAACTAAGACGAACTCGTACAAAATGATGAACTAGGACGAACTTGTACCAAATGGTACGGACAAGTACAGAATGGTACAAACTCGTAGGAAATGGTTAGAGCTAGTCTAAATTCATATGAATTGGAATGAACTAAGACGAACTCGTACAAAATGGAACGATCTAGGACGAACTTGTACCAAATGGTAGGAACTAGTTTGGAATGGTTCGAACTCATTGGAAATGGTATGAACTAGTATGAAATGGTTCAAACTCGTAAAAAATGGTTAGAGCTAGTCGAAATTCATATCAATTGGTACGAATTAAGACGAAGTCGTACAAAATGACGAACTAGGACGAACTTGTACCAAATGGTACGAACTAGTACGGAACGGTTCGAACTCCTAGGAAAATATATGAAATAGTATGAAAAGGTACAAACTCGTAGAAAATGGTTAGAGTTAGTCCAAGTTCATATGAAATGGAACGAACTAGGACGAACTCGTACAAAATTGAACGAACTAGGACGAAGTTAAATGGAACGAACAAGTTTGGAATGGTTCGAACTCGTAGGGAATGGTATGAACTAGTATGAAATGGTTCGAACTCGTAGAAAATGGTTAGAGCTAGTCCAAATTCATCTGAATTGGTACGAACTAAGACGAACTCGTACAAAATGACGAACAAGGACGAACTTGTACCAAATGATACGAACTAGTACGGAATGGTGAAAATTGGTAGGAAATGGTATGTACTAGTATGAAATGGTTCAAATTCTGAGAAAATGGTTAGAGCTAGTCAAAATTCATATGAATTGGTACGAACTAAGACAAACTCGTACAAAATGGAACAAACTAGGACGAACTTGTACCAAATGGTAGGAACTAGTTTGGAATGGTTCGAACTCATTGGGAATGGTATGAACTAGTATGAAATGGTTCAAACTCGTAGAAAATGGTTAGAGCTAGTCCAACTTCATATGAATTGGTACGAACTAAGACGAACTCGTACAAAATGATGAACTAGGACGAACTTGTACCAAATGGTACGGACAAGTACAGAATGGTACAAACTCGTAGGAAATGGTTAGAGCTAGTCTAAATTCATATGAATTGTAATGAACTAAGACGAACTCGTACAAAATGGAACGATCTAGGACGAACTTGTACCAAATGGTAGGAACTAGTTTGGAATGGTTCGAACTCATTCGAAATGGTATGAACTAGTATGAAATGGTTCAAACTCGTAAAAAATGGTTAGAGCTAGTCGAAATTCATATGAATTGGTACGAATTAAGACGAAGTCGTACAAAATGACGAACTAGGACGAACTTGTACCAAATGGTACGAACTAGTACGGAATGGTTCGAACTCCTAGGAAAATATATGAAATAGTATGAAAAGGTACAAACTCGTAGAAAATGGTTAGAGTTAGTCCAAGTTCATATGAAATGGAACGAACTAGGACGAACTCGTACAAAATTGAACGAACTAGGACGAACTTAAATGGAACGAACAAGTTTGGAATGGTTCGAACTCGTAGGGAATGGTATGAACTAGTATGAAATGGTTCAAACTCGTAGAAAATGGTTAGAGCTAGTCCAAATTCATCTGAATTGGTACGAACTAAGACGAACTCGTACAAAATGATGAACTAGGACGAACTTGTACCAAATTGTACGGACAAGTACAGACTGGTACAAACTCGTAGGAAATGGTTAGAGCTAGTCTAAATTCATATGAATTGGAACGAACTAAGACGAACTCATACAAAATGGAACGAACTAGGACGAACTTGTACCAAATGGTAGGAAGTAGTTTGGAATGGTTCGAACTCATTGGAAATGGTATGACCTAGTATGAATTGGTTCAAACTCGTAAAAAATGGTTAGATCTAGTCGAAATTCATATGAATTGGTACGAATTAAGACGAAGTCGTACAAAATGACGAACTAGGACGAACTTGTACCAAATGGTACGAACTAGTACGGAATGGTTCGAACTCCTAGGAAAATGTATGAAATAGTATGAAAAGGTACAAACTCGTAGAAAATGGTTAGAGTTAGTCCAAGTTCATATGAAATGGAACGAACTAGGACGAACTCGTACAAAATTGAACGAACTAGGACGAACTTAAATGGAACGAACTAGTTTGGAATGGTTCGAACTCATTGGGAATGGTATGAACTAGTATGAAATGGTTCAAACTCGTAGAAAATGGTTAGAGCTAGTCCAACTTCATATGAATTGGTACGAACTAAGACGAACTCGTACAAAATGATGAACTAGAACGAACTTGTACCAAATGGTACGGACAAGTACAGAATGGTACAAACTCGTAGGAAATGGTTAGAGCTAGTCTAAATTTATATGAATTGGTACGAACTATGACGAACTCATACAAAATGGAACGAACTAGGACGAACTTGTACCAAATGGTAGGAACTAGTTTGGAATGGTTCGAACTCATTGGAAATGGTATGAACTAGTATGAAATGGTTCAAACTCGTAAAAAATGGTTAGAGCTAGTCGAAATTCATATGAATTGGTACGAATTAAGACGAAGTCGTACGAAATGACGAACTAGGACGAACTTGTACCAAATGGTACGAACTAGTACGAAATGGTTCGAACTCCTAGGAAAATGTATGAAATAGTATGAAAAGGTACAAACTTGTAGAAAATGGTTAGAGTTAGTCCAAGTTCATATGAAATGGAACGAACTAGGACGAACTCGTACAAAATTGAACGAACTAGGACGAACTTAAATGGAACGAACAAGTTTGGAATGGTTCGAACTCGTAGGGAATGGTATGAACTAGTATGAAATGGTTCAAACTCGTAGAAAATGGTTAGAGCTAGTCCAAATTCATCTGAATTGGTACGAACTAAGACGAACTCGTACAAAATGACGAACAAGGACGAACTTGTACCAATTGATACGAACTAGTACGGAATGGTGAAAATTGGTAGGAAATGGTATGTACTAGTATGAAATGGTTCAAATTCTGAGAAAATGGTTAGAGCTAGTCTAAATTCATATGAATTGGTACGAACTAAGACAAACTCGTACAAAATGGAACAAACTAGGACGAACTTGTACCAAATGGTAGGAACTAGTTTGGAATGGTTCGAACTCATTGGGAATGGTATGAACTAGTATGAATTGGTTCAAACTCGTAGAAAATGGTTAGAGCTAGTCCAACTTCATATGAATTGGTACGAACTAAGATGAACTCGTACAAAATGATGAACTAGGACGAACTTGTACCAAATGGTACGGACACGTACAGAATTGTACAAACTCGTAGGAATTGGTTAGAGCTAGTCTAAATTCATATGAATTGGAATGAACTAAGACGAACTCGTACAAAATGGAACGATCTAGGACGAACTTGTACCAAATGGTAGGAACTAGTTTGGAATGGTTCGAACTCATTGGAAATGGTATGAACTAGTATGAAATGGTTCAAACTCGTAAAAAATGGTTAGAGCTAGTCGAAATTCATATGAATTGGTACGAATTAAGACGAAGTCGTACAAAATGACGAACTAGGACGAACTTGTACCAAATGGTACGAACTAGTATGGAATGGTTCGAACTCCTAGGAAAATATATGAAATAGTATGAAAAGGTACAAACTCGTAGAAAATGGTTAGAGTTAGTCCAAGTTCATATGAAATGGAACGAACTACGACGAACTCGTTCAAAATTGAACGAACTAGGACGAACTTAAATGGAACGAACAAGTTTGGAATGGTTCGAACTCGTAGGGAATGGTATGAACTAGTATGAAATGGTTCAAACTCGTAGAAAATGGTTAGAGCTAGTCCAAATTCATCTGAATTGGTACGAACTAAGACGAACTCGTACAAAATGATGAACTAGGACGAACATGTACCAAATTGTACGGACAAGTACAGAATGGTACAAACTCGTAGGAAATGGTTAGAGCTAGTCTAAATTCATATGAATTGGAATGAACTAAGACGAACTCATACAAAATGGAACGAACTAGGACGAACTTGTACCAAATGGTAGGAACTAGTTTGGAATGGTTCGACCTCGTTGGAAATGGTATGAACTAGTATGAAATGGTTCAAACTCGTGAAAAATGGTTAGAGCTAGTCGAAATTCATATGAATTGGTACGAATTAAGACGAAGACGTACAAAATGACGAACTAGGACGAACTTGTACCAAATGGTACGAACTAGTACGGGACGGTTCGAACTCCTAGGAAAATGTATGAAATAGTATGAAAGGTACAAACTCGTAGAAAATGGTTAGAGTTAGTCCAAGTTCATAGGAAATGGAACGAACTAGGACGAACTCGTACAAAATTGAACGAACTAGGACGAACTTAAATGGTACGAACTAGTTTGGAATGGTTCGAACTCATTGGGAATGGTATGAACTAGTATGAAATGGTTCAAACTCGTAAAAAATGGTTAGAGCTAGTCGAAATTCATCTGAATTGGTACGAACTAAGACGAACTCGAACAAAATGACGAACAAGGACGAACTTGTACCAAATGGTACGGACAAGTACAGAATGGTACAAACTCGTATGAAATGGTTAGAGCTAGCTAAATTCATTTGAATTGGTACGAACTAAGACGAACTCATATGAAATGGAACGAACTAGGACGAACTTGTACCAAATGGTAGGAACTAGTTTGGAATGGTTCGACCTCGTTGGAAATGGTATGAACTAGTATGAAATGGTTCAAACTCGTGAAAAATGGTTAGAGCTAGTCGAAATTCTTATGAATTGGTACGAATTAAGACGAAGTCGTACAAAATGACGAACTAGGACGAACTTGTACCAAATGGTACGAACTAGTACGGAATGGTTCGAACTCCTAGGAAAATGTATGAAATAGTATGAAAAGGTACAAACTAGTAGAAAATGGTTAGAGTTAGTCCAAGTTCATATGAAATGGAACGAACTAGGACGAACTCGTACAAAATTGAACGAACTAGGACGAACTTAAATGGAACGAACAAGTTTGGAATGGTTCGAACTCATTGGAAATGGTATGAACTAGTATGAAATGGTTCAAACTTGTAAAAAATGGTTAGAGCTAGTCGAAATTCATCTGAATTGGTACGAACTAAGACGAACTCGAACAAAATGGCGAACAAGGATGAACTTGTACCAAATGGTACGGACAAGTACAGAATGGTACAAACTCGTAGGAAATGGTTAGAGCTAGTCTAAATTCATATGAATTGGTACGAACTAAGACGAACTCATACAAAATGGAACGAACTTGGACGAACTTGTACCAAATGGAAGGAAGTAGTTTGGAATGGTTCGAACTCATTGGAAATGGTATGAACTAGTATGAAATGGTTCAAACTCGTAAAACATGGTTAGAGCTAGTCGAAATTCATATGAATTGGTACGAATTAAGACGAAGTCGTACAAAACTACGAACTAGGACGAACTTGTACCAAATGGTACGAACTAGTACGGGACGGTTCGAACTCCTAGGAAAATGTATGAAATAGTATGAAAAGGTACAAACTCGTAGAAAATGGTTAGAGTTAGTCCAAGTTCATAGGAAATGGAACGAACTAGGACGAACTCGTACAAAATTGAACGAACTAGGACGAACTTAAATGGTACGAACTAGTTTGGAATGGTTCGAACTCATTGGGAATGGTATGAACTAGTATGAAATGGTTCAAACTCGTAAAAAATGGTTAGAGCTAGTCGAAATTCATCTGAATTGGTACGAACTAAGACGAACTCGAACAAAATGACGAACAAGGACGAACTTGTACCAAATGGTACGGACAAGTACAGAATGGTACAAACTCGTATGAAATGGTTAGAGCTAGCTAAATTCATATGAATTGGTACGAACTAAGACGAACTCATACAAAATGGAACGAACTAGGACGAACTTGTACCAAATGGTAGGAACTAGTTTGGAATGGTTCGACCTCGTTGGAAATGGTATGAACTAGTATGAAATGGTTCAAACTCGTGAAAAATGGTTAGAGCTAGTCGAAATTCTTATGAATTGGTACGAATTAAGACGAAGTCGTACAAAATGACGAACTAGGACGAACTTGTACCAAATGGTACGAACTAGTACGGAATGGTTCGAACTCCTAGGAAAATGTATGAAATAGTATGAAAAGGTACAAACTAGTAGAAAATGGTTAGAGTTAGTCCAAGTTCATATGAAATGGAACGAACTAGGACGAACTCGTACAAAATTGAACGAACTAGGACGAACTTAAATGGAACGAACAAGTTTGGAATGGTTCGAACTCATTGGAAATGGTATGAACTAGTATGAAATGGTTCAAACTTGTAAAAAATGGTTAGAGCTAGTCGAAATTCATCTGAATTGGTACGAACTAAGACGAACTCGAACAAAATGGCGAACAAGGACGAACTTGTACCAAATGGTACGGACAAGTACAGAATGGTACAAACTCGTAGGAAATGGTTAGAGCTAGCTAAATTCATATGAATTGGTACGAACTAAGACGAACTCATACAAAATGGAACGAACTAGGACGAACTTGTACCAAATGGTAGGAACTAGTTTGGAATGGTTCGACCTCGTTGGAAATGGTATGAACTAGTATGAAATGGTTCAAACTCGTGAAAAATGGTTAGAGCTAGTCGAAATTCATATGAATTGGTACGAATTAAGACGAAGACGTACAAAATGACGAACTAGGACGAACTTGTACCAAATGGTACGAACTAGTACGGAATGGTTCGAACTCCTAGGAAAATATATGAAATAGTATGAAAAGGTACAAACTCGTAGAAAATGGTTAGAGTTAGTCCAAGTTCATATGAAATGGAACGAACTAGGACGAACTCGTACAAAACTGAACGAACTAGGACGAACTTAAATGGAACGAACAAGTTTGGAATGGTTCGAACTCGTAGGGAATGGTATGAACTAGTATGAAATGGTTCAAACTCGTAGAAAATGGTTAGAGCTAGTCCAAATTCATCTGAATTGGTACGAACTAAGACGAACTCGTACAAAATGATGAACTAGGACGAACTTGTACCAAATTGTACGGACAAGTACAGAATGGTACAAACTCGTAGGAAATGGTTAGAGCTAGTCTAAATTCATACGAATTGGAATGAACTAAGACGAACTCATACAAAATGGAACGAACTAGGACGAACTTGTACCAAATGGTAGGAACTAGTTTGGAATGGTTCGAACTCATTGGAAATGGTATGAACTAGTATGAAATGGTTCAAACTCGTAAACAATGGTTAGAGCTAGTCGAAATTCATATGAATTGGTACGAATTAAGACGAAGTCGAACAAAATGACGAACTAGGACGAACTTGTACCAAATGGTACGAACTAGTACGGAACGGTTCGAACTCCTAGGAAAATGTATGAAATAGTATGAAATGGTACAAACTCGTAGAAAATGGTTAGAGTTAGTCCAAGTTCATATGAAATGGAACGAACTAGGACGAACTCGTACAAAATTGAACGAACTAGGACGAACTTAAATGGTACGAACTAGTTTGGAATGGTTCGAACTCATTGGGAATGGTATGAACTAGTATGAAATGGTTCAAACTCGTAGAAAATGGTTAGAGCTAGTCCAACTTCATATGAATTGGTACGAACTAAGACGAACTCGTACAAAATGATGAACTAGGACGAACTTGTACCAAATGGTACGGACAAGTACAGAATGGTACAAACTCGTAGGAAATGGTTAGAGCTAGTCTAAATTCATATGAATTGGAATGAACTAAGACGAACTCATACAAAATGGAACGAACTAGGACGAACATGTGCCAAATGGTAGGAAGTAGTTTGGAATGGTTCGAACTCATTGGAAATGGTATGAACTAGTATGAAATGGTTCAAACTCGTAAAAAATGGTTAGAGCTAGTCGAAATTCATATGAATTGGTACGAATTAAGACGAAGTCGTACAAAATGACGAACTAGGACGAACTTGTACCAAATGGTACGAACTAGTACGGAACGGTTCGAACTCCTAGGAAAATGTATGAAATAGTATGAAAAGGTACAAACTCGTAGAAAATGGTTAGAGTTAGTCCAAGTTCATATGAAATGGAACGAACTAGGACGAACTCGTACAAAATTGAACGAACTAGGACGAACTTAAATGGTACGAACTAGTTTGGAATGGTTCGAACTCATTGGGAATGGTATGAACTAGTATGAAATGGTTCAAACTCGTAGAAAATGGTTAGAGCTAGTCCAACTTCATATGAATTGGTACGAACTAAGACGAACTCGTACAAAATGATGAACTAGGACGAACTTGTACCAAATGGTACGGACAAGTACAGAATGGTACAAACTCGTAGGAAATGGTTAGAGCTAGTCTAAATTTATATGAATTGGTACGAACTAAGACGTACTCATACAAAATGGAACGAACTAGGACGAACTTGTACCAATTGGTAGGAACTAGTTTGGAATGGTTCGAACTCATTGGAAATGGTATGAACTAGTATGAAATGGTTCAAACTCGTAAAAAATGGTTAGAGCTAGTCGAAATTCATATGAATTGGTACGAATTAAGACGAAGACGTACAAAATGCCGAACTAGGACGAACTTGTACCAAATGGTACGAACTAGTACGGAATGGTTCGAACTCCTCGGAAAATGTATGAAATAGTATGAAAAGGTACAAACTCGTAGAAAATGGTTAGAGTTAGTCCAAGTTCATATGAAATGGAACGAACTAGGACGAACTCATACAAAATTGAACGAACTAGGACGAACTTAAATGGAACGAACAAGTTTGGAATGGTTCGAACTCGTAGGGAATGGTATGAACTAGTATGAAATGGTTCAAACTCGTAGAAAATGGTTAGATCTAGTTCAAATTCATCTGAATTGGTACGAACTAAGACGAACTCGTACAAAATGAAGAACTAGGACGAACTTGTACCAAATTGTACTGACAAGTACAGAATGGTACAAACTCGTAGGAAATGGTTAGAGCTAGTCTAAATTCATATGAATTGGTACGAACTAAGACGAACTCATACAAAATGGAACGAACTTGGACGAACTTGTACCAAATGGTAGGAACTAGTTTGGAATGGTTCGAACTCATTGGAAATGGTATGAACTAGTATGAAATGGTTCAAACTCTTAAAAAATGGTTAGAGCTAGTCGAAATTCATATGAATTGGTGCGAATTAAGACGAAGTCGTACAAAATGACGAACTAGGACGAACTTGTACCAAATGGTACGAACTAGTACGGAATGGTTCGAACTCCTAGGAAAATGTATGAAATAGTATGAAAAGGTACAAACTCGTAGAAAATGGTTAGAGTTAGTCCAAGTTCATATGAAATGGAACGAACTAGGACGAACTCATACAAAATTGAACGAACTAGGACGAACTTAAATGGAACGAACAAGTTTGGAATGGTTCGAACTCGTAGGGAATGGTATGAACTAGTATGAAATGGTTCAAACTCGTAGAAAATGGTTAGAGCTAGTCCAAATTCATCTGAATTGGTACGAACTAAGACGAACTCGTACAAAATGATGAACTAGGACGAACTTGTACCAAATTGTACGGACAAGTACAGAATGGTACAAACTCGTAGGAAATGGTTAGAGCTAGTCTAAATTCATACGAATTGGAATGAACTAAGACGAACTCATACAAAATGGAACGAACTAGGACGAACTTGTACCAAATGGTAGGAACTAGTTTGGAATGGTTCGAACTCATTGGAAATGGTATGAACTAGTATGAAATGGTTCAAACTCGTAAACAATGGTTAGAGCTAGTCGAAATTCATATGAATTGGTACGAATTAAGACGAAGTCGAACAAAATGACGAACTAGGACGAACTTGTACCAAATGGTACGAACTAGTACGGAACGGTTCGAACTCCTAGGAAAATGTATGAAATAGTATGAAATGGTACAAACTCGTAGAAAATGGTTAGAGTTAGTCCAAGTTCATATGAAATGGAACGAACTAGGACGAACTCGTACAAAATTGAACGAACTAGGACGAACTTAAATGGTACGAACTAGTTTGGAATGGTTCGAACTCATTGGGAATGGTATGAACTAGTATGAAATGGTTCAAACTCGTAGAAAATGGTTAGAGCTAGTCCAACTTCATATGAATTGGTACGAACTAAGACGAACTCGTACAAAATGATGAACTAGGACGAACTTGTACCAAATGGTACGGACAAGTACAGAATGGTACAAACTCGTAGGAAATGGTTAGAGCTAGTCTAAATTCATATGAATTGGAATGAACTAAGACGAACTCATACAAAATGGAACGAACTAGGACGAACATGTGCCAAATGGTAGGAAGTAGTTTGGAATGGTTCGAACTCATTGGAAATGGTATGAACTAGTATGAAATGGTTCAAACTCGTAAAAAATGGTTAGAGCTAGTCGAAATTCATATGAATTGGTACGAATTAAGACGAAGTCGTACAAAATGACGAACTAGGACGAACTTGTACCAAATGGTACGAACTAGTACGGAACGGTTCGAACTCCTAGGAAAATGTATGAAATAGTATGAAAAGGTACAAACTCGTAGAAAATGGTTAGAGTTAGTCCAAGTTCATATGAAATGGAACGAACTAGGACGAACTCGTACAAAATTGAACGAACTAGGACGAACTTAAATGGTACGAACTAGTTTGGAATGGTTCGAACTCATTGGGAATGGTATGAACTAGTATGAAATGGTTCAAACTCGTAGAAAATGGTTAGAGCTAGTCCAACTTCATATGAATTGGTACGAACTAAGACGAACTCGTACAAAATGATGAACTAGGACGAACTTGTACCAAATGGTACGGACAAGTACAGAATGGTACAAACTCGTAGGAAATGGTTAGAGCTAGTCTAAATTTATATGAATTGGTACGAACTAAGACGTACTCATACAAAATGGAACGAACTAGGACGAACTTGTACCAATTGGTAGGAACTAGTTTGGAATGGTTCGAACTCATTGGAAATGGTATGAACTAGTATGAAATGGTTCAAACTCGTAAAAAATGGTTAGAGCTAGTCGAAATTCATATGAATTGGTACGAATTAAGACGAAGACGTACAAAATGCCGAACTAGGACGAACTTGTACCAAATGGTACGAACTAGTACGGAATGGTTCGAACTCCTCGGAAAATGTATGAAATAGTATGAAAAGGTACAAACTCGTAGAAAATGGTTAGAGTTAGTCCAAGTTCATATGAAATGGAACGAACTAGGACGAACTCATACAAAATTGAACGAACTAGGACGAACTTAAATGGAACGAACAAGTTTGGAATGGTTCGAACTCGTAGGGAATGGTATGAACTAGTATGAAATGGTTCAAACTCGTAGAAAATGGTTAGATCTAGTTCAAATTCATCTGAATTGGTACGAACTAAGACGAACTCGTACAAAATGAAGAACTAGGACGAACTTGTACCAAATTGTACTGACAAGTACAGAATGGTACAAACTCGTAGGAAATGGTTAGAGCTAGTCTAAATTCATATGAATTGGTACGAACTAAGACGAACTCATACAAAATGGAACGAACTTGGACGAACTTGTACCAAATGGTAGGAACTAGTTTGGAATGGTTCGAACTCATTGGAAATGGTATGAACTAGTATGAAATGGTTCAAACTCTTAAAAAATGGTTAGAGCTAGTCGAAATTCATATGAATTGGTGCGAATTAAGACGAAGTCGTACAAAATGACGAACTAGGACGAACTTGTACCAAATGGTACGAACTAGTACGGAATGGTTCGAACTCCTAGGAAAATGTATGAAATAGTATGAAAAGGTACAAACTCGTAGAAAATGGTTAGAGTTAGTCCAAGTTCATATGAAATGGAACGAACTAGGACGAACTCGTACAAAATTGAACGAACTAGGACGAACTTAAATGGAACGAACTAGTTTGGAATGGTTCGAACTCATTGGGAATGGTATGAACTAGTATGAAATGGTTCAAACTCGTAGAAAATGGTTAGAGCTAGTCCAACTTCATATGAATTGGTACGAACTAAGACGAACTCGTACAAAATGATGAACTAGGACGAACTTGTACCAAATTGTACTGACAAGTACAGAATGGTACAAACTCGTAGGAAATGGTTAGAGCTAGTCTAAATTCATATGAATTGGAATGAACTAAGACGAACTCATACAAAATGGAACGAACTAGTTCGAACTTGTACCAAATGGTAGGAAGTAGTTTGGAATGGTTCGAACTCATTGGAAATGGTATGAACTAGTATGAAATGGTTCAAACTCGTAAAAAATGGTTAGAGCTAGTCGAAATTCATATGAATTGGTACGAATTAAGACGAAGTCGTACAAAATTACGAACTAGGACGAACTTGTACCAAATGGTACGAACTAGTACGGGACGGTTCGAACTCCTAGGAAAATGTATGAAATAGTATGAAAAGGTACAAACTCGTAGAAAATGGTTAGAGTTAGTCCAAGTTCATATGAAATGGAACGAACTAGGATGAACTCGTACAAAATTGAACGAACTAGGACGAACTTAAATGGTACGAACTAGTTTGGAATGGTTCGAACTCATTGGGAATGGTATGAACTAGTATGAAATGGTTCAAACTCGTAGAAAATGGTTAGAGCTAGTCCAACTTCATATGAATTGGTACGAACTAAGACGAACTCGTACAAAATGATGAACTAGGACGAACTTGTACCAAATGGTACGGACAAGTACAGAATGGTACAAACTCGTAGGAAATGGTTAGAGCTAGTCTAAATTTATATGAATTGGTACGAACTAAGACGTACTCATACAAAATGGAACGAACTAGGACGAACTTGTACCAAATGGTAGGAACTAGTTTGGAATGGTTCGAACTCATTGGAAATGGTATGAACTAGTATGAAATGGTTCAAACTCGTAAAAAATGGTTAGAGCTAGTCGAAATTCATATGAATTGGTACGAATTAAGACGAAGACGTACAAAATGACGAACTAGGACGAACTTGTACCAAATGGTACGAACTAGTACGGAATGGTTCGAACTCCTAGGAAAATATATGAAATAGTATGAAAAGGTACAAACTCGTAGAAAATGGTTAGAGTTAGTCCAAGTTCATATGAAATGGAACGAACTAGGACGAACTCGTACAAAACTGAACGAACTAGGACGAACTTAAATGGAACGAACAAGTTTGGAATGGTTCGAACTCGTAGGGAATGGTATGAACTAGTATGAAATGGTTCAAACTCGTAGAAAATGGTTAGAGCTAGTCCAAATTCATCTGAATTGGTACGAACTAAGACGAACTCGTACAAAATGATGAACTAGGACGAACTTGTACCAAATTGTACGGACAAGTACAGAATGGTACAAACTCGTAGGAAATGGTTAGAGCTAGTCTAAATTCATACGAATTGGAATGAACTAAGACGAACTCATACAAAATGGAACGAACTAGGACGAACTTGTACCAAATGGTAGGAACTAGTTTGGAATGGTTCGAACTCATTGGAAATGGTATGAACTAGTATGAAATGGTTCAAACTCGTAAAAAATGGTTAGAGCTAGTCGAAATTCATATGAATTGGTACGAATTAAGACGAAGACGTACAAAATGCCGAACTAGGACGAACTTGTACCAAATGGTACGAACTAGTACGGAATGGTTCGAACTCCTAGGAAAATGTATGAAATAGTATGAAAAGGTACAAACTAGTAGAAAATGGTTAGAGTTAGTCCAAGTTCATATGAAATGGAACGAACTAGGACGAACTCATACAAAATTGAACGAACTAGGACGAACTTAAATGGAACGAACTAGTTTGGAATGGTTCGAACTCATTGGGAATGGTATGAACTAGTATGAAATGGTTCAAACTCGTAGAAAATGGTTAGAGCTAGTCCAACTTCATATGAATTGGTACGAACTAAGACGAACTCGTACAAAATGATGAACTAGGACGAACTTGTACCAAATGGTACGGACAAGTACAGAATGGTACAAACTCGTAGGAAATGGTTAGAGCTAGTCTAAATTTATATGAATTGGTACGAACTAAGACGTACTCATACAAAATGGAACGAACTAGGACGAACTTGTACCAATTGGTAGGAACTAGTTTGGAATGGTTCGAACTCATTGGAAATGGTATGAACTAGTATGAAATGGTTCAAACTCGTAAAAAATGGTTAGAGCTAGTCGAAATTCATATGAATTGGTACGAATTAAGACGAAGACGTACAAAATGCCGAACTAGGACGAACTTGTACCAAATGGTACGAACTAGTACGGAATGGTTCGAACTCCTAGGAAAATGTATGAAATAGTATGAAAAGGTACAAACTAGTAGAAAATGGTTAGAGTTAGTCCAAGTTCATATGAAATGGAACGAACTAGGACGAACTCGTACAAAATTGAACGAACTAGGACGAACTTAAATGGAACGAACAAGTTTGGAATGGTTCGAACTCATTGGAAATGGTATGAACTAGTATGAAATGGTTCAAACTCGTAAAAAATGGTTAGAGCTAGTCGAAATTCATCTGAATTGGTACGAACTAAGACGAACTCGAACAAAATGACGAACAAGGACGAACTTGTACCAAATGGTACGGACAAGTACAGAATGGTACAAACTCGTAGGAAATGGTTAGAGCTAGCTAAATTCATATGAATTGGTACGAACTAAGACGAACTCATACAAAATGGAACGAACTAGGACGAACTTGTACCAAATGGTAGGAACTAGTTTGGAATGGTTCGACCTCGTTGGAAATGGTATGAACTAGTATGAAATGGTTCAAACTCGTGAAAAATGGTTAGAGCTAGTCGAAATTCATATGAATTGGTACGAATTAAGACGAAGACGTACAAAATGACGAACTAGGACGAACTTGTACCAAATGGTACGAACTAGTACGGAATGGTTCGAACTCCTAGGAAAATATATGAAATAGTATGAAAAGGTACAAACTCGTAGAAAATGGTTAGAGTTAGTCCAAGTTCATATGAAATGGAACGAACTAGGACGAACTCGTACAAAACTGAACGAACTAGGACGAACTTAAATGGAACGAACAAGTTTGGAATGGTTCGAACTCGTAGGGAATGGTATGAACTAGTATGAAATGGTTCAAACTCGTAGAAAATGGTTAGAGCTAGTCCAAATTCATCTGAATTGGTACGAACTAAGACGAACTCGTACAAAATGATGAACTAGGACGAACTTGTACCAAATTGTACGGACAAGTACAGAATGGTACAAACTCGTAGGAAATGGTTAGAGCTAGTCTAAATTCATACGAATTGGAATGAACTAAGACGAACTCATACAAAATGGAACGAACTAGGACGAACTTGTACCAAATGGTAGGAACTAGTTTGGAATGGTTCGAACTCATTGGAAATGGTATGAACTAGTATGAAATGGTTCAAACTCGTAAACAATGGTTAGAGCTAGTCGAAATTCATATGAATTGGTACGAATTAAGACGAAGTCGAACAAAATGACGAACTAGGACGAACTTGTACCAAATGGTACGAACTAGTACGGAACGGTTCGAACTCCTAGGAAAATGTATGAAATAGTATGAAATGGTACAAACTCGTAGAAAATGGTTAGAGTTAGTCCAAGTTCATATGAAATGGAACGAACTAGGACGAACTCGTACAAAATTGAACGAACTAGGACGAACTTAAATGGTACGAACTAGTTTGGAATGGTTCGAACTCATTGGGAATGGTATGAACTAGTATGAAATGGTTCAAACTCGTAGAAAATGGTTAGAGCTAGTCCAACTTCATATGAATTGGTACGAACTAAGACGAACTCGTACAAAATGATGAACTAGGACGAACTTGTACCAAATGGTACGGACAAGTACAGAATGGTACAAACTCGTAGGAAATGGTTAGAGCTAGTCTAAATTCATATGAATTGGAATGAACTAAGACGAACTCATACAAAATGGAATGAACTAGGACGAACTTGTGCCAAATGGTAGGAAGTAGTTTGGAATGGTTCGAACTCATTGGAAATGGTATGAACTAGTATGAAATGGTTCAAACTCGTAAAAAATGGTTAGAGCTAGTCGAAATTCATATGAATTGGTACGAATTAAGACGAAGTCGTACAAAATGACGAACTAGGACGAACTTGTACCAAATGGTACGAACTAGTACGGAACGGTTCGAACTCCTAGGAAAATGTATGAAATAGTATGAAAAGGTACAAACTCGTAGAAAATGGTTAGAGTTAGTCCAAGTTCATATGAAATGGAACGAACTAGGACGAACTCGTACAAAATTGAACGAACTAGGACGAACTTAAATGGTACGAACTAGTTTGGAATGGTTCGAACTCATTG
This sequence comes from Astragalus glycyphyllos, assembly GCA_963573325.1. Classification (NCBI taxonomy): domain Eukaryota; kingdom Viridiplantae; phylum Streptophyta; class Magnoliopsida; order Fabales; family Fabaceae; genus Astragalus; species Astragalus glycyphyllos. The sequence goes on along the minus strand of OY754314.1, from coordinate 26,357,798 downwards.
GGAATGGTATGAACTAGTATGAAATGGTTCAAACTCGTAGAAAATGGTTAGAGCTAGTCCAACTTCATATGAATTGGTACGAACTAAGACGAACTCGTACAAAATGATGAACTAGGACGAACTTGTACCAAATGGTACGGACAAGTACAGAATGGTACAAACTCGTAGGAAATGGTTAGAGCTAGTCTAAATTTATATGAATTGGTACGAACTAAGACGTACTCATACAAAATGGAACGAACTAGGACGAACTTGTACCAAATGGTAGGAACTAGTTTGGAATGGTTCGAACTCATTGGAAATGGTATGAACTAGTATGAAATGGTTCAAACTCGTAAAAAATGGTTAGAGCTAGTCGAAATTCATATGAATTGGTACGAATTAAGACGAAGACGTACAAAATGCCGAACTAGGACGAACTTGTACCAAATGGTACGAACTAGTACGGAATGGTTCGAACTCCTAGGAAAATATATGAAATAGTATGAAAAGGTACAAACTCGTAGAAAATGGTTAGAGTTAGTCCAAGTTCATATGAAATGGAACGAACTAGGACGAACTCGTACAAAACTGAACGAACTAGGACGAACTTAAATGGAACGAACAAGTTTGGAATGGTTCGAACTCGTAGGGAATGGTATGAACTAGTATGAAATGGTTCAAACTCGTAGAAAATGGTTAGAGCTAGTCCAAATTCATCTGAATTGGTACTAACTAAGACGAACTCGTACAAAATGATGAACTAGGACGAACTTGTACCAAATTGTACGGACAAGTACAGAATGGTACAAACTCGTAGGAAATGGTTAGAGCTAGTCTAAATTCATACGAATTGGAATGAACTAAGACGAACTCATACAAAATGGAACGAACTAGGACGAACTTGTACCAAATGGTAGGAACTAGTTTGGAATGGTTCGAACTCATTGGAAATGGTATGAACTAGTATGAAATGGTTCAAACTCGTAAACAATGGTTAGAGCTAGTCGAAATTCATATGAATTGGTACGAATTAAGACGAAGTCGAACAAAATGACGAACTAGGACGAACTTGTACCAAATGGTACGAACTAGTACGGAACGGTTCGAACTCCTAGGAAAATGTATGAAATAGTACGAAATGGTACAAACTCGTAGAAAATGGTTAGAGTTAGTCCAAGTTCATATGAAATGGAACGAACTAGGACGAACTCGTACAAAATTGAACGAACTAGGACGAACTTAAATGGAACGAACAAGTTTGGAATGGTTCGAACTCGTAGGGAATGGTATGAACTAGTATGAAATGGTTCAAACTCGTAGAAAATGGTTAGAGCTAGTTCAAATTCATCTGAATTGGTACGAACTAAGACGAACTCGTATAAAATGAAGAACTAGGACGAACTTGTACCAAATTGTACTGACAAGTACAGAATGGTACAAACTCGTAGGAAATGGTTAGAGCTAGTCTAAATTCATATGAATTGGTACGAACTAAGACGAACTCATACAAAATGGAACCAACTTGGACGAACTTGTACCAAATGGTAGGAACTAGTTTGGAATGGTTCGAACTCATTGGAAATGGTATGAACTAGTATGAAATGGTTCAAACTCGTAAAAAATGGTTAGAGCTAGTCGAAATTCATATGAATTGGTACGAATTAAGACGAAGTCGTACAAAATGACGAACTAGGACGAACTTGTACCAAATGGTACGAACTAGTACGGAATGGTTCGAACTCCTAGGAAAATGTATGAAATAGTATGAAAAGGTACAAACTCGTAGAAAATGGTTAGAGTTAGTCCAAGTTCATATGAAATGGAACGAACTAGGACGAACTCGTACAAAATTGAACGAACTAGGACGAACTTAAATGGAACGAACTAGTTTGGAATGGTTCGAAATCATTGGGAATGGTATGAACTAGTATGACATGGTTCAAACTCGTAGAAAATGGTTAGAGCTAGTCCAACTTCATATGAATTGGTACGAACTAAGACGAACTCGTACAAAATGATGAACTAGGACGAACTTGTACCAAATTGTACTGACAAGTACAGAATGGTACAAACTCGTAGGAAATGGTTAGAGCTAGTCTAAATTCATATGAATTGGAATGAACTAAGACGAACTCATACAAAATGGAACGAACTTGGACGAACTTGTACCAAATGGTAGGAACTAGTTTGGAATGGTTCGAACTCATTGGAAATGGTATGAACTAGTATGAAATGGTTCAAACTCGTAAAAAATGGTTAGAGCTAGTCGAAATTCATATGAATTGGTACGAATTAAGACAAAGTCGTACAAAATGACGAACTAGGACGAACTTGTACCAAATGGTACGAACTAGTACGGAACGGTTCGAACTCCTAGGAAAATGTATGAAATAGTATGAAAAGGTACAAACTCGTAGAAAATGGTTAGAGTTAGTCCAAGTTCATATGAAATGGAACGAACTAGGACGAACTCGTACAAAATTGAACGAACTAGGACGAACTTAAATGGTACGAACTAGTTTGGAATGGTTCGAACTCATTGGGAATGCTATGAACTAGTATGAAATGGTTCAAACTCGTAGAAAATGGTTAGAGCTAGTCCAACTTCATATGAATTGGTACGAACTAAGACGAACTCGTACAAAATGATGAACTAGGACGAACTTGTACCAAATGGTACGAACTAGTACGGAACGGTTCGAACTCCTAGGAAATGGTTAGAGCTAGTCTAAATTTATATGAATTGGTACGAACTAAGACGTACTCATACAAAATGGAACGAACCAGGACGAACTTGTACCAAATGGTAGGAACTAGTTTGGAATGGTTCGAACTCATTGGAAATGGTATGAACTAGTATGAAATGGTTCAAACTCGTAAAAAATGGTTAGAGCTAGTCGAAATTCATATGAATTGGTACGAATTAAGACGAAGACGTACAAAATGCCGAACTAGGACGAACTTGTACCAAATGGTACGAACTAGTACGGAATGGTTCGAACTCCTCGGAAAATGTATGAAATAGTATGAAAAGGTACAAACTCGTAGAAAATGGTTAGAGTTAGTCCAAGTTCATATGAAATGGAACGAACTAGGACGAACTCATACAAAATTGAACGAACTAGGACGAACTTAAATGGTACGAACTAGTTTGGAATGGTTCGAACTCATTGGGAATGGTATGAACTAGTATGAAATGGTTCAAACTCGTAGAAAATGGTTAGAGCTAGTCCAACTTCATATGAATTGGTACGAACTAAGACGAACTCGTACAAAATGATGAACTAGGACGAACTTGTACCAAATGGTACGGACAAGTACAGAATGGTACAAACTCGTAGGAAATGGTTAGAGCTAGTCTAAATTCATATGAATTGGTACGAACTAAGACAAACTCATACAAAATGGAACGAACTAGGACGAACTTGTACCAAATGGTAGGAACTAGTTTGGAATGGTTCGAACTCATTGGAAATGGTATGAACTAGTATGAAATGGTTCAAACTCGTAAAAAATGGTTAGAGCTAGTCGAAATTCATATGAATTGGTACGAATTAAGACGAAGACGTACAAAATGACGAACTAGGACGAACTTGTACCAAATGGTACGAACTAGTACGGAATGGTTCGAACTCCTAGGAAAATATATGAAATAGTATGAAAAGGTACAAACTCGTAGAAAATGGTTAGAGTTAGTCCAAGATCATATGAAATGGAACGAACTAGGACGAACTCGTACAAAATTGAACGAACTAGGACGAACTTAAATGGAACGAACAAGTTTGGAATGGTTCGAACTCGTAGGGAATGGTATGAACTAGTATGAAATGGTTCAAACTCGTAGAAAATGGTTAGAGCTAGTCCAACTTCATAGGAATTGGTACGAACTAAGACGAACTCGTACAAAATGATGAACTAGGACGAACTTGTACCAAATGGTACGGACAAGTACAGAATGGTACAAACTCGTAGGAAATGGTTAGAGCTAGTCTAAATTCATATGAATTGGAATGAACTAAGACGAACTCGTACCAAATGGTAGGAACTAGTTTGGAATGGTTCGAACTCATTGGAAATGGTATGAACTAGTATGAAATGGTTTAAACTCGTAAAAAATGGTTAGAGCTAGTCGAAATTCATATGAATTGGTACGAATTAAGACGAAGTCGTACAAAATGACGAACTAGGACGAACTTGTACCAAATGGTACGAACTAGTACGGAATGGTTCGAACTCCTAGGAAAATATATGAAATAGTATGAAAAGGTACAAACACGTAGAAAATGGTTAGAGTTAGTCCAAGTTCATATGAAATGGAACGAACTAGGACGAACTCGTACAAAATTCAACGAACTAGGACGAACTTAAATGGAACGAACAAGTTTGGAATGGTTCGAACTCGTAGGGAATGGTATGAACTAGTATGAAATGGTTCAAACTCGTAGAAAATGGTTAGAGCTAGTCCAAATTTATCTGAATTGGTACGAACTAAGACGAACTCGTATAAATGACGAACAAGGACGAACTTGTACCAAATGATACGAACTAGTACGGAATGGTGAAAGTTGGTAGGAAATGATATGTACTAGTATGAAATGGTTCAAATTCTGAGAAAATGGTTAGAGCTAGTCTAAATTCATATGAATTGGTACAAACTAAGACAAACTCGTACAAAATGGAACAAACTAGGACGAACTTGTACCAAATGGTAGGAACTAGTTTGGAATTGTTCGAACTCATTGGGAATGGTATGAACTAGTATGAAATGGTTCAAACTCGTAGAAAATGGTTAGAGCTAGTCCAACTTCATATGAATTGGTACGAACTAAGACGAACTCGTACAAAATGATGAACTAGGACGAACTTGTACCAAATGGTACGGACAAGTACAGAATGGTACAAACTCGTAGGAAATGGTTAGAGCTAGTCTAAATTCATATGAATTGGAATGAACTAAGACGAACTCGTACAAAATGGAACGAACTAGGACGAACTTGTACCAAATGGTAGGAACTAGTTTGGAATGGTTCTAACTCAGTGGAAATGGTATGAACTAGTAAGAAATGGTTCAAACTCGTAAAAAATGGTTAGAGCTAGTCGAAATTCATAGGAATTGGTACGAATTAAGACGAAGTCGTACAAAATGACGAACTAGGACGAACTTGTACCAAATGGTACGAACTAGTACGGAATGGTTCGAACTCCTAGGAAAATGTATGAAATAGTATGAAAAGGTACAAACTCGTAGAAAATGGTTAGAGTTAGTCCAAGTTCATATGAAATGGAACGAACTAGGACGAACTCGTACAAAATTGAACGAACTAGGACGAACTTAAATGGAACGAACAAGTTTGGAATGGTTCGAACTCGTAGAGAATGGTATGAACTAGTATGAAATGGTTCAAACTCGTATAAAATGGTTAGAGCTAGTCCAAATTCATCTGAATTGGTACGAACTAAGACGAACTCGAACAAAATGACGAACAAGGACGAACTTGTACCAAATGATACGAACTAGTACGGAATGGTACAAACTCGTAGGAATTGGTATGTACTAGTACGAAATGGTTCAAATTCTGAGAAAATGGTTAGAGCTAGTCTAAATTCATATGAATTGGTACGAACTAAGACAAACTCGTACAAAATGGAACAAACTAGGACGAACTTGTACAAAATGGTAGGAACTAGTTTGGAATGGTTCGAACTCATTGGGAATGGTATGAACTAGTATGAAATGGTTCAAACTCGTAGAAAATGGTTAGAGCTAGTCCAACTTCATATGAATTGGTACGAACTAAGACGAACTCGTACAAAATGATGAACTAGGACGAACTTGTACCAAATGGTACGGACAAGTATAGAATGGTACAAACTCGTAGGAAATGGTTAGATCTAGTCTAAATTCATATGAATTGGAATGAACTAAGACGAACTCGTACAAAATGGAACGAACTAGGATGAACTAGTACCAAATGGTAGGAACTAGTTTGGAATGGTTCGAACTCATTGGAAATGGTATGAACTAGTATGAAATGGTTCAAACTCGTAAAAAATGGTTAGAGCTAGTCGAAATTCATATGAATTGGTACGAATTAAGACGAAGTCGTACAAAATGACGAACTAGGACGAACTTGTACCAAATGGTACGAACTAGTACGGAATGGTTCGAACTCCTAGGAAAATATATGAAATAGTATGAAAAGGTACAAACTCGTAGAAAATGGTTAGAGTTAGTCCTAGTTCATATGAAATGGAACGAACTAGGACGAACTCGTACAAAATTGAACGAACTAGGACGAACTTAAATGGAACGAACAAGTTTGGAATGGTTCGAACTCCTAGGGAATGGTATGAACTAGTATGAAATGGTTCAAACTCGTAGAAAATGGTTAGAGCTAGTCCAAATTCATCTGAATTGGTACGAACTAAGACGAACTCGTAAAAAATGACGAACAAGGACGAACTTGTACCAAATGATACGAACTAGTACGGAATGGTGAAAATTTGTAGGAAATGGTATGTACTAGTATGAAATGGTTCAAATTCTGAGAAAATGGTTAGAGCTAGTCTAAATTCATATGAAATGGTACGAACTAAGACAAACTCGTACAAAATGTAACAAACTAGGACGAACTTGTACCAAATGGTAGGAACTAGTTTGGAATGGTTCGAACTCATTGGGAATGGTATGAACTAGTATGAAACGGTTCAAACTCGTAGAAAATGGTTAGAGCTAATCCAACTTCATATGAATTGGTACGAACTAAGACGAACTCGTACAAAATGATGAACTAGGACGAACTTGTACCAAATGGTACGGACAAGTACAGAATGGTACAAACTCGTAGGAAATGGTTAGAGCTAGTCTAAATTCATATGAAATGGAATGAACTAAGACGAACTCATACAAAATGGAACGAACTAGGACGAACTTGTACAAAATGGTAGGAACTAGTTTGGAGTGGTTCGAACTCATTGGAAATGGTATGAACTAGTATGAAATGGTTCAAACTCGTAAAAAATGGTTAGAGCTAGTCGAAATTCATATGAATTGGTACGAATTAAGACGAAGTCGTACAAAATGACGAACTTGTACCAAATGGTACGAACTACTACGGAATGGTTCGAACTCCTAGGAAAATGTATGAAATAGTATGAAAAGGTACAAACTGGTAGAAAATGGTTAGAGTTAGTCCAAGTTCATATGAAATGGAACGAACTAGGACGAACTCGTACAAAATTGAACGAACTAGGACGAACTTAAATGGAACGAACAAGTTTGGAATGGTTCGAACTCGTAGGGAATGGTATGAACTAGTATGAAATGGTTCAAACTCGTAGAAAATGGTTAGAGCTAGTCCAAATTCATCTGAATTGGTACGAACTAAGACGAACTCGAACAAAATGACGAACAAGGACGAACTTGTACCAAATGATACGAACTAGTACGGAATGGTACAAACTCGTAGGAATTGGTATGTACTAGTACGAAATGGTTCAAATTCTGAGAAAATGGTTAGAGCTAGTCTAAATTCATATGAATTGGTACGAACTAAGACAAACTCGTACAAAATGGAACAAACTAGGACGAACTTGTACCAAATGGTAGGAACTAGTTTGGAATGGTTCGAACTCATTGGGAATGGTAGGAACTAGTATGAAATGGTTCAAACTCGTAGAAAATGGTTAGAGCTAGTCCAACTTCATATGAATTGGTACGAACTAAGACGAACTCGTACAAAATGATGAACTAGGACGAATTTGTACCAAATGGTACGGACAAGTACAGAATGGTACAAACTCGTAGGAAATGGTTAGAGCTAGTCTAAATTCATATGAATTGGTACGAACTAAGACGAACTCGTACAAAATGGAACAAACTAGGACGAACTTGTACCAAATGGTAGGAACTAGTTTGGAATGGTTCGAACTCATTGGGAATGGTTTGAACTAGTATGAAATGGTTCAAACTCGTAAAAAATGGTTAGAGCTAGTCCAACTTGATATGAATTGGTACGAACTAAGACGAACTCGTACAAAATGATGAACTAGGACGAACTTGTACCAAATGGTACGGACAAGTACAGAATGGTACAAACTCGTAGGAAATGGTTAGAGCTAGTCTAAATTCATATGAATTGGAATGAACTAAGACGAACTCGTACAAAATGGAACGAACTAGGATGAACTTGTACCAAATGGTAGGAACTAGTTTGGAATGGTTCGAACTCATTGGAAATGGTATGAACTAGTATGAAATGGTTCAAACTCGTAAAAAATGGTTAGAGCTAGTCGAAATTCATATGAATTGGTACGAATTAAGACGAAGTCGTACAAAATGACGAACTAGGACGAACTTGTACCAAATGGTACGAACTAGTACGGAATGGTTCGAACTCCTAGGAAAATGTATGAAATAGTATGAAAAGGTACAAACTCGTAGAAAATGGTTAGAGTTAGTCCAAGTTCATATGAAATGGAACGAACTAGGACGAACTCGTACAAAATTGAACGAACTAGGACGAACTTAAATGGAACGAACAAGTTTGGAATGGTTCGAACTCGTAGGGAATGGTATGAACTAGTATGAAATGGTTCAAACTCGTAAAAAATGGTTAGAGCTAGTCGAAATTCATATGAATTGGTACGAAGTAAGACGAAGTCGTACAAAATGACGAACTAGGACGAACTTGTACCAAATGGTACGAACTAGTACGGAATGGTTCGAACTCCTAGGAAAATGTATGAAATAGTATGAAAAGGTACAAACTCGTAGAAAATGGTTAGAGTTAGTCCAAGTTCATATGAAATGGAACGAACTAGGACGAACTCGTACAAAATTGAACGAACTTGGACGAACTTAAATGGAACGAACAAGTTTGGAATGGTTCGGACTCGTAGGGAATGGTATGAACTAGTATGAAATGGTTCAAACTCGTAGAAAATGGTTAGAGCTAGTCCAAATTCATCTGAATTGGTACGAACTAAGACGAACTCGTACAAAATGACGAACAAGGACGAACTTGTACCAAATGATACGAACTAGTACGGAATTGTGAAAATTGGTAGGAAATGGTATGTACTAGTATGAAATGGTTCGAATTCTGAGAAAATGGTTAGAGCTAGTCTAAATTCATATGAATTGGTACGAACTAAGACAAACTCGTACAAAATGGAACAAACTAGGACGAACTTGTACCAAATGGTAGGAACTAGTTTGGAGTGGTTCGAACTCATTGGAAATGGTACGAACTAGTATGAAATGGTTCAAACTCGTAAAAAATGGTTAGAGCTAGTCGAAATTCATATGAATTGGTACGAATTAAGACGAAGTCGTACAAAATGACGAACTTGTACCAAATGGTACGAACTAGTACGGAATGGTTCGAACTCCTAGGAAAATGTATGAAATAGTATGAAAAGGTACAAACTCGTAGAAAATGGTTAGAGTTAGTCCAAGTTCATATGAAATGGAACGAACTAGGACGAACTCGTACAAAATTGAACGAACTAGGACGAACTTAAATGGAACGAACAAGTTTGGAATGGTTCGAACTCGTAGGGAATGGTATGAACTAGTATGAAATGGTTCAAACTCGTATAAAATGGTTAGAGCTTGTCCAAATTCATCTGAATTGGTACGAACTAAAACGAACTCGAACAAAATGACGAACAAGGACGAACTTGTACCAAATGATACGAACTAGTAGGGAATGGTACAAACTCGTAGGAATTGGTATGTACTAGTACGAAATGGTTCAAAATCTGAGAAAATGGTTAGAGCTAGTCTAAATTCATATGAATTGGTACGAACTAAGACAAACTCGTACAAAATGTAACAAACTAGGACGAACTTGTACCAAATGGTAGGAACTAGTTTGGAATGGTTCGAACTCATTGGGAATGGTATGAACTAGTATGAAATGGTTCAAACTCGTAGAAAATGGTTAGAGCTAGTCCAACTTCATATGAATTGGTACGAACTAAGACGAACTCGTACAAAATGATGAACTAGAACGAATTTGTACCAAATGGTACGGACAAGTACAGAATGGTACAAACTCGTAGGAAATGGTTAGAGCTAGTCTAAATTCATATGAATTGGTACGAACTAAGACGAACTCGTACAAAATGGAACAAACTAGGACGAACTTGTACCAAATGGTAGGAACTAGTTTGGAATGGTTCGAACTCATTGGGAATGGTTTGAACTAGTATGAACTGGTTCAAACTCGTAAAAAATGGTTAGAGCTAGTCCAACTTCATATGAATTGGTACGAACTAAGACGAACTCGTACAAAATGATGAACTAGGACGAACTTGTACCAAATGGTACGGACAAGTACAGAATGGTACAAACTCGTAGGAAATGGTTAGAGCTAGTCTAAATTCATATGAATTGGAATGAACTAAGACGAACTCGTACAAAATGGAACGAACTAGGATGAACTTGTACCAAATGGTAGGAACTAGTTTGGAATGGTTCGAACTCATTGGAAATGGTATGAACTAGGATGAAATGGTTCAAACTCGTAAAAAATGGTTAGAGCTAGTCGAAATTCATATGAATTGGTACGAATTAAGACGAAGTCGTACAAAATGACGAACTAGGACGAACTTGTACCAAATGGTACGAACTAGTACGGAATGGTTCGAACTCCTAGGAAAATGTATGAAATAGTATGAAAAGGTACAAACTCGTAGAAAATGGTTAGAGTTAGTCCAAGTTCATATGAAATGGAACGAACTAGGACGAACTCGTACAAAATTGAACGAACTAGGACGAACTTAAATGGAACGAACAAGTTTGGAATGGTTCGAACTCGTAGGGAATGGTATGAACTAGTATGAAATGGTTCAAACTCGTAGAAAATGGTTAGAGCTAGTCCAAATTCATCTGAATTGGTACGAACTAAGACGAACTCGTACAAAATGACGAACAAGGACGAACTTGTACCAAATGATACGAACTAGTACGGAATTGTGAAAATTGGTAGGAAATGGTATGTACTAGTATGAAATGGTTCAAATTCTGAGAAAATGGTTAGAGCTAGTCTAAATTCATATGAATTGGTACGAACTAAGACAAACTCGTACAAAATGGAACAAACTAGGACGAACTTGTACCAAATGGTAGGAACTAGTTTGGAGTGGTTCGAACTCATTGGAAATGGTAAGAACTAGTATGAAATGGTTCAAACTCGTAAAAAATGGTTAGAGCTAGTCGAAATTCATATGAATTGGTACGAATTAAGACGAAGTCGTACAAAATGACGAACTTGTACCAAATGGTACGAACTAGTACGGAATGGTTCGAACTCCTAGGAAAATGTATGAAATAGTATGAAAAGGTACAAACTCGTAGAAAATGGTTAGAGTTAGTCCAAGTTCATATGAAATGGAACGAACTAGGACGAACTCGTACAAAATTGAACGAACTAGGACGAACTTAAATGGAACGAACAAGTTTGGAATGGTTCGAACTCGTAGGGAATGGTATGAACTAGTATGAAATGGTTCAAACTCGTATAAAATGGTTAGAGCTTGTCCAAATTCATCTGAATTGGTACGAACTAAAACGAACTCGAACAAAATGACGAACAAGGACGAACTTGTACCAAATGATACGAACTAGTAGGGAATGGTACAAACTCGTAGGAATTGGTATGTACTAGTACGAAATGGTTCAAAATCTGAGAAAATGGTTAGAGCTAGTCTAAATTCATATGAATTGGTACGAACTAAGACAAACTCGTACAAAATGTAACAAACTAGGACGAACTTGTACCAAATGGTAGGAACTAGTTTGGAATGGTTCGAACTCATTGGGAATGGTATGAACTAGTATGAAATGGTTCAAACTCGTAGAAAATGGTTAGAGCTAGTCCAACTTCATATGAATTGGTACGAACTAAGACGAACTCGTACAAAATGATGAACTAGAACGAATTTGTACCAAATGGTACGGACAAGTACAGAATGGTACAAACTCGTAGGAAATGGTTAGAGCTAGTCTAAATTCATATGAATTGGTACGAACTAAGACGAACTCGTACAAAATGGAACAAACTAGGACGAACTTGTACCAAATGGTAGGAACTAGTTTGGAATGGTTCGAACTCATTGGGAATGGTTTGAACTAGTATGAACTGGTTCAAACTCGTAAAAAATGGTTAGAGCTAGTCCAACTTCATATGAATTGGTACGAACTAAGACGAACTCGTACAAAATGATGAACTAGGACGAACTTGTACCAAATGGTACGGACAAGTACAGAATGGTACAAACTCGTAGGAAATGGTTAGAGCTAGTCTAAATTCATATGAATTGGAATGAACTAAGACGAACTCGTACAAAATGGAACGAACTAGGATGAACTTGTACCAAATGGTAGGAACTAGTTTGGAATGGTTCGAACTCATTGGAAATGGTATGAACTAGTATGAAATGGTTCAAACTCGTAAAAAATGGTTAGAGCTAGTCGAAATTCATATGAATTGGTACGAATTAAGACGAAGTCGTACAAAATGACGAACTAGGACGAACTTGTACCAAATGGTACGAACTAGTACGGAATGGTTCGAACTCCTAGGAAAATGTATGAAATAGTATGAAAAGGTACAAACTCGTAGAAAATGGTTAGAGTTAGTCCAAGTTCATATGAAATGGAACGAACTAGGACGAACTCGTACAAAATTGAACGAACTAGGACGAACTTAAATGGAACGAACAAGTTTGGAATGGTTCGAACTCGTAGGGAATGGTATGAACTAGTATGAAATGGTTCAAACTCGTAGAAAATGGTTAGAGCTAGTCCAAATTCATCTGAATTGGTACGAACTAAGACGAACTCGTACAAAATGACGAACAAGGACGAACTTGTACCAAATGATACGAACTAGTACGGAATTGTGAAAATTGGTAGGAAATGGTATGTACTAGTATGAAATGGTTCAAATTCTGAGAAAATGGTTAGAGCTAGTCTAAATTCATATGAATTGGTACGAACTAAGACAAACTCGTACAAAATGGAACAAACTAGGACGAACTTGTACCAAATGGTAGGAACTAGTTTGGAGTGGTTCGAACTCATTGGAAATGGTAAGAACTAGTATGAAATGGTTCAAACTCGTAAAAAATGGTTAGAGCTAGTCGAAATTCATATGAATTGGTACGAATTAAGACGAAGTCGTACAAAATGACGAACTTGTACCAAATGGTACGAACTAGTACGGAATGGTTCGAACTCCTAGGAAAATGTATGAAATAGTATGAAAAGGTACAAACTCGTAGAAAATGGTTAGAGTTAGTCCAAGTTCATATGAAATGGAACGAACTAGGACGAACTCGTACAAAATTGAACGAACTAGGACGAACTTAAATGGAACGAACAAGTTTGGAATGGTTCGAACTAGTAGGGAATGGTATGAACTAGTATGAAATGGTTCAAACTCGTAGAAAATGGTTAGAGCTAGTCCAAATTCATCTGAATTGGTACGAACTAAGACGAACTCGTACAAAATGACGAACAAGGACGAACTTGTACCAAATGATACGAACTAGTACCGAATGGTGAAAATTGGTAGAAAATGGTATGTACTAGTATGAAATGGTTCAAATTCTGAGAAAATGGTTAGAGCTAGTCTAAATTCATATGAATTGGTACGAACTAAGACAAACTCGTACAAAATGGAACAAACTAGGACAAACTTGTACCAAATGGTAGGAACTAGTTTGGAATGGTTCGAACTCATTGGGAATGGTATGAACTAGTATGAAATGGTTCAAACTCGTAGAAAATGGTTAGAGCTAGTCCAACTTCATATGAATTGGTACGAACTAAGACGAACTCGTACAAAATGATGAACTAGGACGAACTTGTACCAAATGGTACAGACAAGTACAGAATGGTACAAACTCGTAGGAAATGGTTAGAGCTAGTCTAAATTCATATGAAATGGAATGAACTAAGACGAACTCATACAAAATGGAACGAACTAGGACGAACTTGTACAAAATGGTAGGAACTAGTTTGGAGTGGTTCGAACTCAGTGGAAATGGTATGAACTAGTATGAAATGGTTCAAACTCGTAAAAAATGGTTAGAGCTAGTCGAAATTCATATGAATTGGTACGAATTAAGACGAAGTCGTACAAAATGACGAACTTGTACCAAATGGTACGAACTACTACGGAATGGTTCGAACTCCTAGGAAAATGTATGAAATAGTATGAAAAGGTACAAACTGGTAGAAAATGGTTAGAGTTAGTCCAAGTTCATATGAAATGGAACGAACTAGGACGAACTCGTACAAAATTGAACGAACTAGGACGAACTTAAATGGAACGAACAAGTTTGGAATGGTTCGAACTCGTAGGGAATGGTATGAACTAGTATGAAATGGTTCAAACTCGTAGAAAATGGTTAGAGCTAGTCCAAATTCATCTGAATTGGTACGAACTAAGACGAACTCGAACAAAATGACGAACAAGGACGAACTTGTACCAAATGATACGAACTAGTACGGAATGGTACAAACTCGTAGGAATTGGTATGTACTAGTACGAAATGGTTCAAATTCTGAGAAAATGGTTAGAGCTAGTCTAAATTCATATGAATTGGTACGAACTAAGACAAACTCGTACAAAATGGAACAAACTAGGACGAACTTGTACCAAATGGTAGGAACTAGTTTGGAATGGTTCGAACTCATTGGGAATGGTAGGAACTAGTATGAAATGGTTCAAACTCGTAGAAAATGGTTAGAGCTAGTCCAACTTCATATGAATTGGTACGAACTAAGACGAACTCGTACAAAATGATGAACTAGGACGAATTTGTACCAAATGGTACGGACAAGTACAGAATGGTACAAACTCGTAGGAAATGGTTAGAGCTAGTCTAAATTCATATGAATTGGTACGAACTAAGACGAACTCGTACAAAATGGAACAAACTAGGACGAACTTGTACCAAATGGTAGGAACTAGTTTGGAATGGTTCGAACTCATTGGGAATGGTTTGAACTAGTATGAAATGGTTCAAACTCGTAAAAAATGGTTAGAGCTAGTCCAACTTGATATGAATTGGTACGAACTAAGACGAACTCGTACAAAATGATGAACTAGGACGAACTTGTACCAAATGGTACGGACAAGTACAGAATGGTACAAACTCGTAGGAAATGGTTAGAGCTAGTCTAAATTCATATGAATTGGAATGAACTAAGACGAACTCGTACAAAATGGAACGAACTAGGATGAACTTGTACCAAATGGTAGGAACTAGTTTGGAATGGTTCGAACTCATTGGAAATGGTATGAACTAGTATGAAATGGTTCAAACTCGTAAAAAATGGTTAGAGCTAGTCGAAATTCATATGAATTGGTACGAATTAAGACGAAGTCGTACAAAATGACGAACTAGGACGAACTTGTACCAAATGGTACGAACTAGTACGGAATGGTTCGAACTCCTAGGAAAATGTATGAAATAGTATGAAAAGGTACAAACTCGTAGAAAATGGTTAGAGTTAGTCCAAGTTCTTATGAAATGGAACGAACTAGGACGAACTCGTACAAAATTGAACGAACTAGGACGAACTTAAATGGAACGAACAAGTTTGGAATGGTTCGAACTCGTAGGGAATGGTATGAACTAGTATGAAATGGTTCAAACTCGTAAAAAATGGTTAGAGCTAGTCGAAATTCATATGAATTGGTACGAATTAAGACGAAGTCGTACAAAATGACGAACTAGGACGAACTTGTACCAAATGGTACGAACTAGTACGGAATGGTTCGAACTCCTAGGAAAATGTATGAAATAGTATGAAAAGGTACAAACTCGTAGAAAATGGTTAGAGTTAGTCCAAGTTCATATGAAATGGAACGAACTAGGACGAACTCGTAAAAAATTGAACGAACTTGGACGAACTTAAATGGAACGAACAAGTTTGGAATGGTTCGAACTCGTAGGGAATGGTATGAACTAGTATGAAATGGTTCAAACTCGTAGAAAATGGTTAGAGCTAGTCCAAATTCATCTGAATTGGTACGAACTAAGACGAACTCGTACAAAATGACGAACAAGGACGAACTTGTACCAAATGATACGAACTAGTACGGAATTGTGAAAATTGGTAGGAAATGGTATGTACTAGTATGAAATGGTTCAAATTCTGAGAAAATGGTTAGAGCTAGTCTAAATTCATATGAATTGGTACGAACTAAGACAAACTCGTACAAAATGGAACAAACTAGGACGAACTTGTACCAAATGGTAGGAACTAGTTTGGAGTGGTTCGAACTCATTGGAAATGGTACGAACTAGTATGAAATTGTTCAAACTCGTAAAAAATGGTTAGAGCTAGTCGAAATTCATATGAATTGGTACGAATTAAGACGAAGTCGTACAAAATGACGAACTTGTACCAAATGGTACGAACTAGTACGGAATGGTTCGAACTCCTAGGAAAATGTATGAAATAGTATGAAAAGGTACAAACTCGTAGAAAATGGTTAGAGTTAGTCCAAGTTCATATGAAATGGAACGAACTAGGACGAACTCGTACAAAATTGAACGAACTAGGACGAACTTAAATGGAACGAACAAGTTTGGAATGGTTCGAACTCGTAGGGAATGGTATGAACTAGTATGAAATGGTTCAAACTCGTAGAAAATGGTTAGAGCTAGTCCAAATTCATCTGAATTGGTACGAACTAAGACGAACTCGAACAAAATGACGAACAAGGACGAACTTGTACCAAATGATACGAACTAGTACGGAATGGTACAAACTCGTAGGAATTGGTATGTACTAGTACGAAATGGTTCAAATTCTGAGAAAATGGTTAGAGCTAGTCTAAATTCATATGAATTGGTACGAACTAAGACAAACTCGTACAAAATGGAACAAACTAGGACGAACTTGTACCAAATGGTAGGAACTAGTTTGGAATGGTTCGAACTCATTGGGAATGGTAGGAACTAGTATGAAATGGTTCAAACTCGTAGAAAATGGTTAGAGCTAGTCCAACTTCATATGAATTGGTACGAACTAAGACGAACTCGTACAAAATGATGAACTAGGACGAATTTGTACCAAATGGTACGGACAAGTACAGAATGGTACAAACTCGTAGGAAATGGTTAGAGCTAGTCTAAATTCATATGAATTGGTACGAACTAAGACGAACTCGTACAAAATGGAACAAACTAGGACGAACTTGTACCAAATGGTAGGAACTAGTTTGGAATGGTTCGAACTCATTGGGAATGGTTTGAACTAGTATGAAATGGTTCAAACTCGTAAAAAATGGTTAGAGCTAGTCCAACTTCATATGAATTGGTACGAACTAAGACGAACTCGTACAAAATGATTAACTAGGACGAACTTGTACCAAATGGTACGGACAAGTACAGAATGGTACAAACTCGTAGGAAATGGTTAGAGCTAGTCTAAATTCATATGAATTGGAATGAACTAAGACGAACTCGTACAAAATGGAACGAACTAGGATGAACTTGTACCAAATGGTAGGAACTAGTTTGGAATGGTTCGAACTCATTGGAAATGGTATGAACTAGTATGAAATGGTTCAAACTCGTAAAAAATGGTTAGAGCTAGTCGAAATTCATATGAATTGGTACGAATTAAGACGAAGTCGTACAAAATGACGAACTAGGACGAACTTGTACCAAATGGTACGAACTAGTACGGAATGGTTCGAACTCCTAGGAAAATGTATGAAATAGTATGAAAAGGTACAAACTCGTAGAAAATGGTTAGAGTTAGTCCAAGTTCATATGAAATGGAACGAACTAGGACGAACTCGTACAAAATTGAACGAACTAGGACGAACTTAAATGGAACGAACAAGTTTGGAATGGTTCGAACTCGTAGGGAATGGTATGAACTAGTATGAAATGGTTCAAACTCGTAGAAAATGGTTAGAGCTAGTCCAAATTCATCTGAATTGGTACGAACTAAGACGAACTCGTACAAAATGACGAACAAGGACGAACTTGTACCAAATGATACGAACTAGTACGGAATTGTGAAAATTGGTAGGAAATGGTATGTACTAGTATGAAATGGTTCAAATTCTGAGAAAATGGTTAGAGCTAGTCTAAATTCATATGAATTGGTACGAACTAAGACAAACTCGTACAAAATGGAACAAACTAGGACGAACTTGTACCAAATGGTAGGAACTAGTTTGGAATGGTTCGAACTCATTGGGAATGGTAGGAACTAGTATGAAATGGTTCAAACTCGTAGAAAATGGTTAGAGCTAGTCCAACTTCAATTGGTACGAACTAAGACGAACTCGTACAAAATGATGAACTAGGACGAATTTGTACCAAATGGTACGGACAAGTACAGAATGGTACAAACTCGTAGGAAATGGTTAGAGCTAGTCTAAATTCATATGAATTGGTACGAACTAAGACGAACTCGTACAAAATGGAACAAACTAGGACGAACTTGTACCAAATGGTAGGAACTAGTTTGGAATGGTTCGAACTCATTGGGAATGGTTTGAACTAGTATGAAATGGTTCAAACTCGTAAAAAATGGTTAGAGCTAGTCCAACTTGATATGAATTGGTACGAACTAAGACGAACTCGTACAAAATGATGAACTAGGACGAACTTGTACCAAATGGTACGGACAAGTACAGAATGGTACAAACTCGTAGGAAATGGTTAGAGCTAGTCTAAATTCATATGAATTGGTACGAACTAAGACGAACTCGTACAAAATGGAACAAACTAGGACGAACTTGTACCAAATGGTAGGAACTAGTTTGGAATGGTTCGAACTCATTGGGAATGGTATGAACTAGTATGAAATGGTTCAAACTCGTAAAAAATGGTTAGAGCTAGTCCAACTTGATATGAATTGGTACGAACTAAGACGAACTCGTACAAAATGATGAACTAGGACGAACTTGTACCAAATGGTACGGACAAGTACAGAATGGTACAAACTCGTAGGAAATGGTTAGAGCTAGTCTAAATTCATATGAATTGGAATGAACTAAGACGAACTCGTACAAAATGGAACGAACTAGGATGAACTTGTACCAAATGGTAGGAACTAGTTTGGAATGGTTCGAACTCATTGGAAATGGTATGAACTAGTATGAAATGGTTCAAACTCGTAAAAAATGGTTAGAGCTAGTCGAAATTCATATGAATTGGTACGAATTAAGACGAAGTCGTACAAAATGACGAACTAGGACGAACTTGTACCAAATGGTACGAACTAGTACGGAATGGTTCGAACTCCTAGGAAAATGTATGAAATAGTATGAAAAGGTACAAACTCGTAGAAAATGGTTAGAGTTAGTCCAAGTTCATATGAAATGGAACGAACTAGGACGAACTCGTACAAAATTGAACGAACTAGGACGAACTTAAATGGAACGAACAAGTTTGGAATGGTTCGAACTCGTAGGGAATGGTATGAACTAGTATGAAATGGTTCAAACTCGTAAAAAATGGTTAGAGCTAGTCGAAATTCATATGAATTGGTACGAATTAAGACGAAGTCGTACAAAATGACGAACTAGGACGAACTTGTACCAAATGGTACGAACTAGTACGGAATGGTTCGAACTCCTAGGAAAATGTATGAAATAGTATGAAAAGGTACAAACTCGTAGAAAATGGTTAGAGTTAGTCCAAGTTCATATGAAATGGAACGAACTAGGACGAACTCGTACAAAATTGAACGAACTTGGACGAACTTAAATGGAACGAACAAGTTTGGAATGGTTCGAACTCGTAGGGAATGGTATGAACTAGTATGAAATGGTTCAAACTCGTAGAAAATGGTTAGAGCTAGTCCAAATTCATCTGAATTGGTACGAACTAAGACGAACTCGTACAAAATGACGAACAAGGACGAACTTGTACCAAATGATACGAACTAGTACGGAATTGTGAAAATTGGTAGGAAATGGTATGTACTAGTATGAAATGGTTCAAATTCTGAGAAAATGGTTAGAGCTAGTCTAAATTCATATGAATTGGTACGAACTAAGACAAACTCGTACAAAATGGAACAAACTAGGACGAACTTGTACCAAATGGTAGGAACTAGTTTGGAGTGGTTCGAACTCATTGGAAATGGTACGAACTAGTATGAAATGGTTCAAACTCGTAAAAAATGGTTAGAGCTAGTCGAAATTCATATGAATTGGTACGAATTAAGACGAAGTCGTACAAAATGACGAACTTGTACCAAATGGTACGAACTAGTACGGAATGGTTCGAACTCCTAGGAAAATGTATGAAATAGTATGAAAAGGTACAAACTCGTAGAAAATGGTTAGAGTTAGTCCAAGTTCATATGAAATGGAACGAACTAGGACGAACTC
This sequence comes from Astragalus glycyphyllos, assembly GCA_963573325.1. NCBI lineage: Eukaryota > Viridiplantae > Streptophyta > Magnoliopsida > Fabales > Fabaceae > Astragalus > Astragalus glycyphyllos. Next base: position 26,337,426 of record OY754314.1, on the reverse strand, counting down.
GTACAAAATTGAACGAACTAGGACGAACTTAAATGGAACGAACAAGTTTGGAATGGTTCGAACTCGTAGGGAATGGTATGAACTAGTATGAAATGGTTCAAACTCGTAGAAAATGGTTAGAGCTAGTCCAAATTCATCTGAATTGGTACGAACTAAGACGAACTCGAACAAAATGACGAACAAGGACGAACTTGTACCAAATGATACGAACTAGTACGGAATGGTACAAACTCGTAGGAATTGGTATGTACTAGTACGAAATGGTTCAAATTCTGAGAAAATGGTTAGAGCTAGTCTAAATTCATATGAATTGGTACGAACTAAGACAAACTCGTACAAAATGGAACAAACTAGGACGAACTTGTACCAAATGGTAGGAACTAGTTTGGAATGGTTCGAACTCATTGGGAATGGTAGGAACTAGTATGAAATGGTTCAAACTCGTAGAAAATGGTTAGAGCTAGTCCAACTTCATATGAATTGGTACGAACTAAGACGAACTCGTACAAAATGATGAACTAGGACGAATTTGTACCAAATGGTACGGACAAGTACAGAATGGTACAAACTCGTAGGAAATGGTTAGAGCTAGTCTAAATTCATATGAATTGGTACGAACTAAGACGAACTCGTACAAAATGGAACAAACTAGGACGAACTTGTACCAAATGGTAGGAACTAGTTTGGAATGGTTCGAACTCATTGGGAATGGTTTGAACTAGTATGAAATGGTTCAAACTCGTAAAAAATGGTTAGAGCTAGTCCAACTTCATATGAATTGGTACGAACTAAGACGAACTCGTACAAAATGATTAACTAGGACGAACTTGTACCAAATGGTACGGACAAGTACAGAATGGTACAAACTCGTAGGAAATGGTTAGAGCTAGTCTAAATTCATATGAATTGGAATGAACTAAGACGAACTCGTACAAAATGGAACGAACTAGGATGAACTTGTACCAAATGGTAGGAACTAGTTTGGAATGGTTCGAACTCATTGGAAATGGTATGAACTAGTATGAAATGGTTCAAACTCGTAAAAAATGGTTAGAGCTAGTCGAAATTCATATGAATTGGTACGAATTAAGACGAAGTCGTACAAAATGACGAACTAGGACGAACTTGTACCAAATGGTACGAACTAGTACGGAATGGTTCGAACTCCTAGGAAAATGTATGAAATAGTATGAAAAGGTACAAACTCGTAGAAAATGGTTAGAGTTAGTCCAAGTTCATATGAAATGGAACGAACTAGGACGAACTCGTACAAAATTGAACGAACTAGGACGAACTTAAATGGAACGAACAAGTTTGGAATGGTTCGAACTCGTAGGGAATGGTATGAACTAGTATGAAATGGTTCAAACTCGTAGAAAATGGTTAGAGCTAGTCCAAATTCATCTGAATTGGTACGAACTAAGACGAACTCGTACAAAATGACGAACAAGGACGAACTTGTACCAAATGATACGAACTAGTACGGAATTGTGAAAATTGGTAGGAAATGGTATGTACTAGTATGAAATGGTTCAAATTCGGAGAAAATGGTTAGAGCTAGTCTAAATTCATATGAATTGGTACGAACTAAGACAAACTCGTACAAAATGGAACAAACTAGGACGAACTTGTACCAAATGGTAGGAACTAGTTTGGAGTGGTTCGAACTCATTGGAAATGGTACGAACTAGTATGAAATGGTTCAAACTCGTAAAAAATGGTTAGAGCTAGTCGAAATTCATATGAATTGGTACGAATTAAGACGAAGTCGTACAAAATGACGAACTTGTACCAAATGGTACGAACTAGTACGGAATGGTTCGAACTCCTAGGAAAATGTATGAAATAGTATGAAAAGGTACAAACTCGTAGAAAATGGTTAGAGTTAGTCCAAGTTCATATGAAATGGAACGAACTAGGACGAACTCGTACAAAATTGAACGAACTAGGACGAACTTAAATGGAACGAACAAGTTTGGAATGGTTCGAACTCGTAGGGAATGGTATGAACTAGTATGAAATGGTTCAAACTCGTAGAAAATGGTTAGAGCTAGTCCAAATTCATCTGAATTGGTACGAACTAAGACGAACTCGAACAAAATGACGAACAAGGACGAACTTGTACCAAATGATACGAACTAGTACGGAATGGTGAAAATTGGTAGGAAATGGTATGTACTAGTATGAAATGGTTCAAATTCTGAGAAAATGGTTAGAGCTAGTCTAAATTCATATGAATTGGTACGAACTAAGACAAACTCGTACAAAATGGAACAAACTAGGACGAACTTGTACCAAATGGTAGGAACTAGTTTGGAATGGTTCGAACTCATTGGGAATGGTATGAACTAGTATGAAACGGTTCAAACTCGTAGAAAATGGTTAGAGCTAGTCCAACTTCATATGAATTGGTACGAACTAAGACGAACTCGTACAAAATGATGAACTAGGACGAACTTGTACCAAATGGTACGGACAAGTACAGAATGGTACAAACTCGTAGGAAATGGTTAGAGCTAGTCTAAATTCATATGAATTGGAATGAACTAAGACGACCTCATACAAAATGGAACGAACTAGGACGAACTTGTACCAAATGGTAGGAACTAGTTTGGAATGGTTCGAACTCATTGGAAATGGTATGAACTAGTATGAAATGGTTCATACTCGTAAAAAATGGTTAGAGCTAGTCGAAATTCATATGAATTGGTACGAATTAAGACGAAGTCGTACAAAATGACGAACTAGGACGAACTTGTACCAAATGGTACGAACTAGTACGGAATGGTTCGAACTCCTAGGAAAATGTATGAAATAGTATGAAAAGGTACAAACTCGTAGAAAATGGTTAGAGTTAGTCCAAGTTCATATGAAATGGAACGAACTAGGACGAACTCGTACAAAATTGAACGAACTAGGACGAACTTAAATGGAACGAACAAGTTTGGAATGGTTCGAACTCGTAGGGAATGGTATGAACTAGTATGAAATGGTTCAAACTCGTATAAAATGGTTAGAGCTAGTCCAAATTCATCTGAATTGGTACGAACTAAGACGAACTCGAACAAAATGACGAACAAGGACGAACTTGTACCAAATGATACGAACTAGTACGGAATGGTACAAACTCGTAGGAATTGGTATGTACTAGTACGAAATGGTTCAAATTCTGAGAAAATGGTTAGAGCTAGTCTAAATTCATATGAATTGGTACGAACTAAGACAAACTCGTACAAAATGGAACAAACTAGGACGAACTTGTACCAAATGGTAGGAACTAGTTTGGAATGGTTCGAACTCATTGGGAATGGTATGAACTAGTATGAAATAGTTCAAACTCGTAGAAAATGGTTAGAGCTAGTCCAACTTCATATGAATTGGTACGAACTAAGACGAACTCGTACAAAATGATGAACTAGGACGAATTTGTACCAAATGGTACGGACAAGTACAGAATGGTACAAACTCGTAGGAAATGGTTAGAGCTAGTCTAAATTCATATGAATTGGTACGAACTAAGACGAACTCGTACAAAATGGAACAAACTAGGACGAACTTGTACCAAATGGTAGGAACTAGTTTGGAATGGTTCGAACTCATTGGGAATGGTTTGAACTAGTATGAAATGGTTCAAACTCGTAAAAAATGGTTAGAGCTAGTACAACTTCATATGATTTGGTACGAACTAAGACGAACTCGTACAAAATGATGAACTAGGACGAACTTGTACCAAATGGTACGGACAAGTACAGAATGGTACAAACTCGTAGGAAATGGTTAGAGCTAGTCTAAATTCATATGAATTGGAATGAACTAAGGCGAACTCATACAAAATGGAACGAACTAGGACGAACTTGTACCAAATGGTAGGATCTAGTTTGGAGTGGTTCAAACCCATTGGAAATGGTATGAACTAGTATGAAATGGTTCAAACTCGTAAAAAATGGTTAGAGCTAGTCGAAATTCATATGAATTGGTACGAATTAAGACGAAGTCGTACAAAATGACGAACTTGTACCAAATGGTACGAACTAGTACGGAATGGTTCCAACTCCTAGGAAAATGTATGAAATAGTATGAAAAGGTACAAACTCGTAGAAAATGGTTAGAGTTAGTCCAAGTTCATATGAAATGGAACGAACTAGGACGAACTCGTACAAAATTGAACGAACTAGGACGAACTTAAATGGAACGAACAAGTTTGGAATGGTTCGAACTCGTAGGGAATGGTATGAACTAGTATGAAATGGTTCAAACTCGTAGAAAATGGTTAGAGCTAGTCCAAATTCATCTGAATTGGTACGAACTAAGACGAACTCGAACAAAATGACGAACAAGGACGAACTTGTACCAAATAATACGAACTAGTACGGAATGGTGAAAATTGGTAGGAAATGGTATGTACTAGTATGAAATGGTTCAAATTCTGAGAAAATGGTTAGAGCTAGTCTAAATTCATATGAATTGGTACGAACTAAGACAAACTCGTACAAAATGGAACAAACTAGGACGAACTTGTACCAAATGGTAGGAACTAGTTTGGAATGGTTCGAACTCATTGGGAATGGTATGAACTAGTATGAAATGGTTCAAACTCGTTGAAAATGGTTAGAGCTAGTCCAACTTCATATGAATTGGTACGAACTAAGACGAACTCGTACAAAATGATGAACTAGGACGAACTTGTACCAAATGGTACGGACAAGTACAGAATGGTACAAACTCGTAGGAAATGGTTAGAGCTAGTCTAAATTCATATGAATTGGAATGAACTAAGACGAACTCATACAAAATGGAACGAACTAGGACGAACTTGTACCAAATGGTAGGAACTAGTTTGGAATGGTTCGAACTCATTGGAAATGGTATGAACTAGTATGAAATGGTTCAAACTCGTAAAAAATGGTTAGAGCTAGTCGAAATTCATATGAATTGGTACGAATTAAGAGGAAGTCGTATAAAATGACGAACTAGGACGAACTTGTACCAAATGGTACGAACTAGTACAGAATGGTTCGAACTCCTAGGAAAATGTATGAAATAGTATGAAAAGGTACAAACTCGTAGAAAATGGTTAGAGTTAGTCCAAGTTCATATGAAATGGAACGAACTAGGACGAACTCGTACAAAATTGAACGAACTAGGACGAACTGAAATGGAACGAACAAGTTTGGAATGGTTCGAACTCGTAGGGAATGGTATGAACTAGTATGAAATGGTTCAAACTCGTAGAAAATGGTTAGAGTTAGTCCAACTTCATATGAAATGGAACGAACTAGGACGAACTCGTACAAAATTGAACGAACTAGGACGAACTTAAATGGAACGAACAAGTTTGGAATGGTTCGAACTCGTAGGGAATGGTATGAACTAGTATGAAATGGTTCAAACTCGTAGAAAATGGTTAGAGCTAGTCCAAATTCATCTGAATTGGTACGAACTAAGACGAACTCGTACAAAATGGCGAACAAGGACGAACTTGTACCAAATGATACGAACTAGTACGGAATGGTGAAAACTTGTAGGAAATGGTATGTACTAGTATGAAATGGTTCAAATTCTGAGAAAATGGTTAGAGCTAGTCTAAATTCATATGAATTGGTACGAACTAAGACAAACTCGTACAAAATGGAACAAACTAGGACGAACTTGTACCAAATGGTAGGAACTAGTTTGGAATGGTTCGAACTCATTGGGAATGGTATGAACTAGTATGAAACGGTTCAAACTCGTAGAAAATGGTTAGAGCTAGTCCAACTTCATATGAATTGGTACGAACTAAGACGAACTCGTACAAAATGATGAACTAGGACGAACTTGTACCAAATGGTACGGACAAGTACAGAATGGTACAAACTCGTAGGAAATGGTTAGAGCTAGTCTAAATTCATATGAATTGGAATGAACTAAGACGACCTCATACAAAATGGAACGAACTAGGACGAACTTGTACCAAATGGTAGGAACTAGTTTGGAATGGTTCGAACTCATTGGAAATGGTATGAACTAGTATGAAATGGTTCATACTCGTAAAAAATGGTTAGAGCTAGTCGAAATTCATATGAATTGGTACGAATTAAGACGAAGTCGTACAAAATGACGAACTAGGACGAACTTGTACCAAATGGTACGAACTAGTACGGAATGGTTCGAACTCCTAGGAAAATGTATGAAATAGTATGAAAAGGTACAAACTCGTAGAAAATGGTTAGAGTTAGTCCAAGTTCATATGAAATGGAACGAACTAGGACGAACTCGTACAAAATTGAACGAACTAGGACGAACTTAAATGGAACGAACAAGTTTGGAATGGTTCGAACTCGTAGGGAATGGTATGAACTAGTATGAAATGGTTCAAACTCGTATAAAATGGTTAGAGCTAGTCCAAATTCATCTGAATTGGTACGAACTAAGACGAACTCGAACAAAATGACGAACAAGGACGAACTTGTACCAAATGATACGAACTAGTACGGAATGGTACAAACTCGTAGGAATTGGTATGTACTAGTACGAAATGGTTCAAATTCTGAGAAAATGGTTAGAGCTAGTCTAAATTCATATGAATTGGTACGAACTAAGACAAACTCGTACAAAATGGAACAAACTAGGACGAACTTGTACCAAATGGTAGGAACTAGTTTGGAATGGTTCGAACTCATTGGGAATGGTATGAACTAGTATGAAATAGTTCAAACTCGTAGAAAATGGTTAGAGCTAGTCCAACTTCATATGAATTGGTACGAACTAAGACGAACTCGTACAAAATGATGAACTAGGACGAATTTGTACCAAATGGTACGGACAAGTACAGAATGGTACAAACTCGTAGGAAATGGTTAGAGCTAGTCTAAATTCATATGAATTGGTACGAACTAAGACGAACTCTTACAAAATGGAACAAACTAGGACGAACTTGTACCAAATGGTAGGAACTAGTTTGGAATGGTTCGAACTCATTGGGAATGGTTTGAACTAGTATGAAATGGTTCAAACTCGTAAAAAATGGTTAGAGCTAGTCCAACTTCATATGAATTGGTACGAACTAAGACGAACTCGTACAAAATGATGAACTAGGACGAACTTGTACCAAATGGTACGGACAAGTACAGAATGGTACAAACTCGTAGGAAATGGTTAGAGCTAGTCTAAATTCATATGAATTGGAATGAACTAAGACGAACTCATACAAAATGGAACGAACTAGGACGAACTTGTACCAAATGGTAGGAACTAGTTTGGAGTGGTTCGAACTCATTGGAAATGGTATGAACTAGTATGAAATGGTTCAAACTCGTAAAAAATGGTTAGAGCTAGTCGAAATTCATATGAATTGGTACGAATTAAGACGAAGTCGTACAAAATGACGAACTTGTACCAAATGGTACGAACTAGTACGGAATGGTTCGAACTCCTAGGAAAATGTATGAAATAGTATGAAAAGGTACAGACTCGTAGAAAATGGTTAGAGTTAGTCCAAGTTCATATGAAATGGAACGAACTAGGACGAACTCGTACAAAATTGAACGAACTAGGACGAACTTAAATGGAACGAACAAGTTTGGAATGGTTCGAACTCGTAGGGAATGGTATGAACTAGTATGAAATGGTTCAAACTCGTAGAAAATGGTTAGAGCTAGTCCAAATTCATCTGAATTGGTACGAACTAAGACGAACTCGTACAAAATGACGAACAAGGACGAACTTGTACCAAATGATACGAACTAGTACGGAATGGTGAAAATTGGTAGGAAATGGTATGTACTAGTATGAAATGGTTCAAATTCTGAGAAAATGGTTAGAGCTAGTCTAAATTCATATGAATTGGTACGAACTAAGACAAACTCGTACAAAATGGAACAAACTAGGACGAACTTGTACCAAATGGTAGGAACTAGTTTGGAATGGTTCGAACTCATTGGGAATGGTATGAACTAGTATGAAATGGTTCAAACTCGTAGAAAATGGTTAGAGCTAGTCCAACTTCATATGAATTGGTACGAACTAAGACGAACTCGTACAAAATGATGAACTAGGACGAACTTGTACCAAATGGTACGGACAAGTACAGAATGGTACAAACTCGTAGGAAATGGTTAGAGCTAGTCTAAATTCATATGAATTGGAATGAACTAAGACGAACTCATACAAAATGGAACGAACTAGGACGAACTTGTACCAAATGGTAGGAACTAGTTTGGAATGGTTCGAACTCATTGGAAATGGTATGAACTAGTATGAAATGGTTCAAACTCGTAAAAAATGGTTAGAGCTAGTCGAAATTCATATGAATTGGTACGAATTAAGACGAAGTCGTACAAAATGACGAACTTGTACCAAATGGTACGAACTAGTACGGAATGGTTCGAACTCCTAGGAAAATGTATGAAATAGTATGAAAAGGTACAAACTCGTAGAAAATGGTTAGAGTTAGTCCAAGTTCATATGAAATGGAACGAACTAGGACGAACTCGTACAAAATTGAACGAACTAGGACGAACTTTAATGGAACGAACAAGTTTGGAATGGTTCGAACTCGTAGGGAATGGTATGAACTAGTATGAAATGGTTCAAACTCGTAGAAAATGGTTAGAGCTAGTCCAAATTCATCTGAATTGGTACGAACTAAGACGAACTCGTACAAAATGACGAACAAGGACGAACTTGTACCATATGATACGAACTAGTACGGAATGGTGAAAATTGGTAGGAAATGGTATGTACTAGTATGAAATGGTTCAAATTCTGAGAAAATGGTTAGAGCTAGTCTAAATTCATATGAATTGGTACGAACTAAGACAAACTCGTACAAAATGGAACAAACTAGGACGAACTTGTACCAAATGGTAGGAACTAGTTTGGAATGGTTCGAACTCATTGGGAATGGTATGAACTAGTATGAAATGGTTCAAACTCGTAGAAAATGGTTAGAGCTAGTCCAACTTCATATGAATTGGTACGAACTAAGACGAACTCGTACAAAATGATGAACTAGGACGAACTTGTACCAAATGGTACGGACAAGTACAGAATGGTACAAACTCGTAGGAAATGGTTAGAGCTAGTCTAAATTCATATGAATTGGAATGAACTAAGACGAACTCATACAAAATGGAACGAACTAGGACGAACTTGTACCAAATGGTAGGAACTAGTTTGGAATGGTTCGAACTCATTGGAAATGGTATCAACTAGTATGAAATGGTTCAAACTCGTAAAAAATGGTTAGAGCTAGTCGAAATTCATATGAATTGGTACGAATTAAGACGAAGTCGTACAAAATGACGAACTAGGACGAACTTGTACCAATTGGTACGAACTAGTACGGAATGGTTCGAACTCCTAGGAAAATGTATGAAATAGTATGAAAAGGTACAAACTCGTAGAAAATGGTTAGAGTTAGTCCAAGTTCATATGAAATGGAACGAACTAGGACGAACTCGTACAAAATTGAATGAACTAGGAAGAACTTAAATGGAACGAACAAGTTTGGAATGGTTCGAACTCGTAGGGAATGGTATGAACTAGTATGAAATGGTTCAAACTCGTAGAAAATGGTTAGAGCTAGTCCAAATTCATCTGAATTGGTACGAACTAAGACGAACTCGTACAAAATGACGAACAAGGACGAACTTGTACCAAATGATACGAACTAGTACGGAATGGTGAAAATTGGTAGGAAATGGTATGTACTAGTATGAAATGGTTCAAATTCTGAGAAAATGGTTAGAGCTAGTCTAAATTCATATGAATTGGTACGAACTAAGACAAACTCGTACAAAATGGAACAAACTAGGACGAACTTGTACCAAATGGTAGGAACTAGTTTGGAATGGTTCGAACTCATTGGGAATGGTATGAACTAGTATGAAATGGTTCAAACTCGTAGAAAATGGTTAGAGCTAGTCCAACTTCATATGAATTGGTACGAACTAAGACGAACTCGTACAAAATGATGAACTAGGACGAACTTGTACCAAATGGTACGGACAAGTACAGAATGGTACAAACTCGTAGGAAATGGTTAGAGCTAGTCTAAATTCATATGAATTGGAATGAACTAAGACGAACTCATACAAAATGGAACGAACTAGGACGAACTTGTACCAAATGGTAGGAACTAGTTTGGAATGGTTCGAACTCATTGGAAATGGTATGAACTAGTATGAAATGGTTCAAACTCGTAAAAAATGGTTAGAGCTAGTCGAAATTCATATGAATTGGTACGAATTAAGACGAAGTCGTACAAAATGACGAACTAGGACGAACTTGTACCAATTGGTACGAACTAGTACGGAATGGTTCGAACTCCTAGGAAAATGTATGAAATAGTATGAAAAGGTACAAACTCGTAGAAAATGGTTAGAGTTAGTCCAAGTTCATATGAAATGGAACGAACTAGGACGAACTCGTACAAAATTGAACGAACTAGGACGAACTTAAATGGAACGAACAAGTTTGGAATGGTTCGAACTCGTAGGGAATGGTATGAACTAGTATGAAATGGTTCAAACTCGTAGAAATTGGTTAGAGCTAGTCCAAATTCATCTGAATTGGTACGAACTAAGACGAACTCGTACAAAATGACGAACAAGGACGAACTTGCACCAAATGATACGAACTAGTACGGAATGGTACAAACTCGTAGGAATTGGTATGTACTAGTACGAAATGGTTCAAATTCTGAGAAAATGGTTAGAGCTAGTCTAAATTCATATGAATTGGTACGAACTAAGACAAACTCGTACAAAATGGAACAAACTAGGACGAACTTGTACCAAATGGTAGGAACTAGTTTGGAATGGTTCGAACTCATTGGGAATGGTATGAACTAGTATGAAATGGTTCAAACTCGTAGAAAATGGTTAGAGCTAGTCCAACTTCATATGAATTGGTACGAACTAAGACGAACTCGTACAAAATGATGAACTAGGACGAACTTGTACCAAATGGTACGGACAAGTACATAATGGTACAAACTCGTAGGAAATGGTTAGAGCTAGTCTAAATTCATATGAATTGGAATGAACTAAGACGAACTCATAAAAAATGGAACGAACTAGGACGAACTTGTACCAAATGGTAGGAACTAGTTTGGAATGGTTTGAACTCATTGGAAATGGTATGAACTAGTATGAAATGGTTCAAACTCGTAAAAAATGGTTAGAGCTAGTCGAAATTCATATAAATTGGTACGAATTAAGACGAAGTCGTACAAAATGACGAACTAGGACGAACTTCTACCAAATGGTACGAACTAGTACGGAATGGTTCGAACTCCTAGGAAAATGTCTGAAATAGTATGAAAAGGTACAAACTCGTAGAAAATGGTTAGAGTTAGTCCAAGTTCATATGAAATGGAACGAACTAGGACGAACTCGTACAAAATTGAATGAACTAGGACGAACATAAATGGAACGAACAAGTTTGGAATGGTTCGAACTCGTAGGGAATGGTATGAACTAGTATGAAATGGTCAAACTCGTAGAAAATGGTTAGAGCTAGTCCAAATTCATCTGAATTGGTATGAACTAAGACGAACTCGTACAAAATGACGAACAAGGACGAACTTGTACCAAATGATACGAACTAGTACGGAATGGTGAAAATTGGTAGGAAATGGTATGTACTAGTATGAAATGGTTCAAATTCTGAGAAAATGGTTAGAGCTAGTCTAAATTCATATGAATTGGTACGAACTAAGACAAACTCGTACAAAATGGAACAAACTAGGACGAACTTGTACCAAATGGTAGGAACTAGTTTGGAATGGTTCGAACTCATTGGAAATGGTATGAACTAGTATGAAATGGTTCAAACTCGTAAAAAATGGTTAGAGCTAGTCGAAATTCATATGAATTGGTACGAATTAAGACGAAGTCGTACAAAATGACGAACTAGGACGAACTTGTACCAAATGGTACGAACTAGTACGGAATGGTTCGAACTCCTAGGAAAATGTATGAAATAGTATGAAAAGGTACAAACTCGTAGAAAATGGTTAGAGTTAGTCCAAGTTCATATGAAATGGAACGAACTAGGACGAACTAGTACAAAATTGAACGAACTAGGACGAACTGAAATGGAACGAACAAGTTTGGAATGGTTCGAACTCGTAGGGAATGGTATGAACTAGTATGAAATGGTTCAAACTCGTAGAAAATGGTTAGAGCTAGTCCAAATTCATCTGAATTGGTACGAACTAAGACGAACTCGTACAAAATGACGAACAAGGACGAACTTGTACCAAATGATACGAACTAGTACGGAATGGTACAAACTCGTAGGAATTGGTATGTAATAGTACGAAATGGTTCAAATTCTGAGAAAATGGTTAGAGCTAGTCTAAATTCATATGAATTGGTACGAACTAAGACAAACTCGTACAAAATGGAACAAACTAGGACGAACTTGTACCAAATGGTAGGAACTAGTTTGGAATGATTCGAACTCATTGGGAATGGTATGAGCTAGTATGAAATGGTTCAAACTCGTAGAAAATGGTTAGAGCTAGTCCAACTTCATATGAATTGGTACGAACTAAGACGAACTCGTACAAAATGATGAACTTTGACGAACTTGTACCAAATGGTACGGACAAGTACAGAACGGTACAAACTCGTAGGAAATGGTTAGAGCTAGTCTAAATTCATATGAATTGGAATGAACTAAGACGAACTCATAAAAAATGGAACGAACTAGGACGAACTTGTGCCAAATGGTAGGAACTAGTTTGGAATGGTTCGAACTCATTGGAAATGGTATGAACTAGTATGAAATGGTTCAAACTCGTAAAAAATGGTTAGAGCTAGTCGAAATTCATATGAATTGGTACGAATTAAGACGAAGTCGTACAAAATGACGAACTAGGACGAACTTGTACCAATTGGTACGAACTAGTACGGAATGGTTCGAACTCCTAGGAAAATGTATGAAATAGTATGAAAAGGTACAAACTCGTAGAAAATGGTTAGAGTTAGTCCAAGTTCATATGAAATGGAACGAACTAGGACGAACTTAAATGGAACGAACAAGTTTGGAATGGTTCGAACTCGTAGGGAATGGTATGAACTAGTATGAAATGGTTCAAACTCGTAGAAAATGGTTAGAGCTAGTCCAAATTCATCTGAATTGGTACGAACTAAGACGAACTCGTACAAAATGACGAACAAGGACGAACTTGCACCAAATGATACGAACTAGTACGGAATGGTACAAACTCGTAGGAATTGGTATGTACTAGTACGAAATGGTTCAAATTCTGAGAAAATGGTTAGAGCTAGTCTAAATTCATATGAATTGGTACGAACTAAGACAAACTCGTACAAAATGGAACAAACTAGGACGAACTTGTACCAAATGGTAGGAACTAGTTTGGAATGGTTCGAACTCATTGGGAATGGTATGAACTAGTATGAAATGGTTCAAACTCGTAGAAAATGGTTAGAGCTAGTCGAAATTCATATGAATTGGTACGAATTAAGACGAAGTCGTACAAAATGACGAACTAGGACGAACTTGTACCAATTGGTACGAACTAGTACGGAATGGTTCGAACTCCTAGGAAAATGTATGAAATAGTATGAAAAGGTACAAACTCGTAGAAAATGGTTAGAGTTAGTCCAAGTTCATATGAAATGGAACGAACTAGGACGAACTCGTACAAAATTGAACGAACTAGGACGAACTTAAATGGAACGAACAAGTTTGGAATGGTTCGAACTCGTAGGGAATGGTATGAACTAGTATGAAATGGTTCAAACTCGTAGAAAATGGTTAGAGCTAGTCCAAATTCATCTGAATTGGTACGAACTAAGACGAACTCGTACAAAATGACGAACAAGGACGAACTTGCACCAAATGATACGAACTAGTACGGAATGGTACAAACTCGTAGGAATTGGTATGTACTAGTACGAAATGGTTCAAATTCTGAGAAAATGGTTAGAGCTAGTCTAAATTCATATGAATTGGTACGAACTAAGACAAACTCGTACAAAATGGAACGAACTAGGACGAACTTGTACCAAATGGTAGGAACTAGTTTGGAATGGTTCGAACTCATTGGAAATGGTATGAACTAGTATGAAATGGTTCAAACTCGTAAAAAATGGTTAGAGCTAGTCGAAATTCATATGAATTGGTACGAATTAAGACGAAGTCGTACAAAATGAGGAACTAGGACGAACTTGTACCAAATGGTACGAACTAGTACGGAATGGTTCGAACTCCTAGGAAAATGTATGAAATAGTATGAAAAGGTACAAACTCGTAGAAAATGGTTAGAGTTAGTCCAAGTTCATATGAAATGGAACGAACTAGGACGAACTCGTACAAAATTGAATGAACTAGGACGAACTTAAATGGAACGAACAAGTTTGGAATGGTTCGAACTCGTAGGGAATGGTATGAACTAGTATGAAATGGTCAAACTCGTAGAAAATGGTTAGAGCTAGTCCAAATTCATCTGAATTGGTATGAACTAAGACGAACTCGTACAAAATGACGAACAAGGACGAACTTGTACCAAATGATACGAACTAGTACGGAATGGTGAAAATTGGTAGGAAATGGTATGTACTAGTATGAAATGGTTCAAATTCTGAGAAAATGGTTAGAGATAGTCTAAATTCATATGAATTGGTACGAACTAAGACAAACTCGTACAAAATGGAACAAACTAGGACGAACTTGTACCAAATGGTAGGAACTAGTTTGGAATGGTTCGAACTCATTGGAAATGGTATGAACTAGTATGAAATGGTTCAAACTCGTAAAAAATGGTTAGAGCTAGTCGAAATTCATATGAATTGGTACGAATTAAGACGAAGTCGTACAAAATGACGAACTAGGACGAACTTGTACCAAATGGTACGAACTAGTACGGAATGGTTCGAACTCCTAGGAAAATGTATGAAATAGTATGAAAAGGTACAAACTCGTAGAAAATGGTTAGAGTTAGTCCAAGTTCATATGAAATGGAACGAACTAGGACGAACTAGTACAAAATTGAACGAACTAGGACGAACTGAAATGGAACGAACAAGTTTGGAATGGTTCGAACTCGTAGGGAATGGTATGAACTAGTATGAAATGGTTCAAACTCGTAGAAAATGGTTAGAGCTAGTCCAAATTCATCTGAATTGGTACGAACTAAGACGAACTCGTACAAAATGACGAACAAGGACGAACTTGTACCAAATGATACGAACTAGTACGGAATGGTACAAACTCGTAGGAATTGGTATGTAATAGTACGAAATGGTTCAAATTCTGAGAAAATGGTTAGAGCTAGTCTAAATTCATATGAATTGGTACGAACTAAGACAAACTCGTACAAAATGGAACAAACTAGGACGAACTTGTACCAAATGGTAGGAACTAGTTTGGAATGATTCGAACTCATTGGGAATGGTATGAGCTAGTATGAAATGGTTCAAACTCGTAGAAAATGGTTAGAGCTAGTCCAACTTCATATGAATTGGTACGAACTAAGACGAACTCGTACAAAATGATGAACTAGGACGAACTTGTACCAAATGGTACGGACAAGTACAGAATGGTACAAACTCGTAGGAAATGGTTAGAGCTAGTCTAAATTCATATGAATTGGAATGAACTAAGACGAACTCATAAAAAATGGAACGAACTAGGACGAACTTGTACCAAATGGTAGGAACTAGTTTGGAATGGTTTGAACTCATTGGAAATGGTATAAACTAGTATGAAATGGTTCAAACTCGTAAAAAATGGTTAGAGCTAGTCGAAATTCATATGAATTGGTACGAATTAAGACGAAGTCGTACAAAATGACGAACTAGGACGAACTTGTACCAAATGGTACGAACTAGTACGGAATGGTTCGAACTCCTAGGAAAATGTATGAAATAGTATGAAAAGGTACAAACTCGTAGAAAATGGTTAGAGTTAGTCCAAGTTCATATGAAATGGAACGAACTAGGACGAACTCGTACAAAATTGAATGAACTAGGACGAACTTAAATGGAACGAACAAGTTTGGAATGGTTCGAACTCGTAGGGAATGGTATGAACTAGTATGAAATGGTCAAACTCGTAGAAAATGGTTAGAGCTAGTCCAAATTCATCTGAATTGGTATGAACTAAGACGAACTCGTACAAAATGACGAACAAGGACGAACTTGTACCAAATGATACGAACTAGTACGGAATGGTGAAAATTGGTAGGAAATGGTATGTACTAGTATGAAATGGTTCAAATTCTGAGAAAATGGTTAGAGCTAGTCTAAATTCATATGAATTGGTACGAACTAAGACAAACTCGTACAAAATGGAACAAATTAGGACGAACTTGTACCAAATGGTAGGAACTAGTTTGGAATGGTTCGAACTCATTGGAAATGGTATGAACTAGTATGAAATGGTTCAAACTCGTAAAAAATGGTTAGAGCTAGTCGAAATTCATATGAATTGGTACGAATTAAGACGAAGTCGTACAAAATGACGAACTAGGACGAACTTGTACCAAATGGTACGAACTAGTACGGAATGGTTCGAACTCCTAGGAAAATGTATGAAATAGTATGAAAAGGTACAAACTCGTAGAAAATGGTTAGAGTTAGTCCAAGTTCATATGAAATGGAACGAACTAGGACGAACTAGTACAAAATTGAACGAACTAGGACGAACTGAAATGGAACGAACAAGTTTGGAATGGTTCGAACTCGTAGGGAATGGTATGAACTAGTATGAAATGGTTCAAACTCGTAGAAAATGGTTAGAGCTAGTCCAAATTCATCTGAATTGGTACGAACTAAGACGAACTCGTACAAAATGACGAACAAGGACGAACTTGTACCAAATGATACGAACTAGTACGGAATGGTACAAACTCGTAGGAATTGGTATGTAATAGTACGAAATGGTTCAAATTCTGAGAAAATGGTTAGAGCTAGTCTAAATTCATATGAATTGGTACGAACTAAGACAAACTCGTACAAAATGGAACAAACTAGGACGAACTTGTACCAAATGGTAGGAACTAGTTTGGAATGATTCGAACTCATTGGGAATGGTATGAGCTAGTATGAAATGGTTCAAACTCGTAGAAAATGGTTAGAGCTAGTCCAACTTCATATGAATTGGTACGAACTAAGACGAACTCGTACAAAATGACGAACTAGGACGAACTTGTACCAAATGGTGTGAACTAGTACGGAATGGTTCGAACTCCTAGGAAAATGTATGAAATAGTATGAAAAGGTACAAACTCGTAGAAAATGGTTAGAGTTAGTCCAAGTTCATATGAAATGGAACGAACTAGTATGAACTCGTACAAAATTGAACGAACTAGGACCAACTTAAATGGAACGAACAAGTTTGGAATGGTTCGAACTCGTAGGGAATGGTATGAACTAGTATGAAATGGTTCAAACTCGTAGAAAATGGTTAGAGCTAGTCCAACTTCATATGAATTGGTACGAACTAAGACGAACTCGTACAAAATGAAGAACTAGGACGAACTTGTACCAAATGGTACGGACAAGTACGGAATGGTGAAAATTGGTAGGAAATGGTATGTACTAGTATGAAATGGTTCAAATTCTGAGAAAATGGTTAGAGCTAGTCTAAATTCATATGAATTGGTACTAACTAAGACAAACTCGTACAAAATGGAACAAACTAGGACGAACTTGTACCAAATGGTAGGAACTAGTTTGGAATGGTTCGAACTCATTGGGAATGGTATGAACTAGTATGAAATGGTTCAAACTCGTAGAAAATGGTTAGAGCTAGTCCAACTTCATATGAATTGGTACGAACTAAGACGAACTCGTACAAAATGATGAACTAGGACGAACTTGTACCAAATGGTACGGACAAGTACAGAATGGTACAAACTCGTAGGAAATGGTTAGAGCTAGTCTAAATCATATGAATTGGAATGAACTAAGACGAACTCATAAAAAATGGAACGAACTAGGACGAACTTGTACCAAATGGTAGGAACTAGTTTGGAATGGTTCGAACTCATTGGAAATGGTATGAACTAGTATGAAATGGTTCAAACTCGTAAAAAATGGTTAGAGCTAGTCGAAATTCATATGAATTGGAACGAATTAAGACGAAGTCGTACAAAATGACGACCTAGGACGAACTTGTACCAAATGGTACGAACTAGTACGGAATGGTTCGAACTCCTAGGAAAATGTATGAAATAGTATGAAAAGGTACAAACTCGTAGAAAATGGTTAGAGTTAGTCCAAGTTCATATGAAATGGAACGAACTAGGACGAACTCGTACAAAATTGAATGAACTAGGACGATCTTGTAACAAATGGTACGAACTAGTACGGAATGGTTCGAACTCCTATGAAAATATATGAAATAGTATGAAAAGGTACAAACTCGTAGAAAATGGTTAGAGTTAGTCCAAGTTCATATGAAATGGAACGAACTAGGACGAACTCGTACAAAATTGAACGAACTAGGACGAACTTAAATGGAACGAACAAGTTTGGAATGGTTCGAACTCGTAGGGAATGGTATGAACTAGTATGAAATGGTTCAAACTCGTAGAAAATGGTTAAAGCTAGTCCAAATTCATCTCAATTGGTACGAACTAAGACGAACTCGTACAAAATGACGAACAAGGACGAACTTGTACCAAATGATACGAACTAGTACGGAATGGTACAAACTCGTAGGAATTGGTATGTACTAGTACGAAATGGTTCAAATTCTGAGAAAATGGTTAGAGCTAGTCTAAATTCATATGAATTGGTACGAACTAAGACAAACTCGTACAAAATGGAACAAACTAGGACGAACTTGTACCAAATGGTAGGAACTAGTTTGGAATGGTTCGAACTCATTGGGAATGGTATGAACTAGTATGAAATGGTTCAAACTCGTAGAAAATGGTTAGAGCTAGTCCAACTTCATATGAATTGGTACGAACTAAGACGAACTCGTACAAAATGATGAACTAGGACGAACTTGTACCAAATGGTACGGACAAGTACAGAATGGTACAAACTCGTAGGAAATGGTTAGAGCTAGTCTAAATTCACATGAATTGGAATGAAATAAGACGAACTCATAAAAAATGGAACGAACTACGACGAACTTGTACCAAATGGTAGGAACTAGTTTGGAATTGTTCGAACTCATTGGAAATGGCATGAACTAGTATGAAATGGTTCAAACTCGTAAAAAATGGTTAGAGCTAGTCGAAATTCATATGAATTGGTACGAATTAAGACGAAGTCGTACAAAATGACGAACTAGGACGAACTTGTACCAAATGGTACGAACTAGTACGGAATGGTTCGAACTCCTAGGAAAATGTATGAAATAGTATGAAAAGGTACAAACTCGTAGAAAATGGTTAGAGTTAGTCCAAGTTCATATGAAATGGAACGAACTAGGACGAACTCGTACAAAATTGAACGAACTAGGACGAACTTGTACCAAATGGTACGAACTGGTACGGAATGGTTCGAACTCCTATGAAAATATATGAAATAGTATGAAAAGGTACAAACTCGTAGAAAATGGTTAGAGTTAGTCCAAGTTCATATGAAATGGAACGAACTAGGACGAACTCGTACAAAATTGAACGAACTAGGACGAACTTAAATGGAACGAACAAGTTTGGAATGGTTCGAACTCGTAGGGAATGGTATGAACTAGTATGAAATGGTTCAAACTCGTAGAAAATGGTTAAAGCTAGTCCAAATTCATCTGAATTGGTACGAACTAAGACGAACTCGTACAAAATGACGAACAAGGACGAACTTGTACCAAATGATACGAACTAGTACGGAATGGTACAATCTCGTAGGAATTGGTATGTACTAGTACGAAATGGTTCAAATTCTGAGAAAATGGTTAGAGCTAGTCTAAATTCATATGAATTGGTACGAACTAAGACAAACTCGTACAAAATGGAACAAACTAGGACGAAGTTGTACCAAATGGTAGGAACTAGTTTGGAATGGTTCGAACTCATTGGGAATGGTATGAACTAGTATGAAATGGTTCAAACTCGTAGAAAATGGTTAGAGCTAGTCCAACTTCATATGAATTGGTACGAACTAAGACGAACTCGTACAAAATGATGAACTAGGACGAACTTGTACCAAATGGTACGGACAAGTACAGAATGGTACAAACTCGTAGGAAATGGTTAGAGCTAGTCTAAATTCACATGAATTGGAATGAACTAAGACGAACTCATAAAAAATGGAACGAACTAGGACGAACTTGTACCAAATGGTAGAAACTAGTTTGGAATTGTTCGAACTCATTGGGAATGGTATGAACTAGTATGAAATGGTTCAAACTCGTAGAAAATGGTTAGAGCTAGTCCAACTTCATATGAATTGGTACGAACTAAGACGAACTCGTACAAAATTGAATGAACTAGGACGATCTTGTAACAAATGGTACGAACTAGTACGGAATGGTTCGAACTCCTATGAAAATATATGAAATAGTATGAAAAGGTACAAACTCGTAGAAAATGGTTAGAGTTAGTCCAAGTTCATATGAAATGGAACGAACTAGGACGAACTCGTACAAAATTGAACGAACTAGGACGAACTTAAATGGAACGAACAAGTTTGGAATGGTTCGAACTCGTAGGGAATGGTATGAACTAGTATGAAATGGTTCAAACTCGTAGAAAATGGTTAAAGCTAGTCCAAATTCATCTCAATTGGTACGAACTAAGACGAACTCGTACAAAATGACGAACAAGGACGAACTTGTACCAAATGATACGAACTAGTACGGAATGGTACAAACTCGTAGGAATTGGTATGTACTAGTACGAAATGGTTCAAATTCTGAGAAAATGGTTAGAGCTAGTCTAAATTCATATGAATTGGTACGAACTAAGACAAACTCGTACAAAATGGAACAAACTAGGACGAACTTGTACCAAATGGTAGGAACTAGTTTGGAATGGTTCGAACTCATTGGGAATGGTATGAACTAGTATGAAATGGTTCAAACTCGTAGAAAATGGTTAGAGCTAGTCCAACTTCATATGAATTGGTACGAACTAAGACGAACTCGTACAAAATGATGAACTAGGACGAACTTGTACCAAATGGTACGGACAAGTACAGAATGGTACAAACTCGTAGGAAATGGTTAGAGCTAGTCTAAATTCACATGAATTGGAATGAAATAAGACGAACTCATAAAAAATGGAACGAACTAGGACGAACTTGTACCAAATGGTAGGAACTAGTTTGGAATTGTTCGAACTCATTGGAAATGGTATGAACTAGTATGAAATGGTTCAAACTCGTAAAAAATGGTTAGAGCTAGTCGAAATTCATACGAATTGGTACGAATTAAGACGAAGTCGTACAGAATGACGAACTAGGACGAACTTGTACCAAATGGTACGAACTAGTACGGAATGGTTCGAACTCCTAGGAAAATGTATGAAATAGTATGAAAAGGTACAAACTCGTAGAAAATGGTTAGAGTTAGTCCAAGTTCATATGAAATGGAACGAACTAGGACGAACTCGTACAAAATTGAACGAACTAGGACGAACTTGTACCAAATGGTACGAACTGGTACGGAATGGTTCGAACTCCTATGAAAATATATGAAATAGTATGAAAAGGTACAAACTCGTAGAAAATGGTTAGAGTTAGTCCAAGTTCATATGAAATGGAACGAACTAGGACGAACTCGTACAAAATTGAACGAACTAGGACGAACTTAAATGGAACGAACAAGTTTGGAATGGTTCGAACTCGTAGGGAATGGTATGAACTAGTATGAAATGGTTCAAACTCGTAGAAAATGGTTAAAGCTAGTCCAAATTCATCTGAATTGGTACGAACTAAGACGAACTCGTACAAAATGACGAACAAGGACGAACTTGTACCAAATGATACGAACTAGTACGGAATGGTACAATCTCGTAGGAATTGGTATGTACTAGTACGAAATGGTTCAAATTCTGAGAAAATGGTTAGAGCTAGTCTAAATTCATATGAATTGGTACGAACTAAGACAAACTCGTACAAAATGGAACAAACTAGGACGAAGTTGTACCAAATGGTAGGAACTAGTTTGGAATGGTTCGAACTCATTGGGAATGGTATGAACTAGTATGAAATGGTTCAAACTCGTAGAAAATGGTTAGAGCTAGTCCAACTTCATATGAATTGGTACGAACTAAGACGAACTCGTACAAAATGATGAACTAGGACGAACTTGTACCAAATGGTACGGACAAGTACAGAATGGTACAAACTCGTAGGAAATGGTTAGAGCTAGTCTAAATTCACATGAATTGGAATGAACTAAGACGAACTCATAAAAAATGGAACGAACTAGGACGAACTTGTACCAAGTTTGGAATTGTTCGAACTCATTGGGAATGGTATGAACTAGTATGAAATGGTTCAAACTCGTAGAAAATGGTTAGAGCTAGTCCAACTTCATATGAATTGGTACGAACTAAGACGAACTCGTACAAAATGATGAACTAGGACGAACTTGTACCAAATGGTACGGACAAGTACAGAATGGTACAAACTCGTAGGAAATGGTTAGAGCTAGTCTAAATTCACATGAATTGGAATGAACTAAGACGAACTCATAAAAAATGGAACGAACTAGGACGAACTTGTACCAAATTGTAGGAACTAGTTTGGAATTGTTCGAACTCATTGGAAATGGTATGAAATAGTATGAAATGGTTCAAACTCGTAAAAAATGGTTAGAGCTAGTCGAAATTCATATGAATTGGTACGAATTAAGACGAAGTCGTACAAAATGACGAACTAGGACGAACTTGTACCAAATGGTACGAACTAGTACGGAATGGTTCGAACTCCTAGGAAAATGTATGAAATAGTATGAAAAGGTACAAACTCGTAGAAAATGGTTAGAGTTAGTCCAAGTTCATATGAAATGGAACGAACTAGGACGAACTCGTACAAAATTGAACGAACTAGGACGAACTTAAATGGAACGAACAAGTTTGGAATGGTTCAAACTCGTAGGGAATGGTATGAACTAGTATGAAATGGTTCAAACTCGTAGAAAATGGTTAGAGCTAGTCCAAATTCATCTGAATTGGTACGAACTAAGACGAACTCGTACAAAATGACGAACAAGGACGAACTTGTACCAAATGATACGAACTAGTACGGAATGGTACAAACTCATAGGAATTGGTATGTACTAGTACGAAATGGTTCAAATTCTGAGAAAATGGTTAGAGCTAGTCTAAATTCATATGAATTGGTACGAACTAAGACAAACTCGTACAAAATGCAACAAACTAGGACGAACTTGTACCAAATGGTAGGAAATAGTTTGGAATGGTTCGAACTCATTGGGAATGGTATGAACTAGTATGCAATGGTTCAAACTCGTAGAAAATGGTTAGAGCTAGTCCAACTTCATATGAATTGGTACGAACTAAGACGAACTCGTACAAAATGATGAACTAGGACGAACTTGTACCAAATTGTACGGACAAGTACAGAATGGTACAAACTCGTAGGAAATGGTTAGAGCTAGTCTAAGTTCAAATGAATTGGAATGAACTAAGACGAACTCGTAAAAAATGGAACGAACTAGGACGAACTTGTACGAAATGGTAGGAATTAGTTTGGAATGGTTCGAACTCATTGGAAATGGTATGAACTAGTATGAAATGGTTCAAACTCGTAAAAAATGGTTAGAGCTAGTCGAAATTCATATGAATTGGTACGAATTAAGACGAAGTCGTACAAAATGACGAACTAGGACGAACTTGTACCAAATGGTACGAACTAGTACGGAATGGTTCGAACTCCTAGGAAAATATATGAAATAGTATGAAAAGGAACAAACTCGTAGAAAATGGTTAGAGTTAGTCCAAGTTCATATGAAATGGAACGAACTAGGACGAACTCGTACAAAATTGAGTGAACTAGGACGAACTTAAATGGAACGAACAAGTTTGGAATGGTTCGAACTCGTAGGGAATGGTATAAACTAGTATGAAATGGTTCAAACTCGTAGAAAATGGTTAGAGCTAGTCCAAATTCATCTGAATTGGTACGAACTTAGACGAACTCGTACAAAATGACGAACAAGGACGAACTTGTACCAAATGATACGAACTAGTACGGAATGGTACAAACTCGTAGGAATTGGTATGTACTAGTACGAAATGGTTCAAATTCTGAGAAAATGGTTAGAGCTAGTCTAAATTCATATGAATTGGTACGAACTAAGACAAACTCGTACAAAATGGAACAAACTAGGACGAACTTGTACCAAATGGTAGGAACTAGTTTGGAATGGTTCGAACTATTTGGGAATGGTATGAACTAGTATGAAATGGTTCAAACTCGTAGAAAATGGTTAGAGCTAGTCCAACTTCATATGAATTGGTACGAACTAAGACGAACTCGTACAAAATGATGAACTAGGACGAACTTGTACCAAATGGTACGGACAAGTACAGAATGGTACAAACTCGTAGGAATTGGTATGTACTAGTCTAAATTCATATGAATTGGAATGAACTAAGACGAACTCGTACAAAATGGAACGAACTAGGACGAACTTGTACCAAATGGTAGGAACTAGTTTGGAATGGTTCGAACTCATTGGAAATGGTATGAACTAGTATGAAATGGTTCAAACTCGTAAAAAATGGTTAAAGCTAGTCGAAATTCATATGAATTGGTACGAATTAAGACGAAGTCGTACAAAATGACGAACTAGGACGAACTTGTACCAAATGGTACGAACTAGTACGGAATGGTTCGAACTCCTAGGAAAATGTATGAAATAGTATGAAAAGGTACAAACTCGTAGAAAATGGTTAGAGTTAGTCCAAGTTCATATGAAATGGAACGAACTAGGACGAACTCGTACAAAATTGAACGAACTAGGACGAACTTAAATGGAACGAACAAGTTTGGAATGGTTCAAACTCGTAGGGAATGGTATGAACTAGTATGAAATGGTTCAAACTCGTAGAAAATGGTTAGAGCTAGTCCAAATTCATCTGAATTGGTACGAACTAAGACGAACTCGTACAAAATGACGAACAAGGACGAACTTGTACCAAATGATACGAACTAGTACGGAATGGTACAAACTCATAGGAATTGGTATGTACTAGTACGAAATGGTTCAAATTCTGAGAAAATGGTTAGAGCTAGTCTAAATTCATATGAATTGGTACGAACTAAGACAAACTCGTACAAAATGCAACAAACTAGGACGAACTTGTACCAAATGGTAGGAAATAGTTTGGAATGGTTCGAACTCATTGGGAATGGTATGAACTAGTATGCAATGGTTCAAACTCGTAGAAAATGGTTAGAGCTAGTCCAACTTCATATGAATTGGTACGAACTAAGACGAACTCGTACAAAATGATGAACTAGGACGAACTTGTACCAAATTGTACGGACAAGTACAGAATGGTACAAACTCGTAGGAAATGGTTAGAGCTAGTCTAAGTTCAAATGAATTGGAATGAACTAAGACGAACTCGTAAAAAATGGAACGAACTAGGACGAACTTGTACGAAATGGTAGGAATTAGTTTGGAATGGTTCGAACTCATTGGAAATGGTATGAACTAGTATGAAATGGTTCAAACTCGTAAAAAATGGTTAGAGCTAGTCGAAATTCATATGAATTGGTACGAATTAAGACGAAGTCGTACAAAATGACGAACTAGGACGAACTTGTACCAAATGGTACGAACTAGTACGGAATGGTTCGAACTCCTAGGAAAATATATGAAATAGTATGAAAAGGAACAAACTCGTAGAAAATGGTTAGAGTTAGTCCAAGTTCATATGAAATGGAACGAACTAGGACGAACTCGTACAAAATTGAGTGAACTAGGACGAACTTAAATGGAACGAACAAGTTTGGAATGGTTCGAACTCGTAGGGAATGGTATAAACTAGTATGAAATGGTTCAAACTCGTAGAAAATGGTTAGAGCTAGTCCAAATTCATCTGAATTGGTACGAACTTAGACGAACTCGTACAAAATGACGAACAAGGACGAACTTGTACCAAATGATACGAACTAGTACGGAATGGTACAAACTCGTAGGAATTGGTATGTACTAGTACGAAATGGTTCAAATTCTGAGAAAATGGTTAGAGCTAGTCTAAATTCATATGAATTGGTACGAACTAAGACAAACTCGTACAAAATGGAACAAACTAGGACGAACTTGTACCAAATGGTAGGAACTAGTTTGGAATGGTTCGAACTATTTGGGAATGGTATGAACTAGTATGAAATGGTTCAAACTCGTAGAAAATGGTTAGAGCTAGTCCAACTTCATATGAATTGGTACGAACTAAGACGAACTCGTACAAAATGATGAACTAGGACGAACTTGTACCAAATGGTACGGACAAGTACAGAATGGTACAAACTCGTAGGAATTGGTATGTACTAGTCTAAATTCATATGAATTGGAATGAACTAAGACGAACTCGTACAAAATGGAACGAACTAGGACGAACTTGTACCAAATGGTAGGAACTAGTTTGGAATGGTTCGAACTCATTGGAAATGGTATGAACTAGTATGAAATGGTTCAAACTCGTAAAAAATGGTTAAAGCTAGTCGAAATTCATATGAATTGGTACGAATTAAGACGAAGTCGTACAAAATGACGAACTAGGACGAACTTGTACCAAATGGTACGAACTAGTACGGAATGGTTCGAACTCCTAGGAAAATATATGAAATAGTATGAAATGGTACAAACTCGTAGAAAATGGTTAGAGTTAGTCCAAGTTCATATGAAATGGAACGAACTAGGACGAAATCGTACAAAATTGAATGAACTAGGACGAACTTAAATGGAACGAACAAGTTTGGAATGGTTCGAACTCGTAGGGAATGGTATGAACTAGTATGAAATGGTTCAAACTCGTAGAAAATGGTTAGAGCTAGTCCAAATTCATCTGAATTGGTACGAATAAGACGAACTCGTACAAAATGACGAACAAGGACGAACTTGTACCAAATGATACGAACTAGTACGGAATTGTGAAAATTGGTAGGAAATGGTATGTACTAGTATGAAATGGTTCAAATTCTGAGAAAATGGTTAGAGCTAGTCTAAATTCATATGAATTGGTACGAACTAAGACAAACTCGTACAAAATGGAACAAACTAGGACAAACTTGTACCAAATGGTAGGAACTAGTTTGGAATGGTTCGAACTCATTGGGAATGGTATGAACTAGTATGAAATGGTTCAAACTCGTAGAAAATGGTTAGAGCTAGTCCAACTTCATATGAATTGGTACGAACTAAGACGAACTCGTACAAAATAATGAACTAGGACGAACTTGTACCAGATGGTACGGACAAGTACAGAATGGTACAAACTCGTAGGAAATGGTTAGAGCTAGTCTAAATTCATATGAATTGGAATGAACTAAGACGAACTCGTACAAAATGGAACGAACTAGGACGAACTTGTACCAAATGGTAGGAACTAGTTTGGAATGGTTCGAACTCATTGGAAATGGTATGAACTAGTATGAAATGGTTCAAACTCGTAAAAAATGGTTAAAGCTAGTCGAAATTCATATGAATTGGTACGAATTAAGACGAAGTCGTACAAAATGACAAACTAGGACGAACTTGTACCAAATGGTACGAACTAGTACGGAATGGTTCGAACTCCTAGGAAAATATATGAAATAGTATGAAAAGGTACAAACTCGTAGAAAATGGTTAGAGTTAGTCCAAGTTCATATGAAATGGAACGAACTAGGACGAAATCGTACAAAATTGAATGAACTAGGACGAACTTAAATGGAACGAACAAGTTTGGAATGGTTCGAACTCGTAGGGAATGGTATGAACTAGTATGAAATGGTTCAAACTCGTAGAAAATGGTTAGAGCTAGTCCAAATTCATCTGAATTGGTACGAACTAAGACGAACTCGTACAAAATGACGAACAAGGAAGAACTTGTACCAAATGATATGAACTAGTACGGAATGGTACAAACTCGTAGGAATTGGTATGTACAAGTACGAAATGGTTCAAATTCTGAGAAAATGGTTAGAGCTAGTCTAAATTCATATGAATTGGTACGAACTAAGACAAACTCGTACAAAATGGAACAAACTAGGACGAACTTGTACCAAATCGTAGGAACTAGTTTGGAATGGTTCGAACTCATTGGGAATGGTATGAACTAGTATGAAATGGTTCAAACTCGTAGAAAATGGTTAGAGCTAGTCCAACTTCAAATGAATTGGTACGAACTAAGACAAACTAGTACAAAATGATGAACTAGGACGAACTTGTACCAAATGGTACGGACAAGTACAGAATGGTACAAACTCGTAGGAAATGGTTAGAGCTAGTCTAAATTCATATGAATTGGAATGAACTAAGACGAACTCGTAGAAAATGGAACGAACTAGGACGAACTTGTACCAAATGGTAGGAACTAGTTTGGAATGGTTCGAACTCATTGGAAATGGTATGAACTAGTTTGAAATGGTTCAAACTCGTAAAAAATGGTTAGAGCTAGTCGAATTTCATATGAATTGGTACGAATTAAGACGAAGTCGTACAAAATGACGAACTAGGACGAACTTGTACCAAATGGTACGTACTAGTACGGAATGGTTCGAACTCCTAGGAAAATGTATGAAATAGTATGAAAAGGTACAAACTCGTAGAAAATGGTTAGAGTTAGTCCAAGTTCATATGAAATGGAACGAACTAGGACGAACTCGTACAAAATTGAAGGAACTAGGACGAACTTAAATGGAACGAACAAGTTTGGAATGGTTCGAACTCGTAGGGAATGGTATGAACTAGTATGAAATGGTTCAAACTCGTAGAAAATGGTTAGAGCTAGTCCAAATTCATCTGAATTGGTACGAACTAAGACGAACTCGTACAAAATGACGAACAAGGACGAACTTGTACCAAATGATACGAACTAGTACGGAATGGTACAAACTCGTAGGAATTGGTATGTACTAGTACGAAATGGTTCAAATTCTGAGAAAATGGTTAGAGCTAGTCTAAATTCATATGAATTGGTACGAACTAAGACAAACTCGTACAAAATGGAACAAACTAGGACGAACTTGTACCAAATGGTAGGAACTAGTTTGGAATGGTTCGAACTCATTGGGAATGGTATGAACTAGTATGAAATGGTTCAAACTCGTAGAAAATGGTTAGAGCTAGTCCAACTTCATATGAATTGGTACGAACTAAGACGAACTCGTACAAAATGATGAACTAGGACGAACTTGTACCAGATGGTACGGACAAGTACAGAATGGTACAAACTCGTAGGAAATGGTTAGAGCTAGTCTAAATTCATATGAATTGGAATGAACTAAGACGAACTCGTACAAAATGGAACGAACTAGGACGAACTTGTACCAAATGGTAGGAACTAGTTTGGAATGGATCGAACTCATTGGAAATGGTATGAACTAGTATGAAATGGTTCAAACTCGTAAAAAATGGTTAGAGCTAGTCGAATTTCATATGAATTGGTACGAATTAAGACGAAGTCGTACAAAATGACGAACTAGGACGAACTTGTACCAAATGGTACGTACTAGTACGGAATGGTTCGAACTCCTAGGAAAATGTATGAAATAGTATGAAAAGGTACAAACTCGTAGAAAATGGTTAGAGTTAGTCCAAGTTCATATGAAATGGAACGAACTAGGACGAACTCGTACAAAATTGAACGAACTAGGACGAACTTAAATGGAACGAACAAGTTTGGAATGGTTCGAACTCGTAGGGAATGGTATGAACTAGTATGAAATGGTTCAAACTCGTAGAAAATGGTTAGAGCTAGTCCAAATTCATCTGAATTGGTACGAACTAAGACGAACTCGTACAAAATGACGAACAAGGACGAACTTGTACCAAATGATACGAACTAGTACGGAATGGTACAAACTCGTAGGAATTGGTATGTACTAGTACGAAATGGTTCAAATTCTGAGAAAATGGTTAGAGCTAGTCTAAATTCATATGAATTGGTACGAACTAAGACAAACTCGTACAAAATGGAACAAACTAGGACGAACTTGTACCAAATGGTAGGAACTAGTTTGGAATGGTTCGAACTCATTGGGAATGGTATGAACTAGTATGAAATGGTTCAAACTCGTAGAAAATGATTAGAGCTAGTCCAACTTCATATGAATTGGTACGAACTAAGACGAACTCGTACAAAATGATGAACTAGGACGAACTTGTACCAGATGGTACGGACAAGTACAGAATGGTACAAACTCGTAGGAAATGGTTAGAGCTAGTCTAAATTCATATGAATTGGAATGAACTAAGACGAACTCGTACAAAATGGAACGAACTAGGACGAACTTGTACCAAATGGTAGGAACTAGTTTGGAATGGTTCGAACTCATTGGAAATGGTATGAACTAGTATGAAATGGTTCAAACTCGTAAAAAATGGTTAGAGCTAGTCGAATTTCATATGAATTGGTACGAATTAAGACGAAGTCGTACAAAATGACGAACTAGGACGAACTTGTACCAAATGGTACGTACTAGTACGGAATGGTTCGAACTCCTAGGAAAATGTATGAAATAGTATGAAAAGGTACAAACTCGTAGAAAATGGTTAGAGTTAGTCCAAGTTCATATGAAATGGAACGAACTAGGACGAACTCGTACAAAATTGAACGAACTAGGGCGAACTTAAATGGAACGAACAAGTTTGGAATGGTTCGAACTCGTAGGGAATGGTATGAACTAGTATGAAATGGTTCAAACTCGTAGAAAATGGTTAGAGCTAGTCCAAATTCATCTGAATTGGTACGAACTAAGACGAACTCGTACAAAATGACGAACAAGGACGAACTTGTACCAAATGATACGAACTAGTACGGAATGGTACAAACTCGTAGGAATTGGTATGTACTAGTACGAAATGGTTCAAATTCTGAGAAAATGGTTAGAGCTAGTCTAAATTCATATGAATTGGTACGAACTAAGACAAACTCGTACAAAATGGAATTAACTAGGACGAACTTGTACCAAATGGTAGGAACTAGTTTGGAATGGTTCGAACTCATTGGGAATGGTATGAACTAGTATGAAATGGTTCAAACTCGTAGAAAATGGTTAGAGCTAGTCCAACTTCATATGAATTGGTACGAACTAAGACGAACTCGTACAAAATGATGAACTAGGACGAACTTGTACCAGATGGTACGGACAAGTACAGAATGGTACAAACTCGTAGGAAATGGTTAGAGCTAGTCTAAATTCATATGAATTGGAATGAACTAAGACGAACTCGTACAAAATGGAACGAACTAGGACGAACTTGTACCAAATGGTAGGAACTAGTTTGGAATGGTTCGAACTCATTGGAAATGGTATGAACTAGTATGAAATGGTTCAAACTCGTAAAAAATGGTTAAAGCTAGTCGAAATTCATATGAATTGGTACGAATTAAGACGTAGTCATACAAAATGAGGAACTATGACGAACTTGTACCAAATGGTACGAACTAGTACGGAATGGTACAAACTCGTAGGAAATGGTTAGAGCTAGTCTAAATTCATATGAATTGGAATGAACTAAGACGAACTCGTACAAAATGGAACAAACTAGGACGAACTTGTACCAAATGGTAGGAACTAGTTTGGAATGGTTCGAACTCATTGGGAATGGTATGATATAGTATGAAATGGTTCAAACTCGTAGAAAATGGTTAGAGCTAGTCCAACTTCATATGAATTGGTACGAACTAAGACGAACTCGTACAAAATGATGAACTAGGACGAACTTGTACCAAATGGTACGGACAAGTACAGAATGGTACAAACTCGTAGGAAATGGTTAGAGCTAGTCTAAATTCATATGAATTGGAATGAACTAAGACGAACTCGTACAAAATGGAACGAACTAGGACGAACTTGTACCAAATGGTAGGAACTAGTTTGGAATGGTTCGAACTCATTGGAAATGGTATGAACTAGTATGAAATGGTTCAAACTCGTAAAAAATGGTTAGAGCTAGTCGAAATTCATATGAATTGGTACGAATTAAGACGAAGTCGTACAAAATGACAAACTAGGACGAACTTGTACCAAATGGTACGAACTAGTACGGAATGGTTCGAACTCCTAGGAAAATATATGAAATAGTATGAAAAGGTACAAACTCGTAGAAAATGGTTAGAGTTAGTCCAAGTTCATATGAAATGGAACGAACTAGGACGAACTCTTACAAAATTGAATGAACTAGGACGAACTTAAATGGAACGAACAAGTTTGGAATGGTTCGAACTCGTAGGGAATGGTATGAACTAGTATGAAATGGTTCAAACTCGTAGAAAATGGTTAAAGCTAGTCCAAATTCATCTGAATTGGTACGAACTAAGACGAACTCGTACAAAATGACGAACAAGGACGAACTTGTACCAAATGATACGAACTAGTACGGAATGGTACAAACTCGTAGGAATTGGTATGTACTAGTACGAAATAGTTCAAATTCTGAGAAAATGGTTAGAGCTAGTCTAAATTCATATGAATTGGTACGAACTAAGACAAACTCGTACAAAATGGAACAAACTAGGACGAACTTGTACCAAATGGTAGGAACTAGTTTGGAATGGTTCGAACTCATTGGGAATGGTATGAACTAGTATGAAATGGTTCAAACTCGTAGAAAATGGTTAGAGCTAGTCCAACTTCATATGAATTGGTACGAACTAAGACGAACTCGTACAAAATGATGAACTAGGACGAACTTGTACCAGATGGTACGGACAAGTACAGAATGGTACAAACTCGTAGGAAATGGTTAGAGCTAGTCTAAATTCATATGAATTGGAATGAACTAAGACGAACTCGTACAAAATGGAACGAACTAGGACGAACTTGTACCAAATGGTAGGAACTAGTTTGGAATGGTTCGAACTCATTGGAAATGGTATGAACTAGTATGAAATGGTTCAAACTCGTAAAAAATGGTTAAAGCTAGTCGAAATTCATATGAATTGGTACGAATTAAGACGTAGTCATACAAAATGAGGAACTAGGACGAACTTGTACCAAATGGTACGAACTAGTACGGAATGGTACAAACTCGTAGGAAATGGTTAGAGCTAGTCTAAATTCATATGAATTGGAATGAACTAAGACGAACTCGTACAAAATGGAACAAACTAGGACGAACTTGTACCAAATGGTAGGAACTAGTTTGGAATGGTTCGAACTCATTGGGAATGGTATGAACTAGTATGAAATGGTTCAAACTCGTAGAAAATGGTTAGAGCTAGTCCAACTTCATATGAATTGGTACGAACTAAGACGAACTCGTACAAAATGATGAACTAGGACGAACTTGTACCAAATGGTACGGACAAGTACAGAATGGTACAAACTCTTAGGAAATGGTTAGAGCTAGTCTAAATTCATATGAATTGGAATGAACTAAGACGAACTCGTACAAAATGGAACGAACTAGGACGAACTTGTACCAAATGGTAGGAACTAGTTTGGAATGGTTCGAACTCATTGGAAATGGTATGAACTAGTATGAAATGGTTCAAACTCGTAAAAAATGGTTAGAGCTAGTCGAAATTCATATGAATTGGTACGAATTAAGACGAACTCGTACAAAATGATGAACTAGGACGAACTTGTACCAAATGGTACGGACAAGTACAGAATGGTACAAACTCGTAGGAAATGGTTAGAGCTAGTCTAAATTCATATGAATTGGAATGAACTAAGACGAACTCGTACAAAATGGAACAAACTAGGACGAACTTGTACCAAATGGTAGGAACTAGTTTGGAATGGTTCGAACTCATTGGGAATGGTATGAACTAGTATGAAATGGTTCAAACTCGTAGAAAATGGTTAGAGCTAGTCCAACTTCATATGAATTGGTACGAACTAAGACGAACTCGTACAAAATGATGAACTAGGACGAACTTGTACCAGATGGTACGGACAAGTACAGAATGGTACAAACTCGTAGGAAATGGTTAGAGCTAGTCTAAATTCATATGAATTGGAATGAACTAAGACGAACTCGTACAAAATGGAACGAACTAGGACGAACTTGTACCAAATGGTAGGAACTAGTTTGGAATGGTTCGAACTCATTGGAAATGGTATGAACTAGTATGAAATGGTTCAAACTCGTAAAAAATGGTTAAAGCTAGTCGAAATTCATATGAATTGGTACGAATTAAGACGTAGTCATACAAAATGAGGAACTAGGACGAACTTGTACCAAATGGTACGAACTAGTACGGAATGGTACAAACTCGTAGGAAATGGTTAGAGCTAGTCTAAATTCATAAGAATTGGAATGAACTAAGACGAACTCGTACAAAATGGAACAAACTAGGACGAACTTGTACCAAATGGTAGGAACTAGTTTGGAATGGTTCGAACTCATTGGGAATGGTATGAACTAGTATGAAATGGTTCAAACTCGTAGAAAATGGTTAGAGCTAGTCCAACTTCATATGAATTGGTACGAACTAAGACGAACTCGTACAAAATGATGAACTAGGACGAACTTGTACCAAATGGTACGGACAAGTACAGAATGGTACAAACTCGTAGGAAATGGTTAGAGCTAGTCTAAATTCATATGAATTGGAATGAACTAAGACGAACTCGTACAAAATGGAACGAACTAGGACGAACTTGTACCAAATGGTAGGAACTAGTTTGGAATGGTTCGAACTCATTGGAAATGGTATGAACTAGTATGAAATGGTTCAAACTCGTAAAAAATGGTTAGAGCTAGTCGAAATTCATATGAATTGGTACGAATTAAGACGAAGTCGTACAAAATGACAAACTAGGACGAACTTGTACCAAATGGTACGAACTAGTACGGAATGGTTCGAACTCCTAGGAAAATATATGAAATAGTATGAAAAGGTACAAACTCGTAGAAAATGGTTAGAGTTAGTCCAAGTTCATATGAAATGGAACGAACTAGGACGAACTCGTACAAAATTGAATGAACTAGGACGAACTTAAATGGAACGAACAAGTTTGGAATGGTTCGAACTCGTAGGGAATGGTATGAACTAGTATGAAATGGTTCAAACTCGTAGAAAATGGTTAAAGCTAGTCCAAATTCATCTGAATTGGTACGAACTAAGACGAACTCGTACAAAATGACGAACAAGGACGACCTTGTACCAAATGATACGAACTAGTACGGAATGGTACAAACTCGTAGGAATTGGTATGTACTAGTACGAAATAGTTCAAATTCTGAGAAAATGGTTAGAGCTAGTCTAAATTCATATGAATTGGTACGAACTAAGACAAACTCGTACAAAATGGAACAAACTAGGACGAACTTGTACCAAATGGTAGGAACTAGTTTGGAATGGTTCGAACTCATTGGGAATGGTATGAACTAGTATGAAATGGTTCAAACTCGTAGAAAATGGTTAGAGCTAGTCCAACTTCATATGAATTGGTACGAACTAAGACGAACTCGTACAAAATGATGAACTAGGACGAACTTGTACCAGATGGTACGGACAAGTACAGAATGGTACAAACTCGTAGGAAATGGTTAGAGCTAGTCTAAATTCATATGAATTGGAATGAACTAAGACGAACTCGTACAAAATGGAACGAACTAGGACGAACTTGTACCAAATGGTAGGAACTAGTTTGGAATGGTTCGAACTCATTGGAAATGGTATGAACTAGTATGAAATGGTTCAAACTCGTAAAAAATGGTTAAAGCTAGTCGAAATTCATATGAATTGGTACGAATTAAGACGTAGTCATACAAAATGAGGAACTAGGACGAACTTGTACCAAATGGTACGAACTAGTACGGAATGGTACAAACTCGTACGAAATGGTTAGAGCTAGTCTAAATTCGTATGAATT
Organism: Astragalus glycyphyllos; assembly: GCA_963573325.1. Classification (NCBI taxonomy): domain Eukaryota; kingdom Viridiplantae; phylum Streptophyta; class Magnoliopsida; order Fabales; family Fabaceae; genus Astragalus; species Astragalus glycyphyllos. The sequence goes on along the minus strand of OY754314.1, from coordinate 26,301,493 downwards.
GGAATGAACTAAGACGAACTCGTACAAAATGGAACAAACTAGGACGAACTTGTACCAAATGGTAGGAACTAGTTTGGAATGGTTCGAACTCATTGGGAATGGTATGAACTAGTATGAAATGGTTCAAACTCGTAGAAAATGGTTAGAGCTAGTCCAACTTCATATGAATTGGTAGGAACTAAGACGAACTCGTACAAAATGATGAACTAGGACGAACTTGTACCAAATGGTACGGACATGTACAGAATGGTACAAACTCTTAGGAAATGGTTAGAGCTAGTCTAAATTCATATGAATTGGAATGAACTAAGACGAACTCGTACAAAATGGAACGAACTAGGACGAACTTGTACCAAATGGTAGGAACTAGTTTGGAATGGTTCGAACTCATTGGAAATGGTATGAACTAGTATGAAATGGTTCAAACTCGTAAAAAATGGTTAGAGCTAGTCGAAATTCATATGAATTGGTACGAATTAAGACGAAGTCGTACAAAATGACAAACTAGGACGAACTTGTACCAAATGGTACGAACTAGTACGGAATGGTTCGAACTCCTAGGAAAATATATGAAATAGTATGAAAAGGTACAAACTCGTAGAAAATGGTTAGAGTTAGTCCAAGTTCATATGAAATGGAACGAACTAGGACGAACTCTTACAAAATTGAATGAACTAGGACGAACTTAAATGGAACGAACAAGTTTGGAATGGTTCGAACTCGTAGGGAATGGTATGAACTAGTATGAAATGGTTCAAACTCGTAGAAAATGGTTAAAGCTAGTCCAAATTCATCTGAATTGGTACGAACTAAGACGAACTCGTACAAAATGACGAACAAGGACGAACTTGTACCAAATGATACGAACTAGTACGGAATGGTACAAACTCGTAGGAATTGGTATGTACTAGTACGAAATAGTTCAAATTCTGAGAAAATGGTTAGAGCTAGTCTAAATTCATATGAATTGGTACGAACTAAGACAAACTCGTACAAAATGGAACAAACTAGGACGAACTTGTACCAAATGGTAGGAACTAGTTTGGAATGGTTCGAACTCATTGGGAATGGTATGAACTAGTATGAAATGGTTCAAACTCGTAGAAAATGGTTAGAGCTAGTCCAACTTCATATGAATTGGTACGAACTAAGACGAACTCGTACAAAATGATGAACTAGGACGAACTTGTACCAGATGGTACGGACAAGTACAGAATGGTACAAACTCGTAGGAAATGGTTAGAGCTAGTCTAAATTCATATGAATTGGAATGAACTAAGACGAACTCGTACAAAATGGAACGAACTAGGACGAACTTGTACCAAATGGTAGGAACTAGTTTGGAATGGTTCGAACTCATTGGAAATGGTATGAACTAGTATGAAATGGTTCAAACTCGTAAAAAATGGTTAAAGCTAGTCGAAATTCATATGAATTGGTACGAATTAAGACGTAGTCATACAAAATGAGGAACTAGGACGAACTTGTACCAAATGGTACGAACTAGTACGGAATGGTACAAACTCGTAGGAAATGGTTAGAGCTAGTCTAAATTCATATGAATTGGAATGAACTAAGACGAACTCGTACAAAATGGAACAAACTAGGACGAACTTGTACCAAATGGTAGGAACTAGTTTGGAATGGTTCGAACTCATTGGGAATGGTATGAACTAGTATGAAATGGTTCAAACTCGTAGAAAATGGTTAGAGCTAGTCCAACTTCATATGAATTGGTACGAACTAAGACGAACTCGTACAAAATGATGAACTAGGACGAACTTGTACCAAATGGTACGGACAAGTACAGAATGGTACAAACTCTTAGGAAATGGTTAGAGCTAGTCTAAATTCATATGAATTGGAATGAACTAAGACGAACTCGTACAAAATGGAACGAACTAGGACGAACTTGTACCAAATGGTAGGAACTAGTTTGGAATGGTTCGAACTCATTGGAAATGGTATGAACTAGTATGAAATGGTTCAAACTCGTAAAAAATGGTTAGAGCTAGTCGAAATTCATATGAATTGGTACGAATTAAGACGAACTCGTACAAAATGATGAACTAGGACGAACTTGTACCAAATGGTACGGACAAGTACAGAATGGTACAAACTCGTAGGAAATGGTTAGAGCTAGTCTAAATTCATATGAATTGGAAGAACTAAGACGAACTCGTACAAAATGGAACAAACTAGGACGAACTTGTACCAAATGGTAGGAACTAGTTTGGAATGGTTCGAACTCATTGGGAATGGTATGAACTAGTATGAAATGGTTCAAACTCGTAGAAAATGGTTAGAGCTAGTCCAACTTCATATGAATTGGTACGAACTAAGACGAACTCGTACAAAATGATGAACTAGGACGAACTTGTACCAGATGGTACGGACAAGTACAGAATGGTACAAACTCGTAGGAAATGGTTAGAGCTAGTCTAAATTCATATGAATTGGAATGAACTAAGACGAACTCGTACAAAATGGAACGAACTAGGACGAACTTGTACCAAATGGTAGGAACTAGTTTGGAATGGTTCGAACTCATTGGAAATGGTATGAACTAGTATGAAATGGTTCAAACTCGTAAAAAATGGTTAAAGCTAGTCGAAATTCATATGAATTGGTACGAATTAAGACGTAGTCATACAAAATGAGGAACTAGGACGAACTTGTACCAAATGGTACGAACTAGTACGGAATGGTACAAACTCGTAGGAAATGGTTAGAGCTAGTCTAAATTCATAAGAATTGGAATGAACTAAGACGAACTCGTACAAAATGGAACAAACTAGGACGAACTTGTACCAAATGGTAGGAACTAGTTTGGAATGGTTCGAACTCATTGGGAATGGTATGAACTAGTATGAAATGGTTCAAACTCGTAGAAAATGGTTAGAGCTAGTCCAACTTCATATGAATTGGTACGAACTAAGACGAACTCGTACAAAATGATGAACTAGGACGAACTTGTACCAGATGGTACGGACAAGTACAGAATGGTACAAACTCGTAGGAAATGGTTAGAGCTAGTCTAAATTCATATGAATTGGAATGAACTAAGACGAACTCGTACAAAATGGAACGAACTAGGACGAACTTGTACCAAATGGTAGGAACTAGTTTGGAATGGTTCGAACTCATTGGAAATGGTATGAACTAGTATGAAATGGTTCAAACTCGTAAAAAATGGTTAAAGCTAGTCGAAATTCATATGAATTGGTACGAATTAAGACGTAGTCATACAAAATGAGGAACTAGGACGAACTTGTACCAAATGGTACGAACTAGTACGGAATGGTTCAAACTCGTAAAAAATGGTTAGAGCTAGTCGAAATTCATATGAATTGGTACGAATTAAGACGAACTCGTACAAAATGATGAACTAGGACGAACTTGTACCAAATGGTACGGACAAGTACAGAATGGTACAAACTCGTAGGAAATGGTTAGAGCTAGTCTAAATTCATATGAATTGGAAGAACTAAGACGAACTCGTACAAAATGGAACAAACTAGGACGAACTTGTACCAAATGGTAGGAACTAGTTTGGAATGGTTCGAACTCATTGGGAATGGTATGAACTAGTATGAAATGGTTCAAACTCGTAGAAAATGGTTAGAGCTAGTCCAACTTCATATGAATTGGTACGAACTAAGACGAACTCGTACAAAATGATGAACTAGGACGAACTTGTACCAGATGGTACGGACAAGTACAGAATGGTACAAACTCGTAGGAAATGGTTAGAGCTAGTCTAAATTCATATGAATTGGAATGAACTAAGACGAACTCGTACAAAATGGAACGAACTAGGACGAACTTGTACCAAATGGTAGGAACTAGTTTGGAATGGTTCGAACTCATTGGAAATGGTATGAACTAGTATGAAATGGTTCAAACTCGTAAAAAATGGTTAAAGCTAGTCGAAATTCATATGAATTGGTACGAATTAAGACGTAGTCATACAAAATGAGGAACTAGGACGAACTTGTACCAAATGGTACGAACTAGTACGGAATGGTACAAACTCGTAGGAAATGGTTAGAGCTAGTCTAAATTCATAAGAATTGGAATGAACTAAGACGAACTCGTACAAAATGGAACAAACTAGGACGAACTTGTACCAAATGGTAGGAACTAGTTTGGAATGGTTCGAACTCATTGGGAATGGTATGAACTAGTATGAAATGGTTCAAACTCGTAGAAAATGGTTAGAGCTAGTCCAACTTCATATGAATTGGTACGAACTAAGACGAACTCGTACAAAATGATGAACTAGGACGAACTTGTACCAAATGGTACGGACAAGTACAGAATGGTACAAACTCGTAGGAAATGGTTAGAGCTAGTCTAAATTCATATGAATTGGAATGAACTAAGACGAACTCGTACAAAATGGAACGAACTAGGACGAACTTGTACCAAATGGTAGGAACTAGTTTGGAATGGTTCGAACTCATTGGAAATGGTATGAACTAGTATAAAATGGTTCAAACTCGTAAAAAATGGTTAGAGCTAGTCGAAATTCATATGAATTGGTACGAATTAAGACGAAGTCGTACAAAATGACAAACTAGGACGAACTTGTACCAAATGGTACGAACTAGTACGGAATGGTTCGAACTCCTAGGAAAATATATGAAATAGTATGAAAAGGTACAAACTCGTAGAAAATGGTTAGAGTTAGTCCAAGTTCATATGAAATGGAACGAACTAGGACGAACTCGTACAAAATTGAATGAACTAGGACGAACTTAAATGGAACGAACAAGTTTGGAATGGTTCGAACTCGTAGGGAATGGTATGAACTAGTATGAAATGGTTCAAACTCGTAGAAAATGGTTAGAGCTAGTCCAAATTCATCTGAATTGGTACGAACTAAGACGAACTCGTACAAAATGACGAACAAGGACGAACTTGTACCAAATGATACGAACTAGTACGGAATGGTACAAACTCGTAGGAATTGGTATGTACTAGTACGAAATAGTTCAAATTCTGAGAAAATGGTTAGAGCTAGTCTAAATTCATATGAATTGGTACGAACTAAGACAAACTCGTACAAAATGGAACAAACTAGGACGAACTTGTACCAAATGGTAGGAACTAGTTTGGAATGGTTCGAACTCATTGGGAATGGTATGAACTAGTATGAAATGGTTCAAACTCGTAGAAAATGGTTAGAGCTAGTCCAACTTCATATGAATTGGTACGAACTAAGACGAACTCGTACAAAATGATGAACTAGGACGAACTTGTACCAGATGGTACGGACAAGTACAGAATGGTACAAACTCGTAGGAAATGGTTAGAGCTAGTCTAAATTCATATGAATTGGAATGAACTAAGACGAACTCGTACAAAATGGAACGAACTAGGACGAACTTGTACCAAATGGTAGGAACTAGTTTGGAATGGTTCGAACTCATTGGAAATGGTATGAACTAGTATGAAATGGTTCAAACTCGTAAAAAATGGTTAAAGCTAGTCGAAATTCATATGAATTGGTACGAATTAAGACGTAGTCATACAAAATGAGGAACTAGGACGAACTTGTACCAAATGGTACGAACTAGTACGGAATGGTACAAACTCGTAGGAAATGGTTAGAGCTAGTCTAAATTCATAAGAATTGGAATGAACTAAGACGAACTCGTACAAAATGGAACAAACTAGGACGAACTTGTACCAAATGGTAGGAACTAGTTTGGAATGGTTCGAACTCATTGGGAATGGTATGAACTAGTATGAAATGGTTCAAACTCGTAGAAAATGGTTAGAGCTAGTCCAACTTCATATGAATTGGTACAAACTAAGACGAACTCGTACAAAATGATGAACTAGGACGAACTTGTACCAAATTGTACGGACAAGTACAGAATGGTACAAACTCGTAGGAAATGGTTAGAGCTAGTCTAAATTCATATGAATTGGAATGAACTAAGACGAACTCATACAAAATGGAACGAACTAGGACGAACTTGTACCAAATGGTAGGAACTAGTTTGGAATGGTTCGAACTCATTGGAAATGGTATCAACTAGTATGAAATGGTTCAAACTCGTAAAAAATGGTTAGAGCTAGTCGAAATTCATATGAAGTGGTACGAGTTAAGACGAAGTCGTACAAAATGACGAACTAGGACGAACTTGTACCAAATGGTACGAACTAGTACGGAATGGTTCGAACTCCTAGGAAAATGCATGAAATAGTATGAAAAGGTACAAACTCGTAGAAAATGGTTAGAGTTAGTCCAAGTTCATATGAAATGGAACGAACTAGGACGAACTCGTACAAAATTGAACGAACTAGGACGAACTTGTACCAAATGGTACGAACTAGTACGGAATGGTTCGAACTCCTATGAAAATATATGAAATAGTATGAAAAGGTACAAACTCGTAGAAAATGGTTAGAGTTAGTCCAAGTTCATATGAAATGGAACGAACTAGGACGAACTCGTACAAAATTGAACGAACTAGGACGAACTTAAATGGAACGAACAAGTTTGGAATGGTTCGAACTCGTAGGGAATGGTATGAACTAGTATGAAATGGTTCAAACTCGTAGAAAATGGTTAAAGCTAGTCCAAATTCATCTGAATTGGTACGAACTAAGATGAACTCGTACAAAATGACGAACAAGGACGAACTTGTACCAAGTGATACGAACTAGTACGGAATGGTACAATCTTGTAGGAATTGGTATGTACTAGTACGAAATGGTTCAAATTCTGAGAAAATGGTTAGAGCTAGTCTAAATTCATATGAATTGGTACGAACTAAGACAAACTCGTACAAAATGGAACAAACTAGGACGAACTTGTACCAAATGGTAGGAACTAGTTTGGAATGGTTCGAACTCATTGGGAATGGTATGAACTAGTATGAAATGGTTCAAACTCGTAGAAAATGGTTAGAGCTAGTCCAACTTCATATGAATTGGTACGAACTAAGACGAACTCGTACAAAATGATGAACTAGGACGAATATTACCAAATGGTACGGACAAGTACAGAATGGTACAAACTCGTAGGAAATGGTTAGAGCTAGTCTAAATTCATATGAATTGGAATGAACTAAGACGAACTCGTACAAAATGGAACGAACTAGGACGAACTTGTACCAAATGGTAGGAACTAGTTTGGAATGGTTCGAACTCATTGGAAATGGTATGAACTAGTATAAAATGGTTCAAACTCGTAAAAAATGGTTAAAGCTAGTCGAAATTCATATGAATTGGTACGAACTAAGACGAAGTCGTACAAAATGACGAACTAGGACGAACTTGTACCAAATGGTACGAACTAGTACGGAATGGTTCGAACACCTAGGAAAATATATGAAATAGTATGAAAAGGTACAAACTCGTAGAAAATGGTTAGAGTTAGTCCAAGTTCATATGAAATGGAACGAACTAGGACGAAATCGTACAAAATTGAACGAACTAGGACGAACTTAAATGGAACGAACAAGTTTGGAATGGTTCGAACTCGTAGGGAATGGTATGAACTAGTATGAAATGGTTCAAACTCGTAGAAAATGGTTAGAGCTAGTCCAAATTCATCTGAATTGGTACGAACTAAGACGAACTCGTACAAAATGACGAACAAGGAAGAACTTGTACCAAATGATACGAACTAGTACGGAATGGTACAAACTCGTAGGAATTGGAATGTACTAGTACGAAATAGTTCAAATTCTGAGAAAATGGTTAGAGCTAGTCTAAATTCATATGAATGGGTACGAACTAAGACAAACTCGTACAAAATGGAACAAACTAGGACGAACTTGTACCAAATGGTAGGAACTAGTTTGGAATGGTTCGAACTCATTGGGAATGGTATGAACTAGTATGAAATGGTTCAAACTCGTAGAAAATGGTTAGAGCTAGTCCAACTTCATATGAATTGGTACGAACTAAGACGAACTCGTACAAAATGATGAACTAGGACGAACTTGTACCAGATGGTACGGACAAGTACAGAATGGTACAAACTCGTAGGAAATGGTTAGAGCTAGTCTAAATTCATATGAATTGGAATGAACTTAGACGAACTCGTACAAAATGGAACGAACTAGGACGAACTTGTACCAAATGGTAGGAACTAGTTTGGAATGGTTCGAACTCATTGGAAATGGTATGAACTAGTATGAAATGGTTCAAACTCGTAACAAATGGTTAGAGCTAGTCGAAAATCATATGAATTGGTACGAATTAAGACGAAGTCATACAAAATGAGGAACTAGGACGAACTTGTACCAAATGGTACGAACTAGTACGGAATGGTACAAACTCGTAGGAAATGGTTAGAGCTAGTCTAAATTCGTATGAATTGGAATGAACTAAGACGAACTCGTACAAAATGGAACAAACTAGGACGAACTTGTACCAAATGGTAGGAACTAGTTTGGAATGGTTCGAACTCATTGGGAATGGTATGAACTAGTATGAAATGGTTCAAACTCGTAGAAAATGGTTAGAGCTAGTCCAACTTCATATGAATTGGTACGAACTAAGACGAACTCGTACAAAATGATGAACTAGGACGAACTTGTACCAAATGGTACGGACAAGTACAGAATGGTACAAACTCTTAGGAAATGGTTAGAGCTAGTCTAAATTCATATGAATTGGAATGAACTAAGACGAACTCGTACAAAATGGAATGAACTAGGACGAACTTGTACCAAATGGTAGGAACTAGTTTGGAATGGTTCGAACTCATTGGAAATGGTATGAACTAGTATGAAATGGTTCAAACTCGTAAAAAATGGTTAGAGCTAGTCGAAATTCATATGAATTGGTACGAATTAAGACGAAGTCGTACAAAATGACGAACTAGGACGAACTTGTACCAAATGGTACGAACTAGTACGGAATGGTTCGAACTCCTAGGAAAATGTATGAAATAGTATGAAAAGGTACAAACTCGTAGAAAATGGTTAGAGTTAGTCCAAGTTCATATGAAATGGAACGAACTAGGACTAACTCGTACAAAGTTGAACGAACTAGGAAGAACTTAAATGGAACGAACAAGTTTGGAATGGTTCGAACTCGTAGGGAACGGTATGAACTAGTATGAAATGGTTCAAACTCGTAGAAAATGGTTAGAGCTAGTCCAAATTCATCTGAATTGGTACGAACGAAGACGAACTCGTACAAAATGACGAACAAGGACGAACTTGTACCAAATGATACGAACTAGTACGGAATGGTACAAACTCGTAGGAATTGGTATGTACTAGTACGAAATGGTTCAAATTCTGAGAAAATGGTTAGAGCTAGTCTAAATTCATATGAATTGGTACGAACTAAGACAAACTCGTACAAAATGGAACAAACTAGGACGAACTTGTACCAAATGGTAGGAACTAGTTTGGAATGGTTCGAACTCATTGGAAATGGTATGAACTAGTATGAAATGGTTCAAACTCGTAAAAAATGGTTAGAGCTAGTCGAAATTCATATGAATTGGTACGAATTAAGACGAAGTCGTACAAAATGACGAACTAGGACGAAGTTGTACCAAATGGTACGAACTAGTACGGAATGGTTCGAACTCCTAGGAAAATGTATGAAATAGTATGAAAAGGTACAAACTCGTAGAAAATGGTTAGAGTTAGTCCAAGTTCATATGAAATGGAACGAACTAGGACGAACTCGTACAAAATTGAACGAACTAGGACGAACTTAAATGGAACGAACAAGTTTGGAATGGTTCGAACTCGTAGGGAATGGTATGAACTAGTATGAAATGGTTCAAACTCGTAGAAAATGGTTAGAGCTAGTCCAAATTCATCTGAATTGGTACGAACTAAGACGAACTCGTACAAAATGACGAACAAGGACGAACTTGTACCAAATGATACGAACTAGTACGGAATGGGGAAAATTGGTAGGAAATGGTATGTACTAGTACGAAATGGTTCAAATTCTGAGAAAATGGTTAGAGCTAGTCTAAATTTATATGAATGGGTACGAACTAAGACAAACTCGTACAAAATGGAACAAACTAGGACGAACTTGTACCAAATGGTAGGAACTAGTTTGGAATGGTTCGAACTCATTGGGAATGGTATGAACTAGTATGAAATGGTTCAAACTCGTAGAAAATGGCTAGAGCTAGTCCAACTTCATATGAATTGGTGCGAATTAAGACGAACTCGTACAAAATGATGAACTAGGACGAACTTGTACCAAATGGTACGGACTAGTACAGAATGGTACAAACTCGTAGGAAATGGTATGGACTAGTATGAAGTGGTTCAAACTCGTAGAAAATGGTTAGAGCTAGTCGAAATTCATATGAATTGTTACGAATTAAGTCGAACTCGTACAAAATGACGAACTAGGACGAACTTGTACCAAATGGTACGAACCAGTGCGGAATGGTTCGAACTCCTAGGAAAATGTATGAAATAGTATGAAAAGGTACAAACTCGTAGAAAATGGTTAGAGTTAGTCCAAGTTCATATGAAAGGGAACGAATTAGGACGAACTCGTACAAAATTGAACGAACTAGGACGAACTTAAATGGAACGAACAAGTTTGGAATGGTTCGAACTCGTAGGGAATGGTATGAACTAGTATGAATTGGTTCAAACTCGTAGAAAATGGTTAGAGCTAGTCCAAATTCATCTGAATTCGTACGAAATAAGACGAACACATACAAAATGACGAACAAGGACGAAGTTGTACCAAATGATACGAACTAGTACGGAATGGTACAAACTCGTAGGAAATGGTATGTACTAGTACGAAATGGTTCAAATTCTGAGAAAATGGTTAGAGCTAGTCTAAACTCTTATGAATTGGTACAAACTAAGACGAACTCGTACAAAATGGAACAAACTAGGACGAATTTGTACCAAATGGTAGGAACTAGTTTGGAATGGTTCGAACTCATTGGGAATGGTATGAACTAGTATGAAATGGTTCAAACTCGTAGAAAATGGTTAGAGCTAGTCCAACTTCATATGAATTGGTACGAACTAAGACGAACTCGTACAAAATGATGAACTAGGACGAACTTGTACCAAATGGTACGAACTAGTACGGAATGGTTCGAACTCCTAGGAAAATGCATGAAATAGTATGAAAAGGTACAAACTCGTAGAAAATGGTTAGAGTTAGTCCAAGTTCATATGAAATGGAACGAACTAGGACGAACTCGTACAAAATTGAACGAACTAGGACGAACTTGTACCAAATGGTACGAACTAGTACGGAATGGTTCGAACTCCTATGAAAATATATGAAATAGTATGAAAAGGTACAAACTCGTAGAAAATGGTTAGAGTTAGTCCAAGTTCATATGAAATGGAACGAACTAGGACGAACTCGTACAAAATTGAACGAACTAGGACGAACTTAAATGGAACGAACAAGTTTGGAATGGTTCGAACTCGTAGGGAATTGGTATGAACTAGTATGAAATGGTTCAAACTCGTAGAAAATGGTTAAAGCTAGTCCAAATTCATCTGAATTGGTACGAACTAAGACGAACTCGTACAAAATGACGAACAAGGACGAACTTGTACCAAATGATACGAACTAGTACGGAATGGTACAATCTCGTAGGAATTGGTATGTACTAGTACGAAATGGTTCAAATTCTGAGAAAATGGTTAGAGCTAGTCTAAATTCATATGAATTGGTACGAACTAAGACAAACTCGTACAAAATGGAACAAACTAGGACGAACTTGTACCAAATGGTAGGAACTAGTTTGGAATGGTTCGAACTCATTGGGAATGGTATGAACTAGTATGAAATGGTTCAAACTCGTAGAAAATGGTTAGAGCTAGTCCAACTTCATATGAATTGGTACGAACTAAGACGAACTCGTACAAAATGATGAACTAGGACGAACTTGTACCAAATGGTACGGACAAGTACAGAATGGTACAAACTCGTAGGAAATGGTTAGAGCTAGTCTAAATTCATATGAATTGGAATGAACTAAGACGAACTCGTATAAAATGGAACGAACTAGGACGAACTTGTACCAAATGGTAGGAACTAGTTTGGAATGGTTCGAACTCATTGGAAATGGTATGAACTAGTATAAAATGGTTCAAACTCGTAAAAAATGGTTAAAGCTAGTCGAAATTCATATGAATTGGTACGAACTAAGACGAAGTCGTACAAAATGACGAACTAGGACGAACTTGTACCAAATGGTACGAACTAGTACGGAATGGTTCGAACACCTAGGAAAATATATGAAATAGTATGAAAAGGTACAAACTCGTAGAAAATGGTTAGAGTTAGTCCAAGTTCATATGAAATGGAACGAACTAGGACGAAATCGTACAAAATTGAACGAACTAGGACGAACTTAAATGGAACGAACAAGTTTGGAATGGTTCGAACTCGTAGGGAATGGTATGAACTAGTATGAAATGGTTCAAACTCGTAGAAAATGGTTAGAGCTAGTCCAAATTCATCTGAATTGGTACGAACAAAGACGAACTCGTACAAAATGACGAACAAGGAAGAACTTGTACCAAATGATACGAACTAGTACGGAATGGTACAAACTCGTAGGAATTGGAATGTACTAGTACGAAATAGTTCAAATTCTGAGAAAATGGTTAGAGCTAGTCTAAATTCATATGAATGGGTACGAACTAAGACAAACTCGTACAAAATGGAACAAACTAGGACGAACTTGTACCAAATGGTAGGAACTAGTTTGGAATGGTTCGAACTCATTGGGAATGGTATGAACTAGTATGAAATGGTTCAAACTCGTAGAAAATGGTTAGAGCTAGTCCAACTTCATATGAATTGGTACGAACTAAGACGAACTCGTACAAAATGATGAACTAGGACGAACTTGTACCAGATGGTACGGACAAGTACAGAATGGTACAAACTCGTAGGAAATGGTTAGAGCTAGTCTAAATTCATATGAATTGGAATGAACTTAGACGAACTCGTACAAAATGGAACGAACTAGGACGAACTTGTACCAAATGGTAGGAACTAGTTTGGAATGGTTCGAACTCATTGGAAATGGTATGAACTAGTATGAAATGGTTCAAACTCGTAACAAATGGTTAGAGCTAGTCGAAAATCATATGAATTGGTACGAATTAAGACGAAGTCATACAAAATGAGGAACTAGGACGAACTTGTACCAAATGGTACGAACTAGTACGGAATGGTACAAACTCGTAGGAAATGGTTAGAGCTAGTCTAAATTCGTATGAATTGGAATGAACTAAGACGAACTCGTACAAAATGGAACAAACTAGGACGAACTTGTACCAAATGGTAGGAACTAGTTTGGAATGGTTCGAACTCATTGGGAATGGTATGAACTAGTATGAAATGGTTCAAACTCGTAGAAAATGGTTAGAGCTAGTCCAACTTCATATGAATTGGTACGAACTAAGACGAACTCGTACAAAATGATGAACTAGGACGAACTTGTACCAAATGGTACGGACAAGTACAGAATGGTACAAACTCTTAGGAAATGGTTAGAGCTAGTCTAAATTCATATGAATTGGAATGAACTAAGACGAACTCGTACAAAATGGAACGAACTAGGACGAACTTGTACCAAATGGTAGGAACTAGTTTGGAATGGTTCGAACTCATTGGAAATGGTATGAACTAGTATGAAATGGTTCAAACTCGTAAAAAATGGTTAGAGCTAGTCGAAATTCATATGAATTGGTACGAATTAAGACGAAGTCGTACAAAATGACGAACTAGGACGAACTTGTACCAAATGGTACGAACTAGTACGGAATGGTTCGAACTCCTAGGAAAATGTATGAAATAGTATGAAAAGGTACAAACTCGTAGAAAATGGTTAGAGTTAGTCCAAGTTCATATGAAATGGAACGAACTAGGACTAACTCGTACAAAGTTGAACGAACTAGGAAGAACTTAAATGGAACGAACAAGTTTGGAATGGTTCGAACTCGTAGGGAACGGTATGAACTAGTATGAAATGGTTCAAACTCGTAGAAAATGGTTAGAGCTAGTCCAAATTCATCTGAATTGGTACGAACGAAGACGAACTCGTACAAAATGACGAACAAGGACGAACTTGTACCAAATGATACGAACTAGTACGGAATGGTACAAACTCGTAGGAATTGGTATGTACTAGTACGAAATGGTTCAAATTCTGAGAAAATGGTTAGAGCTAGTCTAAATTCATATGAATTGGTACGAACTAAGACAAACTCGTACAAAATGGAACAAACTAGGACGAACTTGTACCAAATGGTAGGAACTAGTTTGGAATGGTTCGAACTCATTGGAAATGGTATGAACTAGTATGAAATGGTTCAAACTCGTAAAAAATGGTTAGAGCTAGTCGAAATTCATATGAATTGGTACGAATTAAGACGAAGTCGTACAAAATGACGAACTAGGACGAAGTTGTACCAAATGGTACGAACTAGTACGGAATGGTTCGAACTCCTAGGAAAATGTATGAAATAGTATGAAAAGGTACAAACTCGTAGAAAATGGTTAGAGTTAGTCCAAGTTCATATGAAATGGAACGAACTAGGACGAACTCGTACAAAATTGAACGAACTAGGACGAACTTAAATGGAACGAACAAGTTTGGAATGGTTCGAACTCGTAGGGAATGGTATGAACTAGTATGAAATGGTTCAAACTCGTAGAAAATGGTTAGAGCTAGTCCAAATTCATCTGAATTGGTACGAACTAAGACGAACTCGTACAAAATGACGAACAAGGAATAACTTGTACCAAATGATACGAACTAGTACGGAATGGTACAAACTCGTAGGAATTGGAATGTACTAGTACGAAATGGTTCAAATTCTGAGAAAATGGTTAGAGCTAGTCTAAATTCATATGAATGGGTACGAACTAAGACAAACTCGTACAAAATGGAACAAACTAGGACGAACTTGTACCAAATGGTAGGAACTAGTTTGGAATGGTTCGAACTCATTGGGAATGGTATGAACTAGTATGAAATGGTTCAAACTCGTAGAAAATGGTTAGAGCTAGTCCAATTTCATATGAATTGGTACGAACTAAGACGAACTCGTACAAAATGATGAACTAGGACGAACTTGTACCAAATGGTAGGGACAAGTACAGAATGGTACAAACTCGTAGGAAATGGTTAGAGCTAGTCTAAATTCATATGAATTGGAATGAACTAAGACGAACTCGTAGAAAATGGAACGAACTAGGACGAACTTGTACCAAATGGTAGGAACTAGTTCGGAATGGTTCGAACTCTTTGGAAATGGTATGAACTAGTATGAAATGGTTCAAACTCGTAAAAAATGGTTATAGCTAGTCGAAATTCGTATGAATTGGTACGAATTAAGACGAAGTCGTACAAAATGACGAACTAGGACGAACTTGTACCAAATGGTACGAACTAGTACGGAATGGTTCGAACTCCTAGGAAAATGTATGAAATAGTATGAAAAGGTACAAACTCGTAGAAAATGGTTAGAGTTAGTCCAAGTTCATATGAAATGGAACGAACTAGGACGAACTCGTACAAAATGGAACGAACTAGGACAAACTTGTACCAAATGGTAGGAACTAGTTTGGAATGGTTCGAACTCATTGGAAATGGTATGAACTAGTATGAGATGGTTCAAACTCGTAAAAGATGGTTAGAGCTAGTCGAAATTCATATGAATTGGTACGAATTAAGACGAAGTCGTACAAAATGACGAACTAGGACGAACTTGTACCAAATGGTACGAACTAGTACGAAATGGTTCGAACTCCTAGGAAAATGTATGAAATAGTATGAAAAGGTACAAACTCGTAGAAAATGGTTAGAGTTAGTCCAAGTTCATATGAAATGGAACGAACTAGGACGAACTCGTACAAAATTGAACAAACTAGGACGAACTTAAATGGAACGAACAAGTTTGGAATGGTTCGAACTCGTAGGGAATGGTATGAACTAGTATGAAATGGTTCAAACTCGTAGAAAATGGTTAGAGCTAGTCCAAATTCATCTGAATTGGTACGAACTAAGACGAACTGGTACAAAATGACGAACAAGGACGAACTTGTACCAAATGATACGAACTAGTACGGAATGGTACAAACTCGTAGGAATTGGTATGTACTAGTACTAAATGGTTCAAATTCTGAGAAAATGGTTAGAGCTAGTCTAAATTCATATGAATTGGTACGAACTAAGACAAACTCGTACAAAATGGAACAAACTAGGACGAACTTGTACCAAATGGTAGGAACTAGTTTGGAATGGTTCGAACTCATTGGGAATGGTATGAACTAGTATGAAATGGTTCAAACTCGTAGAAAATGGTTAGAGCTAGTCCAACTTCATATGAATTGGTACGAACTAAGACGAACTCGTACAAAATGATGAACTAGGACGAACTTGTACCACATGGTACGGACAAGTACAGAATGGTACAAACTCGTAGGAAATGGTTAGAGCTAGTCTAAATTCATATGAGTTGGTACGAACTAAGACGAACTCGTACAAAATGGAACGAACTAGGACGAACTTGTACCAAATGGTAGGAACTAGTTTGGAATGGTTCGAACTCATTGGAAATGGTATGAACTAGTATGAAATGGTTCATACTCGTAAAAAATGGTTAGAGCTAGTCGAAATTCATATGAATTGGTACGAATTAAGACGAAGTCGTACTAAATGACGAACTAGGACGAAGTTGTACCAAATGGTACGAACTAGTACGGAATGGTTCGAACTCCTAGGAAAATGTATGAAATAGTATGAAAAGGTACAAACTCGTAGAAAATGGTTAGAGTTAGTCCAAGTTCATATGAAATGGAACGAACTATGACGAACTCGTACAAAATTGAACGAACTAGGACGAACTTAAATGGAACGAACAAGTTTGGAATGGTTCGAACTCGTAGGGAATGGTATGAACTAGTATGAAATGGTTCAAACTCGTAGAAAATGGTTAGAGCTAGTCCAAATTCATCTGAATTGGTACGAACTAAGACGAACTCGTACAAAATGACGAACAAGGACGAACTTGTACCAAATGATACGAACTAGTACGGAATGGGGAAAATTGGTAGGAAATGGTATGTACTAATATGAAATGGTTCAAATTCTGAGAAAATGGTTAGAGCTAGTCTAAATTCATATGAATTGGTACGAACTAAGACAAACTCGTACAAAATGGAACAAACTAGGACGAACTTGTACCAAATGGTAGGAACTAGTTTGGAATGGTTCGAACTCATTGGGAATGGTATGAACTAGTATGAAATGGTTCAAACTCGTAGAAAATGGTTAGAGCTAGTCCAACTTCATATGAATTGGTGCGAATTAAGACGAACTCGTACAAAATGATGAACTAGGACGAACTTGTACCAAATGGTACGGACTAGTACAGAATGGTACAAACTCGTAGGAAATGGTATGGACTAGTATGAAGTGGTTCAAACTCGTAGAAAATGGTTAGAGCTAGTCGAAATTCATATGAATTGTTACGAATTAAGTCGAACTCGTACAAAATGACGAACTAGGACGAACTTGTACCAAATGGTACGAACCAGTGCGGAATGGTTCGAACTCCTAGGAAAATGTATGAAATAGTATGAAAAGGTACAAACTCGTAGAAAATGGTTAGAGTTAGTCCAAGTTCATATGAAAGGGAACGAATTAGGACGAACTCGTACAAAATTGAACGAACTAGGACGAACTTAAATGGAACGAACAAGTTTGGAATGGTTCGAACTCGTAGGGAATGGTATGAACTAGTATGAATTGGTTCAAACTCGTAGAAAATGGTTAGAGCTAGTCCAAATTCATCTGAATTCGTACGAAATAAGACGAACACATACAAAATGACGAACAAGGACGAAGTTGTACCAAATGATACGAACTAGTACGGAATGGTACAAACTCGTAGGAAATGGTATGTACTAGTACGAAATGGTTCAAATTCTGAGAAAATGGTTAGAGCTAGTCTAAACTCTTATGAATTGGTACAAACTAAGACGAACTCGTACAAAATGGAACAAACTAGGACGAATTTGTACCAAATGGTAGGAACTAGTTTGGAATGGTTCGAACTCATTGGGAATGGTATGAACTAGTATGAAATGGTTCAAACTCGTAGAAAATGGTTAGAGCTAGTCCAACTTCATATGAATTGGTACGAACTAAGACGAACTCGTACAAAATGATGAACTAGGACGAACTTGTACCAAATGGTACGGACTAGTACAGAATGGTACAAACTCGTAGGAAATGGTATGGACTAGTATAAAATGGTTCAAACTCGTAGAAAATGATTAGAGCTAGTCTAAATTCATATGAATTGGAATGAACTAAGACGAACTCGTACAAAATGGAACGAACTAGGACGAACTTGTACCAAATGGTAGGAACTAGTTTGGAATGGTTCGAACTCATTGGGAATGGTATGAACTAGTATGAAATGGTTCAAACTCGTAGAAAATTGTTATAGCTAGTCGAAATTCATATGAATTGGCACGAATTAAGACGAACTCGTACAAAATGACGAACTAGGACGAACTTGTACCAAATGGTACGAACTAGTATGTAATGGTTCGAACTCCTAGGAAAATGTATGAACTAGTATGAAAAGGAACAAACTCGTAGAAAATGGTTAGAGTTAGTCCAAGTTCATATGAAATGGTACGAACTAATACGAACTCGTACAAAATGACGAACTAGGATGAACTTGTACCCAATGGTACTAACTAGTACGGAATGGTACCAACTCGTAGCAAATGGTATGAACTAGTATGAAATGTTTCAAACTCGTAGAAAATGGTTAGAGCTAGTCCAAATTCATATGAATTGGTACGAACTAAGACGAACTCGTACAAAATGACGAACTAGGGCGAACTTGTACCAAATGGTACGAACTAGTACGGAATGGTTTGAACTCGTAGAAACTGGTTAGGGCTAGTCCAAATTGATATGAATTGGTAGGGACTAAGACGAACTCGTACAAAATGACGAACTATGATGAAATGGTATGAACTAGTACGAAATGACGAACTAGGACGAAATGGTATGAACTAGGAAGTAGTACGGAATGGTACGAACTGGTAAGAAATGGAATGAACTAGTATGAAATGGTACAAACTCTAACTAATGGTTAGAGGTAGTCCAAACTCTTACGAACTAGTACGAAAAATTAAGACGAACTCGTACAAAATGGAACGAACTAGGATGAACTTATGCGAAATGGTATGAACTAGTACGGAATGGTACAAACTAGTAGGAAATGGTATAAACTAGTATGAATTGGTTCCAACTCGTAGAAAATGTTTAGAGCTTGTCCAAAATCAAATGAAATGGTACGAACTAAGACGAACTCGTACAAAATTGAACGAACTAGGACGAACTTGTACGAAATGGTATGAACTAGTACGGAATGGTACGAACTCATAGGAAATGGTATGAACTAGTATGAAATGGTTCAAACTCGTAGAAAATGGTTAGAACTAGTCTAAATTCATATGAATTGGAATGAACTAAGTCGAACTCGTACAAAATGGAACAAACTAGGACGAACTTGTACCAAATGGTAGGAACTAGTATGAAATGGTTCAAACTCGCAGAAAATGGTTAGAGCTAGTCGAAATTCATATGAATTGGTACGAATTAAGACGAACTCGTACAAAATGACGAACTAGGACGAACTTGTACCAAATGGTACGTACTAGAACGTAATGGTTCGAACTCTTAGGAAAATGTATGAACTAGTATGAAAAGGTACAAACTCGTAGAAAATGGTTAGAGTTAGTCCAAGTTCATATGAAATGGTACGAACTAAGACGAACTCGTACAAAATGGTACGAACTAGGACGAACTTGTACCAAATGATACGAACTAGTACGGAATGGTACAAACTCGTAAGAAATGGTATGTACTAGTATGAAATGGTTCAAATTCTGAGAAAATGGTTAGAGCTATTCTAAATTCATATGAATTGGTACGAACTAAGACGAACTCGTACAAAATGGAACGAACTAGGACGAACTTGTACCAAATGGTAGGAACTAGTTTGGAATGATTTGAACTCATTGGGAATGGTATGAACTAGTATGAAATGGTTCAAACTCGTAGAAAATGGTTAGAGCTAGTCCAACTTCATATGAATTGGTACGAATTAAGATGAACTCGTACAAAATGATGAACTAGGACGAACTTCTACCAAACGGCACGAACTAGTACAGAATGGTAAAAACTCGTAGGAAATGGTATGAACAAGTATAAAATGGTTTAAACTCGTAGAAAATGGTTAGAGCTAGTCTAAAATCATATGAATTGGAATGAACTAAGACGAACTCGTACAAAATGACGAACTAGGAAGAAATGGTATGAACTAGTACGAGATGACGAACTAGGACGAAATGGTATGAACTAGGAAATAATACGGAATGGTACGAACTCTTAAGAAATGGAATGAACTAGTATGATATGGTACAAACTCATTATAAATGGTTAGAGGTAGTCTAAACACTCACGAACTAGTACGAAAAAACAAAGACGAACTCGTACAAAAATGGAACGAACTAGGATGAACTTATACGAAATGGTATGAACTAGTACGGAATGGTACAAAGTCATAGGAAATGGTATAAACTAGTATGAATTGGTTGCAACTCGTAGAAAATGTTTAGAGCTTGTCCAAAATCAAATGACATGGTACGAACTCGTACAAAATTGAACGAACTAGGACGAACTTGTAGGAAATGGTCTGAACTAGTACGGAATGGTACAAACTCATAGGAAATGGTATAAACTAGCATGAAATGGTTCAAACCCGTAGAAAATGGTTAGAGCTAGTCTAAGTTCATATGAATTGGAATGAACTAAGACAAACTAGTACAAAATGGAACGAACTAGGACGAACTTGTACCAAATGTTAGGAACTAGATTGGAATGGTTCGAACTCATTGGGAATGGTATGAACTAGTATGAAATGGTTCAAACTCGTAGAAAATTGTTATAGCTAGTCGAAATTCATATGAATTGGTACGAATTAAGACGAACTCGTACAAAATGACGAACTAGGACGAACTTGTACCAAATGGTACGAACTAGTACGTAATGGTTGGAACTCCTAGGAAAATGTATGAACTAGTATGAAAAGGTACAAACTCGTAGAAAATGGTTAGAGTTAGTCCAAGTTCATATGAAATGGTACGAACTAAGATGAACTCGTACAAAATGAAATGAAATAGGACGAACTTAAATGGTACGAACCAGTTTGGAATGGTTTGAACTCGTAGGGAATGGTATGAACTAGTATGAAATGGTTCAAACTCGTAGAAAATTGTTAGAGATAGTCCAAATTCATATGAATTGGTACGAACTAAGACGAACTCGTACAAAATGACGAACTAGGACGAACTTGTACCCAATGGTACTAACTAGTACGGAATGGTACAAACTCGTAGGAAATGGTATGAACTAGTATGAAATGTTTCAAACTCGTAGAAAATGGTTAGAGCTAGTCCAAATTCTATGAATTGGTACGAACTAAGACGAACTCGTACAAAATGACGAACTAGGGCGAACTTGTACCAAATGGTATGAACTAGTACGGAATGGTTTGAACTCGTAGAAACTGGTTAGGGCTAGTCCAAATTGATATGAATTGGTACGGACTAAGACGAACTCGTACAAAATGACGAACTAGGATGAAATGGTATGAACTAGTACGAAACGACGAAATAGGACGAAATGGTATGAACTAGGAAATAGTACGGAATGGTACGAACTCCTAAGAAATGGAATGAACTAGTATGAAATGGTACAAACTCATTATAAATGGTTAGAGGTAGTCTAAACTCTCACGAACTAGTACGAAAAAACAAAGACGAACTCGTACAAAAATGGAACGAACTAGGATGAACTTATACGAAATGGTATGAACTAGTACGGAATGGTACAAAGTCATAGGAAATGGTATAAACTAGTATGAATTGGTTCCAACTCGTGGAAAATGTTTAGAGCTTGTCCAAAATCAAATGACATGGTACGAACTAAGACGAACTCGTACAAAATTGAACGAACTAGGATGAACTTGTAGGAAATGGTATGAACTAGTACGGAATGGTACAAACTCATAGGAAATGGTATAAACTAGTATGAAATGGTTCAAACCCGTAGAAAATGGTTAGAGCTAGTCTAAGTTCATATGAATTGGAATGAACTAAGACAAACTCGTACAAAATGGAACAAACTAGGACGAACTTGTACCAAATGGTAGGAACTAGTTTGGAATGGTTCGAACTTATTGGGAATGGTATGAACTGGTATGAAATGGTTCAAACTCGCAGAAAATGGTTAGAGCTAGTCGAAATTCATATGAATTGGTACGAATTAAGACGAACTCGTACAAAATGACGAACTAGGACGAACTTGTACCAAATGGTACGTACTAGAACGTAATGGTTCGAACTCTTAGGAAAATGTATGAACTAGTATGAAAAGGTACAAACTAGTAGAAAATGGTTAGAGTTAGTCCAAGTTCATATGAAATGGTACGAACTAAGACAAACTCGTACAAATAGAAATGAACTAGGACGAACTTAAATGATACGAACAAGGTTGGAATTGTTCGAACTCGTAGGGAATGGTATGAACTAGTATGAAATGGTACAAACTAGTAGAAAATGGTGAGAGCTAGTCAAACTTCATATGAAATGGTACGAACTAAGACGAACTCGTACAAAATGACGAACAAGGACGAACTTGTACCAAATGATACGAACTAGTACGGAATGGTACAAACTCGTAAGAAATGGTATGTACTAGTATGAACAAGTACAAAATGGTTTAAACTCGTAGAAAATGGTAGGAACAAGTACAAAATGGTTTAAACTCGTAGAAAATGGTTAGAGCTAGTCTAAAATCATTTGAATTGGAATGAACTAAGACAAACTCGTACAAAATGGTACGAACTAGGACGAACTTGTACCAATTGGTTGAAACTAGATTGGAATGGTTCGAACTCGTTGGAAATGGTATTAACTAGTATGAAATGGTTCAAACTCGTAGAAAATTGTTTGAGCTAGTCGAATTTCATATGAATTGGTATGAATTAAGACGAACTCGTACAAAATGACGAAGTAGGACGAACTTGTACCAAATGGTACGAACAAGTACGTAATGGTTCGAACTCCTCCGAAAATGTATGAACTAGTATGAAAAGGTACAAACTCGTAGAAAATGGTTAGAGTTAGTCCAAGTTCATATGAAATGGTACGAACTAAGACGAACTCGTACAAAATGGTACGAACTAGGACGAACTTGTACCAATTGGTTGAAACTAGATTGGATTGGTTCGAACTCACTGGAAATGGTATGAACTAGTATGAAATGGTTCAAACTCGTAGAAAATGGTTTGAGCTAGTCGAAATTCATATGAATTGGTATGAATTAAGACGAACTCGTACAAAATGACGAAGTAGGATAATCTTATACCAAATGGTACGAACAAATACGTAATGGTTCGAACTCCTAGGAAAATGTATGAACTAGTATGAAAAGGTACAAACTCGTAGAAAATGGTTAGAGTTAGTCCAAGTTCATATGAAATGGTACGAACTAGGACGAACTCGTACAAAATGGAACGAACTAGGACGATCTTAAATGGTACGAACAAGTTTGGAATGGTTTCGAACTCGTAGGGAATGGTACGAACTAGTATGAAATGGTTCAAACTCGTAGAAAATGGTTAATGCTAGTCCAAATTCATCTGAATTATTACAAACTAAAACGAACTCGTACAAAATGACGAACTAGGACGAACTTGTACCAAATGGTACGAACTAGTACGTAAAGGTTCGAACTCCTAGGAAAATGTATGAACTAGTATGAAAAGGTACAAACTCGTAGAAAATGGTTAGAGTTAGTCCAAGTTCATATGAAATGGTACGAACTAAGACGAACTCGTACAAAATGAAATGAAATAGGACGAACTTAAATGGTACGAACAAGTTTGGAATGGTTCGAACTCGTAGGGAATGGTATGAACTAGTATGAAATGGTTCAAACTCGTAGAAAATGGTTAGAGATAGTCCAAATTCATATGAATTGGTACGAACTAAGACGAACTCGTACAAAATGACGAACTAGGACGAACTTGTACCCAATGGTACTAACTAGTACGGAATGGTACAAACTCGTAGGAAATGGTATGAACTAGTATGAAATGTTTCAAACTCGTAGAAAATGGTTAGAGCTAGTCCAAATTCATATGAATTGGTACTAACTAAGACGAACTGGTACAAAATGACGAACTAGGGCGAACTTGTACCAAATGGTACGAACTAGTACGGAATGGTTTGAACTCGTAGAAACTGGTTAGGGCTAGTCCAAATTGATATGAATTGGTATGGACTAGGACGAACTCGTACAAAATGACGAACTAGGATGAAATGGTATGTACTAGTACGAAATGACGAACAAGGACGAAATGGTATGAATTAGGAAGTAGTACGGAATGGTACGAACTGGTAAGAAATGGAATGAACTAGTATGAAATGGTACAAACTCTAACTAATGGTTAGCGAAAGTCCAAACTCTTACGAACTAGTACAAATAACTAAGACGAACTCGTACAAAATGGAACGAACTAGGATGAACTTATGCGAAATGGTATGAACTAGTACGGAATGGTACAAACTCGTAGGAAATGGTATAAACTAGTATGAATTGGTTCCAACTCGTAGAAAATGTTTAGAGCTTGTCCAAAATCAAATGAAATGGTACGAACTAAGACGAACTCGTACAAAATTGAACGAACTAGGACGAACTTGTACGAAATGGTATGAACTAGTACGGAATGGTACGATCTCATAGGAAATGGTATGAACTAGTATGAAATGGTTCAAACTCGTAGAAAATGGTTAGAACTAGTCTAAATTCATATGAATTGGAATGAACTAAGTCGAACTCGTACAAAATGGAATAAACTAGGACGAACTTGTACCAAATGGTAGGAACTAGTTTGGAATGGTTCGAACTCATTGGGAATGATTTGAACTAGTATGAAATGGTTCAAACTCGCAGAAAATGGTTAGAGCTAGTCCAACTTCATATGAATTGGTACGAATTAAGACGAACTCGTACAAAATGACGAACTAGGACGAACTAAATGGTACCCATACTAGTTCATACCTTTCGAAGTAAATGGTTAAAGCTAGTGCGAACTAAATGAATAGATTTGGTACGAACTAAACCCTAAAGAAATCATCACATGTGGATTTCACATTCTAGAAACTTGAAAGGTCATTGGAAAGATTTGTTTGCCCCACGTTACATTTGGATTCAAAAGCATAATTATCTTTGTCAAGTTCACGAAAGGTAGCCAATTGTGAAAAGGACAATCTCCTTCAATCACTTTATACTTTTTATGACATAAGGAAGCATTGTTAGGTAAATGAATAGATATTGATGAAAACCCAACACTTCACCTAATAAACCAACTTAGGAGAAGGTACTAGTTTAGTTGTATGCCATGACTTTCCAATGTTTTTCTCTTGCAGTTCAATAGAAGCTTTGTATTGTTCCATTGGAAGAACTTTTTCGTTTGTCTTCTTGTAAGCTTCTTCTTTTGGAATATCATCCACAATTTTCTTGATACTAAAATCATCAGAACAAGGAAAAATGATTGAATTATAACAAGAATCCAATAAGACAACATTGTTTTCTATTTCATTTTCTCTCAACTCCTCTTTCTTTTCACTCTCTATTTTTTTTCTCTCAAATCCTCTATCTTTTCACTCTCTTTTTCTTTTCCCTCACTTATTCATTATTTTCACTTTCTCTTTCTTTATACTTTTTTCAGCTTTATAGAGATTCGTGGCTATGGTGATAATGGGAGGTTATTCCGCCGAGGTTGGGCAAACAAAGCGCTCAATGAAACATCGCTGGCAAGAAATATTAAGCATTGGGAGCAGCTCAATCCCCGTTTCGAGCAAGTCGACCAGACCACCGCTCTCATTCACTGACACTGACCTCTTCAAAGGAAAGCCAAATGAGGACATTCCACTCATCATCTCGGCTGTTCTAGCTGGGGTCGAGGTAAAAAGAATTCTTGTTGACCAAGGGAGTTCGGTCGACATTCTGTTACAAGAACTACTCCCCAATTCAAGATTTCCAAAGCCGAGCTCTCGGCTTATGACGGTTCAAACTTGGTAGGGTTCAACGGCTCCCGAACAAAACCACTGGGATATGTCAAACTTTGGGTCATGTATAGAGAATACACGCGCTCGAAGACCATCAAGACGAGATTCCTGGTGCTGCCATGCCTGTCTCCATACCAGTGCATTGTTGGTCACCCAACCTTGGGCAAGCTCGAGGCCGTCGCCTCCACAGTCCACCTCAAAATGACGTTCCTGTCAAATCAGGATGAGGTAGTGACGATCCCGGCTGACCTCGATGGGGCGAGAAGATGTCAATATCTATGCCTCAAGTCGGAGCGCCGGGAGGAGAAGCAGCAAGCCCTCACAATTTCTAAGAAGGAAGCCAGTCCAAAGTAAGAAGAGAGCATCCACAACATCGATTGGAGCACGGATAAAGAGTAATGTAACAACTTGATGTACTATGACTGTCTTTCAAATAAGAAAAGATTGCAGAACTACGCTCTATCAAATAATATTACTATCTAGAATATCTGTCACTAACGCGCAAGTCCTGTGACAACCTCGGCTCCCGACACATCGCAACGCCCCTCTCACCTGAGTCTGACCCGAGCTACCCACTCGACAGACAACAGTATGAGGCGAGGCTGTCAAAGAGTATCCTCCGTGATCGCGAGCTCACATGCTCCATCACGAGGTGCAAAAGAGGCCCACAGCGAGTTCGATTTGAAGACACCTCTGATCCCCAAGCTCAATGCTCCATCAGAGACCAAAGAGAAGGAGCCCGCAACGGCTTTGGACCAAAGATCTCTCTGATCTCCAAACTCTATGCTCCATTAGAGACCAAAGACGGAGCCCACATCGGCCTCGGAGCAGAGGTACGTAACGACCGATGTAAATCATTCGAATTCTATTTATCTCGGCCTGGTCCATTTCTAACTTACATCCCCGCACGAACGTCTATCAATGTAAAAAATGAGACATCAATTGCTTAAGTAAAACAAAATTCATTAAAACTGAAATTTCATTAATTGAACCGGACTGTGAGTCCATCTTTACAAAGGGGAGCACAAAAATAAACAAAAATTACAAAGGTAAAGGATTACTAAGATTCTTCTAGCTCGGGTACTTCCTCGTCCTCTTCTCCAGAATATTCAAGGATCACCTCGGCTTCCTCCAGAGCTAAGGCGCGCCTCAGCTTGACCAGCTTGCGTTCGTAAATCTCGTGGCGAGAGTCTAACAGTTCCAAAGGAATGTCGGGACCTATCCCTGCTGCTAATCCTTTGCAACGGACGAAGCCGAGTTCAACGGAATCCACCACTCTGGCTGCAACGGCATCGTTCTCGTCCTTCACCCTTTTTAGCTCGGCACGACAAGCCTCAACCTCGGCCGGTAGCTCAGCTTTCTCTGCCTCCAACTCGACAAGTTGCCTTTCATACACCTCAGCTTGATAGGCCTCGGCCCGATTAGCGACCACTTGAGCTTCAAGCCTAGAGATCTGCTCATCGGCGGAGGCAATGGACTCAAAGATACTCCGAAGAACATGGCTTTCCTCGAGGAGCTCCGATATCTTCTCATCCCGATAGTACTCCAACTTGTCCCATTGATCCAGTAAATCTCCGTCCGCCCAAAGGTTTTGAGCCTCGACCTTATCAAGTCGGGTCTAGAGGTGCTAGATCTTAGGGTCCAACTCCAATTGCTGAAGCCGCTCATGCAACAATATCCCAACCTCGATATTCCTTCCACAAGCCTCAAGTTCAGCCACCGAAGGGACCTCGAGCCCGACGTCTTCAGCAATCAAAGTTTTTGGCTTTTTGAAGAGGGTAGGAATAGTCACCGAGCTAGGAACAACACGTTTCTGGCTAGAAGCACCTTTCTTTGAATTGGAAGAACATGGTCTGATCACCGACGACCGGACCCCGGCCAGCTCATCTGTGCAACGCAACAAAAAGTAATAAGGTAAACCGCCAAAGAAACAAAACAAGTACGAAAAGAGGAAGGAAAAAGCAGAAAATTACCCAAAGTAGACTTCAACTTCTCCTCGGACTCGACCCCAGCCGCGATGAGCAAAGCGAAGCTAAATCTCTCGTTGGCATCGTGTAACTTTTTGACCCATTCATTGAGGAGAATATAAGTAACGGCATCCTCCCCTATAAGGGACTCTGGCCTCACAGAATAAGTATTGCCCCCCCGTGAAAAATGAACCTCAGATCATGAAAGAGGGAAGTGTGGCCTAATCAGCTTGGCACCGTCATAGTCGGAAATGAGCTTCTTGGCCTCTCGGTTCGTATCCCGCACAAAGAAGAAAATGGACTTAAAAACTTTTTTTGAATCATTGACCGGAGTGAAGAAAGACCGACCTCGGGTGCCACGTAAACAGATATGGCCCTACCGAGAAGCATAACCCTTGTCCAGCTGGTGAAAGATTTCAAAGAAGGAAAAGAAAACCTTCACAGTAGGGTGCCATCCCAAATAGGTAACTGCGGCCTCGAACGTTTTGACATTACCCCACGCATTAGGGGCCAGTTGGGAAAGGGCCAACCATAGCTGATGCAGCACGCCTTGCTGGAACTCGCTCAAGAGAACTCGGATCCCCATGGTTTCCATACACCTACCGTAGGAGAAATAACCGATCACATCTTTCGGGAGTTTGGTGCACACGACCAAATGCTCCGCCTCTTCAAACCTCCACTTTTGCCCCTCCGGGGTGACTACATTCTCTCTAAAAGAAGACAAGGGTTGTTTCCTCTTAAACTTTGCTTTAATGTTAATAATCTCGGAAGATACCCAGTGGTACGATTCCGGTTCATCAGGAAACCCCTCGGCCTCGGCAACCCCGACAACATTTCCGAACGTCACCTTGACTGCATTTGCCGCCGAGTTGGAACCCCTCGCCTCAAGCTCAGACACTTCCAACGACGACCCCATGGCATCAGTAATCGACATCCGAACAAATTTTTATCTCGAACCGATGAATAATGAACTCGGGTAAGTAAAAAACCCAGAACCACGAAGAAGGTACAACTCGGGACGGTGGCCAGAAAAGTGAACGGAACCTTTGATGGGAAAACTCTCTGGCTCACTCGAAATGGAAAAGTGTGAAATAAAACCCCCTACGAAAACTTATATACTCCCTGAACTCGGGAATTGAAACGGCATTTCCAATCAATGCGTCGTTCAAATTACTAACATAGGGAATTAAAATGTAATTATGACAGTCTCTCCTCGGTTACCCAAACGTCAAACCTCTGTCCCCTCTCAGTAGCAAGTTGACACGTGGAGCGACAATCATTATGCCTTCTCCCAATGTAACAGTTCAATCAGGCCGAGGCCGACCTCATCCTACGATCGACCACATCCTACGGCCGAACTCGACTTGGGGGGCCACAGTTCGGGACTTGCCCAAACCTCGCACCGGTTGGGCCCAACCCATTTCTGCCTACATAAAGACCCGAAGTATGCTCGAACATCAAGCATCTACGTCCGACGGTCAAGATCTAAGCACCCGTATCCGACGGTTCGGGTGCGGCAGTTCCGTCTATAAATAGAGGTGCACCCCCCCCCCCCCCCCCCCCATTTCCAGGTACGTCTCATTCCCTGCACACCTTTCCTATTCCCTTGCTGACTTAGGCATCGGAGTGTTTGCAGGTACAACCCCCAGCGTGCATGATCAAACTACCATAGGTCACCTGAGGCCAATCAGCATCAATCCAACATCTCCTGAAGCACATCAACCTGTACCCCGAACGTGATCATATACGAGTCCGAGTACTGAACAATAAGAAATGGGATGGCGCCACACTCTTAATTCATTTAGAGAATGAAGTGTTGCCTAGGGAATGTTCGCCTAAAGAAAACTCGGTTTCTTGATAAGATCAAAAGAAGGTTCAATAAAGAACCAAAGAGAGACATACTCTCAAACACAATACACAAGGTATTATTTCTTAAAATTCTGAACTCTTATTCTTAGAGAGTGCTCCTTCTATATGTAGGAACAGTATAGATGGGCTGATTTAAAAGAAGGCAATACAAAGGCCTCAAATAGCTAACAATTATTCCTAGTGGCTATTTGATAGACATTGGTGGAAGAGTCATCCCTCCTTATTTACGTGGTAATTTTGTCCACTTAGCTATATGGATCAGCCACACCTTCATTTTGTCATGCATTCCTCCCTAAAGCTTGGTATGGACCCTTTTGCATGGATAATTCATCCCACTCTTACTTTAAACCTAAACTCAAGTGTTTTAGAAGGCTTAGGCCATGTAACAACCTAATATTCACTTAATATTAAATTAAAAAAATTTCAACAATACCCAATTTTCCATATCGTGCTTGATTTTACTCTTCTTATGTGAATCCATTCTAGGTTTTCATCAGTCTCTCCTTTTTTGAGAGAGGTCGACCACGAATTCCTAGTTGTAATACCTCCAGGTTCAAAGGTAAGTCTAAAGAAATCATCACATGTTGCTTTCACATTCCATAAACTTGCAAGGTCATTGGAAAGGTTTGTTTGCCCCACGTTACCTTTGGATTCAAAAGCATAATTATCTTTGTCAAGTTCACCGAAGGAAGCCACTTGTGAAAACAACAATCTCCTTCTTTCACTTTAGACTTTTTAGGACATAAGGAAGAAATGTTAGGTAAATAAATAGAATTAGATGAAAACCCAACACTTCAACTCAAAACCAACTTAGGAGAAAGTACTAGTAAAGTTGTATGCCATGACTTCATAATGTTTTTCTCTTCCAGTTCAGTAGTATCATTGTATTATTCCATTGGAAGAACTTTTTCATTTGTCTTCTTGTAAGCTTCTTCTTTTGGAATATCATCCACAATCTTCTTGATAATAAAATTATTAGAACTAGGAAAAAGGTTTGAATTATAACAAGAATCCAATAAGACAACATTGGTTTCTATTTCATTTTCTCTCAACTGCTCTTTCTTTTTACTCTCTATTTCGTTTTCTCTCATATCCTCTTTGTTTTCACTCTCTTTTGCTTTTACCTCACTTTTTTGTTCTTTTCACTCACTTTTTCTTTATACTCTTTTTCGGCTTTACTGAGATCCGTCCATAGTATTTGATTACTAACGGCAATCTCTCTTTCCATTCTCTCCTCTCTTCTCATTCTTCTTTCACTCTCTCTAGCAGCCCTCTTATTTTCTTTTTGTGTTTTTACCTTTTCTCTATCTATTTTCACATGGAATTTCTTCAACCAATCACTAACCTTATACTTCTCAAGTAAATATTCAAGACATTCATTTTTATAATACATGTCTCTATATCTACAATTCCCGATGATGCAAAGAAAAGAAATTATTTAACCCAATAACCTTTCACTGATACCACTTGGTGACTATCCATATGAGTGATCATCCATCTATCCGAATTCTGGTTGAATAACACAAACAGTATTAGCGCAATGTTAATTGGAAAAAAGATAAGAACAAGAAAGAAGAAATAAGGAAAATATGGAGAAAATAAGAAATGGGATGGCGCCACACTCTTAATTCATTTAGAGAAAGAAGTGTTGCCTAGGGAATGTTCGCCTAAAGAAAACTAGGTTTCTTGATAACCTCTAAAGAAGGTTCAATAAAGAACCAAATAGAGACATACTCTCAAACACAATACACAAGGTATTATTTCTTAAAATTCTGAACTCTTATTCTCATAGAGTGCTCCTCCTATATGTAGGAACCAGTATAGATGGGATGATTTAAAACAAGGCAATACAAAGGCCACAAATAGCTAAATATTATTCCTAATGGCTATTTGATACACCTTGGTGGAAGAATGGTTACAAAAAAAAACCAAGAATAGCAAGTATCATCTTATCAAGCAAGCAAAGACTCATCCCTCCTTATTTACATGGTAATTTCCTCTTCTTAGCCATATGGATCAGCCACACCTTCATTTTGTCATGCACTCCTCCCAGAAGCTTGTTATGGACCCTTTTGCTTGGATATTTCAGCCCACTCTTACTTTAAACATAAACTCAAGTGTTTAAGAAGGCTTGGGCCATGTACCAACCTAATATTCGCGTAAAATTAAAATAAAAAATTTCAACAATACACAATTTTCCATTTCGTGCTTGATTTTACTCGTCTTAGGGGAATCCATTCTAGGTTTTCATCATTCTCTCCTTTTTCGAGAGAGTTCGACCACGAATTCCTAGTTGTAATACCACCAGGGTCAAAGGTAAGTCTAAAGAAATCATCACATGTAGCTTTCACATTCCATAAACTTGCAAGGTCATTGGAAATATTTGTTTGCCCCACGTTACCTTTGGATTCAAAAGAATAATTATCTTTGTCAAGTTCACGAAAGGTAGCCACTTGTGAAAAGAACAATCTCCTTCCTTCACTTTATACTTTTTAGGACATAAGGAAGAAATGTTAGGTAAATAAATAGAATTAGATGAAACGAACACTTCACCTCACAAACCAACTTAGGAGAAGGTACTAGTAAAGTTGTATGCCATGACTTCCCAAAGTTTTTCTCTTGCAGTTCTGTAGAATCATTGTATTATTCCATTGGAAGAACTTTTTCATTTGTCTTCTTGTAAGCTTCTTCTTTTGGAATATCATCCACAATCTTCTTAATAATAAAATTAGTAGAACTAGGAAAAAGTTTGAATTATAACAAGAATCCAATAAGACAACATCGTTTTCTATTTCATTTTCTCTCAACTGCTCTTTCTTTTTACTCTCTATTTCTTTTTCTCTTGTATCCTCATTGTTTTCACTCTCTTTTTCTTTTACCTCACTTTTTTATTCTTTTCACTCACTTTTACTTTATACTCTTTTTCGGCTTTACAGAGATCCGCCCATAGTATTTGATTACTAGCGGCAATCTCTCTTTCCATTCTCTCCTCTCTTCTCATTCTTCTTTCACTCTCTCTAGTAGCCCTCTTATTTTCTTTGTGTTTTTACCTTTTCTCTATCTATTTTCTCATGGAATTTCTTCAACCAATCACAAACCGTATACTTCTCAAGTAAATTTTCAAGACATTCATTTTTATAATACATGTCTCTATATCTACAATTCCCCATGATGCAAAGAAAAGAAATTATTTAACCCAATAACCTTTCACTGATACCACTTGGTGACTATCCATATGAGTGATCATCCATCTATGCGAATTCTGGTTGAATAACACAAACAGTATTAGCGCAAAGTTAATTGGAAAAATAAAAGATAAGAACAAGAAAGAAAAAATAAGGAAAATATGGAGAAAATAAGAAATGGGATGGCCCCACACTCTTGATTCATTTAGAGAAAGAAGTGTTGCCTAGGGAATGTTCACCTATAGAAAACTAGGTTGCTTGATAAGCTCTAAAGAAGGTTCGACAAAGAACCAAAGAGAGACATACTCTCAAACACAATACACAAGGTATTATTTCTTAAAATTCTGAACTCTTATTCTCATAGAGTGCTCCTCCTATATGTAGGAACCGGTATAGATGGGCTGATTTAAAACAAGGCAATACAAAGGCCACAAATAGCTAAATATCATTCCTAATGGCTATTTGATACACCTTGGTGGAAGAATGGTTACAAAAAAATACCAAGAATAGCAAGTATCATCTTATCAAGCAAGCAAAGAGTCATCCCTCCTTATTTACTTGGTAACTTCGTCCACTTAGCCATATGGATCAGCCACACCTTCATTTTGTCATGCACTCCTCCCTGATGCTTGTTATGGACCCTTTTATATGTATATTTCAGCCCAGTCTTACTTTAAACATAAACTCAAGTGTTTTAGAAGGCTTGGGCCATGTAACAACCTAATATTGGCTTAAAATTAAAATAAAAAAAATTCAACAATACCCAATTTTCCATTTCGTGCTTGATTTTACTCATCTTGGGGGAATCCATTCTAGGTTTTCATCATTCTCACCTTTTTCATGAGAGGTCATCCACGATTTCCTAGTTGTAATACCACCAGGGTCAAAGGTAAGTCTAAAGAAATCATCACATGTAGCTTTCACATTCCCTAAACTTGCAAGGTCATTGGAAAGATTTATTTGCCCGACGTTACCTTTAGATTCAAAAGCATAATTATCTTTGTCAAGTTCACGAAAGGTAGCCACTTGTGAAAAGAACAATCTCCTTCATTCACTTTATACTTTTTAGAACATAAGGAAGAAATGTTAGGTAAATAAATAGAATTAGATGAAAACCCAACACTTCACCTAACAAACCAACTTAGGGGAAGGTACTAGTAAACTTGTATGCCATGACTTCCTAATGTTTTTCTCTTGCAGTTCAGTAGAATCATTGTATTATTCCATTGGAAGAACTTTTTCATTTGTCTTCTTGTAAGCTTCTTCTTTTGGAATATCATCCACAATCTTCTCGATCATAAAATTATTAGAACTAGGAAAAGCGTTTGAATTATAACAAGAATCCAATAAGACAGCATTGGTTTCTATTTCATTTTCTCTTTCATATCCTCTTTCTATTTCACTTTCTCTCAACAGCTCTTTCTTTTTACTCTCTATTTCTTTTTCTCTCATATCCTCTTTGTTTTCACTCTCTTTTCTTTTACCTCACTTTTTTATTCTTTTCACTCACTTTTTCTTTATACTCTTTTTCGGCTTTACAAAGATCCGCCCATAGTATTTGATTACTAGCGGCAATCTCTCTTTCCATTCTCTCCTCTCTTCTCATTCTTCTTTCACTCTCTCTAGCAGCCCTCTTATTTTCTTTGTGTTTTTACCTTTTCTCTATCTATTTTCTCATGGAATTTCTTCAACCAATCACCAACCTTATACTTCTCAAGTAAATTTTCAAGACATTCATTTTTGTAATACATGTCTCTATATCTACAATTCCCCATGATGCAAAGAAAAGAAATTATTTAACCCAATAACCTTTCACTGATACCACTTGGTGATGATCCATATGAGTGATCATCCATCTATGCGAATTCTGGTTGAATAACACAAATAGTATTAGCGCAATGTTAATTGGAAAAATAAAGATAAGAACAAGAAAGAAGATATAAGGAAAATATGGAGAAAATAAGAAATCGGATGGCGCCAAACTCTTAATTCATTTAGAGAAAGAAGTGTTGCCTAGGGAATGTTCGCCTAAAGAAAACTAGGTTTCTTGATAAGCTCTAAAGAAGGTTCAATAAAGAACCAAAGAGAGACATACTCTTTAACACAATACACAAGGTATTATTTCTTAAAATTCTAAACTCATATTCTCATATCCTTCTTTATGTAGAAACCAGTATAGATGGGCTGATTAAAAACAAGGCAATACAAAGGCCACAAATAGCTAATTATTATTCCTAGTGACTATTCGATACACCTTGGTGTAAGAATGGTTACAAAAAAATACCAAGAATAGCAAGTATCATCTTATCAAGAAAGCAAAGAGTCATCCCTCGTTATTTACATGGTAATTTCGTCCACCTAGCAATATGGATCGGCCACACCTTCATTTTGTCATGCACTCCTCCCTGAAGCTTGTTATGGACCCTTTTGTGTGGATATTTCAGCCCATTCTTACTTTAAACATAAACTAAAGTGTTTTAGAAGGCTTGGGCCATGTAACAACCTAATATTCCCTTAAAATTAAAATAAAAAAATTTCAACAATACCCAATTTTCCATTTCATCCTTGATTTACCTCATCTTATGGGAATCCATTCTAGGTTTTCATCAGTCTCTCCTTTTTTGAAAGAGGTCGACCACGAATTCCTAGTTGTAATACCTCCAGGGTCTAAGGTAATTCTAAAGAAATCATCACATGTTGCTTTCACATTCCATAAACTTGCAAGGTCATTGGAAAGATTTGTTTGCCCCAGGTTACCTTCGGATTCAAAAGCATAATTATCTTTGTCAAGTTCACGAAAGGTAGCCACTTGTGAAAAGAACAATCTCCTTCATTCACTTTATACTTTTTAGGACATAAGGAAGAAATGTTAGGTAAATAAATAGAATTAGATGAAAACCAAACACTTCACCTCACAAAGCAACTTAGGGGAAGGTACTAGTAAACTTGTATGCCATGACTTCCCAATGTTCTTCTCTTGCAGTTCAGTAGAATCATTGTATTATTCCATTGGAAGAACTTTTTCATTTGTCTTCTTGTAAGCTTCTTCTTTTGGAATATCATCCACAATCTTCTTGATATAAAATTATTAGAACTAGGAAAAGGTTTGAATTATAACAAGAATCCAATATGACAACATTGCTTTCTATTTCATTTTCTCTCAACAGCTCTTTCTTTTTACTCTCTATTTCTTTTTCTCTCATATCCTCTTTGTTTTCACTCTCTTTTGCTTTTACCTCACTTTTTTATTCTTTTCACTCACTTTTTCTTTATACTCTTTTTCGGCTTTACAGAGATCCGCCCATAGTATTTGATTACTAGCGGCAATCTCTCTTTCCATTCTCTCCTCTCTTCTCATTCTTCTTTCACTCTCTCTAGCAGCCCTCTTATTTTCTTTTTGTGTTTTTACCTTTTCTCTATCTATTTTCTCATGGAATTTCTTCAACCAATCACAAACTTTATACTTCTCAAGTAAATTTGCAAGACTTTAATTTTTACAATACATGTCTCTATATCTAGAATTCCCCATGATGCAAAGAAAAGAAATTATTTAACCCAATAACCTTTCATTGATACCACTTGGTGACTATCCATATGAGTGATCATCCATCTATGCGAATTCTGGTTGAATAACACAAACAGTATTAGCGCAATGTTAATTGGAAAAATAAAAGATAAGAACAAGAAAGAAGAAATAAGGAAAATATGGAGAAAATAAGAAATGGGATGGCGCCACACTCTTAATTCATTTAGAGAAAGAAGTGTTGCCTAGGGAATGTTCGCCTAAAGAAAACTAGGTTTCTTGATAGGCTCTAAAGAAGGTTCGATAAAGAACCATAGAGAGACATACTCTCAAACACAATACACAAGGTATTATTTCTTAAAATTCTGAACTCTTATTCTCGTAGTGTGCTCCTCCTATATGTAGGAACCAGTATAGACGGGCTGATTTAAAACAAGGCAATACAAAGGCCACAAATAGCTAAATATTATTCCT
This sequence comes from Astragalus glycyphyllos, assembly GCA_963573325.1. NCBI lineage: Eukaryota > Viridiplantae > Streptophyta > Magnoliopsida > Fabales > Fabaceae > Astragalus > Astragalus glycyphyllos. The sequence goes on along the minus strand of OY754314.1, from coordinate 26,264,294 downwards.
AGTGGCAATTTGATACACCTTGGTGGAAAAATGGTTACAAAAAAAACCAAGAATAGCATGTATCATCTTATCAAGCAAGCAAAGAGTCATCCCTCCTTATTTAGATGGTAATTTCGTCCACCTAGTGTAACGCCCTAAAATAATTTAATTATTTATTTAATTGAATTATTTAAGGCTTACAATAATTTATTAAGTTAAATTAATAATCCGGTATTTTAATTTATTCAGGAGGTGTTATGAGTAATTAATGGAGTGGGAATAGGAGGCCCATGATCCATTAGCTAGGCCCAAGAGTCTAATTATCTAGTCTAGGGGTTATGAGATGGTGCTCATTTGAAACAAATCAAAAAAAGAAAGAAAGAAGTGAGATAGAGAGAGAGAGAGAGAGAGAGAGAGAGAGAGAGAAAATGCGAAGAAAGAGGGAGAGGAGGAGAAGAAGAGCTCGCAATTTTCAAGGAGAAGGGAAGAGGAGCTTGCTTGCTTGCTTTTGCTTTGGGGTTTTGTGGAGAGTGCTTGTCTTCACCAAAATTCGAGGTAAGGGTGGGTTTTCTTCATTTATAATGGGATTGTATGATGGTTATTATGTGGGGTTTTAGGATTTAAGTTGTTGTGAATTAATTGATTTGGTGATTGAATGAGTGATGATGTTGTTGATTTCATTTTGATGAAATTTGGTATGCTTGGTGTTTTGTTGGAATAATTGATGAAATTAATGTTGCTTGTAAGGTGTTTGATGAAATGATTCAATGATTTGGAATGTAAATATATGGTGCTTGTATGGTGTTTGATGATATGCTTGAAAGAGTCATGAACAATGATGTTGAAATTTGGTGGTGGAGTGTTGGGTGTCTCGGTGTTATGCTGGTGTTGTGCTGGCGCAGTGTGCTGCCAGTGTTGCCTGTGTGCTGGCGCAGTGTGCTGCCAGTGTTGCCTGTGTGCTGGCGCAGTGTGCTGCCAGTGTTGCCTGTGTGCTGGCGCAGTGTTGCCCAGTGTTGCCTGTGTGCTATGTGCAGTGTTGCCCAGTGTTGCCTGTGTGCTGTGTGCAGTGTTGCCCAGTGTTGCCTGTGTGCTGTGTGCAGTGTTGCCCAGTGTTGCCTGTGTGCTGCGGGGCGCCAACTCCGGTGACTGTCCCATGTCTTGGACTTATAAAGTAGTCTATATTTTTGGTGTTGGTGTGTCCGGCGAGTTTGGTGTTAGCCATAGAGCTATGATTGGTGATGTACTTGGTGAATTTAAATACGGTGACAGGTGATGGGTCTATGACCACTTATGGTGATGGTGAATTTAATGACGGTGATGAATCTAATGATTATTGGTGATGTTGTATTATACATATAATACTATGATTGTGGATTGTTGTTGGTGCATTTTTCATGGAGTCGCATACTTCATATGCATTTACCGGTGATGTAGGCTTCGGCCTTATGATTAATTATAGGTGATGATGCCCGAATGGCAATTATTGGTGATGATGGTACCACATGCATATGCCCGTTGGTGTGGGTTGCACCTCATGCATATACTCATGCAATTGGTGATGTTCCTTGATGCTTATGAATTGATGTTGTATAATGATGTTGTATGTTCGTAGTGTTGTGAGGCGGTGTTTATGGTTGCCTTTACTCTAACATATTGCTTATCATACATGCTATTATATTTGTTAGAGACTCACCCCTTCTGCTTTATATGTTGCTTCTTATGTCGGCAACGTGCAGGTGATCCCGAGTGAAGGTTCTTCTACCTTCCTTAGTCTGGTCCGTGTCGTTTGCTCTGATACATAGCACCTGGGGGGGGCGATCATTAGTTTTGTTGTTGTTTTATCTGTTGATTTCAAACTATTTATTTGGGATGTATGAATTATATTATGAGACTTGTCTTTATTCCGCTGCGATGGTGATTATAATAACTGTGGTGTAGTCGAACAGGTGTTTTGAGGGTTCGTCCCGATCGATGTGCTATGTATCACATTTCTCTATTTTGATGAATTTTAAATATGGTTATTTGTTGTATGGTGTAAATGTAGCACTCCCTTGTGGGTGTATCGAAAAGGTTTTTGAAAACTCTGATTTTTATATTACTTTGGACGTGTTAGAAAGGGGGTGTTACATTAGTGGTATCAAAGCAGTTCGGTCTGTCCGACCAAGTGTCCGGTCGTGGTGTCTCTTAGTTCTAATTATATCTTATGGTGTAGTGTTTAGCTGAGATGGCGGGAAGGAATGGATATTATCTTAGGAATGGACTGGTTAGTGGATAACCATGTTCATATTAATTGTTTTAGCAAGTCTGTGAGTTTCTCTTCTCCCGTAGAGGAGGAAACTGTTTTGTTGCCTGCTGGTCAGCTGCGGAAGGTAATGAAGGGAGAAGTTCAGTTGTTTTCGCTGACGGCGTCATTATCTGTTGAGAATCAAGCTAAGGTTGATGAGTTGCCGGTGGTGCGGGAATTTCCTGAGGTTTTCCCTGATGAGATTCCGGAAGTACCACCAGAGAGGGAGGTTGAATTTGCTATTGATCTTGTACCTGGTACTAGACCTGTTTCTATGGCACCTTACAGGATGTCAGCATCTGAATTGTCTGAATTGAAGAAGCAACTTGAGGATCTGCTTGAAAAGAAGTTTGTGAGACCAAGTGTGTCCCCGTGGGGAGCTCTGTAACACCCCGGAAATAATTTAATTAAAATAGATGATCGAATTATTAAAATAATTTGGAGGCGGGATATAGATAAATTAAAAGGTTAATATTTTATATGCGTAGGAGGTGAAACGAGTAAAGGAGGTGGTGACGTAGAGAGCCCAGTGTTTACTGAGCCCTCAACTTAAACCCTGGGGGTTTAAGCCAAACCCTCATTCGCAGCAAGCAAAAGAAAAATGAAAGTGAGAGTGAGAGAGAGAGCACGCGGCGCAAAGAGGGAGAGAAGAGGAGGGTTTCGCGAAGAATTTCAAAAGGAGATCGTTCGTGTTGCTGTGGTTTTGTTCGTGTCTCGTTCGTCGTGTTCCGGAGCTTACGTTATTCGAGGTAAGGGTGGGCTTAACCTTGATAATGGGTTGATGATAATAATGTGTGGGTAGTCTAGGGTTTTGTTGAATTGTTCGTGTTGTTGCATATCGTGTTTTCGTTGAGATTGGTGCTTTGATGATTATTGCACGTTATTGTGATTTGTTTCGTTATTTGTTGTTGCGTGATTGTTGTATCACGATGATGGTGTTGTTATTGTTCGTGTTTTTGTTGTTGCTGTGCGTGGTTGATTATTTGTTGTCGCGTTGTCGAATTGTCGTTTTTGTTGTGGTGGTTGCGGTGTCGTTGCCGTTAGGGTTTGGTGTTTGGCAATTTAGCGATTCTGGACACAGGTTCGGTTTTTCTAAAACTGGCGCTGTTTGGTAGATCCAAAAATTATGAGGTTGATTGTTTTTAAAAATATACTCAACGCCGGTCGTTTTGGCACTGGTTTCGTTAAATTCGGAGTTGTATAGCTCGAGTTATAGGCGATACAAGTTAGGTTAAAATTCTGGAAACGATTTGGGTATAGATTCGGTATTTCGGTGACTGGGAACGTTGTATTGACCGAAAAATTATGTGGTTTATTTTTCTGGAAAATAGACTTAATGCTTGTTAATTTGGCACTGGTTTGGTTGCGTTTAGAGTTGTGTAGCTCGAGATATGAATTCCACAAGTTAGAGTAAGATTCTGGAAACAATCTGGACATAGGGTCAGTGTTTTGGTTACCACGTTTTCAAAAGAACTCCTTTTCGAACGAATCCAATTTCTTTGAAAACTAGACAAAATTTGCCCCAGTTTATGCACAAGTTTCATGCAATTTGATTGAGTTTTGGTCACTTTGGAATTGCTTGAATTTGAAGGACAGAAACTGTCCTCTTTTGCAACTAGCCTGTATGCTTTTCGAAAACTGTACCTATTGGACACTCTCCTTCAAAAACTGAACTTAGGGATGATAACCAGACCCATAGGGCTTTCCAACAAGTATTTATTTGTTGAAATCCGATGTCGTTTGCTATTTTAATTAATTCGCTGAAGTAGGTGCGATGTGCCTAGGCGCTGTGCGCCAGTCTTGTGCGTGGTGTGCGTGCGTTATGTCCGCGTTGTGGAGCCGTCTGGTGTTAATATTTCAGGTGCGGTGCTGGTATGCTCAGGAGAGTTTAGTGGTAGCTGTGATGCTACAACTTGGTGCTATTTTTGGTGAAATCATTTGTTTTGATTCTGGTGATATAGTATTTATTTTAAATACTTGTTATGGTGAGTTGGTGCATAATCATGGTGTCGCATTGTCATATGCATGTTTTGGTGATATAGGCTCTGCCTCTGGTGTTTATTGGTGATATGCCCGTCGTGGCTCATTTTGGTGATCGGTACCGCATGCATATGCCCACTGGAGGGGTTGCATATCATCCCATTGTCTATGAATGTTATAATTTTGGTGGTTCACTGTCAAATGGATTTTTCCTTTGGTATCTGGTGCTGTGATATGGTGTAATTGTATTGTGTTGCTGTAGTTACCTGATGCTAGCATATTTTTATCATCTGCTTATTATCTCTGTTAGACTCACCCCTTCTGCTTGGAATGTTGCTCTCATGCGGCAACGCTGCAGGTGATCGCTAGTGCTCGTGGAGGAATTGCTAGGTTTTTCTTCCTCTCTCGTTTGGGTCTGTGTCAGCTCTGATATGTAGCACCGGGGAGTCGTTAGTTATCGTTTTGAACTATTATTTTAGTTATTGGAAATTGTTTTAATTTATTTTGGAGATGTCTTTAATTGTTAATTCTGGAGATGTTTAAACTGGTTAATATTTCCGCTGCTTGGTGATTTCTTTTATATAAATTATTTTGGAGATTTTCTTTTTTTTAAAATGGTGAAAAATGTAGCGCCCTTCGAGGTGACTCTGATAATTGTCTATTTAATTGTAATAGTAAAAGGGGGGTGTTACAAGCTCCGGTATTGCTAGTGAAGAAGAAGGATGGGAGTATGAGGCTCTGCGTTGATTATACGCAATTGAATAAAGTGACGATTAAGAACAAGTATCCGCTTCCAAGGATAGATGACTTGATGGATCAATTGGTGAGTGCTCAGGTGTTTAGTAAGATTGACTTGAGGTCGGGTTACCATCAGATTAAGGTGAAGGATGAGGATATTCAGAAGACGGCCTTTAGGACTCGTTATGGGCATTATGAGTATTCGGTGATGCCTTTTGGTGTGACTAATGCGCCGGGAGTATTTATGGAATACATGAACCGTATTTTTCATGATTACCTGGATCGGTTTGTGGTGGTGTTCATTGACGACATTCTAGTTTACTCTAAATCGGAAGAAGAGCATGCCGAGCATTTGAGGTTGGTATTAGAGATCTTTGGTTCTCTATGAATGTCTTGACTTTTGGCATGAAAGAAGCCTCACTTGGTGATCACTAAACCTTGTTTTAATCTTTGGTGCAAATCTTTTCCTTTGGGCCTGAGACATGAGGACCATCTAGGGTAATAGCAATGCCAGAGCCGCGCATAAGTTTGCTTGCCATTTGAAGTGATTGTGCCCGCGTTTGTTTTTTGCCAATTCATTTATTTGAGGGATCGCCTCTTTTCTGTGATTTTCAGAAATTTCGCAATAATTGTAATGCTTTTTGACTCATGCACAGGTTTCACAATTCAGTATCATCAATCATAAAAACATTTATTTTAAAACAAAGAGACAAAATAAGTGAAGATAAAAGACACGAAAAGCAAACACATGGAAGAAAAAAGTTGAATTCTTATTGTTATGGAAACTGGACGTGCGGAAGGTCACGCCAATTGAAAGTACATTGAAAAATTTTTAAACTGGAAAAATACAAGAAAAAGGGGAAGCAGATCTTGTGTTTTTCTTTTGAAGTAACGATGCCAATCGTCCATACTCATGACCTTGATCACCCCTTTATCCAAACTTTTGGGAGTGATGATTGCCTTTTTCATTTCAAGTCCAAGTTTTCTGACCCTAATTTTTGCCTGGATCGCCCTTTGCAGGTTTTCAATCCACCGGGTCGCTCTGGTTTTGCCTAGGCCGCCCTTTGCGGGTTTTCAACCTAGCGAGCTGATTCTTACTTGGCTCATTTTTCTCTTTTTTCATTTATTTCTTTAGGCATACTCCTTTCTGACTGTATCTGAATTTACTGGAAACTGGGGTTTTCTTTTCTTGCATCCCATTTTGAGAGAATTAAAGGCCCCTCCGGAGAATAAGTTCTTCGTCTTCATGATACTGGGTTCATCTCCATGGGAATCCCTTTGGAGGTTCATGATCTTTTTGAGCATTGAGTCTTCTTTGAAATTGTTGAAGATGAGCTTTCTTCGGTTTGAGCTTTCTCTTAATCTTCTTCTGACATAAGACAAATGTACTTTGGTTTGATAAGGCTCAATGAAAGTATTACTTCCATCGTATGGGGTTTGCCTCTGTTAGAGTGTAAAACGAAGCCTGATTTCCATGAAGGTCATCATCGTCCTTGATATCCTTTGTTGATTGTCTCTAACTGCCCCATTTTTAGGGTGGCGTAGGGAGGGATCATGATGCTTGACCTGGAGTCTTCATACTGTCATTTGTGACTACCTTAGCTTGGAAAGCTGCGCAACAGATCGAACTTTGGTAATTACAGACTTTGTTATAATGGCAAGTGTCTTATGTCAGAAGGGTGATTTACACAAACTTGTTGATTCATTGCTCTTTATCATAGCGTCAATCCTCTCCTTTGCTCAACTTGATCATGTCACTTGATTCCTCATGAGGACGGACCACTTTGTTCTCTTATTCTTGCACAACAGCTTGATTGCAAATCTGATGGTGGAGTCTGAGGAATGACTGAGGGTTTGTGGAGGGCGGGATGACGAGGTCGAGGTAGTGTTTGCAGTTTTATGAAAGGAGAGATGTATAGGAATGATGAAGTGTTTGAAGGTTTATGGAAGAAAGGGTGGTCATACACAACAAGGTGTAGGAAGATTCATTGAGACAAGGATCTCTTACGCTTTATGGCCAAATGTATCAGCTCACAACTTATATTTCTTTCGTCTCTTTTTCCCTTGTTTTTTCATTTTTGGGATTTTCATTTTTTTGAATTTGTTCTTTTTGTTTCATTTTTTCAGATTTTTTCCTTTTTTGCTTTTGAGTTGAGTGAGCTGATAAAAGTGATACACTATTTTTGGATATTTGAAGTGATCCTTGTCTGGGGTGATTGGAGAGATAATGGCAATGAAACCCCTGCAGCGGTTGGAGGATGCTTGATCGGGTTCTGGTATTAACTGGGTGACAGGAGGTTCAGAGGGAGGAGCAAATGAGATGGGTTGATTTTGTAGAAGGGCCACTGGTAGTGAGGAAGGTGGCGATGGCAGGCATTTGGTTATGAAATTTTTTTGTGATGGGGTACTTGTAATGGGAAATGGGAAAGTTGGTTGATCTGAGGAAGGGAAAGGGTTTGGTCGCGAAAGAGGTTCGCTTGTAACATTTGTTTGGTTTCCTCAGCATTGCTCCACTTTGCTTGAACTTGTCCTTTGACTTCATTGCCCAACCTAGTTGTGGCATCATGAATTTCTACAGCCTTAGCCAATTCTTCACTTATTAACTCCGAAGAAACATCCCAGTTGTCTTCAGCCTCTCTCTCAGTTTGGTTAATCGGGTAATCAGAGTCACAATATGAACCATTGGCGTCGTTGTTTTCAAAGATTATTTTCATTTATTATTATTTTTGATCCGCGTTGGGAGGAATTGAAAAGCAAATAACAGACACATGACAAAATGAAAGAAAGAAATTTTATTGAGGAATTCAAAATAACATTTTATTGATGATGATACTAAAAGGAAACATGTGTGCCCTTATTGAAATATCCTAAGGCCTTGGGCAGAGCCAAAGGATTGCATTACAGAAAATTGTTTTGAACTGAAAAACTACATGAAAATCAACAATCACTCATAAATGCTATGAAATGCATGACAAAGACACAAATGTTTTGATGATGCCGCTTTCACCACTTCAACCCTCTTCAACAACTGCTATCCTTGCTTAATAGTCCACAGACCCTGAGAACTTGATCCTTCCCCCCTTCTCAAAAGTTAACTGCTTGGAATCAATGAAGCCCTGAACCAAACTTTTCAAAAGATAGCAATTTTCAGCAGAATGCCCAATTGCCCCAGCATGGAGCTCGCAAGTGGCTTCTGGATTGTACCCGCTTGGGAATGGAGGTTGAACTGATCTCATCTTGCGAGGAGTGATCCATCCATGACTGATTAGATAGCTGCATAGGTCGGCGTATGACACGGGGATGGGTTCAAAGACAACAGGCTTTTTTTCATTGTAGTTTCTGTACTGATTGTTGGACTGGAATGGCTGGGCAGGCGGCGTCTGAGCAGGAACTGGAATGGCTTGTGGGGGATTGTTGTGTGATGGACCGCTAGCTCCGCTGATTGCATTAGTTTCTCCCTCCTTCTTCTTGTGGGTACCAGAAAAAGGCTTTTTCTGATGGAAAGGAGGTGTTGGGCCATGGGCTATTCTTCCGCTGCGCATGCCGTTCTCCACTCTTTCTCCAATGACAACCATCTCAGAGAAATTCGAAGCCACGCTGCCGACCAAACGATCATAGAACACTGGGGGAAGAGTTTCCATGAACATATGGACCATCTCTTTATCAAGCAGGGAGGGTTTTACTTGTGCAGCGGGGTTCCTCCACCTCTGGGCGTATTCCTTGAATGTCTCATTATCCTTCTTAGACATACATTGCAGCTGGGTCCTATCCGGGGCTAAATCACTGTTGTACTGGTATTGACGGATAAAGGCATCCGCCAGATCCTTCCAACAACGGATATTAGTTGGCTCCAATTGCATATACCATTCAAGGGGAGCTTCAGCTAAGCTTTCCTGAAAGCAATGTATCATCAGGTTATCATCACGGGCGTGGGCAGTCATCTTCCGGCAATACATCGTCACATGGCTGCGCGGGCAGGTTGCTCCTTTGTACTTGTCGAAAAATGGTGCTTTGAACATGGGTGGCAGGACTAGATTAGGGACCAAGCATAACTCATGGGCGTTCCTGTAACACCCCCCTTTTACTATTACAACTAAATAGACAATTATCAGAGTCACCTCGAAGGGCGCTACATTTTTCACCATTTTAAAAAAAAAAACACCATTTATTCCAAAAAAAAATCTCCAAAATAATTTATATAAAAGAAATCACCAAGCAGAGGAAATATTAACCAGTTTAAACATCTCCAGAATTAACAATTAGAGACATCTCCAAAATTAATTAAAACAATTTCCAATAACTAAAATAATAGTTCAAAACGATAACTAACGACTCCCCGGTGCTACATATCAGAGCTGACACAGACCCAAACGAGAGAGGAAGCAAAACCTAGCAATTCCTCCACGAGCACTAGCGATCACCTGCAGCGTTGCCGCATGAGAGCAACATTCCAAGCAGAAGGGGTGAGTCTAACAGAGGTAATAAGCAGATGATAAAAATATGCTAGCATCAGGTAACTACAGCAACACAATACAATTACACCATATCACAGCACCAGATACCAAAGGAAAAGTCCATTTGACAGTGAACCACCAAAGTTATAACATTCATAGACAATGGGATGATATGCAACCCCTCCAGTGGGCATATGCATGCGGTACCGATCACCAAAATGAGCCACGACGGGCATATCACCAATAAACACCAGAGGCAGAGCCTATATCACCAAAACATGCATATGACAATGTGACACCATGATTATGCACCAACTCACCATAACAAGTATTTAAAATAAATACTATATCACCAGAATCAAAACAAATGATTTCACCAAAAGTAGCACCAAGTTGTAGCATCACAGCTACCACTAAACTCTCCTGAGCATACCAGCACCGCACCTGAAATATTAACACCAGACGGCTCCACAACGCGGACATAACGCACGCACACCACGCACAAGACTGGCGCACAGCGCCTAGGCACATCGCACCTACTTCAGTGAATTAATTAAAATAGCAAACGACATCGGATTTCAACAAATAAATACTTGTTGGAAAGCCCTATGGGTCTGGTTATCATCCCTAAGTTCAGTTTTTGAAGGAGAGTGTCCAATAGGTACAGTTTTCGAAAAGCATACAGGCTAGTTGCAAAAGAGGACAGTTTCTGTCCTTCAAATTCAAGCAATTCCAAAGTGACCAAAACTCAATCAAATTGCATGAAACTTGTGCATAAACTGGGGAAAATTTTGTCTAGTTTTCAAAGAAATTGGATTCGTTCGAAAAGGAGTTCTTTTGAAAACGTGGTAACCAAAACACTGACCCTGTGTCCAGATTGTTTCCAGAATCTTACTCTAACTTGTGGAATTCATATCTCGAGCTACACAACTCTAAACGCAACCAAACCAGTGCCAAATTAACAAGCATTAAGTCTATTTTCCAGAAAAATAAACCACATAATTTTTCGGTCAATACAACGTTCCCAGTCACCGAAATACCGAATCTATACCCAAATCGTTTCCAGAATTTTAACCTAACTTGTATCGCCTATAACTCGAGCTATACAACTCCGAATTTAACGAAACCAGTGCCAAAACGACCGGCGTTGAGTCTATTTTCAAAAACAATCAACCTCATAATTTTTGGATCAACCAAACAGCGCCACTTTTAGAAAAACCGGACCTGTGTCCAGAATCGCTAAATTGCCAAACACCAAACCCTAACGGCAACGACACCGCAACCACCACAACAAAAACGACAATTCGACAACGCGACAACAAATAATCAACCACGCACAGCAACAACAAAAACACGAACAATAACAACACCATCATCGTGATACAACAATCACGCAACAACAAATAACGAAACAAATCACAATAACGTGCAATAATCATCAAAGCACCAATCTCAACGAAAACACGATATGCAACAACACGAACAATTCAACAAAACCCTAGACTACCCACACATAATTATCATCAACCCATTATCAAGGTTAAGCCCACCCTTACCTCGAATAACGTAAGCTCCGGAACACGACGAACGAGACACGAACAAAACCACAGCAACACGAACGATCTCCTTTTGAAATTCTTCGCGAAACCCTCCTCTTCTCTCCCTTTTTGCGCCGCGTGCTCTCTCTCTCACTCTCACTTTCGTTTTTCTTTTGCTTGCTGCGAATGAGGGTTTGGCTTAAACCCCCAGGGTTTAAGTTGAGGGCTCAGTAAACACTGGGCTCTCTACGTCACCACCTCCTTTACTCGTTTCACCTCCTACGCATATAAAATATTAACCTTTTAATTTATCTATATCCCGCCTCCAAATTATTTTAATAATTCAATCAACTATTTTAATTAAATTATTTCCGGGGTGTTACAACCCTCCCCCACTTAGAATCTTTCGTCCTCGAAAACATACCTGATTCAAACAGCTCCGGATAGGACTCTCGCATCTTGCTCTCCAACTCCCATGTCATGCTTTCACCAGCAGCTCCTAACCAGACCACTTTCACCAGGTTTATCTCTTTGCCACGTAAAGTCTTCACTTCACGATCTTCAATTCGCACAGGCATTGTCTCCACAGTGAGATTATCCCGCACATGCACATCATCCATCGGAATCACATGGGACGGATCCGAAATATACTTCCGAAGTTGCGACACATGAAATACATCGTGCAAATTCGAAAGATTAGGCGGCAAGGCCACCCTATAAGCAACATTACCAATTCTCTCAGTGATCTGATACGGTCCAATGAAACGAGGAGTCAACTCCTTTGTCTTCAATGCACGCCCAACACCAGCCATAGGCGTGACTCTCAAAAACACATGATCACCAGCTTGGAATTCTAAATCCTTCCTTCTCTTATCATGATAGCTCTTCTGTCTACTCTGCGACGCTTTCATTTTCTCACGGATCAGTTTCACCTTTTCAGTAGTCTCTCGAACAACCTCGGGTCCAAGAACAATACTCTCCCCAGATTCATGCCAACACAACGGAGTCCTACATCTCCGACCATACAATGCCTCGAACGGTGCCATCCCGATGCTAGAATGGTAACTATTGTTGTAAGTAAACTCGATCAACGGAAGGTGAGTATCCCACGCACCTCCCTGCTCAAGAACACAAGATCTCAACAAGTCTTCCAACGACTGAATGGTCCTCTCTGTCTGCCCATCAGTTTGAGGATGATAAGCTGAACTCAACCTCAATTTAGAACCCAACGCTTCTTGCAAACTCTTCCAGAAATCAGAAGTGAACCTAGGATCTCTGTCAGACACAATGCACAAAGGAACACCATACAACTTCACAATCACCTGAATATAAATCTCTGCCAATCTCGACACCGGATACGTGATATTGATAGGAATAAAATGAGCAGACTTCGTCAATCTATCCACAATCACCCAAATCGAATCGTGCCCCCTCACAGTATTAGGTAACCCTACCACGAAATCCATAGAAATACTATCCCACTTCCATTCCGGAATCTCCAACGGTTGCATCAACCCAGCAGGCTTCTGATGCTCAACCTTCGATTTCTGACAAGTCAAGCAGGAATACACAAACTGCGCCACATCACGCTTCATACCAGGCCACAAAAACATCTTCTTCAGATCCTGATACATCTTTGTAGCTCCCGGATGGATACTCAACTTACTCCTATGACCTTCTTCTAAAATTGCTCTTTTCATCTCCTCATCATCAGGAATGCAGATTCTTCCACGGTACTTCAATACATTCTGCGCATCCAACTCAAAGTCTTTATTCTCGGATTGATCAATCCCAACCATCAGGTCAACTAATTTAACATCTAACTTCTGAGCTTCTCGAATGCTAGCCATGAATTCATTATCAATCTTCAACATCCCCAATCTGACACTCTGAGGCGTCACTTCACAAACCAAACTCATATCCCTGAACTGCTCAATTAATTCGAGTTCTCTAACCATCATTGCTGACATATGCAACGTCTTTCGACTTAAAGCGTCAGCTACCACATTAGCCTTTCCCGGATGATAGTTCAAGCTAAAGTCATAGTCTTTCAGCAACTCCAACCATCTGCGCTGTCTCATATTCAACTCTTTCTGATCAAACAGATACTGCAAACCCTTATGATCACTGAACACCTCAAACCTCGAACCATACAGATAATGTCTCCAAATTTTCAACGCGAACACAACTGCAGCAAGTTCTAAATCATGGGTAGGGTAGTTCTTCTCATGAGTCCTCAACTGTCTCGACGCATAGGCAACTACCTTACCATTCTGCATAAGCACACCTCCCAACCCCATCTTGGAAGCATCACAATACACCACAAACGACTCTTCCGGATTAGGCAACGTCAGAACAGGAGACGTCGTCAACCTCTTCTTCAATTCTTTGAAGCTCTCTTCACAACAGTCATCCCAGATGAAAACTTTACCCTTGCAAGTCAACTGAGTCAACGGAAGTGCCAACTTCGAAAATCCTTCTATAAACCTCCTATAGTAACCTGCCAGACCCAGAAAACTTCTAATCTCAGTAACTGACTTCGGAGACTCCCATTGTAACACGGCATCAACCTTAGACGGATCCACGGCAATTCCATTCCCCGAAATAACATGACCCAGAAAGCTAACCTCCTTCAACAAAAACTCACACTTAGACAGCTTCGCATATAATTTCCTGTCCCTCAGAATTTCCAATACCAATCTCAGATGTTCTGCATGCTCCTCTTCTGACTTAGAATAAATTAGGATGTCGTCAATGAATACCACCACAAACCGATCCAGATACTCACGAAAGATACGATTCATGTACTCCATGAACACTCCCGGCGCATTAGTCACACCGAAAGGCATCACGGAATACTCATAATGCCCATAACGGGTTCTGAAAGCTGTCTTCTGAATGTCTTCGTCTTTCACCTTGATCTGATGATAACCCGATCTCAAATCTATTTTACTGAACACCTGAGCACCCACCAACTGATCCATTAAGTCATCAATCCTCGGAAGCGGATACTTGTTCTTAATAGTCACCTTATTCAGCTGCCGATAGTCTACGCACAACCTCATACTACCATCTTTCTTTTTCACCAACAACACTGGAGCTCCCCACGGCGACACACTTGGCCTCACAAATTTCTTTTCAAGCAGATCCTCGAGTTGCTTCTTCAGTTCTGACAATTCAGATGCAGACATTCTATACGGTGCCATAGACACAGGTTTAGTATCAGGTACCAGATCAATAGCAAACTCAACCTCTCTCTCTGGTGGTACATCCGGAATCTCGTCAGGAAAAACCTCAGAAAACTCTCGCACCACCTGCAACTCATCAACCTTCGCTTGGCTCTCAGTAGACAATGACGCCATTAATGAAAACAACTGGACGTCTTCCCTCATTACCCTATGCAACTGACCAGCAGACAACAAACCAGACTCTTCCTCTTCAGGAGAAAAGAAACTCACAGACCTTTCATGACAGTTGATATGAACATGGTTATCAACTAACCAGTCCATACCTAGAATAACATCCATTCCGCTCAGCGGCAAACAAATCAAGTCAACGAGAAAATCATTACCGAATATCGATAAAGGGCATTTAGCACAAACAACCGAGGTAGTCACCGAACCCTTAGCCGGAGTATCGATAACCATCTCCCTCAACATAGAAGATAAAACAAGATCTAATTTCTCAACACATGCAGTAGCAATAAAACAATGGGTAGCACCAGTATCAATAATAGCAATAAGAGGAGAATTATTAATATAGCATGTACCTCTGATCTCATTCACTGCATCTGACCCCGCCAGAGCGAACACCTTCCCAACGGACCTTTCTTTCTTCGGTTTAGGACACTGAGTGCTGATATGACCACCCTCACCACAGTTGTAGCATAACACATCCTTTCGATCACAGCTAGACGCCATATGACCCTCTTTACCACACTTGTAGCACTTCTTCACATCACCTGGACAGTCAGGACGCTTATGACCGGGTTTCCCACACTTGTAACATACCACACTAGCAGCAGCATCTCCCCCACTAGGTCTCTTACCCACAGCAGTTCTCTGATTGCCCTTACCAGCTGGAACCTCATACGGCTTCCCACGACTCGAGAAATTCTTCTGCCTATCCCTCATGACTCTAGAATGAGCATTACTGTCTTCCTCGAAGATTCTGCAGCTGTCAATCAACTCCGAGAACACCCGAATTTTCTGATACCCTATCGCCTTCTTGATATCAGCCCGCAACCCATTTTCAAACTTGATGCATTTGGAGAATTCAGCACCAGCCTCACCATAATGTGGATAGAACTTCGCCAATTCAATGAACTTGGCAGCATACT
Organism: Astragalus glycyphyllos; assembly: GCA_963573325.1. Classification (NCBI taxonomy): domain Eukaryota; kingdom Viridiplantae; phylum Streptophyta; class Magnoliopsida; order Fabales; family Fabaceae; genus Astragalus; species Astragalus glycyphyllos. The sequence continues at coordinate 26,248,982 of OY754314.1, read as the reverse complement.
CAGTCACCGACATATTACCCTGCTTCAGCTCCAGAAACTCAATCTCTTTCTTCCCACGGACATCTTCAGGATAATACTTTCTCAGAAATTCTCTGCTGAACACAGCCCAAGTGACCTCTTCATTCACAGTCGCCAACCTCTGCCTCACCTCCAACCACCAGTCATCAGCCTCCTCTGCCAGCATATGAGTACCATACCTGACTTTCTGCGCCTCAGAGCAATCCATAACACGAAAGATTCTCTCCATCTCTTTCAGCCACGCCAAAGCACCATCAGGGTTATACTTGCCCTTAAAGGTAGGAGGATTCTCCCTCTGAAACGTAGCCAAACTGCGCGACCCAGCATCACCAGCAGCACCTGGGTTATTCTCCACAGCTTGAGCCACAGCCTGCAAAGCAGCAGCGAGTGCAGCATCGTTCCGTCCTGCCATCTCAACCTAACACTGCAACAGAAACTATAATCAGGAACGAGTAACAATTACTCAAGTGTTACTCGACTCGACGACTCGACAACTTGGCCGGACAGACCGAACTGCTCTGATACCACTAATGTAACACCCCCCTTTTACTATTACAACTAAATAGACAATTATCAGAGTCACTTCGAAGGGCGCTACATTTTTCACCATTTTAAAAAAAACCACCATTTATTCCAAAAAAAAATCTCCAAAATAATTTATATAAAAGAAATCACCAAGCAGCGGAAATATTAACCAGTTTAAACATCTCCAGAATTAACAATTAGAGACATTTCCAAAATTAATTAAAACAATTTCCAATAACTAAAATAATAGTTCAAAACGATAACTAACGACTCCCCGGTGCTACATATCAGAGCTGACACAGACCCAAACGAGAGAGGAAGCAAAACCTAGCAATTCCTCCACGAGCACTAGCGATCACCTGCAGCGTTGCCGCATGAGAGCAACATTCCAAGCAGAAGGGGTGAGTCTAACAGAGGTAATAAGCAGATGATAAAAATATGCTAGCATCAGGTAACTACAGCAACACAATACAATTACACCATATCACAGCACCAGATACCAAAGGAAAAGTCCATTTGACAGTGAACCACCAAAGTTATAACATTCATAGACAATGGGATGATATGCAACCCCTCCAGTGGGCATATGCATGCGGTACCGATCACCAAAATGAGCCACGACGGGCATATCACCAATAAACACCAGAGGCAGAGCCTATATCACCAAAACATGCATATGACAATGCGACACCATGATTATGCACCAACTCACCATAACAAGTATTTAAAATAAATACTATATCATCAGAATCAAAACAAATGATTTCACCAAAAGTAGCACCAAGTTGTAGCATCACAGCTACCACTAAACTCTCCTGAGCATACCAGCACCGCACCTGAAATATTAACACCAGACGGCTCCACAACGCGGACATAACGCACGCACAAGACTGGCGCACAGCGCCTAGGCACATCGCACCTACTTCAGCGAATTAATTAAAATAGAAAACGACATCGGATTTCAACAAATAAATACTTGTTGGAAAGCCCTATGGGTCTGGTTATCATCCCTAAGTTCAGTTTTTGAAGGAGAGTGTCCAATAGATACAGTTTTCGAAAAGCATACAGGCTAGTTGCAAAAGAGGACAGTTTCTGTCCTTCAAATTCAAGCAATTCCAAAGTGACCAAAACTCAATCAAATTGCATGAAACTTGTGCATAAACTGGGGAAAATTTTGTCTAGTTTTCAAAGAAATTGGATTCGTTCGAAAAGGAGTTCTTTTGAAAACGTGGTAACCAAAACACTGACCCTGTGTCCAGATTGTTTCCAGAATCTTACTCTAACTTGTGGAATTCATATCTCGAGCTACACAACTCTAAACGCAACCAAACCAGTGCCAAATTAACAAGCATTAAGTCTATTTTCCAGAAAAATAAACCACATAATTTTTCGGTCAATACAACGTTCCCAGTCACCGAAATACCGAATCTATACCCAAATCGTTTCCAGAATTTTAACCTAACTTGTATCGCCTATAACTCGAGCTATACAACTCCGAATTTAACGAAACCAGTGCCACAACGACCGGAGTTGAGTCTATTTTCAAAAACAATCAACCTCATAATTTTTGGATCAACCAAACAGCGGCACTTTTAGAAAAACCGAACCTGTGTCCAGAATCGCTAAATTGCCAAACACCAAACCCTAACGGCAACGACACCGCAACCACCACAACAAAAACGACAATTCGACAACGCGACAACAAATAATCAACCACGCACAGAAACAACAAAAACACGAACAATAACAACACCATCATCGTGATACAACAATCACGCAACAACAAATAACGAAACAAATCACAATAACGTGCAATAATCATCAAAGCACCAATCTCAACGAAAACACGATATGCAACAACACGAACAATTCAACAAAACCCTAGACTACCCACACATAATTATCATCAACCCATTATCAAGGTTAAGCCCACCCTTACCTCGAATAACGTAAGCTCCGGAACACGACGAACGAGACACGAACAAAACCACAGCAACACGAACGATCTCCTTTTGAAATTCTTCGCGAAACCCTCCTCTTCTCTCCCTCTTTGCGCCGCGTGCTCTCTCTCTCACTCTCACTTTCGTTTTTCTTTTGCTTGCTGCGAATGAGGGTTTGGCTTAAACCCCCAGGGTTTAAGTTGAGGGCTCAGTAAACACTGGGCTCTCTACGTCACCACCTCCTTTACTCGTTTCACCTCCTACGCATATAAAATATTAACCTTTTAATTTATCTATATCCCGCCTCCAAATTATTTTAATAATTCAATCAACTATTTTAATTAAATTATTTCCGGGGTGTTACAGTTCCTAGCCTGGGAACCTATTCTTTCAACAGCTCTCAATCTTTCTTCTAACATCTGGTACTGACTTCTAGCTTCATCAGGGTAATTCGGCGGAAAACCACTCACTCCGTAGTGAAGATTATTCATCGACACCACAGCTGGGGTCACGTGTGGGTCACGTGAGTGAGCGATAATCTGAGGAATTGGACCCTGAACTTGTGGATGGATTGTTGCTGGAGAATTGAAGCCAACCGGAGTTCCCGGGGTAATAGCAGGAGTAGGAATCTGAATTTGAACCTGAGGTGTCCCCGCTCCAACTTCATTCACAGCTGATTCAAGCTGGGCCTGTCCTGTGGTTCCCGAAGGACCACTTTCTGGGTTTGCACCTGCAGCAGGGGGTGTGTACCCTAATGGGAGACCATAAGGAGGCCATCGCACGTTCTGGAGAGCCTGAGAGACTCTAGGTTCAGGAGGAGGATCCACTCCTGCGGCAGCAGCACCTTCAGTTATGCCAGCATCCCTTAAGGCACTTAACACTCTTATGACCTCTGCCATTTTAGCTCTTATAACTTCCATCTCAGCCCTGATTGCTCGATTCTCTTGATTCTGATCATGCTGACCCTGACCATTTGGATTCGGACCTTCTGGAACTGCATCATTCTGGATTGGTTGATGATTGCCCAGATTCGCGTTGTCTTGATTGTTGGCCATATTTCTTGCCTGTGATCGCGTCCAATACCGATGATTAACCAGCTTGTCTTACTTCTGTGGACGGAACATTTTTTTTATGAACACAAAGACAAATGATGCAAATGCAATGCAATATGCATGTTATTATGTTTATTGCCAGGAATCGCGGCGCAACTCGTCTTGTCATAGGTGTTAAGGTTCAGGTGTTTTTAGGATTGCAACAAAGTTGGAAGCAACAAGGCAAAACAAACGTACTTCAATTAAATGGAATACGAAGGAGTATCACAAATAGAAAGCGAATCAAAGTACAATATTCCTTAAGAGTGCAATACAATGATTTTAAACAAAGTACTATTTTCCAAAGAAAGTTACAACTTCTTAAAGAAAATTACAATTTCCTAAGGATCGCTACAATACTCTAAAGGGAACTTTAAAGGCATATGGCTTTCAACTCCTCGCTCCTTTTCCTCTTCTTGCTCTCAGCTGCCCCCCGGGCTTTCTCCAGGAGTTCTTCTGTGAGAATCTTGCAGTACTCAACAAACTCACACACCTTGACAGGGGTGTTGAAAGGATTCATCTCTGCATCCGCCTTTCTTAGCTTCTTGGGAATGTCTCTCACAGCCTGATTAGCTAACCAAACTAACTTGGAGAACTTGTCTTTCCAATGTAAGCCTTCCTTTTTCAATTCCTCAAAGACTTGTTGACTTTTTACTTTACTGAGAAATTCGGCAAATTGACTCTCCCAATAGTCACTCTTCTCCCTTAGCCGGAGGTAAGACCCTTCCAAGTACTGCACATGATTGGCCAAGCTTTCCGACTTCCCTTGTTCCCTTCTTAGTGCTTGCTGATAATCCCTCAGGATCCCTTCAATATATTCCCGATCTTGCTTGACACTCTTTAATTGATCTTCCAATTCAAGCTTCATCATTCGAGAGTCTTTTCTTGACTTAACTAGTGCGTGCCTGACTGCTTGCTCTTCTTTCCATGTATCCTCATATAGCCTCTTCCATTTAATTACTTCCGCTACAGCCTCATTCATCTTGGTAGTGCACCTCTTCACTTCCTCTTTGGCACCCTTCAAGTTCTTTTGCATTTCCCTCTTGCTTTTCCCCTCTACTTCAAGTTTTCTATTGACTTCCTCAATAGCTGCAGCTTGGAAAGCATTTTCATTTTCTAGCTTTTTCTTGTCTTGCATCATCTTTCTCAATCTATCTTGCAGAGCCCTTTTCTCTTCTCCCACCTTTGACATGGCCAACCTAACCTCTTCCATTTCTTCAATGGTAGGAATGTGAGGTTCTTGTATCTTTTCCTCAGGCAGTGGTACTCCTTGGTTGGATGACCGAGTTTCACTAATCCTCCCTTCAAGCCATTGAGAAAAAGAGATAGCAGTGGTCCTCCTGGTTAACTCTTCTCTGTCCTTCCGCACTACGGTTTCCCAAGCTTGCAGGACTCGCCGAAGTAGACTCTCGTCTTTAGGGATCCCCGCGTGGAGGTAAAAACGAAACAGCATAGCTTCGGAGGGTGAATCCCGCATAGGGTATCCGAGCTGTCGCAAGGTCAAAGAGGGGTTATAGTTTATGCATCCTTGGGTTCCCATGAGAGGAACGTTCTGAAAACTCCCACACCGAAATACCACTGAAGGCCTGTCTACCCAACATTTAGGTGTGAACCAACGAATCTGGAGAGCATCTTGGTTCTTGAAAGCATGCACCCACTCTTGAGAGTTCATAGTCTTCGGATTACAACCCAAGGCATAGGAAAGCAAATCCTGCACATCACTTTTGTTGGTACACACATGACTGATCAACCAAGCATATAACACAGGGAAGGAGCAACACATCTTATTCTTTTGCAATTCATGGTGACGAGTGAAGGCACGGTATGTCTCTGCGAGGATTGCGGGAACCGGGTTGATAGGATTTTTTGCACATTTGAAGGCGAGGAAGACACCGATTGCAGTTTCACTCACATGCCTCTCTATCTGAGGGAAGAGCACAATGCCGAAGATGGTCAGAGCTAGCACTTGCTTGAAAGAATTCCAATCATCAGACACTACATAGCTGGTCATCAAACTCTCAAAGTATTCTTGAGGAAACCCAAATACCTTATTACGTTCTATCTTATGGGCCCGCACTTTCTCAGCACTGATTTGCAACAAGGCAGCAAGCTTTTCATCAGAATAATACTCCCCTTGGTATTGATAAGGCTTAAACTTGGATCGATCAAAGCCCAAAATCCTATCATACTCTTCTAGGGTAGGCGCCATTTGGAAATTCTTAAAAATGAAACAGCGAATCTCCGAGTCATAGAACCGACACAGGGCAGCAATGGCACTCTCTTGCACTTCTAGTTGTAGCAGCTTGCGAATGTTCCCATAGGTTTTGTCAAAAGACCTGACCTCAATAGGACCTAGGAGGGATGCATACTCTTTCAGACTAGCCATATCAATCTCTTTCACAACAGGAAGCCTTGAATTGAAAACGGTTTTGCCTTTTAATTCCATTCCGTTTCTTACACACCTATGACAAGACTTTATGTTACGTTGCGATCTCCGGCAAACAACTTTAATGCATGGAGGATGCAAAGAATGGAGGTTTTTTTTCAAAATTTTTGTTAGATGCGAATGCAATGATGATGATGCAAAATGACGCAGATGTGATGATTATGACCTTTTATTTACATAGAAAAGAGAGAAGAAAATGATGTTTATTGGTGGCGGTTCAAAACATTTTTGAAAATACCCGCTATATGCCACCTCATATAGGTGTTTATGAGGGAAAAAGGAAATTACTTTCTACATTTTTGGTAAAAGAGTTTCGAAAGAGGATGCCTAAGCTAATGCAACACACAATTTGCGTGCCCCCGTGTCCTACAAATGGGTAAGGATCGTAGGCTCTAAAGTCAACGACAAGGGTAATCCTCCCATGTGGGTTCTGGTCACTGCCTCACAATGGCGACCAAGAGCTAAAGTCTCTCTCATGAATACACCCACAATCGTACAGAGCTACCGATTGTGAGGTATCATGAAGAAAGCGCACTCTTGGGCGAAACTTTCATGAGAGCCAGACAGACAACGGTCTACGAATGGCAGTCACTACTCATTTCCACTCTCCTAGGGTTCTTTGCAGACCTTGGGTTTTAGGCCCCACTCAATGCTCACAAATATAAGGTGTGCAGTGTGTGATGAGGGCACAACACCTAAAAATCTACCCAAACCCCACCTGCAAAGGGAAACCAAAACAGTCCAGACAATATCAAGCAACAGCATGTCGTCTACCCTAGGGTTCAATATCATTTCAACATAAGTATACTAACCTAGGGTTCCAACAACAATCGCAAGCATTGCTTACCTTAAGAAAGGGATCCTAGAGGAGGGGACATAATAGGATTAGGGGAAATGCATGAGCTTACCTCAAGAAAGGGAGAAAAGAAGAGGGGAACATGCTAGGATTGGGGAAATGTATGAGAAAAGCATATAAACGACGAAAGTAAGAGGAGAAGAAGAAGAAACTACTCTTATTTTACTCAAGAAGCAAATATACAAGAGGAAGAAGGCTAACACACAATGCACACAAGCACAACATCACAAGAATGCACACGACAATTCTAAGAATAATGCAAGCATGTTTTTAAAGGCAAAGGAAAGAAAGAAGAAAGGGAAAGGAGGAGAGATATAACAAAGCATTCAAATCAACGAAATAAATCACATGTCGAATCGATTGGCTCGACCCACTAAAGAAAGGTCCCCAGTGGAGTCGCCAGCTGTTGCACCCCGAAAAATCCTTTGGAGGGATTTCTCTTCGCACAACATGAATTGGAGTCGCCACCAATATTTTTTAGAGGTAAAACATTGAAAAAAAACCTTTCTTGAAAGACAATGGTCCTTGGAACCACGAGATTTGAGTTCGGGGGTCGGTTATGCATGGGGAAGGTACGAGCACCCCACACATCCTTTCTACTGAAAGGGAACCTCGATTTGACGTGTGATTTAAAAGGTTGATTTAAGAAATGCTTTGTTTTTATCTCTCTTTATCTCTCCTTACTTTATGGAAAAACTTAAGGAAAATTTAATCTTTTGCGCTTTACGGGAGGGCACCGTGCCTACGTATCCTGGGGAGGGAATCAAAGCAACGTAGTTCTTGTTTTCGAAAATCGTTTTTAGTTGTTTAATTGTGAAAATTGAATGTTCACAGTGATCAAACAACAAAGGTTTCGAGTGATCACCACTAGCATCCCAATATTGACGATCGTGCAAGCAAAGGCTTCGCATTATCCTCAACAAAGTTTTTAATTTGTGAAATGAGAGTTCTTTTGAAAAATGAGTGTTCATGATAATCAATTGAGCAAAGACTCCAAGTGATCACCACTAGCACCCCATTGTTGACAATCGTGCAAGCAAAGGCTTCGCATTATCCTCAACAAAGTTTTTAATTCGTGAAATGAGAGTTCTTTTGAAAAATGAGTGTTCATGATAATCAATTGAGCAAAGACTCCAAGTGATCACCACTAGCACCCCATTGTTGACAATCGTTCAAGCAAAGGCTTCGCATTATCCTCAACAAAGTTTGATTTGTGAAAAATAGTTTGAAATTGTTTTGAGAAGAAGTGAAGTTGTTTATCAATGATTATGTAAATGCAAAAAAATGTTTTGAAGTTGGAACGTTACTAACGAGTAACAAGTTGTTCTTTGTATGCAACATGGTTTTGAAGTTTTGGAGAGTTACTAACGAGTAACAATTGGTGGAAATCAAAACAAGCAAATTGTGAACACCAATTCAACATTTTAATGCACCACAAGCACATAAACAAGTATATCAAGCATGGAGTACTAAGCTTCAATTCAAGAATGCATGAGTAGGCAAGGATGCAAGAATAGGTAAGAATGCATGAATATGCAAAATGCATGTGCATCAAGGTTAAATGAACCTATCCTTTGCCGAAACTTCACAAGCTTCAAACAACAATTTACAATAAACTCAAAGAGCAAAGAAAGCATGATTAAACTTGAGGATGCATCAAGGTCATTGGAGACCAATCATGTGCGCAAATTCAATTGTTTATAGACCCCTTTTTGCTCACATTTCACAAGCACATCAAATGGGAATTGAATTTTTAAATGCTTACAAGCATAGGCATCGAGGTTGAAGTAACCTATCTCTTGCCAACTTAGCATAACCCAAGATCATTTGTGGATCATAAATGAACCAAAACCCAAATTCATTTTTCTCAAATCACAAATTTCACAATTAACAACATAGGTTTGAATATTTGCAAGTTTAATGGCCTATCATCAATTTATTTTAACAAGTCAACCAAATCAAGCAAGCGAGTGACATAACCAAAACATAGATGCATTTATTCACAAGATTCAACCATGAGAACCAACAAAAATCATAAAACACATATTTATTTGAAGCATGCGAAATTATTATCAAAGCAAATAACATTTTATTTCAATTAAAACAACAAAATCATGCATATAACCCCAAAATCAAAGCATCAAAACAAATATTCATGAGATTAACATATGTACAAGCATAAAAATGAAGTTAAAAGAGAGGATCTACATTTTTGGAAGTGGAAATCTCACAAATATGCAAGAAATGATGACTTTATGCAAGGATTTACAAGAGAAGGGGTCTAGGAATCACATACCTTAAGATGAGCTCCAAATAAACACAATAGATGAAGAAACAATCAACCAAATCAACTTATCTTCAAGCTTGGTCTTCAATCTCCAAAAAATGACCCTTGATCTTGAACTTTTGTGTGATTTTATGAAGGATTGATGGTTGAAAATTAGTGTTTAGGCTTGGAAGATGGATTGAATGTGTGTGGGTAGATGAGAAATGAAGAAGTGAGTTAGAGAGAAGGGAGAGGGGGTGGCGCATAAAGGGAGAGAAGGTGAGGAGGGGGTTGTGTGCTAGGGTTTATGAGTGAATGGTGAGGCCAAAAGCTCTCTTCTTTTTTGTGAAGTGAGGTTAATAGGGTATATATAGAAAGCAATTAGGTTTAAGGGTAGTTAGGTCATTGTGCATCTCATCTCACCCTAGGATTGCATCTAAAATTTGAATGGAGGGTGAGGATTGAATCACACATGGATTGAGGTCAAAAAAATGAAAATATGAGAGGGAATGAGAGGGATAGGCGACACACATTGGGAGGGGTCCTTGGTGACCAAGTTTTGCTAGTTGTCATCTTGTACTATTGTACTGTTATATGACCATTCCATTATCCCTTCATTTTTTATTATTCTTCTTAGGATAATTGTACAAAAATACACCCAATTTAGGCCACATACTAGGAACCTTAGGAATATGCCATTTTATGAGATCACCATGACCAAAAATATCATAAAAACCTCATCTTGAAATTTTTGTAGAATATTCCCTATTGATCCTTTTTGAAATTTTGTGCACAATGTATGCATGCATGCGCATACATACATACATGACCAAAAATGTTTTGCCTCAAATAAATTTCTCTAAAATTGCACAATGATTCTTGATGAGAAATTATCTTATTTTTGACAATGACCAAAATACCCTTTTGCCCTAAAAACCTTGTTTTTTAACAACAAATGCATTTCCACTCTAACAATGAATTTAAAAGCCCTAGAATGACTTTTAAAACCCAAAAATGCATGCACAATGCTCTTCACTCTTCAAAATAAAACCACACTTCTCAATTTATTTATTTTTTTGTGGAAAATTAGGGTTTTAAACCTAGGCGGACAAAATTAGGGTATGACAGCTGCCCCTCTTTATTTGGATTTTACCAAGGAATATGAATTGGCCGAAACATATTCCGAGGCAAAATAGAAATAAAGAATTCAGAAATAATACTAATTTTGTCAAAGAGTGCTCCCCCTATATGTAGGACCCAGTATAGATGGGCTGATTTAAAACAAGGCAATACAAAGGCCTCAAATAGCTGAGAATTATACCTAGTGGCTATTTGATACACCTTGGTGGAAGAATGGTAACAAAAAAAACAAAGAATAGCAAGTATCATCTTAAGCAAGCAAGCAAAGAGTCATCCCTCCTTATTTACATGCCAATTTCGTCACCTTAGCCATATGGATCAGCCACACCCTCATTTTGTCATGCACTCCTCTTTGATGCTTGTTATGGACCCTTTTTCTTGGATATTTCAGCCCACTCTTACTTTAAACATAAACTCAAGTGTTTTGGAAGGCTTGGGCCATGTAACAACATAATATTTGCTTAAAATTAAAATAAAAGAATTTCAACAATACCTAATTTTCCATTTCGTGCTTGATTTTACTCATCTTAGAGGAAGCCATTCTAGATTTTCATCATTCTCTCCTTTTTCGAGAGAGTTCGACCACGAGTTCCTAGTTGTAATACCACCAGGGTCAAAGGTAAGTCTAAAGAAATCATCACATGTAGCTTTCACAATCCATAAACTTGCAAGGTCATTGGAAAGTTTTGTTTGCCCCACGTTACCTTTAAATTCAAAAGCATAATTATCTTTGTCAAGTTCACCAAAGGTAGCCGCTTGTGAAAAGAACAATCTCCTTCATTCACTTTATACTTTTTAGGACATAAGGAAGAAATGTTAGGTAAATAAATAGAATTAGATGAAAACCCAACACTTCACCTCACAAACCAACTTAGGAGAAAGTACTAGTAAAGTTGTATTCCATGACCTCATAATGTTTTTCTCTTCCAGATCAGTAGTATCATTGTATTATTCCATTGGAAGAACTTTTTCATTTGTCTTCTTGTAAGCTTCTTCTTTTCGAATATCATCCACAATCTTCTTGATAATAAAATGATTAGAACTAGGAAAAAGTTTGAATTATAACAAGAATCCAACAAGACAACATTGTTTTCTATTTCATTTTCTCTCAACTACTCTTTCTTTTTACTCTCTATTTCTTTTTCTCTCATATCCTCTTTGTTTTCACTCTCCTTTTCTTTTACCTCACTTTTTTATTCTTTTCACTCACTTTTTCTTTATACTCTTTTTCGGCTTTACAGAGATCCGCCCATAGTATTTGAATACTAGCGGAAATCTCTCTTTCCATTCTCTCCTCTCTTCTCATTCCTCTTTCACTCTCTCTAGCAGCCCTCTTATTATCTTTTTGTGTTTTTACCTTTTCTCTATCTATTTTCTCATGGAATTTCTTCAACTAGTCACCAACCTTATATTTCTAAAGTAAATTTTCAAGACATTCATTTTTATAATACATGTCTCTATATCTACAATTCCCCATGATGCAAAGAAAAGAAATTATTTAATCCAATAACCTTTCACTGATACCACTTGGTGACTATCCATATGAGTGATCATCCATCTATGCGAATTCTAGTTGAATAACACAAACAGTATTAGCGCAGAGTTAATTGGAGAAATAATAGATAAGAACAAGAAAGAAGAAATAAGGAAAATATGGAGAAAATAAGAAATGGGATGGCGCCACACTCTTATTAAATTTAGAGAAAGAAGTGTTGCCTAGGGAATGTTCGTCTAAAGAAAACTAGGTTTCTTGATAAGCTCTAAAGAAGGTTCAATAAAGAACCAAAGAGAGACATACACTCAAACACAATACACAAGATATTATTTCTTAAAATTCTGAACTCTTATTCTCATAGAGTGCTCCCCCTATATGTAGGAACCAGTATAGATGGGCTGATTTAAAACAAGGCAATACAAAGGCCTCAAATAGCTAAGCATTATTCTTAGTGGCTATTTGATACACCTTGGTGGAAGAATGGTTACAAAAAAACCAAGAATAGCAAGTATCATCTTAAGCAAGCAAAAAGAGTCATCCCTCCTTATTTACATGGCCATTTCGTCCACTTAGCCATATGGATCAGCCACACCCTCATTTTGTCAGGCACTCCTCTTTGATGCTTGTTATGGACCCTTTTGCTTGGATATTTCCACCCACTCTTACTTTAAACATAAACTCAGATGTTTTACAAGGCTTGGGCCATGTAACAACATAATATTCGCTTAAAATTAAAATAAAAGAATTTCAACAATACCCAATTTTCCATTTCGTGCTTGATTTTACTCATCTTAGGGGAAGCCATTCTAGATTTTCATCATTCTCTCCTTTTTCGAGAGAGTTCGACCACGAATTCCTAGTTGTAATACCACCAGGGTCAAAGGTAAGTCTAAAGAAATCATCACATGTAGCTTTCACAATCCATAAACTTGCAAGGTCATTGGAAAGTTTTGTTTGCCCCACGTTACCTTTAATTTCAAAAGCATAATTATCTTTGTGAAGTTCACGAAAGGTAGCCACTTGTGAAAAGAACAATCTCCTTCATTCACTTTAAACTTTTTAGGACATAAGGAAGAAATGTTAGGTAAATAAATAGAATTAGATGAAAACCCAACACTTCACCTCACAAACCAACTTATGAGAAGGTACTAGAAGACTTGTATGCCATGACTTCCCAATGTTTTTCTCTTCCAGTTCAGTAGAATCATTGTATTATTCCATTGGAAGAACTTTTTCATTTGTCTTCTTGTAAGCTTCTTCTTTTGGAATATCATCCACAATCTTCTTCATAATAAAATGATTAGAACTAGGAAAAAGGTTTGAATTATAACAAGAATCCAGTAAGACAACATTGTTTTCTATTTCATTTTCTCTCAACTGCTCTTTCTTTTTACTCTCTATTTCTTTTTCTCTCATATCCTTTTTGTTTTCAATCTCTTTTTCTTTTATCTCACTTTTTTATTCTTTTCACTCACTTTGTCTTTATAGTCTTTTTCGGCTTTACAGAGATCCGCTCGTAGTATTTGATTACTAGCGGAAATCTCTCTTTCCATTCTCTCCTCTCGTCTCATTCTTCTTTCACTCTCTCTAGCAGCCCTTTTATTTTCTTTTTGTGTTTTTACCTTTTCTCTATCTATTTTCCCATGGAATTTCTTCAACCAGTCACCAACCTTATACTTCTCAAGTAACTTTTCAAGACATTCATTTTTATAATACATGTCTCTATATCTACAATTCCCCATGATGCAAAGAAAAGAAATTATTTAATCCAATAACCTTTCACTGATACCACTTGGTGACTATCCATATGAGTGATCATCCATCTATGCGAATTCTGGTTGAATAACACAAACAGAATTAACGCAGAGTTAATTGGAGAAATAAAAGATAAGAACAAGAAAGAAGAAATAAGGAAAATATGGAGAAAATAAGAAATGGGACGGCGCCACACTCTTAATTCATTTAGAGAAAGAAGTGTTGCCTAGGGAATGTTCGTCTAAAGAAAACTAGGTTTCTTGATAAGCTCTAAAGAAGGTTCATTAAAGAACCAAAGAGAGACATACTCTCAAACACAATACACAAGGTATTATTTCTTAAAATTCTGAACTCTCTCCAAAGGAAAAGAGTTGTTTGAGTTCTTACTCGGATTCTGACTTCTTTCTATCCGTTATAACTTTGATGATCCTCCCTAAGAATAACTATCAATCATCTTATTATCTTGAGAACTTAACCAACTAATTTGTCAGCCTCACGACTATCACGAATCAAACAAGCAATGCATATAACTCTACTCAGAGTTCGCACGTCGGAAAGCACAATAAACAACACAAACAGTCCGGTTAGGACCGAACTGCTCTGATACCACTAAATGTGACACCCTTTACCCTGAAAGTAATTATAAGTAAAAAGTTACGAAGATGAGTAAATTTGTTTTTTAAATTATAACCAGCAATTCATTTTCTGAAATTGTTTTCGCAAGTAAAGGATATCACCAAATTACTCAAATCATATAAACACGATCCTCAAAAAAATAAAAGACTAAAAAGTAAAACTTTTCTTTCAATTAAATAACCAAAATGACGTGAAATATAATATTCCAAAAATTGCAACCCAAATCCCGATGTCACATAATCCGAGCAACTAACCTTCAATTCACTTAAATAAGAAGTAACATCAATACATAGTATCACACTACAAGCTCAGTGATCTGTAGTGATCACATTTCCACCGCTGCAATGCTACTCCAACGACACTTGGAAGCCAATCTAAAAAAGTGGCGCACGAGTGAGAAAGAGCGTCCAAACCATATAAGGAACATAAGACCGAAACTAGAACAGCAAAGACTATCACATATCAACTAGCAATCAACAGTAGTATACAACTTTCATAACGCACATGCACAAACAATCCTTAATTAATCTTCAACTAATCCTATTATCGCGACCTCGCGTATGGTCCTAGGTTTACAAGCAGCAACAACAACGTCAACAGGATCAGGACCATCAACATCATTGACAACAACAACAACAACTATAGGACCAGGATACCTTGCCTGAACGGGATACCTTGCCCGATAATGCCCTACAAAAAAACAACAACTATACGACCAAGATACCTTGCCTGAACGGGATACCTTGCCCGATAATGCCCTACAAAGCAACAACAACTATAGGACCAGGATACCTTGCCTGAACGGGATACCTTGCCCGATAATGCCCTACAAAGAACAACGTCAATAGGACCGGGATACCTTGCCCGATAACTCCCTACGAAGAACAGCAGCATCAGGACTCTGAGGACCGGGATACCTTTCCCGATAATGCACTCACTAACGACGACAACGACGACGACGTCGACAACAATGACAACAACACCTATCACCATCCTTTGAGGAACGACTCGCCCATACTGCGACGAGTCCTCGCCCATA
The DNA here is from genome assembly GCA_963573325.1 of Astragalus glycyphyllos. Classification (NCBI taxonomy): domain Eukaryota; kingdom Viridiplantae; phylum Streptophyta; class Magnoliopsida; order Fabales; family Fabaceae; genus Astragalus; species Astragalus glycyphyllos. The sequence goes on along the minus strand of OY754314.1, from coordinate 26,233,775 downwards.
CTGCTACAAGATTCCTCCTAGAATTTAAATTACTAAGGTACGACTCGCCCATACTGCAGCGAGTCCTTGCCCATACTGCGACAAGGTTCCTTAAACAACTCTCGATCACGAAGATACAACTCGTCCATACTGCAATGAGTTCTTGCCCATGCTTCGACAAGATTCTTCAACACGAACCAGCTTGCTAATCATCGAAGAATGATAACTTGCCCTTCGCGAGACAGTTTCCGATAACAATACACATAAAACCAGTCAGCAATAACGACAACACATTACCATCATGTAACTTAATGACTCAACAACTCCGAGTCAATCTCAACTACGTTAACAAACATTAAGATATCGATCGAGAACTCAAACCATATTAATTTGTATCATTTATTCTCTCATCTCATTATAATCCATTAGCACATTAGACACTAGCTCGTCTTATAACTTTTATAACTAAATCTTCCTTCTCTATCTACAGTATGAGCAATGCTCAAGTCGTATAGGCTCATTAATTCATTCTAACTATTCTGTTCTTACTATTAAATCAACCTCACCGTCAACTCAATTTTACCTTATTGGTAACATACGGGTCATCCAAATCAAAAGAACATCATTCAACATAAAATTGACTAGATTCATTCCCTAAACTTGGGATATAAGCTACATCCACCACAATATTTCAATTACAGTCATCCAAATTATTGACAGACCATTTAGATTATTACAGTCATCCTCAATGATTACAGTCATCCAAATTAATAATAAAAAGTAAATAATAAATAAATACAGACAAATGTGAATAATCAAAACCATATTAGTTCTATCCCCTATTCCCCATATAGAACAGAAACCCTTTTCCCTCGTACCTGATATCAAAGTGTATTCCAATAGCGAATCCACAAAGAGAAATCACGAGCTCACGAGCGTTATTTAATTCTAGCGGGGGTATGTCGAGACAACCAAGTGATGTCAACTTCATCGAAACGCGCCAGCTGATAATGGTTCTCAAAGAAGTCAACGAGAGACATCCAAAAATAACATTAGTTTTTCCAAAAGACAACTAAGGTGTTCGGGTCCGTGGCTCACAGTAACAGTCAGACGCGTGTTGATTGCTCCACAGAAATAGATTACTACGTGATGTTAGTTCCTTGGCCAATAGGAATTGAGAAAAAAATGTGAAATAATCACCGAGAAAATGGGTAGGACGTGGAATATTATATTGAACTATGTGATGAAATTCATGGCTTTATGCATTCAAGACCCCACCAATAGAAATAAATATTATAATTAGACTATGTATGTACCAGTAGCTTGATGGCTTTAAGCGAGAATTGGGCTTCAAATAAATACAAGGTGTTGGCTTCAGTGGGTAGGTAATACCGTGAATCCCATACATATCAAAGCACACAGCCTTGTGCTGCTATATGTTCGAAGAGGATTTGTTGACAGATAGAAACAATGACCAAGGTGTATGGTAGTGGCGGCGGCGGGCTACTGTTCGAGTGAAATGCGACCACAATCGAAGAAACAGAGGTCATATTCGTGTTCAGCGGCCATTTTCGAGAGGGTATGTGAGTTTTGGGGTCTGGCCGTGGAGGGAGGAGTGAAAACGAGATGGTGGAAGAAATGGTTAGGGTTTCGCCGATTCAGCTGCGTGAGGAAGGAGAAGAACAGTGAATCGGGTCGGGTTGTGGGCTTCAGAAGCGGGCCGCGTGGTTTTGGACTGGACTACTAATGGATTAAGTGACGGGGGTGCGCCTAGTAAGGAAGTGGGGGTCGTATGCGTAAAAATGCATAAAAACAGATTTTTCTCTACTTTTAAAACTCATTTTAAATATACACACTATTTTAACACCTTAATAACCCAAAATAATTTTTAAAAATCAATTATACTTGAAACACCAATATTTCATACAATAAAATAAGCAAACTAAAATGTCAATATTTCAAACACAAATATTCTAAAAATCAAATAGTAACAATATATTACTATAGCATATAAAAATATATTTAAATGTGATTTCAACTAAATTTTCGTAATTCAAACACGCAATAAATTACAATAATTTAATCTTTTCAATTAAAATAATTCATAAAATAATCACATAATAAAAGGACCACAACTCACGAAAATCCAGGTGTTACAGAGAACACAAATCCCATTTAGAGAAACCAATTCCCGTTTTAGGTATTTTTATTTTCTTGTTCTCAATTTGTAAACTTTGAGGAGGCACTTTGAACTTCAACATGAAGCCTATCACTAGTGGGGGTTCTTCCAACTTGAATTGAAACGTTTAACCCTATCTTGGATTTCTATTTTCCTTTACATGCTTAGTTTTTCTCTCCTTTAAATATGAGGTCTGCGTATGGATTAGTGTGGTGTTTTCCTTCAACATCTTCAACTTCATGGATGATGATTACACACAGACCATCACTAGCATGTCTTTTCTATTGCATTGGACTCTTCTACATTTGTTGGTAACTCATCCCCCTTAAAATGTATGTACAAGACTTTCAAAGTGATAATTCCATGTGATTTTTGTCGCCTAGAGATTGTGATATGATTCTAGCTCTTTTATTTAAAAAGGAATTAAAAGAAAAAAAATGTCGGACAAAATTGGGGTGCAACAGCTTTCTCCTTTATAGCTTTCTCATTAACATGCCAAGTGTTAGCCATTACTTGTAAATTCTCAAAACCCCCCCCCCAACTTTCCAACTAGACAGACAAAATTAACGTCTGTTTTATCTTTATTTCTATTCCTACGATTGAAAACAATTTTTCTACGGAATATAAATAAAGAGGGACAACTATCATACCCTAATTTTGTCCGCCCTCTTTTTACTATAGACATTTTTATTATTTAATTCGCGTGCCATAAGTCTTAGGTTGTATTACCACGAGAAAAGTATTTCGGAATCATTTGATGAAGTCTCATTTTAATTGGGCCTGTAGCTACTCGTTCTAATTGGGCCTCATTTTTTTAGCGCATTATTTGGTTGGGCCCGGTTTTCATTCTAGGTTTTGGCCCAACTTCACCTTTGTCTTTTTACTTAACAAAAAATCATAAAAATAAATAAATTACAAAAATAAAAATCAGAAATTATAAAAATAATTAAAAAAATATATAAAATAGCAATCATCAAGAGTTTGTTGCTATAGTCCTCGCACCCTAAACCTAGCCGTCAGGTTCATTAGGAAATAATCAATAAAACAATTCAAAATTAAACAAAATCAGACTCAAAAAGGAAAATTAAGAGAATCAAGGAATTCTTCTTTTTTTTTTTTTTGACAAGAATCAAGGAATTCTTCTTAAATTGGTAGCAACAATCTTCTCCTTGATCTTCTCTCCTTCTCACCTTAACCTATACCAGTGTCGATCGACCTTAACCTCTCCCCAGTGTAGTCGCCAGCTGTAGCGACCGAAAAATCTGGGAGAGGATTCCTTGAAGTTCGAAAGATGAAGCCGCCACCAAAGTTTTGTTTAAGGGTAAACAATGGAAAATCCCATTTGATTTGGAGAATGGTCCTTGAGACCAGATTTGGGTTCGGGAGTCGGTTATGTGTTGGGAAGGTATTAGCACCCCACGACATCCTTCCTAATGAAGGTTACCTGCTAATTAATTGTAGGAAAAAATGTTAATTTTCAAAATGTTTATTTTACCCCTTTTATTTTGATAAAGAAATTTAGAGAGATAGACTTGGTATTTTTGGATTATTATTTATATAGAAAAAAGACTAAAAAGATTTTTCATTAGTGCAATTGACAAAGGTCGGCCGCCCTCTGCACCTACGTATCTCCTGGTAGAGAATCAAATGACACATAGTTCTTGGTAGAAAATATTTGTTTGTTTGATATTTTTTATTTAGGGATTGTTTGTTTTTAAATAGGGATTTCAGGACCTGATCCGTAACGGTTCATTTGTGGCCCCAAAAAGTTGACTAACCCGACTGTATAGTCGACTTAATCCCTTATTCTGAAAAATGGTTTTATATATTTGAAAGAGAGGGATGTGTTTGTATTTTTTTAGTTTGTTTGTTTCAAATAGAGATTTCAAGACCTGATCCGTAACGGTTCATTTGTGGTCCTAAAAAGTTGACTAACCCGACCGTACAGTCGACTTAATCCCCTATTCGGATTTTTTGGAAATTTGACAAAGAAAATAATTCGTACATTAAAATGACAAATCTAAAAGTTAATAAAGAGTAGACTAAAAATTAAATAACCAACTATATACATACATACATACATAAATAAATAAATAGATATATACACATGTAAATAAATAAATAAATAAAAAATAAATTATAAATAAATAAATATGTACATTAAAAAAATAAATACAAAAATAACCTTAACACGACGAATGTCGAAGTGGACCGAGGAGTCTGTCCAGGTCAACTGCGAACCGGGCTCCCGACTGGTTTATTTTGACCCTCTAAAGCCGTCTTTTGCAAAAAACCGCTTTGAGAACCGAAAAGCCGATTCACTCAAAGCGTGCAATATAATCAAAGACAGACTGTTAGTGAAATGGACAAAGGCTTAGTCCAAAAGATCACTTAGTTCACCAAATCCCCTCCTCTAGTCTTTGCACCTCAACCTCTTTTATAGCCAAATGTTAGATGACTCTTGCTTCTCCCAAGCAATGTGGGGCAAAAACAAGATAGAGAACACAAATCCCATTTAGAGAAAGCAATTCCCGTTTTTCTCAAACAGGCCACCGTAAAAGTGTGAATTCGGATTTGTTAACCGTTGGATCGCCTTCATTTTTGGAGAGCAAGTTCGTGAGACATGTATCTTCACTTTCACCGTTCAGATCGTCGAAACGAGTTCTAAGGAGAGAGATATTGCCTACGCAAATAGCTGCAGTTTTGGGTATTTTTCTCAAATCTGTCCCTTTAAAAGTACGATTTTGGATTCGTTAACCGTTGGATCGCCTTCATTTTTGGATAGCAAGTTCGTGAGACATATATCTTCACTTTCACTGTCGGATCGTCGAAACAAAGTCCGAGGAGAGAGATATTGCCCACGTAAAGTAGCTTGAATTTTAGGTATTTTTATTTTCTTGTTCTCAATTTGTAAACTTTGAGGAGGCACTTTGAACTTCAACATGAAGCCTATCACTAGCGGGGGTTCTTCCAACATGAATTGAAACGTTTAACCCTATCTTGGATTTCTATTTTCCTTTACATGCTTAGTTTTTCTCTCCTTTAAATATGAGGTCTGCGTATGGATTAGTGTGGTGTTTTCATTCAACATCTTCAACTTCATGGATGATGTTTACAAACAAACCATCACTAGCATGTCTTTTCTATTGCATTGGACTCTTCTACATTTGTTGGTAACTCATCCCCCTTAAAATGTATGTACAAGACTTTCAAAGTGATAACTCCATGTGATTTTTGTCGCCTAGAGATTGTGATACGATTCTAGCTCTTTTATTTAAAAAGGAATTAAAATAAAATGTCGGACAAAATTAGTGTGCAACAGCTGCCCCTCTTTATTTATGTTTTGCTAGAAAAACAGAAGAGTCTTCAGTTTTATTTGTAGTATAAATAGAAATAAAGATAAGTCAAATGCTAATTTTGTCCGATTAGTAGGAAAGTTGGGAGATTTTCAGAATTTACTCGTAACACTTGGCGTGTTAACGAGAAAGCTATATAGAAGGATCATTGGGGATCTGAAGGACCACTGGGTGTCTGAAGGAGCACTAGGGCTCTGAAGGTCTAATCTGCAGTCGATGCTTGACGCATTGATTTAAATTTAACTAAAGGACTGGTAGGTCTGAAGGGCTGCCTGGGCCTGATGGACCAAAAATGGTCTAATGAACTGCAACTAGCTATGGTACTAGAAAAAACAGTTTGAGGGTGACCTACGTCGTTGCGGCCATGAGGGTCAAGATCAGATCTAGAACTGATATGTTGGCCACGAAGGATTTACGCCATGTCTTAGGCAGACACAACTAATCTGAAGGACCACTTGGGGTCTGAAGGATCCGCCGCGCTCAGTGGCGACGTTATGATCTGAATGTAGAGTTCGAAGCTGTCCTTTTGACGTGTTAAATTGAACCGAACTGAAGGACCTATTTGGTCTGAAGGATCTATGCTAGACTCTGTCCTAACACTGCGATCTGGTGTGTGATATAGGATTCAGCGCTCGTCGCGTTGACTTAAAGAGAACAAAACATTAGGATCGACACTTGAAGTCGATTGAAAAATCCCATTTAGTCGCCAGCTGGAAGTTTGGGGAGAGAGATATTGCCCACGTAAAGTAGTTGGAATTTTGGTATTTTTATTTTCTTGTTTTCAATTTGTAAACTTTGAGGAGGCACTTTGAACTTCAACATGAAGCCTATCACTAGTGGGGGTTCTTCCAATAATGATTGTTATACCCCACGGCATCCTTCTTAATGATAATAACGATTGTTATACCCAAATTTTTTCCGGCTAATGTTAAATTCTCTTAGAAAAAGTCAAAAATATTACTTGTTGTGCATTTTGAGGTTTTAATCGTTAACACGTGTCAATTCGCGTTCGTTAACGAACTTGCGACTTTTATTCTCGTTGCACGCACATGTCGTTTCTAATCATGTACCCGTTTTTATTTTCGTTGAGCACGCGTGTCTACGAGTGTCTATTTTGGTACTCGTTACTTTATTGTTATCATTATATTTATTAGTTTAAGTTATCATCATTATTTTTGTTATAAATGAAACGAGATATGCAATTTAAGTTGATTAGTCAAACTGCCTTTTATTACCAAAAAAAACATATCAAAGTTACAATTTTTGCTACACATGTAGACAAAAAAACAAAAGCAAGAAAAGTACAAAAATTTAAAACAAAAATATAACAAAAAGAGAGCAGCATGCGCTGCTGTTTGTTGTTGCTGGCCTTGCTCCATTTTGAGAGTGAAGCTCAAATTCATTTACCCTTGTCCATTGGCTTTTCATATTTTGGGCAAAAACATTTCAGCACATCCATGGCTGCTCTTGCTGCTCCACTATGCCTCAGCTGCAACCACAACAAACTGGTCTCCTAGAGCAATAATCCACTGCTTTGCACCCACACCTACACCACAGTTTTAGCCTATAAATACTGTACACTGTACACAGTAACGGTGACACACACACACGGTAACAAATACACCGAGACAACAAATACCACTGTCAAAGCAAAAACTAAGACTCCAGATATGAGTTCTAATTTACTTGAGTAGAGACATAGGGAAGAAAAACAGAGGTCAGCATGTAGTAGAAACAACAACAATCAGTAACAACAACATATTCATTTCCTAGAACAAGCAGTAACAACAAACAGAAGTCAAGTTGGTACTCTACAACCTCTATTTATTTTCCTAGACTCTAAAAATGTGAACATTGATTATATGCTAGGTTTTACATTCCTCTCAAAAATGTTGTTTCTTTTTATCTTAATACTGTTGTTGTTTATCTAAAAAATATTGTTGACATTTTTTTTTATATATGTACATACTCAATATGTGAATTCAGATTAAATGTTTTTCAATATATACTCTTAAAATGTTACTTTTACGCTTACTCTGTAAATGTTTTCTTAAAACTTAGAGAGATTCAAGTGACTATTTTGGAAGGAAACATAAAAAAGGAAAAGTTTAGGGGAAGAGAGAAGAGGAAAATAGATTTGTTAAAAAAAACGAGAGAGAAAGAGAGTAGAACCAAACCTTGACTCCGACCACCGTATGTGGTGCTCGCTGCCGTGTCACCGCAGTGGACCACCGTGAGCCACCATAAAAACCTGCACCTCTCCGTCGCCGCCATCTCACTGTCGTCACCCTACAAACAGACACCACCACCCAAAACCACAAACCACCAGCCACCACCACTTCAACAACAACAACCGTGACCACCACCAAAACACCGCCACTGTCGTTTCCTCTCTCTCATCACCGTTCACCGCCGCTCCTCTTCCATCTCCACCGTAAAAAAACCCCACACCATCGTTCCATCTCCCCCTCTCTCTATTTCCAGCGAACCAACTCTCTCTCCTCTTTTCTTGTTGAAAGCGGCGCACATTGTAGAGAAGAAAAGAAAAATTAGGTTTAGTTTTTGTGCTTTCCTTACATAGTGTGTCTTTTCTCATTTATTTTACTTTTAACCTTTTAATTCTGATTACTACTTACACCTTTACTTTTAGTAATAATACCCTCCTTCTAATGCCCAATTTCGTGGGTCAGTTGTTTGCAAACCCAAAAATATGAAAATACTGAACTGGGCTATGCTGATCGCACCCCAGTTTTAATAATACAGTCCCCTTTTCGTTTTTATGCCTTTCTTTTTATATATAAAAAAAACAATTTCTTTTCCAAAAAATCTATAAAAATACATAAATAAGTAATTTCAAAGTAGGGGATTAATTCGACTGTACAGTCGGTTAGTCAACTTTTTAGGGCCACAAATGAACCGTTACGGATCAGGCCCTGAAATCCCTATTTATAACAAACAATTTCTAAAATAAAAAATACCAACACACCTCTTTCGTCTAAACACAAAAAAGAACAAATTTTCAAAAAAAATAGGGGATTAAGTCGGTCATACGATCGGTTAATCAGCGTTCTAGGATGAATGAACCGTACGGCTCAAGAGTCCTAGAACCCCTAAAATAAAAAACACAAACCAACCAAACCTTTTTCTACCCAAGAACTACGTGTGATTTGATTTTCAACCAAGAGATACGTAGGAGCAGAGGGCGGCCGACATCTGTCAATTACACTAATAAAAAAACATTTTTTAGTCTTTTTCAAAATAATCCTTTTCTTCAATTCAAAAAAAAACATTAAACCTTTTCTTTCTTTTAATTTCTGTAAATTCACAATTAAAGGGTAAAATAAGCATTTTCAAAATTAACATTTTTTTATACAACTAATTATAAGGTAACCTTCCTTAGGAAGGATGCCGTGGGGTGCTAATACCTTCCCCATGCATAACCGACTCCTGAACCAGAATCTGGTCTCAAGGACCCTTATCCAAATCAAAGGGATCTTCCAATGTTTGCCCTTAAACTAAACTTTGGTGGCGGCTTCATTTTTGAACTTTCGAGGAATTCTCATCCGGATTTTTCGGTCGCTACAGCTGGCGACTTCACTAGGGACATTTTAGAGAGTCAAACCTAGTCTAATTAGTTGTATGATTAGTTTTTAATTTAATGTTTATTTTTACCCTTCCCTTTTTGTCTTTTATTTTTTGTTGCATATTATATTTATGCGATATATATGTACACCGTAGGGTAGAAGACTATTTTTGTATATGTGTTTGTTTGTTTTGCAGCTTGGGGGGTATTCTTGATATTTTGCTCCTCCACACACTCCACTTTTGCACACAAGTGAGAATAATCCTATACCTGGACTGGAGTATAACCTAAGTTAGAATGAGACTGCGTAGTGATGGCCTTCTGGATGTACATCCAGCTCGGTGGTTATGAAAGTCTCACCTAGAGTTTGGTCCCTTTTGAGGATGCTATCACTTCTAATGGCTTGCCTATTGTCGTGATTAACACTCTTAACTGGGGTCGTTGGCTCTAGGAACCTTATTTAGGACTCTATAGAGCTACCCTTGAAAGGTCCACTTAATAGAAAAAGCCTTAGATCCTTTCTCAAAGGAACCCTTTTAGGACACAAAGGAGTTTAATACTCTTGCGTTCAAACAAACACAATACATTTCCTTCCCATTTTCTTGAAAACAAAACCAAAAAATCATATTTTATTTTTGCAAACATATCTCATGCATAATTATTTTTCTATTTCTTTGCATATCATAAAAACAAAAAAAATCATCTCATCTTGCATGCATTTCAGTGACCGTCGGGGAATTATAAAAGTTTTTTTTTATAAGAGAGGTGGACACCAGTATAAGAAAAAACATGCATTTGAAAGTCAGACCACCAGAATCATACTTCACTATTCGAATAAAAAGTTTACAATTCCCCGACGCGACGAATTAAACCATACATTCGCATTTCATGCACATTCATCCATTCATGCATCTGGTTTTCCCTCTTCCAAAATTCAGAATCATGTCAAACATCATGCATTCTTTTCTTTCCATGCATTAAAAAAACCACTGTGAATATCATGCATTTCATTTCATCGCATAAAAAAACAAGAAGCAATTATTATCCATTTAACATGAGCATCTCATTCACTCATAATCATTCCCAAAATATCATCATCAAATAGTGTAAGCATCACATCATTTACTACATCATTATTATCCTTTCACTCATTTACAACGTCATTTACAATATCACATCACATAGTGGCATTCGTGCACCCTTTCACCCATATTGTGATCCTAGCTCAAATCCATCATTATTCCATTCATGCATCATTTCCAAATAAATAAATAAACAAAATTAGTGTCATCATTCATCATCCAAGAATATTTTAGTTTTCATTTTGCATATGGCATTGCCTCTAAAAAACAAAAAAAAAAAGAAATATTTAGAATAGTAGTCTTTTCAAGTGATCATTCCTCCATGCAGTTGCATTTTTATCATGAATATATATATATTATAATTTGTTCATTCGTACATTGCATTAAAAAAAAACATAGAGCATAATTTTAGAAAAAAAACTGTGATGAAAAATGAGACGTTCTTGCAAAATAATTATTCTTCTTTGGAAAAGTTTGGCCTTACTCAATTGCAAACTCAAGGTGTTTCAAGGCACTCAGTTTTCCAAATTAACGCTGTTTACAACTCGTTCACTTTTTTTTGTCAGCAAAGTGTTGCATCTCATCCATCCCATGATAAATGACCGAAATGGTCCATCAAAAATTTCTATCATATTTTAACCAAGGTTAACTCTCTATGAAGCATTCGTGTAGTAAACTTGTGTGACATGTGTTTTTATTTTTGTTTGAGTCAGTTAGCGTCCCCATCTTTACATCTTATCGTCATCCCTTGTCCATGTCTAGTCCCACCCCGACCACCCATAAAGTGCATATTTTCCACACCAGTACCTAGATGACTATTTGGTTTTTTCCCTTGGTGCAAGTCATTAACAAAAAAAACTCAAAAGCCTGTTAGGTTGAAAACTCGCAAGAGCAACCTAAGCAAAAATTAGGGCATGAAAAGAAATATAGAAAAAGAGCAAATATGTAAAAGTAAATAAATTATTGTCCTTGAGTTAATCTTTGAGAAAACAAGCAATCATGAATTGAAATGAAGTTTGGCCATCTTTCCATATCCTCAAAAGAATCCAAAAAAAAAAGAGGATCAAAAAATCCTGAAAAAAGATAAAAGCAAAAGAAGTTGAAATTGTGAGCTGATACATTTTACCATGAAGCGCATAAGAGATCATTGTCTCAACAAACCCTCAAACACCTCATTGAGTGTGATTATCCCTTCTCAATAAACCCTCAAACACTTCATTGGGGTTAATTATCCTTTCTTTCATAAACCCTTAACCATTGGCCACATTACAAACTCTTTCTTTCATAAACCCCTAATCATTTGTCCACATTACAACCCTAAAAAGTCCATTCCAATCAATGACTGATTGCTTTTGTATTCTCAACGTCTTAATTTTAGGACAAATATGTTTATTTATTTACAATATGTTTGCTCAAAAAAAAATTCAAAACAGAAAACAAAAAAAGAAACATAAAAAAAGAAGGCAAAATGCTTGCACTCCAAGATCCCTTCAAGTTGTAAAGACAAGGTTTAGTGTTCACCAGGTGAAGTTTCAAATAATCAAGACTATCATAATCTGTGGGAGTCACATTAAAGAGAGCCAAAGTTTATACCATGATCATCACCTAGATCCCAAAGTGGAGCATTCCATTCACCTTTCATTCTACTCAAACTTGGGGAAATTTGTCCATTGTACATCCCATTCATATATCGCACCCAGTCTTTATAACCATTACCCTAACCCTGCCACCTTTTACAACCTCACTCGAGCTAGAGCAACCATTTGAAATATCATTCCAAAGTGGGGCAATCCTGTCACCCTTCACTCCACCTACAATTGGGTAAATTCACCCTACACCCCTTGTTTTATTCACATCCATAAAATCATACAAGGGCCGTTTCTCAACTCATTATCCTAAATGCACCCTTCCACAATGCTACTCTAGTTGGGGAAACCTTGTCCTTATCATAATTGGGGCAACACCAAACTCGGTCGGTTGAGACAAAATCTTTTGCTTTCACCTTTTATTCCAAAGTCAAGCCATTCCCAATTCATCATTTTCTCTACACCTCTAGCTGTTGTCACCACTAGACGGGGCAAATTATCCATTCATTGTCCTCAGAAGTCTAAATTTGGGGCAGTACCTACAATTCTTGAGTTGGAGAAAGCCCACCTTTCATGACTTTGGCGAAAACCTGTCGTTCATCCCTCCATGTGCCACATATGTCCATACCCTAGATCTAGATTAACTGACTCATTCATCTGTATTTACACTATTATACATCTTTACTAAACAATGCTTCAAAGAGAGAAAACACAAGTTAATGGTGTGATACTGAAAATCCCCCTAGTTAACTTTGTGGACCTAACTTCGGTCATCATGGGGAATCAAATGGTTGAGAAAATAAGTGAGTCTGTAAATACAGTTGAGTACTTTTTCACATCAGTGTCTGTTAATAACCACCTTGAGATTGCCATGTTTGAGTTCAAACCAATTTTTCCAAGGGATGATTAATTCAAAATATTCACTTCCCTGCTTCTGGCATCAAAAGTCTCGCATCTCACCATTACCAAAAAATTGTTTCTATATCCCAGTCCATCATCTCATATCAACGCGACGAGCGCTGAATCTTTTATCACACACCAGATCGCAGTGTTAGCACAGAGTCTAGCATAGATCCTTCAGACCAAATCGGTCCTTCAGTTCAGTTCGATTTAACACGTCAAAAGGACGGCTTCGAACTCTACCTTCAGATCATAACGTCGCCACTGAGCGCGATGGATCCTTCAAACCCCCAATGGTCCTTCAGATCAGCTGTGTCCGCCTATGACATAGCGTAAATCCTTCGTGGTCAACATATCAGTTCTAGATCTGATCTTGACCCTCACGACCGCTTGCCGCGTAGGTCACCCTCAGACTGTTTTACTAGTACCATAGCTAGTTGCAGTCCATCAGACCATTTTTTGGTCCATCAGGCCCAGGCAGCCCTTTAGACCTATCGGTCCTTCAGTTTAATTCGAATCAATGCTCCAGGCATCGACTGCAGATTAGACCTTCAGACTAATCAGTCCTTTAGAGCCCCAGTGCTCCTTCAGAGACCTAGTGCTCATTTAGACCCCTAGTGGTCCTTCAGAGCCTCAGTGCTCCTTCTTTATTGCTTTCTCGTTGACACGCCAAGTGTTAACCATTACTTGTAACTTCTCAAAACCCCCAACTTTCCTACTAATCGGACAAAATTAGCGTCTATTTTATCTTTATTTCTATTCCTACGATGAAATCTTGAAAACCATTCATTTTTCTACGGAATATAAATAAAGAGGGGCAACTGTTATACCCTAATTTTGTTCGGCTAATGTTAAATTCTCTTAGAAAAAATTAAAAATATTACTTATTGTGCATTTTGAGGTTTTAATCGTTAACACGTGTCAATTCGCGTTCGTTAACGAACTTGCGACTTTTATTTTCGTTGCACGCACATGTCATTTCTAATCATGTACCCGTTTTTATTTTCGTTGAGCACGCGTGTCTACGAGTGTCTATTTTGGTACTCGTTACTTTATTGTTATCATTATATTTATTAGTTTAAGTTATCATCATTATTTTTGTTATAATGAAACGAGATATGCAATTTAAGTTGATTAGTCAAACTGCCTTTTATTACAAAAAAAAAACATATCAAAGTTACAATTTTTGCTACACATGTAGACAAAAAAACAAAAGCAAGAAAAGTACAAAAATTTAAAACAAAAATATAAAATAAAGAGGGCAGCATGCGCTGTTGTTTGTTGTTGCTGGCCTTGCTCCATTTTGAGAGTGAAGCTCAAATTCATTTACCCTTGTCCATTGGCTTTTCATATTTTGGGCAAAAACATTTCGGCACATAGGGAAGAAAAACAGATATGAGTTCTAGTTTACTTGAGTAGAGACATAGGGAAGAAAAACAGAGGTCAGCATGTAGTAGAAACAACAACAATCAGTAGCAACAACATATTCATTTCCTAGAACAAGCAGTAACAACAAACAGAAGTCAAGTTGGTACTCTACAACCTCTATTTATTTTCCTAGACTCTAAAAATGTGAACATTGATCATATGCTAGGTTTTACATTCCTCTTAAAAATGTTGTTTCTTTTTATCTTAATACTGTTGTTGGATCTGAAGGAGCGCTAGGGAGACCGAAAAATCCTGGAAAGGATTCCTCGAAGTTCGAAAGATGAAGCCGCCACCAAATTTTAGTTGAAAGGCAAACATTGGAAAATCCCTTTGATTTGGATAAGGGTCCTTGAGACCAGATTAGGGTTCGGGAGTCGGTTATGCATGGGGAAGGTATTAGCACCCCACGGCATCCTTCTTAAGGAAGGTTACCTGCTAATTAGTTGTAAAAAAAAATATTAATTTTCAAAATGTTTATTTTACCTCTTTTATTTTGATAAAGAAATTTAGAGAGATAGACTTGGTACTTTTGGATTATTATTTATATAGAAAAAAGACTAAAAAGGTTTTTTTTATTAGTACAATTGACAGAGGTCGACCGCCCTCTGCTCCTACGTTCTCCTGGTACGAGAATCAAATCACACGTAGTTCTTGGTAGAAAATATTTGTTTGTTTGATATTTTTTATTTAGGGATTGTTTGTTTTTAAATAGGGATTTCAGGACCTGATCCGTAACGGTTCATTTGTGGCCCCAAAAAGTTGACTAACCCGACTGTACAGTCGACTTAATCCCCTATTTTGAAAAATGGTTTTATTTATTTGAAAGAGAGGGATGTGTTTGTATTTTTTTAGTTTGTTTGTTTCAAATAAGGATTTCAAGACCTGATCCGTAACGGTTCATTTGTGGTCCTAAAAAGTTGACTAACCCGACCGTACAGTCGACTTAATCCCCTATTGGGTTTTTTTTGGAAATTTGAGAAAGAAAATAATTCGTACAGTAGACTAAAAATTAAATAACCAACTACATACATACATACATACATACATACATAAATAAATAAAGAGTAGACATACATACATACATACATACATACATACATACATAGATATATACACATGTAAATAAATAAATAAACAATAAATAAATTATAAATAAATAAATATGTACATTAAAAAAGGCAAAATAGCACCCGGGGTCCCTTAACTTATTTTCCGTTTTCACTTAGGTCCCTTAAGTTTGAAGCTTAACGTCCAGGTCCCTTAAGTTGTTAAAACGTTGCACCGTTTTCCCATTTAACGTTTTAAAATTAACAGCGTTAAACTGTGTATTACGTGGCTTTTTTGTTACTGAATGGACATTCCACGTCAGACTAAAATATTAGGGGTCACTAATACACTCTCATTTCTCTCATTCACACTTTCACACTTAGAAAAAAAACCTCTCCTGAGAAACCAGAGAACGGCGCGACTGAGAGAAGAAGAAGAATAACTAGGGTTTCAAATCGAAGAGGGAAAACGAAGATTGAAGATGGAAAACGAAGATTGTTGGCTGATTCGTTGGTTTATTGGGTGAAATCGAAGGTATTCCGTTCGCTGGGTGTTCGTAATCGAAGGTATTCCGTTGGCTGGTTCGTTGGCTGGTTCGTAAACAGTGTTGATTAGTTGGTTTTTGCTGCGAAATCAGAGCTTGTGGTTGTTTCTTCTCAAAAGGTAAGCCTTGATCTATGTTTATTTGAGTTATTTTGAAACTGTCTCTCAACATTAGTTTTATATTAGGGTTTGTTTGGTGAATGTTGTGACATGTGGGGTATTGGTGGGGTTTTCATGTTTCTTTGTCTGATGTGTTGTTTTTTGTGGGTTACGGTTTTATTGGGTCTTTGACAGATACATTTTCTATGTGGGGTTAGGGTTTTGTGGTCCCAAAAATTAATATTCCTTTGACTGACTATGTCGAATACCCTTTTCTAGTTGAATATCATTTTTTACAATTGAACATCACTTTCAATGCACTTCCATACATAAAAAATCACTTTTTTAATATGATGGGTATTTTGGTAATTTTACAGCTTAATATGGATGTTTTTCATGTTGATATACACCACTTTGGTCAGTTTGTGGGTGGAATTTATCAAGATGGGGATGTTAATCAATGGGAATGTGATGGGGATAGGTGGAGTTATTTTGAGGTCATTGACATAGTTAAGGAAATGGGGTTTCCAGAAGTAGTTAGTATGTGGTATGAAGCTTCAGGGGTAATGAAGCAGTTGGTAGATGATCGTGGGGCTATGGAAATGGTGAGTTTGTCTAAATCCAATGGCATGGTACATATGTATCTTGTTCATCCAGTGTCGCAACCTACCATTGTTGATGAAATTAATTTTGAACCAGAGGCACAACCTGCAGAAACTGTTGTTCAACCTCAAACACCACCCAGCCCAAGTGAAAATGAGACCGAAGTTGAACTAGGGGCCCAAACAAATGACAAAGTACCTGAATTTGATCCCCAAACTGAACCTACTACTGCTGTAGTGGACGAAGAAGGTAATGAAAGTGACAAAAGTGTCAAGAAAATAAGGTTCAATGACTCTGATGATGAGGTTGGAGAGAATGATATGTTTGAACAACCTACAGTACAAACTGAGGCAAATGTGGAACCTAGTGTGGGGAAAAAGAGAAAGAAGAAAGGAACCGGTAGTAAGAAAAAAAGAGGCAGGCCTAAAAAACAAACTGTAGAAGCGGATGTTAATGTGGATGAACACTTTGAAATTCCAGAATCCGATGAAGATGACTTACATGTTGGTAATAAGGGTGAGTCAAAGACTACAACACGTGATGGGGGCTTATCTGATCATGAATATTTGTCTGAACAGCTTGAGACTGATAATGATGACCCATTTAGTGATGAAGAGTGTGAAAAAGTGAAATATCCAAGTTTTGTGATGCCTAAGAGAATGGATGATTACAAGTGGATGCTGGGGTGTTTGTTCTCAAATGTAGAGGAATTCAGGGAGGCTGCAATCACATATGCAATTCATAATGGATGGGACCTTAGGTACATTAAGAATGACAAAAAGAGGGTGAGAATTGATTGTAAAGAAGGTTGTCCTTGGTTCATTTAT
Source organism: Astragalus glycyphyllos (assembly GCA_963573325.1). NCBI lineage: Eukaryota > Viridiplantae > Streptophyta > Magnoliopsida > Fabales > Fabaceae > Astragalus > Astragalus glycyphyllos. The sequence goes on along the minus strand of OY754314.1, from coordinate 26,216,563 downwards.
TGTGGAAAGTTGCCAAATGAAGATACTTGGCAAGTGAGGAAGTTGGTGGATAGACATTCATGCAATAGAGAGTATAGGGTCAAGATGATGAATTCTAAATGGTTGGGGAAAAAATTATATTCAACCGTGAGAGATAATCCAAAGATTAAGTTGGTTGACATTGTTAACAAGGCTCATGAAAAATGGAATACTGGAGTGACTTACATGAAGGCTTTCAGGGCAAGAAAATCTGCTATTGACATTGTTGATGGTTGTTTCAAACAGCAGTATAGGAGGCTTTATGATTATTGTCATGAATTGTTAAGGTCTAATCCTAATAGCACTATAAAATTGAATGTACAAGCAACTGATCTAATGCAACCTACTGAAGATATTGAGGCTGAAATAATTTATAGGCCATTGTTACCAAGCTTTCAAAGGTTGTATATGAGTCTTGATGGATGTAAGCAGAGTTTCTTGAAGTGTCGGAAAATAATTGGCCTGGATGGTTGTTTTCTTAAGGGATACTAAGGGGGTCAACTACTTGCAGCAGTAGGTAGAGATCCTAATGATCAAATGCTGCCCATAGCAATTGCTGTTGTTGAAGGAGAAACAAGAGATTCATGGTATTGGTTTCTTGAACTACTGATTAATGATTTAGGAGGTTCTCAAGTGTGCAAGAATTACACCTTCATATCTGATCAGCAGAAGGTATAAAACTATTAAGTCATTTGCTTTTTACTTAAAAGAATTTTCTAAGTTGCATTTATTTATATTTGGATCTGTTTAATAGGGATTGTTGCCTGCCATGGAGGAACTGCTACCTGGTGTTGAGCAGAGATTCTGTGTGAGACACCTGTACAATAACTTCAGAAAGAAGCATCCTGGAAAGCAGCTAAAGGAGATCATGTGGAGAGCTGCCAAAGCAACATATCCACAAGCATGGGAGAGGGAGATGAGAGAGATGAGGAGGATAAATGAACCAGCATACAAGGATCTTTTGAAAATTCCACCAAGATACTGGAGCAAATCAAGGTTCACTGAAAATTCAAAATGTGATGTCCTAGTTAATAACATGTCAGAGACATTCAACAGTGTGATTGTTGGAGCAAGGAAGAAGCCTATTGTGACCATGCTAGAGGAAATCAGGGGCTACTTAATGGAGAGATGGGAAACAAATAGAACGAAAATTGAGTTGTATAATGATGATGTTCTACCAAGGATTAAGAGTAGACTTCAGAAAGAGAGAGATCTGTCAAGGCATTGGCTTTGCAGGTAAAAATCTGGTTTATTAAAATTCTGGTGTAGTAAAAATCTGGTTTATTAAAATTCTGATTTATTAAAATTCTGATTTATGTTTATTATTTTGCAAGTGTGGCTGGTGACAACATATATGGGGTGAAACACATCACCCTAACTCGAGAGAAGTATGTTGTGGATCTCAATAATGGAACATGTACCTGCAGAAGGTGGTTGCTCACAGGAATACCTTGTTGTCATGCTGTTACATGCTGCAATCAGAGAAAGCGAGATCCAGAACAGTTGGTTCCTAGCTACTATAGAAGGGCTGCATATGTTGACTGTTACAAGTCACTAATTTATCCAACAAATGGAGAGAACTTATGGGAAGAGACTCCCTATCCTGACATACTACCTCCACCATTTAGGAGACCTCCGGGTAGACCCAAGAGGGCAAGAAGAAAGGATGCAAATGAAAGGACAGATTCCCAACAAACTAAAATTGGAAGGAAAGGACTGCCAAATAAGTGCAGTAAGTGCAAGCAATTTGGACATAACAAGGTTGGATGCAAGGCACAACCACCTCCCACAACTCAGTCACAATCCCAAAATTCTCCCACCACCCAAACTGCTTCCACCACCCAAACTGCTTCCACCAACCAAAATGCTTTCCACCACTCAACCACAAACCCAAAATGCTTCCACCGCTTAACCACAACCCCAAACTGCTTCCACCACTCAAACACAAACCCAAACTGCTTCCACCGCTCAACCACAACCCCAAACTGCTTCCACCACTCAAACACATCCCCTTACTACTACTGTTCTTGCATCCAGGACACGTTTAACTACTGCTACTGCTGCTGCAACGAGAAAAATTAGAAAATTATGTTATGTGTAGTTATGTCTTTTGGAACATCTTTATGCTATGTGTTGGCTATGTTTTGGATACTGTTATGGCTATGTTTTGGATACTATTATGCCTATGTTTGGCCAAGGATCTTATGGCTATGATTTGCCAATGTTATGATGTCAAAAAATGTTTGTCAACAAGACATATTCAGGTTTAATTGAATTGTGTTATGATATTCAGGTTTAATTGAAATGTGTTACGGCTATGTTTTGGCTATGTCTTTTGCTAGGATATTCAGGTTTTGTTAACATTATTCAGGTTTAATTTTGAACACCATATACAAACAGGAAATATTTCTTGCATTAACCATAAAAAACCCAGTTACAAAGACAACATGATAACTACAATTCTGACTCCTAATTCTTAGTAGTAAACAACATGAAAATAACAATTAAACATATCACTCCTAATAGCAAACATGTGACAACTACAACATTCATTTGCTTCTTTGTTGATTTGCGATGTCCATGCATTTTGACTCCTAATTCCTTTGTTGATTTAACGACAACGTAGACATTCTTCGCTAGTAACAACATTTTGAAAAACATATGGACATCAATCTTCATACCACATCATATACTTGCATCCAACGCTGGCCTACATTCATAATGAAACACTTGTTAAAACAGAAACACGTAAGGGACTAATGTGTGACTCATAAAAAACTTAAGGGACTAATTTGTGACTCATAAAAAACTTAAGGGACCTAAACGTTAAAAACGAAAAACATAGACTTTATCTTCCTCACCCCAAAATCCCTGCAACCCCAGAATTTTCTCCCTTTGTTAGGGCCCTCTTTCTTCACTTCGCAAACAACTATGGTAAATCCACAACAACATGGAGGTCCTACAACTGGGAGACGTTCGTTTGAGTTGGATCTGAACCTTCTTGAGTTGGAGGAAATGTGTGAAGCCATGAGATGAAAAATGATGTGAAGTACTGTGTTAAGCTTCAGCAGCAATAGAGAGATGTGAATCAATGGAGGTTTTTAAGATCAATGGAGGTTCTCAGGTCGTTTTCTGGTTTCTCAGGAGAGGGTTTTGTGTTTTTTTTTTCTAAATGTGAAAGTCAGAGAAATGAGAGTGTTTTTTTTTTTCTAAGTCTGACGTGGCATGTCCATTCAGCAACAAAAAAAGTCACGTAATACACAGTTTAACGCTGTTAATTTTAAAACGTTAAATGGGAAAATGGTGCAACGTTTTAACAACTTAAGGGACCTGGACGTTAAGTTTCAAACTTAAGGGACCTAAGTGAAAACGGAAAATAAGTTAAGAGACCCCGGGTGCTATTTTGCCAAAAAATAAATACAAAACTAACCTTAACACGATGAACGTCGAAGTGGACCGAGAAGTCTGTCTATGTCAACTGCGAACCGGGCTCCCGACTGGTTTATTTTGACCCTTTAAAGCCGTCTTTTGCAAAAAACCCGCTTTGAGAACCGAAAAGCCGACTCACTCAAAGCGTGCAATATAATCAAAGACAGGCTCTTAGTGAAATGGACAGCAAAGGCTTAGTCCAAAAGATCAGTTAGTTCATCAAATCCCCTCCTCTAGTCTTTGCATCTCAACCTCTTTTATAGCCAAATGTTAGATGACTCTTGCTTCTCCCAAGCAATGTGGGGCAAAAACAAGATAGAGAACACAAATCCCATTTAGAGAAAGCAATTCCCGTTTTTCTCAAACAGGCCACCGTAAAAGTGTGAATTCGGATTTGTTAACCGTTTGATCGCCTTCATATTTGGACAAAAAGTTCGTGAGACATATATCTTCACTTTCACCGTTCGGATCGTCGAAACAATGTCTGAGGAGAGACATATTGCCTTCGCAAGTAGCTGCAGTTTTGGGTATTTTTCTCAAATCTGTCCCTTTAAAAGTGCGATTTTGGATTCGTTAACCGTTGGATCGCCTTCATTTTTGGATAGCAAGTTCGTGAGACATATATCTTCACTTTCACCGTTCGGATCATCGAAAAAAAGTCTGAGGAGAGAGATATTGCCCACGTAAAGTAGCTGGAATTTTGGGTATTTTTATTTTCTTGTTCTCAATTTGTAAACTTTGAGGAGGCACTTTAAACTTCAACATGAAGCCTATCACTAGTGGGGGTTCTTCCAACATGAATTGAAACCTTTAACGCCATCTTGGATTTCTATTTTCCTTTACATGCTTAGTTTTTCTCTCCTTTATATATGAGGTGTGCGTATGGATTAGTGGGGTGTTTTCCTTCAACATCTTCAACTTCATGGATGATGATTACAAACAAATCATCACTAGCATGTCTTTTCTATTGCATTGGACTCTTCTACATTTGTTGGTAACTCATCCCCCTTAAAATGTATGTACAAGACTTTCAAAGTGATAACTCCATGTGATTTTTGTCGCCTAGAGATTGTGATATGATTCTAGCTCTTTTATTTAAAAAGGAATTAAAAGAAATAAAATGTCGGACAAAATTGGGGTGCAACAATATCTCCTAGGAGGATCATACCTCCTATCAAATATGGACTTCATCATGTCATGATTTGTGTGTACCTACATGAAAATGTTAGTATAAAACAGCCACAAGAGTCCTTACAAAAGGTGTTTACCTCACCAAGTATCACTCCACTCGTGTTTAGGCTTTTTAGGAAACACTCTCACTCAAGGGTTTTTAGGGCACACAAATAGAAAATAGGTCACTCAAGTCACTCTAATCCTCCTTTAGAACTTGAAATGAAACCTAAAAAGCCTCTTTCCACCTTTGATGTTGATATTACTTGAGATCTCAAAAGGAGTATAGTTTGTCACCAAAGAATGACACGAAAGGAAGAAACTACTATGACAAACTTAGGAATTTTCAAAGACTAAAATCAAAAAACAAAAATTTAGAAAGGCTAAACAAAATATAGAGTATTTAAAGACAAATTTAAACAATAAAAAGAGACTCAAAAAAATGGTAGCAATGCACCAAGAAAATGTCAATCAATGAGCAAACCAAGCCATAAGGGTAAAATGGTCCAACTATGGTCAAAATATTTTGAGGAAATTTTTTCAGTGATGCAAAAAAAAATTCCAATCTTAGATAATTTTTGATAAATTTTCAGAATTTTTTGATACTCAAGTGATAGGTAGAAGCCTTTTTTAGTATAATATAATACTTTTTTTGCTATTTTCTTTTTTTTTGTTTTTTTCTTTTCGCTGGAATATTTTTTTCAATGTCTCAAAAAAATTTAGATTTTGAGACAAACTACCTGGCTTTTGAATCACTTGATTTGGACTTGTATTAAATTCCCTAACAGATTTTGAAGTTTAGAAACGAAAAATTTGGATCAAACGGATTCCAGAAATTCAAGAACAATATGAATGTGACCAAGAAAACTTTGAATGTTTGATTTCTTAAAATGTGTATATCTCAGTGAATACTCAACCAAATCAGACAAAATTGGTGTCCATTTCACTCAAAATTTCGTAAGGAATCTTATTGTGACACTTTTAGGACCAAAAAAGCACTTTCTCAGAAACGTAATTCTGGAAACTCGAGGTAGAAAATGAACATTCAAACCTTCAAACTCAACAATGGTAAAATACTCAAAACAACACCAAATCAAACGAAATTTGAGCCTAACTTGAACGAAATTTGACACGGAACACGAATACATCATCAATTTGCACAAAAAAGAAAAGAAGAACTTACTGAAAAAGCGATTATTCAGTCAAAAATGTGTTTGGCTTTGTGACTTTGCTCAAATGCTCAAAACTCAACCAAAAATCATGAAACAAATTGCAATAGGTGCGAAATCACTGCAGAAAGTGATTAATAGCAAAAAAATCGTCAAAAACACACAAGAATTGAGAACAAAATCGAATTTTGAAGATTGAGAATTGATTCGGTTTTCACTTCGAATTGGATGAAATCTTGCCAAATCTAGCAAAATAAATGTGTAAAATGTTGCACGTTTCACCACGAACAAGACGAGATCAAGAAACAAGAACGAAAGCAAACGAAAAACGAAAACGATATTCGAGTTGGAAGATAGATGAAATTCGCAGGAAAGTGTTGCTGAAAATAGGATGGGAAAAGAGAACAGTTTTTCTGTTTTAACATTTTCCCTCCATGAAGTTTGTTAGATCTAGATCTGAATTTTTTGATCAATTTGAACTCAAATTTTGAGATCTAACTGAATTTGAAATGGAAATTTATAGATCTAACACTTTTACAAAGAAATTCATCAAGAATTTGCATCAAAATTCAAATCACTCCAAAACAAAAATGGCTCCAAAATTGACAAAATATGAGGAAAAAAAAATTTGTGCCAAATTTTGATTGATTCTTGGTACCAAAACTGAAGTGAGATTCAAAATTTGTAAGATTCATGTAGCTCTGAGTACCACTTGATGTGATCCACACAAGAATCACTAAATTTAGGATCTAGAAAATTACAAATCTTTATGAATCTCTAAGTCATGATGATGAAAATGAACACAATTTCATGATTAGATGATGACACTTACTTGAAGAACACAAAAAGTGAAAAAAGAATCAAATGTGGAAAGAATAGAGATGAAGTGGAGAATGATGTCCGCCACTTCTTCCGTGGGAAGAAGATGAAGACCGCACGCCGCTTTGAACTTCTCCAAGCCTCAAAGGTAGGTGCTCAAGGTTCCATTCCAAGAACCAAGGAGAACATGATGAACTCACTTCTACAATGCTCTCAAGCTCTCACGCCTCACCACCTAATATTGGTCCCAACCAATCCTGAAGACACTGTCAGGCTGGTATTGGAAAAGCTTGAGGCAAAGAAGAGAGAAGAAATGGGCAATACATCAAAGTTCTTTAGGAAATCTGCCGGGGTTGGAATTGCTGCAAAGGAGACCCCAAAAGTAGGAGGAGGTTAGGCTATCAAAGAAAGTGTAGGACCTGTTGAGAAAGAAATCACCAAAGAAGGAACAACTGATGCTAAAACTGAGGCTACAAAGAACATTGAAACAACTGTTGAGGAGCAGCCAACTGAGAAGCCAATTGAGCAAGCAACAAATGTTGTAGTGCAGGCTGGTGCAGATGCACCTGATGCATCTGCACTTCAAAAGGATCCAAAGATTGATGACCCAACAAAAGCAACAACAGTGCAGACCAGTGCACCTGCATCAAGGGCAGCTGCACTCAAGCCAAACGAGCCCAAACCCAAGAAGCAGAAGGTGAAGCATGAGCCAGTGAGAGCCAGCACGAGACTCAGGAGTGGTGCAAGAAAAGAGTAAACTTTTTAATGTTGTTTTAAATATTTTCCTATAAGTACTGTGTTTTGTGTTTTATCCCACATGTACTAACCCCTCTCCCCATTTTGAACAAATTTCTTTCTTTTGAACTCAACTTAGAGCAGTGAGGACACTGCTCAACTTTAAGTTGGGGGGAGAACTTTATTACTGCATGCATGTGCTATATATGTGTGTGTTTTAATATGTCTGTTTTAGTATTTGTTTGAATTATGTGTTTGTTTATGTGTGATAGTTTTAAATGAAACTTAAGATTAGAGGTACTTAACAAAGTAGAATAAAATGCATGAAACTGTTTTCAAAAATAGCAATTCCTTCTCAAAAACAGTAGGTGCATAAGTTCTATTTTAAGTACATCAATCATGTTTTAATGAGATTTGATAGTTTTGAAGCATGATCAGCTTAAGTTCTGTTTCACAAACATAGATAATTGCATTCTTTGAAAAGAATTTTAATGATGAAAGGAAGAAAAGAAAAGAAGACCTGTTTTCCTAAAAAAAAAACCAATTTTATTATTACTTTGACACATCAAAACTAAGTTTGAAAAGAACCTTGCTATTTGAAGAGCTATCTGATGCAAATAAGTGTTCTCAAATACATGGTCAGTGTTCTGCTTCAGCATCTGATGACCCAGCAAAAGCAACAACAGTGCAGACGAGGACCACCTATTGGAAAAGGCATTTCAGAAAAGGCACAAATAAGTGTTCTCAAATACATGGTAAGTGGGGTTTGAAAGACCTAAACAAAAAGTGAATTATACACACAACTTTAGCAAGGAAAATTACTACTACAACTCTTACCGAATAGTTATTCAAGCACAGTGGAAAGACCGTTTGGTTGAACTTCAACTTCAAACCATTTTTTCAATTCAAATCTCACAACTTCCAATGTATTAATGCCTGAACAAACTCATCATGACTGAAGGGACAAATATAAACAACCAAAGCATATATATAAATGAAATCGAAATCCTACCAAGAAAGAGTTAACTGTCAAACTAAAGTTGTTTCGTCTAAACAAAGGCTTCTTGACGTTGCTGGAGACTGATCATGTGTCGCAAGCCCTAAAGCTCCTTCTTTGACGTGAGTTAAAGAGAAACAAAGGAGACAAACAATTGTAGAGAAAAGAGAATATGGCCCCAGTGGATGTGTTAGCGTGAATCAAAGAGGAAGAAAGGAAGGAAAAGAATGGGTTTTGTCACCTTGGAAGAAGAAACTACACTGAATGTTGAAGGAGAAGAAAGGGGTTGCAGAAAACAAAGGGCCTAGGGGAGGAAGAGAGGAAGAAGAAAGAGAAGAAGAGAAATAGAGTCGGAGAGAAGAGGATAAGAAGAGGAGTTGTGTGTGGGTCTGGGAGGTGAGGGAGGTTTTTTTTTATGGTACAAAAGGAAAAGGAACGAAAGAAATGGAAAGCAGGAAAAATTATCTAGTAAAGACAGTCCTACTAGTGTCAGCTAGCAGAAGTGTAAGGATCCAGTCAGGTGAGGGAGAGTTTGTTTTTGTTTTCAGAATTTTAACATTAATAGTTGTAATATAAAATTAAAAATGAAAAGTAAATGATGAAAAGCAACAAGTATGTTGGAGTATAAGTATACTGTATCTATATAATAGCATAGCTATGGATGTTGCAACTTCCAACACACTTTCCGCAATTGATGTGGAAAAGAGTCAAAAATTTGGGAAAAAAACCATGTGGGGGTAAAAAAAAAATTTATTTACCAAAATAATGCACTTTGTGGGTTATTTACCAAAGTGGGCAAATTTTTTTTATAGTTCAGAAGTCGCCCCCCCCCCCCCAGGGTGACTTCTGAACTGTTTTTTGCAATTTTTTTTTAAAATGCAGTTCAGAAGTCGCCCCCCCCCCCCCCAGGGTGACTTCTGAACTGTGTTTCGCAAAATTTTTTTAAAATACAGTTCAGAAGTCGCCCCCCCCAGGGTGACTTCTGAACTGTGTTTCGCAATTTTTTTTTTAAAAACAGTTCAGAAGTCGCCCCCCCCCCCAGGGTGACTTCTGAACTGTGTTTTTTTAATTTTTCAATAATTATATATTAATATATAAATATCTAAATTAATTTATTTTAAATAAAACAATAGTATTTAGATAATTAATAATTGTAATCCAAATTTCCTAATTTAATTGAAGGGTCAGAAAGAAATATTACAACACAATAATTTATTTAAAAGACCAACCGAAAATTACAATAGTTATTTAAAAGAGTAATCCGAAATATTACAACACATTAATTGCGGTTAGGACAGTTGTTTCTGTTGTGACCCTCATTTCTACAAATTCCGCATCTTCTGGTGAGTGTACCCCTTTCTCTTTGATCCATCTCTGTACGAATACGGGTAGACTGTGGACGACCCTTTTTATCTCTCCGTTTAGTGGGATCATGCTTTAGTTCTAAAGTATTGAAATAAGGCCATGACGTCTCAGTTGGCAAGGGTGGGAACTCGACAATGTAAGTATTGAAAACATTCTCCATTGTGTACGGTGGATCCACGAATTGCATGTGGTCGTAATTGCATTTTGAGCATGCTGCGATGACATGTGAACAAGGGTAGTGAAGTGCCTGGAATTCCCCACACTCACACGTTTTTGCTCTGAAGTTCACCACGAATGTTCGCGCAGGTCTACCACTTTGTGGTCGTACAAGTTCTTCAACTCGGAACAATTGTTGGGCACGATCGTGAACCGCGACGTTATGGGTTTTTGAGACATTTATGTTCCTGGCAATATTTTCCAACAATTTTTCAGAGTACATAGTTCCGGACGTCAACATTGCCTGTGCCTGTGTTCCCCTTTTGACGAAAACCTCGTTCATCCTGAAATATGTTGCATCTATCAATGAACGAATAGGGAGATTCCGCACCCCCTTAAGAACATTGTTGATGCACTCTGCAAGGTTTGTTGTCATGTGCCCCCAACGGGAACCTCCATCGCACCACTGCAACAATTGTTCTGCGGTTATGTCTTCAACCCAAGCCACCCCCTCAGGACCTACTTCCCGACCAATTTTTTGTTTGTAGTGATCGGCCGATTCTTCCGTCATTGAATATGCTGAAGAAAAAAAAAGAAAATGTTGGTAAGTATGGAATGGAAATTTGAAACCAATTAATTAAAAAAAATTGTTAAAAATACTCACCCATATTGATGACATGTTTCCTGGCAGGAGTGTTTTTGAAGTGTCTCATGAAGTTTTGTGCTATGTGGCGAACACAGAAGACGTGTTTCCAATTGGTGTTTAGTTGCGTAACAGCACTTTTGATAGACTCGTGTCTATCTGATATCAAACAAATACCCTCCTGTGGTGTCACATAGTGTCTTAAACGAGATAGGAAGAAAAACCAAGCCTCCTTTGTCTCACCCTCGACCACTGCATATGCAATTGGGAAGGTGTTGTTTCTTCCATCTTGTGCGATTGCCAAAAGAAGACACCCTTTGTACCTACCGTACAACCATGTTCCATCAACAGAGACAACTGGTTTGCAAAATTGAAAGTCTTTAATGCACGGGCCGAAACTCCAAAAGATGCGGTGGAATACACCTTTGCCGGCAACTAGTTGTCCATTCTCATAGAATGGTTTGTACTGCCAATCGTGAATTGTGTCTGGAATATAGTAAGAGAAAGCATGTAGCCACCTGGTTACTTCATTGTAAGAGTCCTCCCAATTACCGAAGATAAGCTCGATTGCTTTTTGTTTAGCAATCCAAGCCTTTCTGTAGGAACTCTGGTACGTGAACCGCTCCTTGATGTGTGCAATCAACACAACCACTGATATTGTCGGGTCCTTCCTTACAAGTGGAAGTATATGAGTACACATGAGGGAGGAGGTCAACTGGCGGTGATCTTGGGAAATAGTAGATGTTGTACATGTGTGTGGGTGAGTCAACTGTGTAATCCCCCAATATCCAGTTTTTGCTCCTACTCTCACTACACACCTCCACAAACAGGTTTAATGAACACAACAAACGGTCCATGTGTAACGCCCTAAAATTTAATCAAATTATTTCGAAGTTGGATTGCCGTAGGATGATTGTAAGAATTGAAATTATGGGCGTAGTAGCTATGTTGAAAACGAGTTAGATGATAATCACGTGTTGTGGGCTAGTTAAAAATAGCATTGGGCTCCCTTCCTATGTGGATAAAGTCCCAAATAATTTAGCCCATTATGTTTCTCACTTATTATAAGTGGAGTGGATTAATTTAGGGTTGAGAGAGAGAGGAATTTCGGATTAGAGCAGCCACCAAAGAGAGAGAAAAGAAGAGAGAAAACAATTCCCGTTTTTCTCAATCCTGTCACCGTAAAATTGCGATTCCGGTTTCGTTAACCGTTGGATCGTCTTCGTTTTTGGGCAACAGGTTCGTGAGATATAGTTCTACACTTTCACCGTTCGGATCTTCGAAACGAGTTCTGAGGAGAGATAGATTGGCTTCGCACTGAAGCTGCAGTTTGGGGGAGTCGCCGTATTCGGAGATCGAGGAACGAGACTAGGAGGGAGTTTGCGCCACCATAGTTGAGGTAAGGGTGGGCTTAACCTTGATAATGGGTTGATGATAATTATGTGTGGGTAGTCTAGGGTTTTGTTGAATTGTTCGTGTCGTTGCATATCGTGTTTTCGTTGAGATTGGTGCTTTGATGATTATTGCACGTTATTGTGATTTGTTTCGTTATTTGTTGTTGCGTGATTGTTGTATCACGATGATGGTGTTGTTATTGTTCGTGTTTTTGTTGTTGCCGTGCGTGGTTGATTGTTGTTGTCGCGTTGTCGAATTGTCGTTTTTGTTGTGGTGGTTGCGGTGTCGTTGCCGTTAGGGTTTGGTGTTTGGTAATTTAGCGATTCTGGACACAGGTTCGGTTTTTCTAAAACTGGCGCTGTTTGGTAGATCCAAAAATTATGAGGTTGATTGTTTTTGAAAATAGACTTAACGCCGGTCGTTTTGGCACTGGTTTCGTCAAATTCGGAGTTGTATAGCTCGAGTTATAGGTGATACAAGTTAGGTTAAAATTCTGGAAACGATTTGGGTATAGATTCGGTATTTCGGTGACTGGGAACGTTGTATTGACCGAAAAAGTATGTGGTTTATTTTTCTGGAAAATAGACTTAATGCTTGTTAATTTGGCACTGGTTTGGTTGCGTTTAGAGTTGTGTAGCTCGAGATATGAATTCCACAAGTTAGAGTAAGATTCTGGAAACAATCTGGACACAGGGTCAGTGTTTTGGTTACCACGTTTTCAAAAGAACTCCTTTTCGAACGAATCCAATTTCTTTGAAAACTAGACAAAATTTGCCCCAGTTTACGCACAAGTTTCATGCAATTTGATTGAGTTTTGGTCACTTTGGAATTGCTTGAATTTGAAGGACAGAAACTGTCCTCTTTTGCAACTAGCCTGTGTGCTTTTCGAAAACTGTACCTATTGGACACTCTCCTTCAAAAACTGAACTTAGGGATGATAACCAGACCCATAGGGCTTTCCAACAAGTATTTATTTGTTGAAATCCGATGTCGTTTGCTATTTTAATTAATTCGCTGAAGTAGGTGCGATGTGCCTAGGCGCTGTGCGCCAGTCTTGTGCGTGGTGTGCGTGCGTTATGTCCGCGTTGTGGAGCCGTCTGGTGTTAATATTTCAGGTGCGGTGCTGGTATGCTCAGGAGAGTTTAGTGGTAGCTGTGATGCTACAACTTGGTGCTATTTTTGGTGAAATCATTTGTTTTGATTCTGGTGATATAGTATTTATTTTAAATACTTGTTATGGTGAGTTGGTGCATAATCATGGTGTCGCATTGTCATATGCATGTTTTGGTGATATAGGCTCTGCCTCTGGTGTTTATTGGTGATATGCCCGTCGTGGCTCATTTTGGTGATCGGTACCGCATGCATATGCCCACTGGAGGGGTTGCATATCATCCCATTGTCTATGAATGTTATAATTTTGGTGGTTCACTGTCAAATGGATTTTTCCTTTGGTATCTGGTGCTGTGATATGGTGTAATTGTATTGTGTTGCTGTAGTTACCTGATGCTAGCATATTTTTATCATCTGCTTATTATCTCTGTTAGACTCACCCCTTCTGCTTGGAATGTTGCTCTCATGCGGCAACGCTGCAGGTGATCGCTAGTGCTCGTGGAGGAATTGCTAGGTTTTGCTTCCTCTCTCGTTTGGGTCTGTGTCAGCTCTGATATGTAGCACCGGGGAGTCGTTAGTTATCGTTTTGAACTATTATTTTAGTTATTGGAAATTGTTTTAATTAATTTTGGAGATGTCTTTAATTGTTAATTCTGGAGATGTTTAAATTGGTTAATATTTCCGCTGCTTGGTGATTTCTTTTATATAAATTATTTTGGAGGTGAAAAATGGTGAGAAATGGTGAAAAATGTAGCGCCCTTCGAGGTGACTCTGATAATTGTCTATTTAGTTGTAATAGTAAAAGGGGGGTGTTACATTAGTGGTATCAAAGCAGTTCGGTCTGTCCGGCCAAGTTGTCGAGTCATCGAGTCGAGTAACACTTGAGTAATTGTTACTCGTTTCTGGTTATAGTTTCTGTTGCAGTGTTAGGTTGAGATGGCAGGACGGAACGATGCTGCACTCGCTGCTGCTTTGCAGGCTGTGGCTCAAGCTGTGGAGAATAACCCAGGTGCTGCTGGTGATACTGGGTCGCGCAGTTTGGCTACGTTTCAGAGGGAGAATCCTCCTACCTTTAAGGGCAAGTATAACCCTGATGGTGCTTTGGCGTGGCTGAAAGAGATGGAGAGAATCTTTCGTGTTATGGATTGCTCTGAGGCGCAGAAAGTCAGGTATGGTACTCATATGCTGGCAGAGGAGGCTGATGACTGGTGGTTGGAGGTGAGGCAGAGGTTGGCGACTGTGATTGAAGAGGTCACTTGGGCTGCGTTCGGCAGAGAATTTCTGAGAAAGTATTATCCTGAAGATGTCCGTGGGAAGAAAGAGATTGAGTTTCTGGAGCTGAAGCAGGGTAATATGTCGGTGACTGAGTATGCTGCCAAGTTCATTGAATTGGCGAAGTTCTATCCACATTATGGTGAGGCTGGTGCTGAATTCTCCAAATGCATCAAGTTTGAAAATGGGTTGCGGGCCGTATAGAATGTCTGCATCTGAATTGTCAGAACTGAAGAAGCAACTCGAGGATCTGCTTGAAAAGAAATTTGTGAGGCCAAGTGTGTCGCCGTGGGGAGCTCCAGTGTTGTTGGTGAAAAAGAAAGATGGTAGTATGAGGTTGTGCGTAGACTATCGGCAGCTGAATAAGGTGACTATTAAGAACAAGTATCCGCTTCCGAGGATTGATGACTTAATGGATCAGTTGGTGGGTGCTCAGGTGTTCAGTAAAATAGATTTGAGATCGGGTTATCATCAGATCAAGGTGAAAGACGAAGACATTCAGAAGACAGCTTTCAGAACCCGTTATGGGCATTATGAGTATTCCGTGATGCCTTTCGGTGTGACTAATGCGCCGGGAGTGTTCATGGAGTACATGAATCGTATCTTTCGTGAGTATCTGGATCGGTTTGTGGTGGTATTCATTGACGACATCCTAATTTATTCTAAGTCAGAAGAGGAGCATGCAGAACATCTGAGATTGGTATTGGAAATTCTGAGGGACAGGAAATTATATGCGAAGCTGTCTAAGTGTGAGTTTTGGTTGAAAGAGGTTAGCTTTCTGGGTCATGTTATTTCGGGGAATGGAATTGCCGTGGATCCGTCTAAGGTTGATGCCGTGTTACAATGGGAGTCTCCGAAGTCAGTTACTGAGATTAGAAGTTTTCTGGGTCTGGCAGGTTACTATAGGAGGTTTATAGAAGGATTTTCGAAGTTGGCACTTCCGTTGACTCAGTTGACTTGCAAGGGTAAAGCTTTCATCTGGGATGACTGTTGTGAAGAGAGCTTCAAAGAATTGAAGAAGAGGTTGACGACGTCTCCTGTTCTGACGTTGCCTAATCCGGAAGAGTCGTTTGTGGTGTATTGTGATGCTTCCAAGATGGGGTTGGGAGGTGTGCTTATGCAGAATGGTAAGGTAGTTGCCTATGCGTCGAGACAGTTGAGGACTCATGAGAAGAACTACCCTACCCATGATTTAGAACTTGCTGCAGTTGTGTTCGCGTTGAAAATTTGGAGACATTATCTGTATGGTTCGAGGTTTGAGCTGTTCAGTGATCATAAGGGTTTGCAGTATCTGTTTGATCAGAAAGAGTTGAATATGAGACAGCGCAGATGGTTGGAGTTGCTGAAAGACTATGACTTTAGCTTGAACTATCATCCGGGAAAGGCTAATGTGGTAGCTGACGCTTTAAGTCGAAAGACGTTGCATATGTCAGCAATGATGGTTAGAGAACTCGAATTAATTGAGCAGTTCAGGGATATGAGTTTGGTTTGTGAAGTGACGCCTCAGAGTGTCAGATTGGGGATGTTGAAGATTGATAATGAATTCATGGCTAGCATTCGAGAGGCTCAGAAGTTAGATGTTAAATTAGTTGACCTGATGGTTGGGATTGATCAATCCGAGAATAAAGACTTTGAGTTGGATGCGCAGAATGTATTGAAGTACCGTGGGAGAATCTGCATTCCTGATGATGAGGAGATGAAAAGAGCAATTTTAGAAGAAGGTCATAGGAGTAAGTTGAGTATCTATCCGGGAGCTACAAAGATGTATCAGGATCTGAAGAAGATGTTTTGGTGGCCTGGTATGAAGCGTGATGTGGCGCAGTTTGTGTATTCCTGCTTGACTTGTCAGAAATCGAAGGTTGAGCATCAGAAGCCTGCTGGGTTGATGCAACCGTTGGAGATTCCGGAATGGAAGTGGGATAGTATTTCTATGGATTTCGTGATAGGGTTACCTAATACTGTGAGGGGGCACGATTCGATTTGGGTGATTGTGGATAGATTGACGAAGTCTGCTCATTTTATTCCTATCAATATCACGTATCCGGTGTCGAGATTGGCAGAGATTTATATTCAGGTGATTGTGAAGTTGCATGGTGTTCCTTTGTGCATTGTGTCTGATAGAGATCCTAGGTTCACTTCTGATTTCTGGAAGAGTTTGCAAGAAGCGTTGGGTTCTAAATTGAGGTTGAGTTCAGCTTATCATCCTCAAACTGATGGACAGACAGAGAGAACCATTCAGTCGTTGGAAGACTTGTTGAGATCTTGTGTTCTTGAGCAGGGAGGTGCGTGGGATACTCACCTTCCGTTGATCGAGTTTACTTACAACAATAGTTACCATTCTAGCATCGGGATGGCACCGTTCGAGACACTGTATGGTCGGAGATGTAGGACTCCGTTGTGTTGGCATGAATCTGGGGAGAGTATTGTTCTTGGACCCGAGGTTGTTCGAGAGACTACTGAAAAGGTGAAATTGATCCGTGAGAAAATGAAAGCGTCGCAGAGTAGACAGAAGAGCTATCATGATAAGAGAAGGAAGGATTTAGAATTCCAAGCTGGTGATCATGTGTTTTTGAGAGTCACGCCTATGGCTGGTGTTGGGCGTACATTGAAGACAAAGAAGTTGACTCCTCGTTTCATTGGACCGTATCAGATCACTGAGAGAATTGGTAATGTTGCTTATAGGGTGGCCTTGCCGCCTAATCTTTCGAATTTGCACGATGTATTTCATGTGTCGCAACTTCGGAAGTATATTTCGGATCCGTCCCATGTGATTCCGATGGATGATGTGCATGTGCGGGATAATCTCACTGTGGAGACAATGCCTGTGCGAATTGAAGATCGTGAAGTCAAGACTTTACGTGGCAAAGAGATAAACCTGGTAAAAGTGGTCTGGTTAGGAGCTGCTGGTGAAAGCATGACATGGGAGTTGGAGAGCAAGATGCGAGAGTCCTATCCGGAGCTGTTTGAATCAGGTATGTTTTCGAGGACGAAAATATTCTAAGTGGGGGAGAGTTGTAACGCCCTAAAATTTAATCAAATTATTTCGAAGTTGGATTGCCGTAGGATGATTGTAAGAATTGAAATTATGGGCGTAGTAGCTATGTTGAAAACGAGTTAGATGATAATCACGTGTTGTGGGCTAGTTAAAAATAGCATTGGGCTCCCTTCCTATGTGGATAAAGTCCCAAATAATTTAGCCCATTATGTTTCTCACTTATTATAAGTGGAGTGGATTAATTTAGGGTTGAGAGAGAGAGGAATTTCGGATTAGAGCAGCCACCAAAGAGAGAGAAAAGAAGAGAGAAAACAATTCCCGTTTTTCTCAATCCTGTCACCGTAAAATTACGATTCCGGTTTCGTTAACCGTTGGATCGTCTTCGTTTTTGGGCAACAGGTTCGTGAGATATAGTTCTACACTTTCACCGTTCGGATCTTCGAAACGAGTTCTGAGGAGAGATAGATTGGCTTCGCACTGAAGCTGCAGTTTGGGGGAGTCGCCGTATTCGGAGATCGAGGAACGAGACTAGGAGGGAGTTTGCGCCACCATAGTTGAGGTAAGGGTGGGCTTAACCTTGATAATGGGTTGATGATAATTATGTGTGGGTAGTCTAGGGTTTTGTTGAATTGTTCGTGTCGTTGCATATCGTGTTTTCGTTGAGATTGGTGCTTTGATGATTATTGCACGTTATTGTGATTTGTTTCGTTATTTGTTGTTGCGTGATTGTTGTATCACGATGATGGTGTTGTTATTGTTCGTGTTTTTGTTGTTGCCGTGCGTGGTTGATTGTTGTTGTCGCGTTGTCGAATTGTCGTTTTTGTTGTGGTGGTTGCGGTGTCGTTGCCGTTAGGGTTTGGTGTTTGGCAATTTAGCGATTCTGGACACAGGTTCGGTTTTTCTAAAACTGGCGCTGTTTGGTAGATCCAAAAATTATGAGGTTGATTGTTTTTGAAAATAGACTTAACGCCGGTCGTTTTGGCACTGGTTTCGTCAAATTCGGAGTTGTATAGCTCGAGTTATAGGTGATACAAGTTAGGTTAAAATTCTGGAAACGATTTGGGTATAGATTCGGTATTTCGGTGACTGGGAACGTTGTATTGACCGAAAAAGTATGTGGTTTATTTTTCTGGAAAATAGACTTAATGCTTGTTAATTTGGCACTGGTTTGGTTGCGTTTAGAGTTGTGTAGCTCGAGATATGAATTCCACAAGTTAGAGTAAGATTCTGGAAACAATCTGGACACAGGGTCAGTGTTTTGGTTACCACGTTTTCAAAAGAACTCCTTTTCGAACGAATCCAATTTCTTTGAAAACTAGACAAAATTTGCCCCAGTTTACGCACAAGTTTCATGAAATTTGATTGAGTTTTGGTCACTTTGGAATTGCTTGAATTTGAAGGACAGAAACTGTCCTCTTTTGCAACTAGCCTGTGTGCTTTTCGAAAACTGTACCTATTGGACACTCTCCTTCAAAAACTGAACTTAGGGATGATAACCAGACCCATAGGGCTTTCCAACAAGTATTTATTTGTTGAAATCCGATGTCGTTTGCTATTTTAATTAATTCGCTGAAGTAGGTGCGATGTGCCTAGGCGCTGTGCGCCAGTCTTGTGCGTGGTGTGCGTGCGTTATGTCCGCGTTGTGGAGCCGTCTGGTGTTAATATTTCAGGTGCGGTGCTGGTATGCTCAGGAGAGTTTAGTGGTAGCTGTGATGCTACAACTTGGTGCTATTTTTGGTGAAATCATTTGTTTTGATTCTGGTGATATAGTATTTATTTTAAATACTTGTTATGGTGAGTTGGTGCATAATCATGGTGTCGCATTGTCATATGCATGTTTTGGTGATATAGGCTCTGCCTCTGGTGTTTATTGGTGATATGCCCGTCGTGGCTCATTTTGGTGATCGGTACCGCATGCATATGCCCACTGGAGGGGTTGCATATCATCCCATTGTCTATGAATGTTATAATTTTGGTGGTTCACTGTCAAATGGATTTTTCCTTTGGTATCTGGTGCTGTGATATGGTGTAATTGTATTGTGTTGCTGTAGTTACCTGATGCTAGCATATTTTTATCATCTGCTTATTATCTCTGTTAGACTCACCCCTTCTGCTTGGAATGTTGCTCTCATGCGGCAACGCTGCAGGTGATCGCTAGTGCTCGTGGAGGAATTGCTAGGTTTTGCTTCCTCTCTCGTTTGGGTCTGTGTCAGCTCTGATATGTAGCACCGGGGAGTCGTTAGTTATCGTTTTGAACTATTATTTTAGTTATTGGAAATTGTTTTAATTAATTTTGGAGATGTCTTTAATTGTTAATTCTGGAGATGTTTAAATTGGTTAATATTTCCGCTGCTTGGTGATTTCTTTTATATAAATTATTTTGGAGGTGAAAAATGGTGAGAAATGGTGAAAAATGTAGCGCCCTTCGAGGTGACTCTGATAATTGTCTATTTAGTTGTAATAGTAAAAGGGGGGTGTTACACCATGTGTGTGGTTTAGACTCACAGACTTTGTATGCAACTGAATGGTTTAGGTGATATGTTTGGATGAATTGTTGGGCTATTTCTTTTGTGGGAAATTTCATTTTGAGTTTGAGTTCGTTTGGGTCTTCGTTGGATAATAGTTGGTTCCTGTCCATGGAATGGCCAAACTCTACATCATAAGGTTCTGGGTTATCAGCTGTGACGTTTTGAAAGTGTGGTACAGGCTCGCGGAATGCAACACCTATGTTGGGGTTAGTTTCAATTGGTTCCTCATCGACGTCACGCTGAAGAATTTCATCTTCATCTTCGCTATAGTCCCCAACGTCTTCATTATGGACACCAACAAACATACTAAACGGTGGGGTATTAGTTTGAGTATGTAGAGGGTGGCTTGTGTTAAGGTCAATGGGTGTGTTTGAGGATGATGGTGCAGAGTGATGGTGAGGTGTTGAAGGACTGTAATGCATGTCAGTTTGGTCTGATGAAGGATTGAATTGAGGGTAAACAGGTGGAATGAAGTCAGTGTATGGTATTTCTGTTTGTTGAGATAAACGTAAGTTTTGTTGTGATGAAGATGGAATAGAGTGGCCGTGACTTACCTGGGTGTAGTTAGAAGGAGCCTCAACCAAATCTGCGTATATTTCTGGTGTACATATACCAAGGTGTCTATCTTCTTTGAAATGCTCTATCATAAGTTCAACATCATCGTCGGAATTTATTTCGAATCCCCCATAAAAGGTATGGCCAGTACTGAGAGTTGTGGGGTACCGATATGTAAGACTAGCAACCATTTTTGAATGGTCAGGAGAGATTTTTTTTTCAATGGCTTGTTTAACTTGAGCTAGTTTGGAATTAGAGTTTACTTTGACAAGGGTGTTGTTATGACACCTAAAAAATATACCCTCAGTATTTGTTTTTTCAACATAACCATTGTAAAAGACCGTGATGAAAACATTCGTTGGAGCCATTGACGAAGTTGGGAGTAGGAGGGTGTGTTTGAGTTTCAGTTGGTAGTAGGAGAAACTATGGCAGTTGGGTGTTTAGTGGTGAGAGATTTAGGGCCTATTTATTGAAATTTGAATGGTCTAGATTTCACCGTTGGTTTTGAAGGCCAGGATTGCACCGACATTTTTAAAGGCCAGGATTGCACCGACACTTTTAAAGGCCAGGATTGCACACGTGACTTTTAAAGGCCGGGATTGCACCGACACTTTTAAAGGCCAGGATTGCACCGACACTTTTAAAGGCCAGGATTGCACAGACACTTTTAAAGGCCACGATTGCACACGTGACTTTTAAAGGCGAGGATTGCACTGACACTTTTAAAGGCGAGGATTGCACCGACACTTTTAAAGGCCAGGATTGCACACGTCACTTTTAAAGGCCAGGATTGCACCGACACTTTTAAAGGCCAGGATTGCACCGACACTTTTAAAGGCCAGGATTGCACCGACACTTTTAAAGGCCACGATTGCACACGTGACTTTTAAAGGCGAGGATTGCACCGACACTTTTAAAGGCCAGGATTGCACCGACACTTTTAAAGGCCAGGATTGCACACGTGACTTTTAAAGGCCAGGATTGCACCGACACTTTTAAAGGCCAGGATTGCACCGACACTTTTGAAGGCCAGGATTGCACCGACACTTTTGAATTGTTCAATGTGCATTGTTCACTGCTTAGTGCATAGTGCAGTGTCCAGTGTTTAGGAAAACTCATTTTTTAGACTTAGGAAAAACCGGTTTTAGTCATTGTTTCGAATCTTGTACACGTGGGTTATAAGTCCGTTAGTAGTAATTCAAAAGATGAAACCGTAGTTCTATAACTCTACTATAATGTCATATCATTTATTTTAATTTAGTAATTTAACAAAATTGCTTCAAATTGATCTAAACATGGTAAAAAACTCATTTTTTAGACTTAGGAAAAACCGGTTTTAGTCATTTTTTCGAATCTTGTACACGTGGGTTATAAGTCCGTTAGTACTAATTCAAAACATGAAACCGTAGTTCTATAACTCTACTATAATGTCATATCATTTATTTTAATTTTGTAATTTAACAAAATTGCTTCAAATTGATCTAAACATGGTAAAAAACTCATTTTTTAGACTTAGGAAAAACCGGTTTTAGTCATTGTTTCGAATCTTGTACACGTTGGTTATAAGTCCGTTAGTAGTAATTCAAAAGATGAAACCGTAGTTCTATAACTCTACTATAATGTCATATCATTTATTTTAATTTTGTAATTTAACAAAATTGCTTCAAATTGATCTAAACATGGTAAAAAACTCATTTTTTAGACTTAGGAAAAACCGGTTTTAGTCATTTTTTCGAATCTTGTACACGTGGGTTATAAGTCCGTTAGTACTAATTCGAAACATGAAACCGTAGTTCTATAACTCTACTATAATGTCATATTATTTATTTTAATTTTGTAATTTAACAAAATTGCTTCAAATTGATCTAAACATGGTAAAAAACTCATTTTTTAGACTTAGGAAAAACCGGTTTTAGTCATTTTTTCGAATCTTGTACACGTGGGTTATAAGTCCGTTAGTACTAATTCAAAACATGAAACCGTAGTTCTATAACTCTACTATAATGTCATATCATTTATTTTAATTTTGTAATTTAACAAAATTGCTTCAAATTGATCTAAACATGGTAAAAAACTCATTTTTTAGACTTAGGAAAAACCGGTTTTAGTCATTTTTTCGAATCTTGTACACGTGGGTTATAAGTCCGTTAGTACTAATTCAAAACATGAAACTGTAGTTCTATAACTCTACTATAATGTCATATCATTTATTTTAATTTAGTAATTTAACAAAATTGCTTCAAATTGATCTAAACATGGTAAAAAACTCATTTTTTAGACTTAGGAAAAACCGGTTTTAGTCATTTTTTCGAATCTTGTACACGTGGGTTATAAGTCCGTTAGTACTAATTCAAAACATGAAACCGTAGTTCTATAACTCTACTATAATGTCATATCATTTTTTTTAATTTAGTAATTTAACAAAATTGCTTCAAATTGATCTAAACATGGTAAAAAACTCATTTTTTAGACTTAGGAAAAACCGGTTTTAGTCATTGTTTCGAAGGCCAGGATTGCACCGACACTTTTAAAGGCCACGATTGCACACGTGACTTTTAAAGGCGAGGACTGCACTGACACTTTTCAAGGCCAGGATTGCACCGACACTTTTAAAGGCCAGGATTGCACACGTGACTTTTAAAGGCCACGATTGCACACGTGACTTTTAAAGGCGAGGATTGCACTGACACTTTTAAAGGCCAGGATTGCACCGACACTTTTAAAGGCCAGGATGGCACACGTCACTTTTAAAGGCCAGGATTGCACCGACACTTTTAAAGGCCAGGATTGCACCGACACTTTTAAAGGCCAAGATTGCACACGTGACTTTTAAAGGCCACGATTGCACACGTGACTTTTAAAGGCGAGGATTGCACTGACACTTTTAAAGGCCAGGATTGCACCGACACTTTTAAAGGCCAGGATTGCACACGTGACTTTTAAAGGTCAGGATTGCACCGACACTTTTAAAGGCCAGGATTGCACCAACACTTTTGAATTGTTCAATGTGCATTGTGCCTCACTGCTTAAAGGCCAGGACACTAATGCTTAGACTAGAATATATACAACAAAAGGCAGCAACACAACCACATAACTCAAACATTCAAGTCACCATAACTCTTCAACAACACTTCCTCTAAGAATGTCTTCATTACTAAACGAAGAACCTCACATTTCCATGCTTCTCAACGATGACCCAATGGAAGTTCACCACGCTTTCAAACTTCCAGAACCAGATGCCTCTATATTACCTTTGATAGAAAGAGCTGGATTTCGTCACATTGCTTCAATTGGCGCATTCAAAATAAATCCAGCTTTGGTGGCAGCAATGGTCGAACGCTGGAGACCAGAAACACACACTTTTCATCTTCCAGTAGGGGAGTGCACAATAACTCTCGAAGATGTGGCGTTGCAGTTGGGACTTCCCGTTGATGGAAATGCCGTTACTGGAAGTTGTGAAAAAAATTGGGATCGAGTATGCGAACAACTTTTGGGTAAGCCAATCCCAACAAATGGCATGGTAGGCAACCAAATTAAGTTCACTTGGCTACAACGTGAATTTAATAATGTTCCAGAGGGCGCTTCCAACCAAGTGCGAAGACAATATTGTAGGGCGTACCTATTGCAGTTGATCGGGGATACATACTCCCAGACAAATCATCAAACAGAGTCAACATAAAATACCTACCCCTATTGAAAAACTTCGATGAAATTTCAAGTTACAGCTGGGGGTCAGCATGCCTAACGAACTTATACAGAATGTTGTGTAAGACAGCTACATGCTCCTCACGCACCATGGGTGGATGTACTCTTTTGTTACAGTCTTGGGTCTGGTACCGCATGCCGTTCCTAGCACCAGACTGCAACCGTCCTTATGAATGGCCACTAGCAAAGAGGTAAAAAATTGACACAACTTATGAATACTAACAGTTATATTTCTTCTTTACGTTAACAATTTTTTTTTACCAGATGGGTTCGCACGCCACTTAGCCACACTAAGTGTCCAAAAAGCCTTGTTTTGTACAGATCAACAATAGACCGCATGACACATGAAGAGTTTGAGTGGTTGCCATATCGGGAATTCAATTTGCCAGAAATAGCATATCGGCACCAAGGCATATGGACTACAAACACGGCTATGGTCTGTTTCCATATTGTAGAATGGCACCATGCGGATAGAGTGACTTTGCAATTTGGCCTCGTCCAAGACATACCATCAGCACCAATAGATATCAGCCACATGCACAACATCACCATGCAGGGACAAACTGATGTTAATTGGGCTGTATATCACAGCCACTTAATTGATTTATGGAATGATAGAGAAAATCGATGTGTTGTGGGTCGACCGTGCTTTGCTAAACCAACGCAGTCAGATAAATACATGCGCTGGTTTCTAAAAAAATCAAGGCCATACATTTCAGCCGACCAACATCTAAGGGATCCACGTGGTCTTGCAAATGTTGGTGATGTGGATGAAGATGATGAACAACACGTGCCAGCTCCCCCAACTACTCAAACCGAACGTCGAGAACGTAACCGTAATCGACATCGACGTGCACCACCAACTCAACAGAGGACCCAAGAAGATGTGCCTCACCGCCACTCTATCTCCCACACACCAACATTCCAAGAAGATGTGCCTCACCGCCACTCTATCTCCCACACACCAACATTCCAATATTACGAACAATACAACCAGTCAGTGGAACATACTCCTTTTCAAGATACATATCGACATTCTACCACCGAAAGGGACCCCGATATGTTCTATGAGTGCTTTGGGGTCCAACCCGGCTCTGCGCAATCTGTGGCGTTGCTTCATCAAATTCAAGAGCAGGCCGGCGGTGCTAGTTCTTCATCAGTTCCCCAAAATTTTCCAGAGCCACCGCCGCCTGCCCCGACTGAGGAAGAACATCAACCACCACATCGGCATCAACGTCCACGGCGTGTCCCCCAACCTCGAAAGTGTGGAACTGGGTCTCATCTTTGTTAATTTTTTTCTGTACTGTCTTTTTAGTTTAATTTATCAAGTATTGTAATTTTATATTAACTAAGTTATTAATTTTAAGGGTTTAATCTTATGTGACATTTATTACATTTGGATCAATAATTTACTCTTTTATCTTTAATAGTGCTTTGTGCATAGTGCACTATTAAAGTGTGCATTGTGCAGAGTGCAGAGTGCATAGTGCAGAGTGCACTATTACAGTGTGCATAGTGCAGAGTGCACTATTACAGTGTGCATTGTGCAGAGTGCACTGTTAAAGTGTGGATTCTGCAGACTGCATAGGTCTTAATTTCTTTAATGACCTAGATTTTGCCGACACTATTTAACGGCCTAGATTTTGCCGACACTCTTTAACAGCCTAGATTTTGCCGACACTCTTTAACGGCCAGGATTTTGCCGACACTAAACCCTAAAATCAATGGTTAAGATCATCCAAAATCAACGGCTTACATACGATCACCCCTATTATTAATACGTTCTAACATTACACTCAAATTCACACCAACAGTTTACCCTCAACCTATATTTCTGATTAATCTTCTCTTCTTTGGTTCTTCCCAAACACTGTCGCCCAACCCGCTGAAATGGAATGGCAGTTGTGCCCAACCCAGTACTCAAATGACAAATTCCTAACCGCACTTTATCACAGTGGAACTGTAACCACCGATGAATATGGTGTTGTCTTTCGTTGTCCTAATCATATCTTTTGTAGGATGAATAAGGACATCACATTCGCCCAACTCAAGGAGAAGGCTGAGAGAAAAATACGACCAGAGGGAGGGTGGCGTAAAGACGTGGAGCGTATCCGTTACAGAAAGTACAATTGTGGAGATGACGGGACATTCCGTTATTCTGTCATGGAGATCCAAAGCGACCACGACGTTCGCGCAATGATGGAAGGTCATGCTAACATTCCAATGGGACGTAGTCTCTTGGAGCTGTACGTAGACACAATACGCACTCCGGAAGAAATCATTCATCTTCTGCGACCACCCCCACCACAACAAGTCATGCCGGAAACAGTCATCAACCACTACTGTACACTTCACTGTCAGGCCCATGTTATGTACAGGGAAGAAGATGGTGTGTATTTTAGTGGTCCAAACACCATTTATTCCAGCCTTAAGAACAACATCACCTTCGCCGAACTGAACGAAAAGCTAACGGAAAAGGCGCAGCTGGAGGGTGAGGAGCAAACGATCACTCGTATCGTTTATCGCTGCCCCCGGACCGGCGAAGGTAATCGTATTCGGTGGTGCGTAATGACTATCAAGACTGACAATCACGTTCGGCAGATGTTTCAGCAGCATGAGCTGTTTCAACCTCATACTCGGAGTCCTATCGAATTGTGTGTCGAAACAACTATTTCCACCCATGAAATCATCCGTCGGGTTATCCCTCCAGCGGTCCAATGGCCACTACCAGAAAATGTTTCGTGGAAGTAGTTTCGATCATGTTTTCCTCTCGTTTCGTTTTTAATTTTCTATTCTTGTATTTCTGAAAATTTTGTTGTTTATTTCAGTCTTTTTTCTATATTATATTATGTTCCAATTTTTAATCTCTTAATTTTTTGTCCTAAATATTAACGTAATTAAATTATAAATAGGTATAATCATTTTTATAAATTTAAAATAAATTAATTTAGATATTTATATATTAATATATAATTATTGAAAAATTAAAAAAACACAGTTCAGAAGTCACCCTGGGGGGGGGGGGGGGGGGGGGCGACTTCCCAGGGTGACTTCTGAACTGTATTTTAAAAAAAATTTGCGAAACACAGTTCAGAAAGTCACCCTGGGGGGGGGGGGGGGGGGGCGACTTCTGAACTGCATTTTAAAAAAAAATTGCAAAAAACAGTTCAGAAGTCACCCTGGGAGGGGGCGACTTCTGAACTATAAAAAAAATTTGCCCACTTTGGTAAATAACCCACAAAGTGCATTATTTTGGTAAATAAATTTTTTTTTTACCCCCACATGGTTTTTTTGCCCAAAAATTTGGGAATATTTATTTATCCAAATAACATTTCTGAAATTTTTATGATACAAATCTATTAAAATCTAAATTAAAAAGACTTGAAAATCATGCACATGGAAGTATGTAGCATTGTTATAACCTCCATGGGAGAAGGAGAGGTTCCGGCCAAGTCTTCTAATAGTAAATATTTGTAAATAGTTGTAGCTAAATTAAAAATAAAAAAAATGAAGTATAACAATTTGTCCAAAAAAAATACACAAGTTTTGTCAACATGTCTAAATTAAAAATTAGAATAAAAAAGGACACACATCAAATAAGATTGTCAAAAAAGGATCAAACTACCTTATCTAAAATAGAATACAGATCCAGTTCTAATGATTTTTTGCTACCATGATATATCATTTAAGCAGAAAAAAGATCAATATGAGAAGTCATAACTGTGATCATCCGGGCTTCCAATTGCCTTGTAAGTTTGATTTACAATATTGCGAGAATTAATGCGCAAAGCATAATGTCGATAAAGTTCCCACGTACAACCCTTATCACAATAGGAGCCACTTCGAAATCCCAAAAATTGTCCAATTTCATTACCACCTTGTGTAAGCAAACAATTGTATCTTATAGTTGTGAGAAACTTGAGTTTAACATCGAATTGGAATGGATTAGTGCTAGAAGAATTCAAGTAACCATCCTTGATGTCATTTTCACTTGATATGCATTTAATACGCACGTTCCCACCTGGTATTTTGGATGTTATTTTCACTGTTAGTTTTGGATGAAGCAATTCGTTCCACAAGGAATTTGAAGCTATGGAAAAGGGAATGCAGCAGATTACAATGAAAAATAACAACATTTTTACATCCATTGTCGATGTTCGAGGAGATGGAATTTGCTATTTTCACCCCCCCATGTAGTATTTATTTTTTTGTAACATTAGACAGTATCTTTGTGGTGTCAAAACAATGTGCAAGGTTAGCGCTGTTAACCAGTTATTAATTTGTGGTTCAGTATGTCCTTCGTTTAGGAGGTAAGATTTATTATTAGTAATTAATCACAGTCTATATTTGTCTTTTCAAATTATAAGGATAACTGTTTTTGTTATATTTCTCGTTTTCCCGTTGCAAAATGTGTTTATACATATTAGTTTAGCTTGAATTTTGAAAGACTGACTAGACTGGCCAATAAAAGAATACTAGTGCAAAATGTGAATTCAACAGAAATTTTTAATTTAAGTAATTAACAACTGATTTGAAAACATTCACTTCTTATTTTTGACATAATTAGAACACTTTTAGATCAGTTTGCAGTTTAACTATTTTAGAGAAAACTAGTAACATACCCGTGCATCCGCTCGGGTCGATCGAGTTATGTGGTATGATTAGTACTCAAACCAAAATTTTAATTTTCAAAAGCTCAGTATTATAAAAACGTAGCTAAATGATGTCATGTCCGACCAAACTAGATATTAGTCAACCAAATATAAAACATTATCAAATTGACTAAATGAAACTATAAAAGGGAATAAACTGTATATATAAATGGAAAGGAACCATATAATTTGAGACTACAAACATATGAGACTATAACTTGTAATTATTTTTATTAAATTGAAATTTGGAGATAAGTTTCATATGGTACAAAACATATTAACTTAAAATTTGAGTTCATAACATGAGACTACAACTTAGAATTATTTCTTTAAGTCTCATATGGGTTGCTAAATTGTAGTTTTATATGGTTAATCTGATCTCATTGTGTATCCAATTCTAATGAAGTAATACATACTTAAATTTCTTACTAACCATAATAAGGAAAATCGTAAAGTGGGAAATATAACTTGAGGCATTGTTTGTCATGAAGCTATGATGCTCTTTCTTTGCAATGGAATTAGATGAACATAACATGCAATAGGAATAATGACCAAGATAAAAACAAATGAAAATTACTTCAAAATTTTTGTTCCTTTTCCATCTATTGATGCTGGACTTCAACATGAACAGAAAACAAACGAAAGCAATGTAAAAAGACTTCACAGGAAAAAACATGAACATGAATTCAAGTTAATGGAATTTAGCTTTTCATTCCTTTTCTATCTACTAATGTTGTTTCATTAGAATTAATATCCTACCCTGTTTCATATCCTTTTTCAGTTAATTATGGGATTACCGATGTTGTTTCATTAAGTTGAGTGATACAAAGTCATATGGACCCTTCACCTTGATTTCATTTTAGAAATATCCCCTATAGTGGCGGATTTGTGGTTCTATTTCAATAGTAGCAGTGAGAAGGAAAAACTGATTTGTGCCTTCTGAGATCCATAGACAAATTTCCTTATGTTGATACCTGAAGATGTGTAGTCTATTGTATTAAATTCAAAAGCATCTTAATATGTTGTTGATAGTTAACAACATATTGACACTTGCAAAGTGAAAAATATGAAGATAATAAGAACATCCAATCCCTCAATTTCCCAATACATATCCTTCAAAGTTAGTTTTTCTTCTCAGTGTCAATACATATTTGTTAAGGATTTTACCCTAAAATAGAGCAACATTGAATGACTCATACATATTCTTTGAGAAAGAATAGTTCCAACATATATAAAGTTTGTGGTTCAACCCAAAAACCATTAGAACATAAGTCATAATATCTATTTTGTTGTTGAATAAAGCATAACATGTTGAGCCAGTATTGGTAATTGAAGCAAACTCCCCATCACTTGTCCAGATGTAAGTTAATTAGGTCATCAGCATATAAAGTAAGCAGATTTGAGAGTTAGAATGAGAGTCAAAACCATCAAGTGCTAAAGTGCATGGCATATACTTCTTCACAATTTGATGAAGATGATGGAATGTCTACTGGATTAATAAATCTTGGGGTTACATGTCCAGAGGCTTACATGTCTAAGCTTTGTCATTAAAAACATAATTAGAAATTCCATAGGTGTAAGTAAGACAGAATCCATATCCCAATTAGATAATGAGATAATGCCATACATGGAACTTCTGAAGAATGGCACAATAATGACACATTAGCCTTTATTATAGTTAAAATATTCAGTAAACAAGATTGGGAAAATATTGGCTGATAACGAAATAGCATGACAATGAGTAATAAGAGAGAATGAGAAACTTGCAAAAAAAATCATTCAACTACACTTCCTGTCATGAAGTATTACAATTCCCAGCTTTAAATGTGCCCCATCAACACTCCATGACACATGACTTCTTGAACATCCCATACCTTCGTCTGTAAATGAGAATCATAACATACAAAGGTATATCTTTTAATAATGGCAAAATATCATCTGGAGTCCTTTAACTTATTTTCTGTTTTCGATTAGGTCCCTTATGTTTTCGCAATAACAAATAGGTGCCTTAACTTTAAAAAACAATTGTCCTATTTAACGTTTTAACGTTAACACCGTTAAACAGACTCTTATTTGACTATTTGACCGCTGAGTTGGCAGGTCCACCTAGGATTTCAATTAAAAATCTTTTTTAAAAATTAAAAAAAAAACCAAAATAACCACAGTTACTATTCATCATCTTCAACCTCATATTTTCCCCTAAATAACTAATGTCTAGACCAGAACCATTTGCCCATATCTCGGTTCTTGTTTCGTTTTGCATAGATCTGGTTTTCATGTTTCTTTCCATTCCATTTTTGATTTCATTTTTCCTAGATCTCAATTTTGTTTTATGTTTCGATTTTAGCCTTCTGGGTTTGTAAGCCACAAGCCACACATTAATCAAAGAAACAATGTTTAGGGAAGAAACGAAAGAATAAAGAAGGAAAAAGAAGAAAAAAACGAAATCGCAAAAATTCAATTTTTCACGTACGCCCCCATCAAACGAGCTAGCGACACATCATCTTTTATGGTTTTATTAATTCCTGGTAGTTAATTACACATCATTTTGAAGCCTCTCATGCTCACACAAGTACAATTGATAACACATTAACACCACCTTATTAAATCCATATCTATGCTTTTGATGCAGAAATTTATGATTCTCGTGCCTAGAGGGTGAGAAAACAGAGAGATGAAACAAACAGTGAGGGAGGGGAGAAGTAAGAGAGACTGAGAGTGAGATTTTGTGTGGTGCTCTCACCATTAATTAGCTTGTTAGTAGATTGGAAGAGAGGGATGAAGAAATGGGTGGGTTTCTGTGTGCGGTGGTGTTCGCTCTCTCAGTACATTTGTGAGTGAATTAGAGAAATGAAAATCAATAATTTTGATTTTATTAGCCAATGTGGCATGTCCAGTCAGCTGTCTAATAGCCACATCAGATAATAATTAACGGAGTTGGTGACAAAAAGTTAAATAGGACAATCATGCAATGATTTTAAAAGTTAAGGGACTTATTCGTTACAATGAAAATATAAGGGACCTAATTGAAAACAGAAAATAAGTTAAGGGACCTCAGATGATATTTTGCCTTTAATAATTTAGGAGGCACTAAAGACAACAAAAGAGAGTCACGTGAACAGATATAGTTGAAATCTGAATATTCCAAATGTAAAGTATGGGACTTGGCTTCATCTCATAATGTTAAGTGCCAATCCATTAGAAGAATCTCCTTAAAACCTGCTGAGTATGGGACTTTGATCTTTAAACTATCTTAGTAAAGGAAAGATAACACCAAAGAACATTGATAAAAAATCTGTAGAAACATGAAGATAAATAAAGTTTCCAGGCAAATGATATTAGTCATTCGTTAAGAAGTAACTGATTAAGATATATATTACAAAAGACACTTTTAATTCCTAAATCTGAAGGCACTAAAAACACTTACAAAGGGAAGCATGACCATCTTCATACAAATATACATTTCCCCCCTTAAACTGTGATCTAAGTACAACAAATTTCCTTATATCATCTATACTACTGAACTCCAATCGACATAGGCAACGAAGACAAAAGCATGACCTGTCAAATTGTAAATTCAGACATGGATGGAAGATTGCAAAGACTAAATGCTGCATCTAGCTATAAACACAGACTTTCTTCAAAGAGGAGGAAAAATGAAAATTTTATAGAGAAAATTCCAAATCAAGTTTTTCTTGACTCCTTTTGTGCAGCATTTAACATGGTGTGCAAATACCTGTATATTCGCACATGCTGACTCCATTGAGTACTACTCAAGAGAACTAAATCCCTGAATGCATGTCATGCTGCAGTCACAAATCAAAAAGGAAAAATGACTGTTGGACAGATTTCCTATTAGCCCTGCTTTTGGATCATATGGTAGCTGCAATGTACCAAAAAGAGGCTTTTAAAAAGTTGGATGCTAACTAACCATATAAAAACCTAAGGAGAAAGTAAGAAAACTCTTTAAGGCTAATGTGATCAAATATCAGTGTCCGTAATAACTATTATATCTAATCCCCTATTTTTTGTTACTGTGATAGCTAGCTTGGTTTGTGCAGAAATATAATTTTCCTTATTGTGATTGAAATCTCCGGCACTTAAATGTCTGGTGTATTTACTTTTATAAACTATATGCAACTATATAAGCTAAACCAATTTCAACAAAATTTGACTCCACCTTCAAAATAAACTCCTCAATGACAATATCATTACCTATCTTGAGATTAAAACTGAATTTGCTTGGAACCAAATTCCCACCAACGACGACACGAAAGTCAGCAGCTTTTATATCAATACCATGACACTTAAAAGGAGATATTAAAACATATCAATACCCTGATGAAGCTTGAACCTTTGATGGCAGATAGAAAATAGTGTCACCTTCCCAAAAAAATGAGAGAACAAACTTTAATTTATTGTATCAATTAAGAATAGATATAATTTGCATATATGACAGAGGCAATGTTTAGTTATTAAATAAAGAACACAACCTAAAAGGGCTCATGTCAATGAAAACTAAAAGCATATAAATTGAAAGAAAGTGTGCAAAGTAGTAAGTTATCATTGTTTCCATCACCTGCACAGAATTTCAGAATAAAAGGTAGATAGTGTGCATTCATTCTTACTGGGAGAGCCTTTTGAAAGCTATAATTATAATGCATTCATTCCAATGTTTTAGGATAGTGATAACCAACTGGTTTTATTAAAGGATGGACGAATGTTCTAGCAAGCTATCATATAGATTAAAGGGTAATTGACCAACCAAAATAGGCATTCAAAACTTGATTTAAACAAAAATGACTTAGGAATTTCACTGAAGTGGTTATGAATGACTTGAGCATATTCCAGAATAACTATAACTTACAAAGTCCAAAATAAAAATCACATAGGAATTTCACTGAAGTCTCACATAGTCCAGAAGCTGTAACTAACGAAGCAAATAATAAGAAGTAAATAAGATTAAGAAGTCTATGTTGCACCAGCTGTTAAACGATTAAGAAGTAAATAATATTAAGAAGTTAAAACCCTAAAACATAGATTTGGGGTAAACAAAACAGGATTGAGTTAAGTTAAAACCCTAAACCATAGATTAGCAGATGTTTAAACGATTTTAAAGCTGACGAAATCGAATTTAAACGATAGTGCTGAGGAAAATGATGTTAAACTCAGAAAAGAAGTGATTTTAAACCTGAGGAAATCAAATATCAAGGATGCAGTTGAGATGTTGTTACTTACGTTGATGCCAGTGACGAAATGGAAACCAGTGACGTTGATGCCGTGAAATGTCTATGCGGCAGAAACCAGTGATGAAACAAAAGGTTTTTTGAAGCTTGAAAGGTTGAAGGAATTGAAGGAAGATGAAAGTTACAGAAGGAAAGAAGAAGGGTTGGTTAGGTGAGACGGGTTACCGAAAATCTTGAATAAGATTGGATAAGGGAGATGACCAGCTTTGATTGAAGTGATTTTTCATGATAGATATCTGCAAAGTTGCAACATTCTCCCGTCAAACTGAGTAAAAGTTCTTGTCAAGATTAAAAAATTGCCCAAAAGAAATGACCAGATTTAAAACAATTGGCCAAGTCAAAAGACCAATTTAGCCTTCGACTGGTTTTCTGTTCATAAGTAAAAAAACACATGTCAATTAGTGATAGAGGTTATAGTACGTAGATTAAGTGTTGTTTACTTTTATAAATAGATATTAGATTAGATTAAATATTATGTCTCTTAAAATTAAAGCCGGTTAAGAACTACAAAAATAAACAAATTATTTTTCCCCTTTTATTTATAAGACAAGATGTATTAAGTGGGAATACTAGAGGTATTCTAAATTATTACATACAAGAGCAGTTCAAACAGCTTGCAAACATTGGATGGGATTCTCCCAACTGAGATTTAACAATCTCACAGTCTTATGACACAACCCCAAGAGGTAGTTTTGATCCTATTCAGCAAAGAAGAATAATTAAAACACTTCCCTTGAATAACATATTCTTTTGCTGGCAAAAAAACCATGTGGGGGCAAAAAAAAAACTTATTTACCAAAATAATGCACATTATATTAAAATGATAAAAATTAAATTAATTTAAATAAAACAATTGTATTTAGATAATTAATATTTGTAATCCAAATTTCCTAATTAAATTGAAGGGTCAGAAAAAATATTACAACACAATAATTTATTTAAAAGACCAACCGAAAATTACAATAGTTATTTAAAAGAGTAATCCGAAATATTACAACACATTAATTGCGGTTAGGACAGTTGTTTCTGCTGTGACCCTCATTTCTACAAATTCCGCATCTTCTGGTGCGTGTACCCCTTTCTCTTTGATCCATCTCTGTACGAATACGAGTAGACTGTGGACGACCCTTTTTATCTCTCCGTTTAGTTGGATCATGCTGTAGTTCTAAAGTATTGAAATAAGGCCATGACGTCTCAGTTGGCAAGGGTGGGAACTCGACAATGTAAGTATTGAAAACATTCTCCATTGTGTACGGTGGATCCACGAATTGCATGTGGTCGTAATTGCATTTTGAGCATGCTGCGATGACATGTGAACAAGGGTAGTGAAGTGCCTGGAATTCCCCACACTCACACGTTTTTACTCTGAAGTTCACCACGAATGTTCGCGCAGGTCTACCACTTTGTGGTCGTACAAGTTCTTCAACTCGGAACAATTGTTGGGCACGATCGTGAACTGCGACGTTATGCGTTTTTGAGACATTTATGTTCCTGGCAATATTTTCCAACAATTTTTCAGAGTACATAGTTCCGGATCTCAACATTGCCTGTGCCTGTGTTCCCCTTTTGACGAAAACCTCGTTCATCCTGAAATATGTTGCATCTATCAATGAACGAATAGGGAGATTCCGCACCCCCTTAAGGATATTGTTGATGCACTCTGCAAGGTTTGTTGTCATGTGCCCCCAACGGGAACCTCCATCGCACCACTGCAACAATTGTTCTGCGATTATGTCTTCAACCCAAGCCACCCCCTCAGGACCTACTTCCTGACCAATTTTTTGTTTGTAGTGTTCGGCCGATTCTTCTGTCATTGAATATGCTGAAGAAAAAAAAGAAGATGTTGGTAAGTATGGAATGGAAATTTGAAACTAATTAATTAAAAAAAATGTTAAAAATACTCACCCATATTGATGACATGTTTCCTGGCAAGAGTTTTTTTGAAGTGTCTCATGAAGTTTTGTGCTATGTGGCGAACACAGAAGACGTGTTTCCAATTGGTGTTTAGTTGCGTAATAGCACTTTTGATAGACTCGTGTCTATCTGATATCAAACAAATACCCTCCTGTGGTGTCACATAGTGTCTTAAACGAGATAGGAAGAAAAACCAAGCCTCCTTTGTCTCACCCTCGACCACTGCATATGCAATTGGGAAAGTGTTGTTTCTTCCATCTTGTGCGATTGCCAAAAGAAGACACCCTTTGTACCTACCGTACAACCATGTTCCATCAACAGAGACAACTGGTTTGCAAAATTGAAAGCCTTTAATGCACGGGCCAAAACTCCAAAAGATGCGATGGAATACACCTTTGTCGACAACTAGTTGTCCATTCTCATAGAATGGTTTGTACTGCTAGTCGTGAACTGTGTCTGGAATATAGTAAGAGAAAGCATGTAGCCACCTGGTTACCTCATTGTAAGAGTCCTCCCAATTACCGAAGATAAGCTCGATTGCTTTTTGTTTAGCAATCCAAGCCTTTCTGTAGGAACTCTAGTACGTGAACCGCTCCTTGATGTGTGCAATCAACACAGCCACTGATATTGTCGGGTCCTTCCTTACAAGTGGAAGTATATAAGTACACATGAGGGAGGAGGTTAGCTGGCGGTGATCTTGGGAAATAGTAGATGTTGTACATGTGTGTGGGTGAGTCAACTGTGTAATCCCCCAATATCCATTTTTTGCTCCTACTCTCACTACACACCTCCACAAACAGGTTTCATGAACACAACAAACGGTCCATGTGTGTGGTTTAGACTCACAGACTTCATATGCAACTGAATGGTTTAGGTGATATGTTTGGATGAATTGTTGGGCTATTTCTTTTGTGGGAAATTTCATTTTGAGTTTGAGTTCGTTTGGGTCTTCGTTGGATAAGAGTTGGTTCCTGTCCATGGAATGGCCAAACTCTACATCATAAGGTTCTGGGTTATCAGCTGTGACGTTTTGAAAGTGTGGGACAGGCTCGCGGAATGCAACACCTATGTTGGGGTTAGCTTCAATTGGTTCCTCATCGACGTCACGCTGAAGAATTTCATCTTCATCTTCGCTAAAGTCCCCAACGTCTTCATTATGGACATCAACAAACATACTAAACGGTGGGGTATTAGTTTGAGTATGTAGAGGGTGGCTTGTGTTAAGGTCAATGGGTGTGTTTGAGGATGATGGTGCAGAGTGATGGTGAGGTGTTGAAGGACTGTAATGCATGTAAGTTTGGGATGATGAAGGATTGAATTGAGGGTAAACAGGTGGAATGAAGTCAGTGTATGGTATTTCTGTTTGTTGAGAAAAACGTAAGTTTTGTTGTGATGAAGATGGAATAGAATGGCCGTGACTTACCTGGGTGTAGTTAGAAGGAGCCTCAACCAAATCTGCGTATATTTCTGGTGTACATATACCAAGGTGTCTATCTTCTTTGAAATGCTCTATCATAAGTTCAACATCATCGTTGGAATTTATTTCGAATCCTCACAAAAGGTATAGCCAGTATTGAGAGTTGTGGGGTACCGATATGTAAGACTAGCAACGATTTTTGAATGGTCAGGAGAGATTTTTTTTCAATGGCTTGTTTAACTTGAGCTAGTTTGGAATTAGAGTTGAGTTTGACAAGGGTGTTGTTATGACACCTAAAAAATATACCCTCAGTATTTGTTTTTTCAACATAACCTTTGTAAAAGACTGTGATGAAAACATTCGTTGGAGCCATTGACGAAGTTGGGAGTAGGAGGGTGTGTTTGAGTTTCAGTTGGTAGCAGGAGAAACTATGGTAGTTGGGTGTTTAGTGGTGAGAGATTTAGGGCCTATTTATTGAAATTTGAATGGTCTATATTTCACCGATGGTTTTGAAGGCCAGGATTGCACCGACACTTTTAAAGGCCAGGATTGCACCGACACTTTTAAAGGCTAGGATTCCACACGTGACTTTTAAAGGCCAGGATTGCACCGACACTTTTAAAGGCCAGTATTGCACCGACACTTTTAAAGGCCAAGATTGCACCGACACTTTTAAAGGCCAGGATTGCACACGTGACTTTTAAAGGCCAGGATTGCACCGACACTTATGAATTGTTCAATGTGCATTGTTCACTGCTTAGTTCAGATTGCAGGTCCAGTGCTTAGAAAAAGTCATTTTTTAGACTTAGGAACAACCGGTTTTAGTCATTGTTTCGAATCTTGTACACGTGGGTTATAAGTCTGTTAGTAGTAATTCAAAATATGAAACCGTAGTTCTATAACTCTACTATAATGTCATATCATTTTTTTTAATTTAGTAATTTAACAAAATTGCTTCAAATTGATCTAAACATGGTAAAAAAGTCATTTTTTAGACTTAGGAAAAACCGGTTTTAGTCATTGTTTTGAATCTAGTACACGTGGAGATTGTAATGATGGAAAGCCTGAGCATGCACATTATGCTGACCCCCACATGATGGAATAGAGGAGTCACATTATGTATAAGTTAAAAAAGTCACAAAGGAATATATTCCATGCTTAAAATTGAATTATGTATAAGTTAAAAAGGAATATATTCCATGCTTATAGTTCCATGCTTATTTTGACAACTTGAAAACAAAGGAATATATTCCTTCATTATAGTACCTTGTCTCTTCCGACACTTCCTCTAAAATAATGCTTAGACTAGAATATATACAACAAAAGGCAGCAACACAACCACATAACTCAAACATTCAAGTGACCATAACTCTTCAACAACATTTCCTCTAACAATGTCTTCCTTACTAAACCAAGAACCTCACATTTCCATGCTTCTCAACGATGACCCAATGGAAGTTCACCACGCTTTCAAACTTCCAGAACCAGATGCCTCTATATTACCATTGATAGAAAGAGCTGGGTTTCGTGACATTGCTTCAATTGGCGCATTCAAAATAAATCCAGCTTTGGTGGCAGCAATGGTCGAACGCTGGAGACCAGAAACACACACTTTTCATCTTCCAGTAGGGGAGTGCACAATAACTCTCGAAGACGTGGCGTTGCAGTTAGGACTTCCCGTTGATGAAAATGCCGTTACTAGAAGTTGTGAAAAAAATTGGGATCGAGTATGCGAACAACTTTTGGGTAAGCCAATCCCAGCAAATGGCATGGTAGGCAACCAAATTAAGTTCACTTGGCTACAACGTGAAGTTAATAATGTTCCAGAGGGCGCTTCCAACCAAGTGCGAAGACAATATTGCAGAGCGTACCTATTGCAGTTGATCGGGGGATACATACTCCCAGACAAATCATCAAACAGAGTCAACATAAAATACCTACCCCTATTGAAAAACTTTGATGAAATTTCTAGTTACAGCTGGGGGTCAGCATGTCTAACGAACTTATACAGAATGTTGTGTAAGACAGCTACATGCTCCTCACGCACAATTGGTGGATGTACTTTTTTGTTACAGTCTTGGGTCTGGTACCGCATGCCGTTCCTAGCACCAGACTGCAACCGTCCTTATGAATGGCCACTAGCAAAGAGGTAAAAATTTGACACAACTTATGAATACTAACAATTATATTTCTTCTTTACGTTAACAATTTTTTTTTTACCAGATGGGTTCGCACGCCACTTAGCCACACTAAGTGTCCAAAAAGCCTTGTTTTGTACAGATCAACAATAGACCGCATGACACATGAAGAGTTTGAGTGATTGCCATATCGGGAATTCAATTTGCCAAAAATAGCATATCGGCACCAAGGCATATGGACTACAAACACGGCTATGGTCTGTTTCCATATTATAGAATGGCACCATGCGGATAGAGTGACCTTGCAATTTGGCCTTGTCCAAGACATACCATCAGCACCAATAGATATCAGCCACAAGCACAACATCACCATGCAGGGACAGACTGATGTTAATTGGGCTGTATATCACAGCCAGTTAATTGATTTATGGAATGATAGAGAAAATCGATGTGTTGTGGGTCGACCGTGCTTTGCTAAACCAACGCAGTCAGATAAATACATGCGCTGGTTTCTAAAAAAATCAAGGCCATACATTTCAGCCGACCAACATCTAAGGGATCCACGTGGTCTTGCAAATGTTGGTGATGTGGATGAAGATGATGAACAAGACGTGCCAGCTCCCCCAACTACTCAAACCGAACGTCGAGAACGTAACCGTAATCGACATCGACGTGCACCACCAACTCAACAGAGGACCCAAGAAGATGTGCCTCACCGCCACTCTATCTCCCACACACCAACATTCGAAGGAGATGTGCCTCACCGCCACTCTATCTCCCACACACCAACATTCCAATATTACGAACAATACAACCAGTCAGTAATACTCCTTTTCAAGATACATATAGACATTCTACCACCGAAAGGGACCCCGATATGTTCTATGAGTGCTTTGAGGTCCAACCCGGCTCTGCGCAATCGGTGGCGTTGCTTCGTCAAATTCAAGAGCAGACCGGCGGTGGTAGTTCTTCATCAGTTCCCCAATATTTTCCAGAGCCACCGCCGC
Organism: Astragalus glycyphyllos; assembly: GCA_963573325.1. Lineage (NCBI taxonomy): Eukaryota > Viridiplantae > Streptophyta > Magnoliopsida > Fabales > Fabaceae > Astragalus > Astragalus glycyphyllos. The sequence continues at coordinate 26,176,128 of OY754314.1, read as the reverse complement.
CTGCCCCGACTGAGGAAGAACATCAACCACCACATCGGTATCAACGTCCACGACGTGTCCCCCAACCTCGAAAGTGTGGAACTGGGTCTCATCTTTGTTAATTTTTTTCTGTACTGTCTTTTTAGTTTAATTTATCAACTATTGTAATTTTATATTAACTAAGTTATTAATTTTAAGGGTTTAATCTTATGTGACATTTATTACATTTGGATCAATAATTTACTCTTTTATCTTTAACAGTGCTTTGTGCATAGTGCATTATTAAAGTGTGCATTGTGCAGAGTGCATAGTGCATAGTGCAGAGTGCACTATTACAATGTGCATTGTGCAGAGTGCACTGTTAAAGTGTGGATTGTGCAGAGTGCATAGGTCTTAATTTCTTTAATGACCTAGATTTTGCCGACACTATTTAACGACCTAGATTTTGCCGACACTCTTTAACGCCTAGATTTTGCCGACACTCTTTAATGGCCTAGATTTTGCCGACACTAAACCCTAAAATCAATGGTTAAGATCATCCAAAATCAACGGCTTACATACGATCACCCCTATTATAAATACGTTCTCACATTACTCTCAAATTCACACCAACAGTTTACCCTCAACCTATATTTCTGATTAATCTTCTCTTCTCTGGTTCTTCCCAAACACCGTCGCCCAACCCGTTGAAATGGAATGGCAGTTGTGCGCAACCCAGTACTCAAATCACAAATTCCTAACCGCACTTTATCACAGTGGAACTGTAACCACCGATGAACATGGTGTTGTCTTTCGTTGTCGTAATCATATCTTTTGTAGGATGAATAAGGACATCACATTCGCCCAACTCAAGGAGAAGGCTGAGAGAAAAATACGGCCGGAGGGAGGGTGGCGTAAAGACGTGGAGCGTATCCGTTACAGAAAGTACAATTGTGGAGATGACGGGACATTCCGTTATTCTGTCATGGAGATCCAAAGCGACGACGACGTTCGCGCAATGATGGAAGGTCATGCTAACATTCCAATGGGACGTAGTCTCTTGGAGCTGTACGTAGACACAATACGCACTCGGGAAGAAATCATTTATCTTCTGCGACCACCCCCACCACAACAAGTCATACCGGAAAGAGTCATCAACCACTACTGTACACTTCACTGTCAGGCCCATGTTATGTACAGGGAAGAAGATGGTGTGTATTTTAGTGGTCCAAACACCATTTATTCCAGCCTTAAGAACAACATCACCTTCGCCGAACTGAACGAAAAACTAACGGAAAAGGCGCAGCTGGAGGGTGAGGAGAAAACGATCACTCGTATCGTTTATCGCTGCCCCCGGACCGGCGAAGGTAATCGTATTCGGTGGTGCGTAATGACTATCAAGACTGACAAACACGTTAGACAGATGTTTCAGCAGCATGAGATGTTTCAACCTCATACTCGGAGTCCTATCGAATTGTGCGTCGAAACAACTATTTCCACCGATGAGATTATCCGTCGGGTTATCCCTCCAGCGGTCCAACGGCCACTACCATAAAATGTTTGCTGGAAGTAGTTTCGATCATGTTTTCCTCTCGTTTCGTTTTTTATTTTCTATTCTTGTATTTCTGAAAATTTTGTTGTTTATTTCAGTCTTTTTTCTATATTATATTATGTTCCAATTTTTAATCTCTTAAATTTTTTGGTAAATATTAACGTAATTAAATTATAAATAGATATAATCATTTTTATAAATTTATTTTTAATTTAGGTATTTATATATTAATATATAATTGAATAAAAAATTTGCAAAACACAGTTCAGAAGTCACCCTGGGGGGGGGGGGGGGGGGGGGGGGCGACTTCTGAACTGTATTTAAATTTTTTTTTGCAAAACACAGTTCAGAAGTCCCCCTGGGGGGGGGGGGGGGGGGGGGGGGCGACTTCTGAACTGTATTTTAAAAATAATTTGCAAAACACAGTTCAGAAGTCACCCTGGGGGGGGGGGGGGGGGGGGCGACTTCTGAACTGTTTTTTAAAAATTTAGAAGTCACCCTGGGGGGGGGGGGGGGGGGGGCGGGGGGCGACTTCTGAACTGTTTTTGCGACTTCTGAACTGTAAAAAAAAATTGTCCTACTTTGGTAAATAACCCACAATGTGCATTATTTTGGTAAATAAGTTTTTTTTTGCCCCCACATGGTTTTTTTGCCTCTTTTGCTCCAACCAAAGACGCCAAATACCTGTCAACCCAATAATATTGTTCACTCGGGTAGACTTTTTCCCCTTATTACACTACAAGATAAAAGGGGTTTTGCAACAACAAAAGTCTTTGCCAAATATTTAAAGCTGTTGGAAAATTTACTTTTTTCAACAAGGAAAAACTCGCTGCATGTTGCTGCCTTAAGTCCCGTTGCGAAAAGTATCGCAGCAACATTTGATTTCGTTGTCATTACTCATGTTTTTACAACAACAGTTGTCTCTGCTATTTGGGGAAAAAGTTGTTGTTGTATAGCCACTAAAGTTGCCACGATTACTAACATGTATCATCAATTTAAGTCCCTGCGAAAGAGTTTTTTATCAATAACAAAATTTGTTGTCAAAACTAACATTTCTCAACAATTGAACTAGTGGTAAAGTATATTTTAGCAACAACTTATGTAGTTGTGAAATTCTTTATGGGTATTAAATTTTATTTTATCAAAATAAAATGCAATTCTTTATATTAAATTTATTGAATTAGTTATCATTATTATTCAAAATTAATTAACGTAAATATTTTCTAAAAAACATGTCAGAATTATTAATGCAAAGATAAAGAATAACAAAACATAAACACAGTTTACATAAATATTAAATATAAGCTAATATTGTCAAACATACATAACTATTGAGTCATCAAAGTTTACACACCTTTAAGAAAACTTGCAAATACTATACTACAATTACTAAAACAATATGTCTGCATCGCTAATTTTCTTGTCTAAAGTTGCTTTGAGCAAAGCGTTGTGCAGTGATTTGCATCATAATGGTTGACCTGCAAATTTAAGACAATCAAATGTTACTTCTCTTTATAATAAAAATAATTATATTAGAATTGGGTTAGCACAAGATGTGCAAGTAATAAAAAAAAATATTGTAGCAATAACCTAAGTGGCTTAACAAACCCACCACCACAGATTCCCCACCCCATTTCCAATTGATAGTTACATACCGCTAAACAAATTATACTTCTAAGACATCTTGACATGGACTACTCCTATACTATCAATGTATCACAGCTATGGATCGCAACAATCAAATATGACTAAGTTTGTTATACACTCAAAATTTGAGGTCTGAGTACCTCCTCAAGCAAGGATAAAAGGGGAGAATCAGAAATTGGTTATTTCCTTCATAAACCTCATACTGAGCAAGATACAAATTAAATATCAAAGAGAATACCAATTTGGGGACAACCAAATCTAGGAAAGATACGACAGCAAGGCAATTCTAACGGTACTAAGCCAGCACATACAATCTAGAAGCAAAAGGAATCATTTGTAAACATAGTGATCATCAAACTTGGCTGGTGGCTTCTTCATGCGTTGAGGTCTTGGGTTAATGGGCTGTTCAGCAGGCCCAACAGAACTGTTATTGGCACCCTCAGTCATAACAATGCCTTCTCCTTCAAAGACAACCTTGTCCTCAAGGTTGTAAGATTGTTGCAGCTCATTCCAATCTTCCCATGAAGTATCCTCAGGTGGAAGACCATTCCACTGAACCAGAACTTGTGTCTTCAACTCTCCATTACACAGCAGAGTCCTTGAATTAAGAAGAGCAAGTGGAGAAATAATCGGATTATGACCTACAGCCTCCTCGAGTATCAGCACAGCAGATGGTGGAATTTCGCCAAAATAAGGCTTCAACAGAGAACAGTGGAAAACATTGTGAACTTTGGCATTTGAAGGGAGCTCCAATTTATAAGCTACTGGTCCTATGCGCTCAAGAATGCGAAAGGGACCATAAAAGCCCTTACGAAGCTTATTTAACTCCGGACAATGAAGATTGACAATAAGGTTGGAGTTTCACATGGATCCAAGAATCAACTTCATAATTAACCTCTCTTCTTTTCTCATCAGATAAGGTCTTCATCCTAGTTTGAGCTTTGGATAAATTCTTGCGCAACAAGGCCAGAATTTCCTCTCTATTTGCTAACATCTCATCACTAGCAGCCACAGAAGAACCACCCACATAAGAAGGAATAGAAGGTGGAGTCTTACCACACATAATCTGAAAAGGAGAAAATCCAGCAGCCGTGTGAAAGGCAGTGTTGTAGTGATACTCAGCCCAAGGAAGAAAACGATACCACAAGGAGGGCTTATGGTGAACAAATGCTCTCAAGTACTGCTCAATAGTCCGATTTGTCACCTCCGTTTGCCCATCCGTTTGAGGATGGTAAGAAGAACTCATACGAAGTAAAGTCCCACAGAACTTAAATAATTCAGTCCAAAACTTACTAATAAAGATGGGGTCACGGTCCGAGACTATGCTCTTTGGCAATCCATGAAGTTTGCAAACGATGTTGACAAAAAGTTCAGCTACCTTGTAAGCCGTAAACTGAGAGTGTAATGCTCCTAAATGAACTCCTTTAGAGAATCGATCCACAACAACCAAAATAACCGAAAATCCATTAGAAGCAGGCAAACCAGTCACAAAATCCAAAGAAATATCCTCCCAAATATTAGTTGGTATCGGAAGCGGCTGAAGTAAGCCACTAGGCTTCCCGGTGACATACTTGGTTTGTTGGCACACCAAACATTCACTAATAAATTTGGTGATGTCTTTTCTCATTGCATCCCAATAAAAATTAGCCGATAGGCGCTTTAGAGTCTTTACTACTCCTGCATGACCCCCAATTGGAGTCTCATGGAATTCTTTCATGAGCAAAGTCTTGAATTTGGATGTGGAAGGAATCCAAATTCTATTCTTCTTCATTAATAACCCATTCACCAATTTGTATTCATGAAAAACTAGTGGATCAGCAGCAACTTTGTGACAGATTTCTTAATAAGAAGGATCAACAAGTAACTCCCTTTTAAGGTCATCAATGAAAAGGAATTGGGGAGTGGACAACACATTCAATTCAGCAACCGGAGGCTCGTAACACCGAGACAACGCATCAGCAACCACATTACTTTTGCCTGGTTTATATTGAATCTCATAATGATATCCCAATAACTTAGACAAATAAAACTGTTGCTCAGGGGTTTGAATTACCTGAGTTAAAAGCTCCTTAAGACTCCGGTGATCCGTTTGTATGACAAAGAAGTGTCCCAATAAATATTGGCGCCATCGTTTCACCGTACTAGTGATTGCATGAAGTTCACGGATATAAGTAGAGGCTTTGGATAGCCTAGGATAGAACAACTTGCTGAAATAGGCAATGGGGTGTTCTCCTTGCAACAAAACAGCACCCATAGCATGCCTGAAAGCATCCGTTTGAACAATGAAAGGCTGAGCAAAATCTGGTAAAATTAGCACCAGAGCAGTAGCCAAAGCAACTTTAAGGGTTTCAAATGCTCCTTGAGCTTCCTTGGACCATTCAAAAGCATTTCTTTTTAACAAAGAAGTCAAAGGATGAGCCAATTTTGCATAATCACGCACAAAACGTCTTTAAAAACCAGACAATCCCAGAAATCCTATTAAACTTTTAACTGATTTAGGGGTAGGCCAATCAAGAACCCCCTGAATTTTAAGAGGATCAGGCGCAACAGTGCCCTCAGCAACAATATGACCCAAATATGAAATATGTGGCTGACAAAAAGAACACTTAGAGGTTTCCAAATGAAAGTGATGAGATTCTAGAATGCCAAATACCTCAGCGAGATGAACAATGTGACTGTCCAAGGAATCACTATAAACCAAAATATCATCGAAGAAGACTATCACTGTCTTGCTTAAAAGAGGCCGGAAAATGTCGTTCATGGTGGCCTGAAACGTTGCTGGAGCGTTACACAAACCGAATGGCATCACCCGATACTCATAGTGTCCGTTGTGAGTGCGAAAGGCTGTCTTGTGGACATCTTGCGGATTGACACGAATCTGATGAAATCCAGAAGTGAAATCCAATTTGGAGAAGATGCGTTCCTTGCCCAATTCATCCAAAAGCTCATCAATGGTTGGCAAGGGAAAACGATCTTTAATAGTAACCGCATTTAGTGCTCGATAGTCCACACACATCCGCCAGGAGCCATCTTTCTTTTTGAGTAAAAGAACTGGTGATGAAAAGGGGCTGGTACTAGGTTGAATCCACCCAGTATTAAGGAACTTAGCAACTTGAGCCTCGATTTCTTGTTTCTGTGAGTGCGGGTAACGATATGGCCGGACATTCACGGGAGGTGCATTGGGTTGAAGAGTGATGGTATGGTCATTTGGTCTTGAGGGAGGCAAAGTGGTAGGGTCAGAGAAGAGAGCAGAATATTTGGTAAGGAGGTGAGTGAGCTCAGGTGGTGGTGTTAAAGTCTTTGGTGGAGATGAGGGTGTGGTGGTGGATGGTGTTTGGATAAGTGGTTCACGGGTATATTGTGGGTCATATGGGCTAGTAATGTGTAATGAGAATAATTGGGCTTCAGGGTTCTGTTTGGCTAATTTCTGGAATAGGTGTAAGCCCACTGAAGGAGTTGGAGAATCCCCTTTAATCTCAACACAGCAATTATTGTAAAAAAACTTCATAGTGAGGGCTGTGTAATCCATCAATACTGGACCCAATTCCTAAAGCCACTGGGCCCCTAGCACCACATCCGCTCCACGAAGGCCCAAAACAAACAAATCCACAGTGAATATTTGACCCTGCAAGGTAAGAAAAACATTAGAACAAATAGTGGAGCAGCACAATTCCTGTCCACTGCCAACCAACACACCAAATGGAGTAATAGGAGTTTGGGCCAAGCCCAATTCCTGAGCCACATTAGACTGAATGAAATTATGAGTGCTTCCCCCATCCACTAACACCCGAACCAGATGAGACACAATTGACCCGGTAACCCGAAATGTATCAGCTGCAAAATCACCGGAAAGGGCGTATAAGCTCAATTGGGCTGCCTGAGGTTCAGAGTCAGGTAATGTGGTTCCGCCGGGATCAATGGAGGCAGTAGCTGTTTCCAAATCCCCAATTGAAGGCGATGGATCATCATCAGTTGCAACCATCAAGAATACACGAGCACCACATTTGTGCTGCTTGGACCACCTTTGATCATAGTTAAAGCACAATCCCTTCTCACGGCGTTCATCCATTTCTTGACTTGACAGGTGACGAAAACCGGGCTTGGCTGGTGGTGACGGTAACAACCCTGGAGCTTGTTTAGAGGACTCAGCAATGTGTTTAAGGGGGAACTTGGGTGACGCAAAAGTGTGCCACGCCGGTTGTGTCCTTTGCCGAGCAGCGCGAGCAAGATCGGAGAGCTTGTCTTCCTGCAAGCGAGCAAGACCAGCAGCCTGAGCCAGAGTGGTGGGTTGTTGAGCTAAGATCTCCCTTTTAATTTCAGTTTTGAGATCCGAAACAAAGCAACTCAAAAGGTCAGCCGTGGAAAGACCTTCCAATCTGTTGGCCAGTGCTTCAAACTCCGTGAGATACGCCGCGACTGTGGTTGATTGTATGAGCTTGAACAAGTTTTCGCGAGGGTCTTCGAACGCCGTGGGAGCGAAACGAGTCTCCAACGCCATGAGGAATTGCGGCCACGACACGATCTGGTGGTTTCGATACATCCATTGGTACCACGCGAGAGCTGCGCCGTCGAGGTAGAAGGAGGCGATGGTGATGCGCTCCTCTTCTGGTGTCTGATGGTAAGTGAAAAACTGAGAAATCTTGAAGATCTAGCCATGTGCATCGGCGCCGTCAAAGCGAGGCACATCAAGTTGAGACGCGGACGGTTGTTTGACTCGGCGGTGGGACGGGAAGTCGCCGTGGAAAGGGTTTGATCCTCCAAGCGCTTCCGCATCGCTTCGAACTCAGTGGTCAAGGAAGCAATCTGACGTGCGAGCTCATCGTTGTTAATCGGAGGTGGAGGCGGCGGAGGGTTGGTGTTGTTGCGAGTCATGGAGGGAATTCGCTCTCAATGAAAGTGCCAATGTTATACACTCAGAATTTGAGGTCTGAGTACCTCCTCAAGCAAGGATAAAAGGGGAGAATCAGAAATTGGTTATTTCCTTCATAAACCTCATACTGGGCAAGATACAAATTAAATATCAAAGAGAATACCAATTTGGGGACAACCAAATCTAGGAAAGATACGACAGCAAGGCAATTCTAACGGTACTAAGCCAGCTCAAACAATCTAGAAGCAAAAGGAATCATTTGTAAACATAATGATCATCAAACTTGGCTGGTGGCTTCTTCATGCGTTGAGGTCTTGGGTTAATGGGCTGTTCAGCAGGTCCAACAGAACTGTTATTGGCACCCTCAGTCATAACAAAGTTAGTGTCAAAACTCATGCAATGAAAACACGAAAGTAAAAACAAAGTTAGTGACCAAGAAACACAGATAGCGTCATCTACCTTATTACATTAACAATTTTATTCATGATTGTTAGCAAGGGTGTTTGGCAGATACATATTTGTGCATGTACTCTATTAATCTGGAGATGATTATATGAAGTTTGACTGAGGCTTGCTGATATACATCAGACCAGAACCATATTAAACTGCAAAAGAGAAGCATCAGGTTGACTAGATTTTCACTTGGATCTGTTAGGTGGCTAAAGTTCTCTGGTGTGCTATCTTTATTGGCTGCTTTGTGTGGTAGCATCAGACACTATAACACTTTGTGTGGTAGCATCAGCCGCTACAACGCTTGGTGTTGTAACTGCTATTGCTAACAATTTTGGCAAAATTACACCAGGGGACCTTTAACTTATTTATTTGTAACAAGTTGGCCCTTTAAGTTTCTTTTGTAACAAATAGGCCCTTTAAGTTACCCGACGTTGACACCGTTGACCCTTTTAGTAAAATGTAATATCGTTCATTACATCAAAATACACCAAAATATGTTTGTTTGCATCAAAATACATAAGCTAGAGTAGTCACAATATATAAAGTAGCATTACATCAAAATATATAAGCTAGAGAAATCACTAAAAGGGCCTATTTGTTACAAAAAAAACTTAAAGGTCCAACTTGTTACAAATAAATAACTTAAAGGTCCTCTAGTGTAATTTTGCCAACAATTTTTCATTGATGAAGTATTCTTTTGTTTCTCCATCTGTTGTACCTGCATTTTCTCCTTCAAGTCTAGACAATGACCAGTAACTTGGTTCTCCACCCCCTTTTTATCACATATTTCCATATCAAATTCTTGGAGGAGGAGAACTCATCTTATTAACATTGGCTTTGCATCTTTTTTTGAGATCAAATACTTCATGGCAGAGTGGTCTGTGAAAACAATTACTTTGGTGCCAACCAAGTATGTTCTAAACTTATCAAATGCAAAGACAACAGCCAATAGTTCTTTTTCAATGACTGTATAATTTAACTGAGCTTCAACAAGTGTTTTACTGGCATAATAAATAAAATGAAATACTTTATCATACATTTTCCCCAGCACAGCTCCAACAGCATAGTAATTGGCATCACACATGAGCTCAAAAGGTTTATTCCTGTTAGGTGTCACAATGACTGGTGCAGTCACTAAAGCTTTCTTCAACTTTTGAAAAGCTTCTAGGCATGATTCATCAAAGATAAAGGGTGTGTCATGTTGTAGCAGCACACAGTGGCTTTGAGACTTAAGAAAAAACTTTGATGAATCTCCTAGAGAATCCAACATGACCAAGAAAGCTTCTGACGCCCTTAACACTTGTAGGAGGAGGTAGTTTCTCAATGACTTCAATCTTTGCTCTATCCACTTCGAATCCCTTTTAGAAATTATGTGCCCCAAAACAATCCCTTCTTGCACCATGAAGTGACATTTTTCCCAATTGAGGACTAGGTTAGTTTCTTCACATCTAATCAAAATTTCCTCCAAATTGGCCAAACATAGTTGAAATGTCTCCCCAAATGCAAAGAAATCATTCATAAAGACTTCCATGGACTTTTCAATGAAATCTGAGAAGATTGCCATCATACTTCTTTGGAAGGTTGCAGGGGCATTACATAGTCCAAATGACATCCTTCTAAATGCAAAGGTACCGTAGGGACATGTGATCATGTTGTCTTTTGTTGATCTTTATTGCTATTTTGATTGTAGCGAGAGTAGCCATCTAAAAAGCAATAGAATTCCTTCCTTGCAAGTCTATCCAACATTTGGTCAATGAATGGGAGAGGAAAGTGATCCTTCTTGGCAGACTTATTGAGTTTTCTCTAGTCCATTCATATCCTCCATCCTGTAACTGTTCTTGTAGGTATCAATTCATTCTTGTCATTAGTTATCACTGTCACACCTCCTTCTTTGGAACACATTGCACATGACTCACCCATGCACTATCTAAAATAGGGTAGACAATATCTGCATCTAGCCACTTGATGATCTCTTTCTTCACCATCTTTTTCATGATTATTTTAATTCTTCTCTAGTTTTTGATTTTTATGAAATTTTATTTTTGTTTTGGTGAAAATAAAAGACTGGTTTTTTAAATTAGAGAAATGGTTATTTTAAAAAGACAAATCTAGAAAAAGAATAAGTTGGGTCAAAGCCCAAACGAAAACATCTAAGGTAGGCCCAATAAAGTGAATTACTAAGTATAGACCCAATAAAACAAACTAGCATCCAAACGAGCGGTAATAGGACCCGGGACTTACGACAGACAAAACTAGTAAAAGTAAAAATGACTGTATTAAAATAGAGAGTGTACAAAATTGGGGTATAATAACCACGCAGGTCGATGAATCGGGATGAGATGTTCTTTGTTGTGATGTTTCTCAAATGTTTGCGTATAGGGACTTTCAACGAAGTCTTATTCATCCACAAACCCACAAAAATGGACGATATTCGGAACGGTGCCGACAAGAATGTCGACGCCAAGGATACGACAGAAGCAAGGAGAGCAAGGGACCATAGAGGTGATCAGGGATACGGAAATAAGAAAGAACGCAATAATGGGAGCTCGAGTCAGTTCCTTGACAACAAGTGCCGGAAGACATACCACCCAGTAGGAACATGTCTCGCGTTGCTTAACACCAGTTTATTCAGAGTCTACAAAGAAACCAAACGACTTAACATCTTCGTACCACCATAACCACCCAAACACCCCACTGGGACGAGATCCTTCAGTATAGTTCCAGTTCCACAAGATGACATGCCATCACACGAACAACTATTTTAAGCTAATTAACCAAACCAAGGACCTAACTCAACGAGGATATTTGAAGGCTCGAGCCGACGACAATAACATACAGCTCGAGCCGGGGACAGATAGAATCACTCGCCAAAGAAAAAGGAGCCTCAGCATCGACCTATCTAGGATGCAGCTGTCGAACATCTAAATGAACAACCAATCAAGTGGAGCATAAATACCATAGCCGGAGGAAATGCAAGGCCCAAAGGCCTAACCGAACCGCAAGGAGATAATATAGACCAGTCATGACAAGTAGGCACTTCGACCATTAACTCCTCCAAGAAGGACAAAATTCCAACCCCATGTGAATGACCTAATTGTGATTATACTTCGGGTAGCAAACCTCCTCGTGGACCAGGTCCTGGCCAATGGGGGAGCTCAGCCAATGTGATCTCTTTTTTCTCTTTCAACGCCTTGAGGATGTTGTCCCACCTGCTACACCCATTTCAAGATACCCTCACTAGCTTCTCCGGAGAGCAAGTTGATGTGCGTGGTTGACTGGACCTGTGGACAACCTTCAATGTCATGGCCACAGCTAAAATTTTGTTCTAATGGTATATGGTAGCCAACAACGCTTCACCATATAACATCATCGTAGGCCAACCAACACTTAACGCCATCGAGCCATTTGTCCTACACCTACCTTTCCATTAAATGCCCCATCGACGATCGAATCAGAATAATCAAAAGAGACCAACAAGCATCCAGGAGGTGCTACGAGCTGAGCCTCCAAAACAAATGGGATTTTAGCTTGTTCAAGAGTAATTTGTGTAAATAAATAGAGTATTTGTATGTAATTAAAGTGTTCTTAGTTGTCTAGGAAATTTGGTACAATTGTTTCCTTTGGTGTTGTGATAGCACTAGCGTAGTAGGTTTGAATTAAAAGAATTATCTGAAGTGGCCCCAAGTCTTGAAATCAATGAAAAGGGTGTTTTGTCTCATGTGGGGCGTAGCAAAAAGAGAATCTGCTTTATTTAATGGACTGCTATAGGACAAAATGTCCTAGTTTCTAGGGTTGTTTGCACTTGCCTTGAGTAAAGGGTACTTGGAGAAAGAAATCCATATAAAAAGAGAAAGTAACCTAAAAAGGCACACATCTTTTATCACACACAGACCCTAGGTCATAAATACATTTTCCAACCACCATCACTGTTCACCTTCTTCCCCACTCATCTTTCCACAATTTTTGTACCTGAACTCCATTTTTGAAGCTATCAACACGCATCAACATCAATGTTCTTCGACATCACAACACAGAACTAGTGGAGCTGGTTTATGACAGTAGGAGATTATTTTAAGTTTTATTTCTTTGTATTTCCTTTCCATCTCTTTGTAAATATCTCAGCTGAATTTGTGGTTGTAATGAGTTCATTAGGAGAAATTAAGTACCATTTTTATCATGACTAATCCCACTGTGAGCTAGATCTATTTATAGTCAAGACTTATGTAATTCAAATATGAATTTTTGACTAAGCTGACCAAAAATTTTTTATTGCTTTATTGTCATTTACCATTAAATTTTACTACCTAAAACTATGGAAATTTACCTTGCTTTCATTTTTATTTTTGCTCACTAATTCAAGTACTAGTTGTAAGGGATTGAATTTAATCTAAGTAATCCTCGTGGGAACGATCTTTTCTTATCATATATTAGTTGTTTTGACTATGTACACTTACACACGTTTTTACACAACAACTTTTGGCGTCGTTGTTGGTGATTATTAGAATTAGTTTCTATAACCTTAATCGTACTTGTTTTTAGCGAGTTTTCTCTCACCTTTCTGTTGTGAAATTTCAGTTTTAGGTGAACTTTTATGTGTAGACATCCAGAGCCAGAATTTCCACTTAATCTTGATTTTGAAAGGACATCTAGAAGGTTGAAAAGGCTATGCAGTATGTAGAGTTTTTGCGATGTCTAATGATGGTGCTGGAATACCGGTCATACAACTTGATGAAAATGGGCAAGCAATTGTGATCAATGTCTCAAATAGCATTGAGATGGAAAGTGAAAGGGATAGGCCAATAAGGGACTACAATGTGTTTGATCCCACTACCATGGATACATGCATAATGAGACTTGCTATCACAAGAAGACAATTTGTGTTCAAGCCCATGATGTTCCAAATGCTACAAACTGTGGGACAATTTGGGGGTACTTCTGTAAAGGATCCTCACTTGCATCTAAGGTAATATCTTGATGGGTGCAGAAATTTTAGAATTCCAAGGGGTGACAGAGGATGCATTCAGGTTGAGGATTTTTTTTCTTACCCTTTGAAGGACAAAGCCAAGGCTTGGTTGAATTCTTCGGTCCTATCAAGAATGCAAGAATGAGAAATGAAATCACATTACTTAGGTAACAAGAAGATAAATCTCTCTTTGAGGCTTGGGAAAGGTTCAAGGAAGTTCTAAGAAAATGTCCTCACCATTGCATTCCTATTTGTATCAAAATGGAGACTTCCTTCAATGGTCTAGTTCATCAATATAGGCTAATGTTGGATGCATCTTTAGGTGGAGAACTCTTGAACCAATCCTACAATAATGCCTATGACTTGATAGAAACAATTGCTGCCAACAGTTTTCAATGGCCCACTGCAAGGGTCAGTGCTGCGAAGAAAGTTGTCGGTACTCATGAAGTTAGCGAGGTGACGACCTTGTCTGCTCAAATTGCTTCTTCAACCAACCTGGGATTTGTAACTAAAAACGAAACAACCACATTAAATCCTACAATTAATGAGGTAATCTAAATCGTTGACTTTAATCTAACAGTTATATTTAATAGCCTCACTTTACACGGTAAGAACCATATATATATATATATATATATATATATATATAGACACACACACAAACACACTCATTATTATATATTTGAGAAATTAGTTTTCACAAAAAATTAGTTAGAACACACCCGCATAATTCATGTGGGATAAAAACGCACACATGAATGTGAACTTGGCCTCCAAAGTATATTTAATCAGCAACCCCATTTTTCCAGATAGGTAATATTATATGAAAAAACCATGAATGAGCTAGCCTCTAAGAACAATAGTGTTCTGGACTGGGCCAGTCGTCAGGCTCAACCCATTAGTGGATCGGCCCAACAGATTAATGGGTCATCAGAATCAACGATCCAGATCGCTCCACTCGAATCCGACGGCTCTCTCGAATCTCTCAGCCACTATAAATAGCACTAAGCACCAAGATGCCAGGTACACAATCTATTTTAATTCTCACTCGATATTATAGTGCTTGACCTAGCAGACTTGGGCGTCGGAGTGTCCTCACAGGTACACCCCCCCGGCGCGTCCAGACCTACCTCAACAGCATCAGACCAACCACTTTCTACAGCATCAGAGGACCAGTGCCTTGACCAGCTCAACAGCCGACCTCAAGGTACTAATCAGTGGCGACCACAGTAGGAGCCCACGCGCTATCCCACCGCCACTTCTCATGCCTCCAAAGGCACCTCGAGGCAGACCACGGTCAACCTACCTGCAAAGCGTGGCTGAGATACCAGTCCGGCCACCCCCGGCATTGGAAGGAACAACGACCAACGCTGAGGTCGCTGCCGTTGGTGCCCAGCCAGGCTCGACCCAGCAGGTTGATGTAACCCTTCCAGCAAACTTGGTTTAGGAGCTTCGTGACTTGCTCCGCGATCGAGATCGGCAGATCGCTCGCCAAGACGATCACCTCACCCCAAGGGGAGGAGCTAATGGCTTCCAGACGAGCAAACACAGTACCCGAACCACGCCGCCGTAACAACGGGTCGCCCGTCCCACGGGCCAACCTGTCTACGAGACATCGCTCCCCTCCCCGAAGACATCTCGTCCATAAGTCTCCACCCCGTCGAAGGGGACGAGGAGGAGGATTAACCCCGCTTAGGGAACAGATATTTTTGCCCACGTGGAGGAGGAGGATTAACCCCAACGAGCAATGCTTTGCCAGGAACGATCTCATTGTTCAGGCGTGAGTGCCCCCCACATGGGGAGGAGCGGCTCAAAGAGATGGGACGACCATGCTTGTTGGGCGACCCAAGATGTTGGACGACCTAAAGAGCACGGGCGATCCAAAGATATTAGACGATCAAAGCATCAAACGTGTAAGATGAAAGAGCGAATGAACTTAGAGAAATCAAGTGTGAAGTAGAATACCAAAGCGCTAACGATCAAAGTTTAGATTACAATAAAAGACAGCCTGATCATGACCAGGGGCGACCATGACCACCCTGACCAGGGGAGACTTGACCCTCATGGTCCCTGGAAGATGACCGAGTGAGTGACCCTGACCCCTTCTCGAGCGAGAGTTAAAGCGCTCTCCTCTACTTCTTCCTTCGCCTCCTCTGCAGCATTCTTCGCCAAGTTCAAGTCTTCAACCTCGCCCTCGAGCTTTGAGACCGACCCCTCAAGCTCTTCAATCTTGTGATCAGCAACCTCCTTGGCCAATTAGACCTCTTCGATCGGTCAAACTCACCTTCAGGAAGATCGACCTCTTTCCCCAGAATAGGACGACACCCTCCACTTTTGACTACACCTACTGGCCGGAAGAGTCATCACACCAGGAATCCTCATATGATTCATCCGGCTCGCCCGCGTGGTCTCGTAGCAGATCTCACGGGAGATACCCACTCAACCATTAAGAAGACTATTCCGAAAAAGGACGATGTGGTCATCGAAGTCGATACTTCAAGGACCGCCCACCTTGTAAAGGCGGAGTCGATATGAGCTTGGGACCATTTACCAGATAGGTAGATGAGTACCGCATTCCGCGCTCGTTAGAAAAAACCCCTTCTGACCTGAAGATGTACAATGGCGCGAAAGATTCTGTCGCCCACCTAAAACACTTCGACCTAATGATGAATACAGGGGGGCAGTCGGACCTGTGAAATGCAAGATTTTCCCAATATCAGGAATCTGAGATCAGGAATTTTTCAAGCCGAACAAAGTTGAACACCTCGTATGGACAAATCCAACATTGGGCGCCTACTGTATGGGGAGACCTAGGAAGTATGGGCAACCCAAAGAATGCGGGCAACCATACAAGAGAAATTATAAGGTAAATAAGACGACAAACCTAAAGCATCAACTAGCTCATCATGAGATTGAGCCAGAACGATCGGTTACACGAAAACCTCTTGTCTTTAGAAGAAGGGTGAGAGACCAACTTCTCCAATAGACTCAGTGTCTCTCTGCGACAATTATGACAAATTACTTAACAGCGAAAATCAAGGTCGCACACCCTGAGGTCTAGATCAAAAAGCCTAGAAGATCAAACAACCAAAACCCTGAAGACCTGGATTGCCTTTGAAGATGCCTTGCTCACCCAAAGCCTCGCTATACATCGTGGACCACCGTCACCATGCAAGAACACTCGCCTAAGAGGGGCGCTCACCATGAGGGTGATGGTCGCTCAAGAGAGGCGCGAAGAGGGTCGGTCACCACAAAGATCTGGTAGCCCACAAAGAGAGGAAATGATCACCCGAAAGAAGTGCTCGCCCAAAGAAGGATTCTTCATATAAGTGATCGCCCGAGACCAAGGGGAGTGACCTCCCTAGAGAGTGGACGCCCTAGAGGAGGACTTTTCAGAGAAAACCCAAATGAAGTGTTTGCGAAGTCGAAACAACGCAATATCTCAATGTCGCACATTACAATCCGTTATGATCTCGATCGCCTAGGAAAGGAAAGACACCAGTCAACGAAGTGGCCAAGGTGATAGCAAAAGATGAAGATGAAGCTGATGATGCCCCAGATACTAGAAAATCAAGGGGGAAGCCAGTTGCCATGGTAATCACAAGAGGCATTCCCACTGATGCTTCAACAAACAAGTCGATAGAAAGAAGGTGGGATGCAATCATGAGTTTCAGATCAACGTCCGCCCCGGGCCCTCTCGAAGAGGCCGCCCATTTCCTTCGGGGACGAGGACCTTATTGACGAGACGCCCAACAACAGTGTACCACTGGTGGTGGTTGCTGTCATGACCAACATGGAAGTCAGAGGAATACTGATCGACCAAGGGAGCTCTGCAGATATTGTTTTTGAAGATCTCCTAGACATTCTGAAGATATCAAAAGGAGATTTGAGACCTTACAGAGGAACAGTCCTGACCGGATTTAATGGTGCCTCCACGCAGGATCGAACTACAGACCTTCAGTTTACAATCCTTATGTTGAGCAAAGAAGCAGAGCTACAATTCTTATGTTGAGCTCGAAGCCCATTACTGAATTCTTGAAGGTCTAAACTGCGATGCATCTTACCCTCTTTGGGGAGTACAAGTCGCCCTCCTTGCCTGCTGAGGGGTACAAGTCGCCCTCCTTGCTTCTGGGGGAGTACAAGTCGCCCTCCTTGCCTGCTAAGGGGTGCAAGTCGCCCTCCGTGCCTAATAGGGAATGCATGTCGCCCTCACTTATCCCACTAGCCATAACATTGGCTATGGTAACCCGATTAAAGCATATGAAGATGCGTTGGAAAGCTAAGAAGCATACCTACAACTTTCATGTTGAACTCAAAGTCAAATAATGGTGTCTAGAAGGCCCAAAACTACGATCAAACTTCATCCAAAATATTTTGGGGGAAGATCTCGTACACCCTCTTATTTATGAAGGAGAACTCACTTTAACACTCATTGAAAAAGGGAATCTCATTTTCTCACTCTGTGAAACTTGTGTTTCCTCTTAACAAGTCGTAACTTGCGCTCTGATGGTCCGATTAAGACATTTGAATATGAGTTGGAAAGATAAAAAGAGATATAACTCTCGTGTTGAGCCTAACAGCCAGTTCTGACGCCTAGAGGGTCTAAAGCTTGGATGTCTCGTCCCGACATTCATTGATGG
This sequence comes from Astragalus glycyphyllos, assembly GCA_963573325.1. Classification (NCBI taxonomy): domain Eukaryota; kingdom Viridiplantae; phylum Streptophyta; class Magnoliopsida; order Fabales; family Fabaceae; genus Astragalus; species Astragalus glycyphyllos. The sequence continues at coordinate 26,158,045 of OY754314.1, read as the reverse complement.
AGGAAATCTCACCCACTAGGGGTACTTAAACGAATTTAAGTACAAACGAAGCAGCCTAAGATTTGTCGCACCCCTGAGAGCGAGTTAAATCTGAGTAGAAGCTTGGTAAATTGTCCAAAGGCACTTAAACGAATTTAAGTACAAACGAAGCGACATAAGATTGGTCGTACCCCCTAAGGCGAGCTAAATCCAAGTAGAAACTTGGTAAACTGCCTAAGGGGTAGGGCCGAGACCCGACCAGTTAAAAACAATTAAACGAATATAGACGACCACTCCGTGTGGAACGATCAACAAGGCGAGCACCATCCCCTTTTTGTGAGCCCTCAGGGGCGACCACACCTTGAGCCATGGGGGACGACTAGTTAATTGCTATAGGGGACGGCCAGTTCTGGGCAGAAGCGAAAGCCCCCGGCTTAGAGAAAAAACGACCTCACCCAAGCACAAAGCGCGGAAGAGACAATAAAGCGAGCGGCAATGAAAACGACCAAAAGAAAGCTCAATTAAAACAAGTCACCCCGGAGAAGGCCGGGCCCCATCAGCATACAAGGTTCAAAGAGAGAGACGACCTGGAGATCGCCTCGTTAAACATTACATAGACAAAAACAAAAGCAAAAGAAATAAAGTGTGAAGAAGCAATTAAAAACAAGATCATGTTGGAGGAGCCCAAACGACCGCCTCCTCGCTAACGACTTTTCCCTCCTCGTCCAACTACTCGGGGCTGACGATGCGGCCTCCCTCCACGAAATGGGAGTAGTGAACGACTTCTCGATCAAATTCGATCTCAGGCTGCATATAACCTGTCTAAGAGCCTCCTCAAAGTGCTCCGCGCAATAACCCACAATCTAGTCCCTTAAGGCTGCGTGATCTTCGACCGCTTTGTCATGTTCCCCTTCAACATCAACAAGCTTCCTGTTCAAGTTCTCAACCCCGGGTCGGACACCCCCTCCTCGCTCTAGTCAATCAGAAAACAAAGACACAAATTGAAAGATAAGACAGAAAGGTAGGTAGAAAACTTACGTTTGGTCAGGGAGGGGCGCCCTCTTTGATGAATATCACCACGCGAGCAGTGGTTGATCTCAGAAGAGTTCCAGTCGACCTCAGAGCAGAAAGACCAAGTGATCGAATCACACCTATTCAAAGAAGAAATCAAAAGTCATAAAAATCACAACAGGTCAGAAACCAACCGACATATTACGAATTAATTGAGGTCGCATACCTTGAAATACAAATCAAGCAGTCGTGAAGATCAAACCACCAAAGCCTCAAAAAGACAAAGAGCACCACCTAGAAGACCAAAATGTCAAGAAGTATTCTAAGTCACCACTACATCAAGATAGAATAACGCAAAAGGAAAAAGAGAGAAGGGGTCACCCTAGGTGGGGTGCCCACTCGCATGAAGAACATGCTCAACCCTAGTGGGTCGCCTAAGGTGGGGCGCCCACGTGCGTGAGAAACGCGCACAAACACTAGGGGGTCGCCCAAGGTGGGGAGCCCACCACGCGTGAAGAACAACGCACGCTCCAAGCTCTACTGGGTCGCCCAAGGTGGGGCGCCCAAGACACGTGAAGAATGACGCACGCTCCAAGTCCTAGTGGGTCGCCCAAGGTGAGGCTCCCACAACGTGTGAAGAGATTGCCCAAGAATAGGGCGCTCACGGCACAAAGACACTCACCCTCTATATATGCAGGTCACACCGTGAGAAGATGATGGTCGCCCAAGATGTGGCCGCCCAACAAAACCTTGGCCGCCCATGGTGTGGCCACCCAACGAAACCTTTGGCCGCCCGCGAGTGGTCGCTCCAAGATTCAGGTCACCTGCGTGCGAGAAAGAAAAGAGGTCGCTCCACGTAGTTGGTCGCCCGCGCGCGTAAGCAAGGGGTGGCCCCTCCAAAAATTCCTCTTACCGCCCGTGCGCGAGAATCCTCTAAGGAACTTTGAAAGAAAATAACTACTTGATAAGTGAATGGGAAAGACCTCTCCTATATAGATACATGCAAGCCCGAAATGTTAGAAACATTCTAAACAACACAACGGTCTGGTGGAACGAACCAAACACAACCCCTTTTTGTTATCAACGACCTGGTACGAAACACCGAAAACTTACTAAGTGATAACTGGGGGGCACGACTGTCAAGACGACACATCAAGTCTACGCCCACTCGACGATCGACCTTGGCTTGGGGGGCAAGTGTTCTAGACTAGGTCAGTCGTCAGGCCCAACCCATTAGTGGATCAGCCCAACAGATTAATGGGCCATCAAAATCAACTATCCAGATCGCTCCACTCGAATCCGACGGCTCTCTCGAATCTCTCAGCCACTATAAATAGCACTAAGCACCAAGATGCCAGATACACAATCTATTCTAATTCTCACTCGATATTATAGTACTCGACCTAGATAACTTGAGCGTCGGAGTGTCCTTAAGGTACTGATCAAATAGATTGTTATGTTCACCTATCTCAATAAGAGTAAATATAGACTATGCTAGGATAAATCTAACATTTGAAACATGATGAAAGTTTTATCTGTCTCTTCAGAATGACATACAAGTGAAGATGAAAGAAATACTCCATAGATAAAACCTCACTTAAATGAACACCTAAAATCAAGCCATGAAACAATATCATCATGTATATCATCTATTCTGTCATCTGGTTCGCCTTCCAAAATGCAGTGGTAACCATCTTCATAAAGCTTCAATGTCTTGTCCTTGCTAGATGCTTTCTCATAAAGAAATTGGCTCACTAGTGGATCTGTCACCTTGTCTGCTGCTCCATGAAGAATCAATAATGGTGCTGACACCTGCAGTTGAGCACTCAACCAACAATATTCAATGTTTTTGTTTGATGATGTGACAATGATTGCATAGGTGAAAACTGAGAAGGAAATAAATACCACAACCTATATCATGATAATATTCTGAAACATACAAAAATAAAAGAAAATTGGTAAATGAGAAATTGAAAATAACCTTGTGTACTTGTGACTCAATTTCTTTTGTAACCCTTAGAAGTTCCATGCCAGTTTTCAGTCTTGGTTGATCCTCATAACAAATAACATTGTAAACAGCCTATAAAAGATGATATTTGGGTTAAAGAAACTGTTTGCGCATTAATTAAATATCATCTACTTTTTTGTTACCAAATAATAATATAGTGCTTAGCATGTTTTCTTCCAATCAATTGAACACCAGAAAAAGGGGATAAGGTAGCGACAAGCGAGGATGGGGTCACGAGGCAGTGGAGACAGGGACAACACACACAAACACACACATTTTATTATTCATGCATACCCATAGCATTCCTAGTGTCAAGTAGGAATAAACTAACAAACCACAAATCTGTGATTATATTGTGTTAAGTTTTCAATGAAATGAAAAAGTAGCCAAAGCATCAACATTTCATCCTTTCTCAGAGTAAATCAAATGTGAATGTTAAACTTAAACATATATGTGAAAAAAATTCAATGGTAGAAGCTTATGTTTTAGTTCAGGTTGGGTCACAGCAATGCATTTTTAAAGCCACCAAAAGAAAATAGTAAGTGACCTTACAAATGAAGAAACATAGCAGGGGTGCTATAAATGAAGAGTTGTAAACTGCCACTTAAATTGGAAAGTAGAAGAGTAGGGCATGTTTTGCTCAATCTATACAAGCAATGACATTGGCAAAAATATTTTCAACATGTCTTGTACATAGCCTCAAAAGAAGTCACAAACTGAAATAAAAAAAGTGGAAGTCCAGTAAATATAAGTAAAGAGGAAATAAAAGAAAGTATATTTTCTCAAACCAAACAGATTCTTAAATTCTGATTCAAATTAAGACGAAAATGAACAGTGAGTAACATACAAAAGATCAGAATGGTTCTACATTGTAGTATACAGCTAAGATAGCTACTACAACATTGAAATTTTGGAAATCTCCACAACCATAATTGGAGTGGAAATTCCAGTGATAATAATGGAAGGTTTAAATAGCTTTTACCCCCTGCAAATATCACAAGAATCCATATACCCCCGGTAAAAAAAGTTTCAAAATGAACCTTGCAAAATTTAAAACGTTTCTAGTTAGGTCCCTGCTCTTAGTTTTTCTTAAAAACGTTAACTTAAACTAAGCTGGATGTCCACGTAGGCATAACACGTGGCTAATTAGGGCTTATATCATCATCATCAACATCATTCATTCATCTGAAACTCTTATTCTCACTGAAACTCGCTTCATTCATCAACATAATTATTGGCGAGTTTCAGTGAATGATGTTGATGATGATATAAGCCCTAATTAGCCACGTGTTATGCCAACGTGGACATCCAGCTCAGTTTAAGTTAACGTTTTTAAGAAAAACTAAGAGCAGAGATCTAACTAGAAACGTTTTAAATTTTGCAAGTTTCATTTTAAAACTTTTTATTTTACAGAGGGTATATGGATTCTCGTGATATTTGCAGAGGGGTAAAAGCTATTTAAGCCATAATGGAATCACCACAATAATTACAATTGCAATTGAAAACCGTGATAACATGTGAATCTTTCTAAACAAATCGGAAGTGCAACACATTTTGTTAAGGAAAACATACGAAATAGAAATGGTTTATCATTTCATTCTATAAGCATCAATAACTAATAATGTTTACAAAGTTACCAACCAATTTTCTTTTGCTAGGTTCCCTGAAGGCTAGCTCTGCCAGGTCTTGGTTTGGGAAGAGTTTTGCTTTTGGCATCACTTTTGACAGAAGAGTTAATACCTTCAAAACTGCATCTGGCGGTAACACGTCATCTGCAATCTTACCAGTAATACACATCAGTAAAGTCAAGCTGCCATTTTTCGTCTGACTGTTATACTCATACAGATCAATTTAAAGGGACTCGATACAAAATAAACAATTGATAGAACCCAGAAATTAAAGCAAGTAAACTGTGTACTGTATTGATGAAAATATGAACATACTCTACAAGAAGGAAACAAAACCAGAGCCAGTGACTCCTAAACCAAATCTCTCCTAACCAATTCCTAGCAAACTTCAGAAATAGTTCCCACTCTCCTTTCCTATATCTCTTATAACTGTTCCCCTCCTATCCTAACAGAATATTGCCACATCATTCCTGTTTTCCTATCACTATCGGCCGCTCGAAAAACAGCCTTGTCCTCAAGGCTGAAATGAGTAAATAGACTTTGAAATAAAATTCATCCAATGAAACCATGACCGGAGGTGTACTGGAGTTAAGTACCATAGGAGGTCCTTCCACATATAATACTGGAATGTTAAACGCTTTACTTGCAAGACCAAGGTGGATCTGGCACATTTGGCCCAGAGTGAGACCCCAAAATGCTACTATGCAGCAAAAACCAACTCTATTGATTTATGAAGTTCTCTTTTATGTGTCCTAAAAGGCTACAACAGGGGTGGTGCTTCCCCTGCATAAACAAGATCAACAACAATTAAATCCCCTGTTTTTTGTGGATCTAAGACCAAAAACATACTCACATTCTGTCAACAGGGGTGGGCTTGGCCCATTCTGTCAAAAAGCATACTCACATTATTGAATGGTGTTATGTCACCTCTCTTTTTCCGATCCAGCTCCTGAAACTTTAAATTCAACCCAAATTCTAGATAATTGGAGCTAATATGGCTTTGGATCTGTATGTGTAGCCCTTGCTCTACGTTAAATATACTCTCAAACTTAATGTACAAATAAGAATCTGATAGCAGACCTTTAGTGAAAAAGGTGTACTATAGGAGGAAGGGAAAGATGAATACTAACTAGGGGGGCACAGTTGTAAATATACCAGTAACAGAATGTATAAATAGAAGTAGTTTAGTTCTGTTAGGGGAGCTTGTGAATTGTAACAGAAACAGATAGTTCTCACTGGAACTGAAAACCAGTCAATTCTTTGTATCTCTGGATTCGGATATTTTCAATAAAATTCCCCAATTATCAGTTGATTCCTATCAACTGGTATCAAAGCAATTCGATCTTTGGCGTGTTCATGGTGCGCAAGAAGCAAACTTCAACCACGATGGATCCCAGAATTGAAGAGTTGGAACGGAAATTTCAAGAATCTGAGGCGCGAAGTCAACAACGTCTCAATGAGGCGCTTGCTAGTATGGAATCCATGTTCGCAGCAATGCAATTGAAAGATTCGGGTCAAAGTGACCCGGGTGACCCGAAAACGAAGGAAAGGCCAATCAACGGCGATGGTGATCGAAGACTCCGCAAGGTTGATCTTCCGGTGTTCAACGGCGACGATGCCACCGGTTGGCTCACGAAAATCGAACGTTTTTTCAAGGTTCGAAGGATTGAGGAGAATGAGAAGTTAGACGCCGCGTTAATGGCGATGGAGGGTGAAGCGCTGGCGTGGATGCAGTGGTGGGAGGCGAACACGGAGGTGCTGTCGTGGAGTGGCCTTAAAGAAGCTGTACTCCGCCGTTTCCAACCCACGATGGTGAACAATGCGTTCGAATTACTGATGAATATGAAGCAAGAAGGCACTGTTCGGGAGTATCGCAAGAAATTTGAGATGATTGCGAGCCACATCAAGATCCAAGACCAATCCTTGTTTACGGGGATGTTCTCCAACGGTCTGAGGGAAGATATAAGGGCGGAGGTGCGCCTGCAACGGCCACAGAATCTTGCAGAGATGATGGATGTAGCTCTGCTAGCAGAGGAGAAAATTGGCGCTGTTGGAAGGTATGGGGGTCGTAATTTTGGAGGATTCAAGAACAATAAGGCTGATATTCACACCAAACCCACTACAGAGGCAAGCACCACTGTCAAGAACACTGAAGCAGGGAAGAATTCTTGGCCACTGAACGCCAAGTCAGTGGGTGGCAAGGATATTGAAGAGAGGCGCAAGAAGGGTCTGTGTTTTACTTGTGAAGAGAAATACACACCAGGCCACATATGCAAGAACAGGGTTCTTAAATTGTTGTATGTGGAAGAACTGATGGAGGAAGAGGAGGAGAAGAAAGATGAAGATGAAGAAGAGATTGTGTGGGAAGCCAATATGAAGAGCCTGCATCTTTACAGCATGGCAGGACTATCCTCTAAATGTGCATTTATGGTAAGGGGAATCATAGGACTACTGGAGATATTGGTGTTGCTGGATTGTGGTGCCACTCACAACTTTGTGTCTAACAAGTTGGTGGAGAAACAGGGAATGACAGTAGAAAATACAGCCTCATGCTGGGTGAAGATTGGAAATGGAGAAAGAATTATGATTAGAGGAGTTTGTAGAGGGGTACAGCTCACACTGCAAGGGATATCAATAACAGTAGATTGTTATGTCTTCCCTCTGGATGGTGAGGACATTGTGCTAGGTATTGATTGGCTAGAAAAGCTTGGGGATATTAAGGCCAACTTCAGGGATATGACTCTGAAATTTAAAGTGAATGGAGAGACTCAGTGCTTGAAAGGGGACCCTCTACTATCCAGGAGGGAAGTGAATGCTAACCAGATGATGCTGGAATTACAAGAGCCTGAGGAATTGTTCATTGTGGAATGCAGGAACATGGTACTAATAGAGACAGAGCATCACACACTGCCTGAGGTAATTCAAGCTGTCATTGATGAATATGAATTTTTGTTCCATGAGACTGGTCAGTTGCCACCTAGTAGACCTACTGATCATGCCATTGTCCTCAAAGATGGTGCTAGCATACCTAACCTCAGGCCATATAGATACCCTCATTACCAAAAGAATGAAATTGAGAAACTGGTGGCTGATATGCTTAAAACAGGAATCATTCAACCTAGCACTAGCCCTTACTCTAGTCCTATCATACTTGTGAAGAAAAAGGATGGGAGCTGGAGATTTTGTGTAGACTATAGGGCATTAAACAAGCTCACAATCCCCAACAAATTCCCAATTCCACTAATTGATGAGCTATTGGATGAACTCACTGGCGCCACAGTGTTTACCAAGCTGGATCTCAAATCTGGTTACCACCAGATCAGAATGCGAACTGAAGATATCCCTAAAACTGCTTTCAGAACACATGAAGGTCATTATGAGTACATGGTCATGCCCTTTGGGTTAACCAATGCACCATCAACCTTCCAAGCACTCATGAATGAGATACTCAAGCCCTTCCTCAGAAAATTTGCCCTGGTTTTCTTTGATGACATATTGATTTACAGTAAAGGGGTGAATGAGCATGCTGATCACATGAGGACAATTTTTTCTACACTTGGCCAGAATCATCTAGTGGTGAACAAGAAAAAGTGTGACTTTGCTGTTGATACGGTGAAGTATTTGGGGCATGTGGTGACAGCACAGGGGGTATGTGCAGACCCTAACAAGGTTAGTGCAATGACTGAGTGGCCAACTGCAAAGGACCTTAAGGGTTTAAGGGGGTTCCTAGGGTTGACAGGTTACTATAGGAGATTTGTGAAAGGCTATGGTATCATTGCAAGGCCTTTGACAGACCTACTGAAGCAGGACAAATTCAGTTGGAATAATGAAGCAGAGATAGCCTTTCAAGAGCTCAAACAGGCCATGTCCACACTACCAGTCCTGGTAATGCCTGATTTCACTAAGCAATTTGTCATTGAGACTGATGCTTCAAGCAAAGGGGTGGGAGCTGTCTTGATGCAAGATGAGAAACCAGTTGCTTACTTCAGTCAAAAACTGTCAGTAAGAGCACAACAGAAATCTGCCTATGAGAGGGAATTAATGGCCATGGTGTTGGCCATTCAAAAATGGAGACACTACTTACTAGGCCAACACTTTATAGTGAGGACAGATCAACAAAGTCTCCAATTCCTCACTGAGCAAAGTTTATTAGAGGGAGAACAAGTCAAATGGACCTCTAAGTTACTAGGATTTGACTTTGAAATTCAATACAAGGCTGGCAGTTCAAATAAGGTGGCTGATGCTTTATCTAGACAGATGATTTTTGCTGCAAGCTCAAGAGTGACACTACCAGAATGGAATGAGTGGGAAGAAGAAATTAGAAGTTGCCCTGATTTGCAAGTTTTGATGCAGAAGGTGGTACTACAGGCTCCTGGGAACAGTAAATATTCCATTAAGCAAGGATTTCTCTATAGAGAAAATAGCCTGGTCCTTCCAAGAAATTTTTCCAGGATTCCAACCATTCTACATGAGTTCCATGCCTCTCTCCAAGGAGGACACTCAGGGTTTTTTAGGACCTATAAACGAATTGCAGGAGTTTTTTACTGGCAGGGGATGAAACATGATATCAGAAACTTCATCATGCAATGCCAACAGTGCCAACAAAGCAAAGCTCAAACATTGGCACCTGCTGGGTTGTTACAACCACTTCCCATACCAACTAAGGTGTGGTCAGAGGTATCAATGGACTTTATTGGGGGATTACCTAGAATTGGCAGACAAGATACAATCCTAGTAGTCATTGATAGGCTTACTAAATTTGCACATTTTCTCCCCTTGGGGCATCCTTACACTGCTACTGATGTAGCACACTGTTTCATATCAGGGGTGATCAAACTTCATGGCTTTCCAGAAGCCATTATCTCTGACAGAGACAAAATTTTCCTCAGTCAGTTTTGGAGAGTTGTTTAAACTAGCTGGCACCAAGTTGAAGTATAGTACTGCCTTCCACCCACAAACTGACGGGCAAACAGAGGTCACAAACAGGTGTTTGGAGATTTACTTAAGATGTTTTGTGGGTGATTGTCCTAAAACTTGGCCTAAATGGCTCTGCTGGGCTGAATTATGGTTTAACACCAATTACAATGCATCACTTGGCATGACCCCTTACAAGGCATTATATGGAAGGGATCCCAATCCTATTATTAAGGGTCCTGCCATTCCATCTAATGTAGAGGCTGTGAATCAACTGTATGAAGACAGAGATACCTTGCTAGGACAATTACAACACAACTTGACAGTAGCACAACAGAGAATGAAGAAGCAAGCAGATAAACATAGAAGGGATGTGGCACTGGCAGTTGGTGACTGGGTATACTTGAAAGCATGCCCCTACAGGTGGAAGACATTGGCTTCTAGGAGGAATGAGAAACTCAGTCCTAGATACTATGGCCCTTACCAGGTCATTGAGAAGGTGGGAACAGTAGCCTACAAGCTTGAACTACCAGAAATGTGTAGGATTCATCCAGTGTTTCACATTAGCAAGCTCAAAAAGACTGTACCAGGGAACTACCAGCCACAACCACTGCCCACTGTACTCACAGAAGAAGGAGTGTTGCAACCATGTGTAGATGAACTATTGGAATTCAGATACAACTCCACAGGAGAAGCAGAAGTCCTAGTGCAGTGGAAAGACTTACCATCATGTGAGAACTTCTGGGAGCTGGCAGAGAAGTTGCAGCAAGCTTTTCCAGAACTTCACCTTGAGGACAAGGTGAAAGCCCTAGGGGGGAGCAGTGATAGCAGACCTTTAGTGAAAAAGGTGTACTATAGGAGGAAGGGAAAGATGAATACTAACTAGGGGGGCACAGTTGTAAATATACAAGTAACAGAATGTATAAATAGAAGTAGTTTAGTTCTGTTAGGGGAGCTTGTGAATTGTAACAGAAACAGATAGTTCTCACTAGAACTGAAAACCAGTCAATTCTTTGTATCTCTGGATTCGGATATTTTCAATAAAATTCCCCAATTATCAGTTGATTCCTATCAGAATCCCTAGGGCTTTGCTAGGGTTTGGTCCTAGCGAGCTTGCAAGTTTTGAGTGTCGGCTTAAAACCCTGGGTTCGGGCGCCCTACACTAAACCACTTTAGGGTTTCTCTTTTCAATCCTACAGTCTCTCATTAGGGGTTCTCTTTCAATCCTACAGTCTCTCATTAGGGTTTCTCTCATTTTGGTGTCCACTTACTCTCTTTCATTTCTGCTCTTCGAAATCTCGTCCCCTGCCTGCTCTTCTGATCATGGCCTCTTCTTCACAAATCAATGCTACCCGACCTCAACTAGTTAGGAAATCCTTGTCCCACTACCTGCAAACAAGAACTTTGTGTGGTTATCACATAAGGTCTTGGTAGGAAGAATCTTGTCTAATAAAATACTCAATAGAAATGTTGTTCGCGATATTATGATCATCTACAAAGCTTGGAATTCATATAACGGTCTACACATAACAAAGCAAGGACTTAACATGTTTTTATTCAGCTTTAAGGAAGAAGCTCACGCCAAGGAGGTGACGTACAAAGCTCCTTGGTATATCATGAATCACCTCCTTTGCTTGCAGTTCTGGCTCCCTGAGACAGCAATAACAGAGCTTGATTTCTCACTCAATCCATTTTGAATTCAAGTCCAAAACCTTCCGTTGGAGAACTTCAACACTACAAATGCAAGAACCCTACTAGCTAAGGTAGCCAAGTAGTGGAAGTGGAAGACCCGCTGGTAGATGGAAAGCTTGTTAGAGATTTCATCAGAGGAAGGGTTAGGGTCGACATAGCAAAGCCATTACCAACAAGATGTTGGGTCCCTAGTGTGGATCTCCCAAAGCATTGGGTGATTTAACGATATGAGAGGTTAAAAGACCTATGCTTTAGCTATGGAGTTAGAGGTCGAGACCAGAAAGTTTGCAAAGTATCCAGGGTTTTTGTTAGGCTACCGACCTAATGTTCGCTAGCTAATTAGGAATTTGACGTAATAAAGAATCGGAAAAGGAGTGAAAAGGAAATGTTATTGATATGGAAAGGTTACAATTGGGAGATTAGGCTCCCCTCCTCCGACTTCACCCGGTATCTACTAAAATTTAGGTATGATCCAAGATACTCTAAAAGGGGGGTGGAAGCCTTTATTTATAGGCTTCCAATACATGGGGGGAATAGGAGGGAAAGGCCTAACAAATTAATAACTACCAACCAACTATAACATGTTGAAATGAAAATCTCTTTCCATGTTTTGATGATACAAACTTAGTAAGACATTAACTTTTTTTGTTAATGTTTATCTAACAAGTTTATTTCAAGTGTGAAGAACAAGCCTCAAAGATAGCAAATTCTGAAACTACCTTGAACTAAAAAGAGCATAGAAATATGAAGGTAAAAAAGAGTTGTGAAGGTTGAAAGATGTGAAAGTTAAAGTCTTGTGAAGGTTGACCTATGTGAAGGATGACCAAAAGTCAATTTAAATTGTTGACCAAGTCAACGCAACATTGACCAGAACTCAAAAGAAGTGTGGCCCCACATTTATGATGAAGATCCAAAAATGTGAAGGTTGAAGATAAAGTTGAAGAACAAATTGAAGAACATAATATTAAGAACATTATCATCAAGCTTCTCAAAGTGACAAACATGTTGGCTCTCATTTATTGAAAATCAGGGAGTTGTTACTGCTGGAATCTTGCAATAAATGAAGGAGGAACTCCATGATTATTCCTAGGCCAACCAAAATGTGTTTAAGGTATAAAGGATGTGAAGCTTCGTGTACAGCTGTAAATCTGCTTTAGAAGTACAAGCCAGCTAAGAGAAAGTCAGAACTCTTAAGATAAAGCACTATGTCAGTTTGTGAAGGTTGAAAAGCTAGCCGAAGGTACAACTGTCAGCTTGAGAAGCTTCAAAAGCTGTTAACTTTGGAACCGTTTATCTAGACAATTCTATGGACCATTGGACATCTCCAAACGGCTATATTCAAGTTTCCAACGACTATATTCAGATCAAATGACTATTTAAAGGCTGAAATTCGAAGTTGCAAATCATGAGAGTGAATTGGAACCTACACAACTAAAGCTTCACAAAGTTCTTCCATCCTACTCATCCCACACTCAAGTTTCACAAGACTGGGAATTTCTTATAGAGTGTGTGTTAGCTTGCAAGCACTTAGTGTGTTTTATTTTCGAGCTATTGTATATCCCAAAACCCAAACCTTTGATTGTGAAAAGCTATCTAGTGAGCATTCTATCAAACGACCTAGAGAGAGGTGAGTGTTGGTGAAAATCTACTTGATAGAGGAATCCTTTGGAAAACTAGGGAGAGTTTTCTAGTAGGAATAGCTTGGTGTAGCTGTGTAAGAGAGCACGTTGCTTTTGTGTGTTGATCAAAAGCAAGTGGTGTTTGAAGTCTTTTGTGGTTGAGCAAAAGCAAGTGTAAGTGCTATTTGAAAGATAGTGGAAATACTCACTTGGGAAGTGGAGAGAGGATGTAGCAATTGTTGGGTGAACCTCTATAACTCTACTGTGTCATTTACTTGCTTTCCATACTATCTATCTATCTATCTGCTCTATACTTGTGAATGTTTTCAAAACCTAGTGAAGGTTAATCCAATCAACCTTCACAAGACAGTTTTTCAAACTAATACTTAATCTTTTCATCATCAACTAAGTTTGATTCAAACCTTTATCTTACCCGTTAAAGTTTGCTTAATCTATCTTTATTATTCATCAATCATTGTATACATTGGCTATTTGTTGGTGAAACTAATCTTTACCTTCTCAATCCCAAGTTTATCTTGAGAACCAATTGTTTGAGAAGGTTTCAGATACAAAGTTTTTAAAATGGTACACAATTCAATCCCCCCCTTTCTTGTGTAATTTAGTCACTTCATAACAAACTTTCCTAACAACCCAACAAACTACCATAACTTCACTAACTACCTAAAACTAACTCACTTGGAACCCCCACTTAAACAAGGACTAAGAATACCGCCCCCTTAAGAAGCAACCTTGTCCTCAAGATTGGCTCTAGAGAATTGCCCCGTCTTGTAATCAATGGGTTCTTCACAAGTTAGGTGTTGTCGTGTTGCTTCAGGGATTGCTCGTGGCTCCAATCCTTGGCCTTGTCTTCAATAGTTTCTTCACACCCCGTTGTTGCTCTTTGTGTTGGGTGCGGCCGCCATCCCAACACCCGTTCCCTCCCCTTGCTATTCCTCATTCTTCCCCTAGGACCACCGTCTCCTTGAAAAGCAGACTTGTCCTCAAGTCTGACCGTAGTTACTTTGTTTGCTCCCTTGAAGTTCATCTTAAGATCATGGAAAAAATTTGAAACACGCATAATTCCAAACCCATTTAAATTCAGTCTCATGGGACGTAAGTCTAATGAGAAAATTATTGATGACGAACGGAGCACTAAAAGTGGTGCATAATTTTTCCAATGTGGGAAAAATATTTAATTGACTAATGAAAGATGGCAAGGAAGAATGAAAGGCCATTAGCTGTGCAATTGTAACATATAAGCATAGGAGGTGCCCAATTTTCAAATGAGTTTGCCTCGCATTACGCCCATGGAAACAAAAATTATAATTAACCCTTTTGAACTTCTACCATGTAATTGAGCCCAATGAGAAACCTAAAGGCTTATTGATCCTATCCCTTTTATCCCTTATATAGGAAGCCTATAAATAAAGGCTTCCATTCCCTTTGAAAGGATCTTGGATCATACATAAAGTTTAGTCTTGACCGGGTGAGGCTGGAGGGCGGGGAGCCTTATCTCTCCAACTGTATCCATTTCATACCATATCAATAATATCCCATTTTCATTCTTTTTCCGATTCTTTATTGCGTCAAATTCCTATTTTCCTAGTGATCGTTAGGTTGGTGTCCTAACAGTTATGGCTAACTTCAACCCCTCACTCCCCAAATACACAGAAGCACTAAGTGTCCTGCTGCGAGACTAATGGTAAATGTCTATAGAGATTTTCAGCTAAGAAAGGAAAAGCAAACTGACTCAGAAGCTCAAAATGATAAGCAAAAAAAACACCAACCAGAAAAAAGCACTCGAAGGTTCTACCAAGCTGCTAAGGGGAATGACTACACCAATATTGTGATGAATGATGATATGACTGCAAGTGTGCTTCTCACCTGAGAGTGTGTGGAAGGTGGATCTCTTCCCTTCCATTCCTAGAAACCCTAACACCCCCCCCCCCCCCCCCCCCCCAAGTAGCTCTGATCCCCCTACTAGTGAGAACACTATTCCTGACTCTCCACAAGTCACTAATTCTGCTCCCCAAGTTGATATGACGAGAAGTGTACTTACAAGGATGAAACTCAAACCTAATGTACCTAATATGTCTCTACTTTAATGCAAAAGAGCCATTGAAGCAGCAAAGGAACAAACTCTAACTAATAAGGAAAAACTGGTTAGAATCCCTCTTGGTTCAGAAGATGTGTGCCCAGGGTTAGGGCCTGCAAAATTAGACAAGCTACATTTAGTTCACGAGGATATAAGGCTAAATAAGCCTATAATTTCTACTGATTACCCCAGCCAAACAAACCCCTCCATTAGATATGGAGGCTCTGGCCACGACCAATAGGGAGGTCAAAGACCTATTGCTAGTTCAGAAGTATGCCACAGTCTTCCTTATGGAGACTAGAGCTAGGAAAAGTAGAAAGAATAAAAAGGAAATTTAGATTCCAACATGTTTTTTGTGTGGACGATAGAGATCTATTTGGGGGTTAGGCTCTAATATGGAATGATTACTATAATGTTCAAATTTATGATTCTTGCCTTAACTACATTCATGTGAACATGGTGGAGAGGAGATCTAGGTGTGATTTTGATGTGATGTAATCCTATTAACTACATTCATGTGAACATGGTGGAGAGGAGATCTAGGTGTGATTTTGATGTGATGTAATCCTACCTTCCAACAGAGAAGATCTCCATGGTCTAAGATTCCAACCCTGCAACATCAAGGCCATTGGTGCTATATAGGTGACTTCAATGAGATGCTCTTTAACCATGAGGAGCCAGACCACTTGAGACTCCCAGAATGGATTTATTTAAGTGCTTCATGGACAATTCCCAGCTGATGGATATGGATCTCCAATGATGTAAATTCACCTGGGTGTGCAATCCTAGAAATGGAGTGGTTACAAGGCAGAAAATTTACAGGATTCTGGTTAATTGGGCTTGGAGGAGAATGTTCCCTCATGCTTTGGGTATACCTATAGTTAATTCTGACCACTCCCCTCTAGTGCTGAAACCTAAGTCTCCTTTATCTAGTGGGGTGAGTTTTAAATATGAAGCTTATTGGGAGGAGCATGAACAATGTAAGGAGGTGGTGATTGATGGTTGGGGAACTACAACTGAAGACTTATCTGACTGGGGAATGGTGAGTTCCAAATTGAGAAAATGCAAAGGCAATCTCACTAGGTGGAGTAAAAATACCTTTAAGAATTCTGAAAGGGAGATTCCTAAACTGAAATTACAATTGCAAGACATTCTTAACTGGCCTCATCAGCTAGTTAACTGGGAAAAGGTTAAAATTTTGAGGCAAAAGATTGACCAGTTATGGAAGCAGGAAGAGAGCTATTGGAGCCAATGGTTAAGAGTATAATGGTTAAAATGGGGGGACAAGAACTCTAAATTCTTTCATGCCTCTACTATCGAAAGAAGAAGCAAAAATAAACTATACAGAATTCAAGATCAACATGAAGAGTGGACAGAAGGCCAAGCTGACATTATGACAGGTATTTGGAATTTTTTCTCTTATCTTTAATCATACTGAACAGTCTAACCATCATGATGATTGCATCCAAGTTATCCCCAGATTGGTCACTACTGAAATGAACAATGCCTTTTTATCCCGATGACTAGTTCTAAGGTGGAGAAGGCGGATTTCTCTCTAGGATCCCTTAAAAGCCCCTGGATCGGATGGTTTCAATGGCCTTTTCTTTCAAAAGAACTGGGAGATTATTAAGGTGGACATTACTAGGGATGTGTGTAATTTCTTTACTATAATTCAGTTAGAGAATTATATCAATTCCACTATTGTTGTCGTCACCGCTACCTTCAATCTCTTTCCCGCTTCACATCAGGAGTCGCCAATGGCCGAGTGTTTGACGACATGGGTGGCGACACTTGTTGTGGGAAAGCTGTCGCAAATTTGCCAGAGTCTTGTGACTTTGCCGGACTGGATCCGGCGAAGGAAGATTCGGCTGCTCCGGTAGAGGTTGTGGCTCCTATGGTGTTTCTTTGTTAGGCAGTTTCAGCAATGGTGGTTTGGGCAGCAGATGCCACACCACTTGACTCGTTTGAGAACTCTCTTCATCCAATGACCATGTTGGCACCTCTGTGCGTGATCCTGTGTCTTGCGGTTCTGCCTTTTGAGGAACCGCCGGTGGAGCAGCGACCAATGGCTTCGTCGTGCGGAGTCGCATTTTCTTCTTCGGCGTCTCTATTACACGTTCTAGACCAGAATAAAGAGAATTGTGTGCGACTGGATCTACCTTATTCTTTTTCTCCACAAAATTAGTCATTGTCGTATCTTCCTTTTTAGATACAACCTCTGTTTGAATGCAGTAACTCGCACCCTTGTCAGCCTCTCCGAAGCAATTGATCAAATCCCCACCAAACCGCACAACTTAAGCATCCTTTCTATTTCCATTTATAAGAAAAACCACAGTAGTATGATGCCCTCATATAGGAGGATCATTCAAATAAGGACAGTCATCATCATTTAGAGGTTAAGAGAATTGGTCTAATAAGACTACATATATTACAAAGAACAAAGTACAAAATTAGGTAGAATCTAAGGTTTGAAATTAACTGTGCTTATCATTTTTCACATGCCAAACTAAGCAAATAGCTTGAATCAATGTTTAAATGTTTAATATAGTGATGCCATCATACACTTCTGAGCTTAAAGTTTATGACAATTCAGTGATCAACGTTTAAGCTGAATTAGGATATTTCAAATTAAAATAATGAAGTTGATGAGAAACAGTAGCAGTAGAGAGGAGGAATGAGCTTACTTTACACATTGGTGCTACAAGTACTACACCATCCCAATTATTTGGCTCCTTCAAATGAACTTTAAGGGAAACTGCTCCACCCATTGACTGCCCCAATAGAATTCGAGGCAAGTCTCTCAGATCAGGCCTTGCTGTCAATTGAATTACAAAGCATGATAACCAGCACCAAGTGCGTTTTCACATGAAAAATTACCACAACAATTATCAACAAGAGACCATGGTACTACTACTAACTAAAACGTAAGAAATTGCACACCTTTAATTTGTGTATAATGCTCGATAACGTCGTCGACCAGATCATCAAAGTTTGGTATGTAACCATGTAATCCTTCTGAAAGTCCAAAACCGGGATAATCCATAGCGAAAACACCATAACCAGATGCAGCAATTCTCCTGGCTACACCTGAATATTAAGTTCAAATTCTCCCCCAAATCACACACATTGAAGACACGACATTCTGTGAGAAACATTTTGAAATGATACAATAATAATAATATAAGTATAACTAACCTTCAAAGAAGAAGGTGCAGGTATCACCATATCCATGACAAAAACACACAGAGGCCTTCATTGGAGTTCCAGACGGTGGCATCCAGCTTTTGCAGAAAATTTCCAATCCCCTCGAATTCCTTTCATACCACTACTTAAGATTGAAAAAATAACACAAAACTTTGTTCATCAATTTATCAAATTAATCAAAATAAATAAAACGATTGAACCACCAATTCTGTCCATGAAACTGTAGGGAAATTACAATTTAGTCATTGAAATTATTAATATTCCAAATTGACAGCATTCTACAAGTTGATGAATTAAATAGGTAATTAATTAATTCTAAAAAAAAAAGTGAAGAAGATGCATCAAATAAGGTAAAGCAGAAAATCTTACTTCTTGTGTTGTGATCCCAGGAGGAGCATTCTAAAAAAGAAAAAGAAGAGAAGAGATCTAAGGATTAGTGGGTGTTGAGAATGAGATGATGAAAATTGATGAGGAGGATCTGAAATAAAGTAACCTTAAATAAACAATGATCGAGTTGTTGGTGGAGTTGAGCGAAAGCAGCACGAACCCTTCTTCGAGAATAAGCGAAGTCAAGATTATAAGAAGCTACATCGTTCAACTCGTCGCTTACACCTTCAATGGGTGCCTTTCTCTTTGCTGTTACAGTGAGTTTAGTAGGGGTGAGCTTGGTTGCATTTGCAAAGGGGGGTAGTTGATGGTTGAAACTGAAACTGAAACTGAAAGGGTGGTTTATGGGTATGAAGGATGATGAAAATCTCAATGTCTTTGATAGTTCCATGATCACATACAGTCAGTCAATGAATGAATACAAGAAATTGATACAAAACACAAGTTAGATAATAAAAGCATCAAAGTCTGGTCGCTTCCACTGAAGTGGGCGGATCCAAATACCAAAACTCCCATGTTTTATTTGTCTAGATCGCATCGCAGGCCATGTTCCCACCACACTTCACTTTTCCCCCCATTTAGTTCTGAGTGGGTTTTGCCCGTCGCACGTGTCTAATTTCCAAATAACTTTTTTTCCACTCTTTAAATCATCTGCGATCACGACACTTAAATCATTTTCCATCCTTAGATTAGGGTTTTTTTTTCATACCCCATCATTATCACATATACTCCCATAAATCACTTTTGACCAAGATGCCCCTGATTTTCAAAAAAAACATTTTTTTTTAAAATATTCCGAATTTACACGTAAATTCGGAATTAAAATTTTCGAATTTACGTGTAAATTCGGAATACATTTTTTAAACTGTATTCCGAAAATATGTGTAAATTCAGAATATTTAAAAAATGTATTCTGAATTTATGAGGTAAATTCGGAATAATTAAAAAAAAAAATTTAAAAAAATCAGTTTTGTTTAATTAAAAAATCAAGATTATTACGATAAATAATAGTAAATTATGAAACTCGCTAAACTACGATAACGATAACAAACGAACGAAAAAAACGTAATATAATAAAGTCGATAAAATACGAGTACAAATACAAAAAAAAACGAAAATAAATACAACTATGGATGAAAGTCTAACTCTCCCAAAAGCCTGAAGGAGACTGTCATCTACATCAGCTGGAATGCCTCCTTCATATCCCATAGCATCAAGGATATGTCCAGCGGCAGAATCGAGCCTATCTTGATAGGTCCGTGGACCAACATCCTCAGCTACAAGCTCCTGATCTGATACATGCTGCTCTGGAATCAGGGGAGCCGGAATCAGCGGAGTCAGACGAGGAATGGACGACGACTCATACCATGGTAGGTAATCATCAGTGCGCTCACCCGCCACGCGTGCGTGTCTAGTAGAACGAAAAAAAGTACGCGTTGGGCCTGAATAGAAAGACAAACTCTCTAAAATGGCGGTCACAGATGGACGTGATCCCGAAATGGGTGCAGGAGGGATCTGTTGGATGCGCTCAAACTGCCATCGCACCCGGTCTGCCATATATGGCACAGCAATATCGCCCCGGAGCAGCCAACCTCTAAAATGGGACATGCTGTGGAAAAGAGCGTACTCTCTGTGTTCCTCCCAAGGCGTCAGAATGACCTGATCCAGCCGTAGGTTATCGATCCGCTCCCGAAAATCTTTAAGCTTGAGATGATCACACTTAAAGTTCTTCCACCTGCTGCAACGTGGAAGCTCAATATATATCAAGGAAGGTTTTCCGAATTTACAGTCTAAATTCGGAATTTTTTCGTTGAAATTTCCGAATTTACACCTAAATTCGGAATGTATTTTGATAAAATTTCCTGATTTATGTGTAAATTCGGAATGTATTTTCAGGGTTTACATTCCGAATTTACAAGTAAATTCAGAAGTTTTATCAAAAATTGTCAATATACATTCCGAATTTAGGTGTAAATTCAGAAACTTCAACGAAAAAATTTCGAAAATACATCATAAATTTGGAAAGGTGTCACTTACTTGATTTCCGGAAATATACGTAAAAGAGGAGAGTTTTGTTTTTTTGAGTTTTCTTAGGGGTATTTTGGTCCAAATGACAAAAATGGGGTATAAGTGACAATGAGGGGGTAAAAAAAACCCTTAGATTATTTCAACGCACACAATTTTACAAAAGTCATTTATTATATCTTATTATATCTCAATATCTGAATGTAAAGAGTCTAGTCTCAATGAAAGATCTCAAATTAGTTGGCTTGAAGTCTCATGATTGCCACGTGTTGATGCAACAACTACTACCCGTGGCTATACGTGGCATCTTGCCGAAAGATGTCCGACGTACCATAACTAGGTTGTGCTTATTCTTCAATACTATTTGTGGTAAAGTTATCGACCCTCAAAAATTGGATGAGTTGGAAACCGAGGCTGCTATTATCTTGTGTCAGTTGGAGATGTTTTTTCCTCCCTCATTCTTTGATATCATGGTTCATCTAATTGTTCATCTGGTGAGGGAGATTAGATTATGTGGTCCTGTTTATTTAAGGTGGATGTACCCTGTCGAGCGATACATGAAGATCTTGAAAGGATATGTTAAGAATCAATATCGTCCCGAAGCATCCATTGTCGAAAGATACGTCACAGAAGAAGCTATTGAGTTTTGTTCAGACTACTTGTTAGATGCAAAACCTGTTGGGCTACTAAAGTCTCGATATGCATGGAGATGTCAGGGTAAGGGTAGAGGTCTAAACATTAAGAGCATGGGTCGAGAGGAGGTGCTTCAAGCACATTTGTTTATTTTGAATAACACAGATGAAGTATTACCTTACTTGTCTTCTCATCAAAAGCTAGTAAAGTCAAAAATCAGAGATGACAAGCGCCTCTGATACTTTGAGATGTCTAGCACATGACCCTAACTTTGATGTCTTATGTTGGAACGGGTATGACATAAATAATTTTTCCTTTTACACAAAGTCGAAAGATGACAAGAGTACTGTGCAAAATAGTGGTGTTATGGTCATGGCTTCTTCAATGCACTTCTCTAGTTCAAAAGATAAAAATCCTGTACTCGCATCTGTTGCTTACTTTGGTGTTATCGAAGAGATTTGGGAGCTTGATTACACTAAATTTAAAGTGCCCATTTTTAAATGTAAATGGGTAAACACCAACGGTGGTGTACATACTGACGAAATGGGATATACACTAGTGGACTTTGACAAGGTAGGTCATAAGAATGAGCCTTTCATCATGGCTGACCATGCAAAACAAGTTTTCAATATCAAGGATCCTTCTAACAAAAACTGGTCAGTGGTCCTACAAGGAAAAATAGGTAGTGATGAAAATGAAGATTCAACTCTTGCAATTAATGAGACACCTTCTTTCTTAACACGAGTGTCTGCTTTAATGGATGATAACGAAGTTGATGATGTACATGTCACTCGCAATGATCATAATGAAGGGATTTTATGCGAAGAAGTTTTGATTAACCCATGAACGAGTATGTGTACATATTTTTGGTTATCTGATTCATTGGTTATCTAATTCATATTTATACTTGGTTATCTGATTCATTGGTTATCTAATTCATATTTATAAATGGTTATATGATTCATGTTTATATTTGTTTATCTAATTCATATTTATACATGTTTATATTGGTTATTTATATTTGTGTTTTTACCTATGTTCAACAGATATCTGGGTGACTCGAACAATGACCTTCCAAAAAAGAAGACTACGCGTCCGACATCATTAAAGTGGTTTCTTG
This sequence comes from Astragalus glycyphyllos, assembly GCA_963573325.1. NCBI lineage: Eukaryota > Viridiplantae > Streptophyta > Magnoliopsida > Fabales > Fabaceae > Astragalus > Astragalus glycyphyllos. The sequence continues at coordinate 26,135,730 of OY754314.1, read as the reverse complement.
CTAGGCGCCCAGTTGGTCAAAGGTATAGAGTGGAGTTTGATAGTGACGGCGACCCTATTGGTCAATATGCTGACAAATTCAAGAGCTATTTAGGGGTGGTTGCGCGGACAAAAGTGAGCATATTGCCCATGGCTTGGGATGGAGTGGATGGGGATACAAAGAAGGTTGTTTGGGATAGTGTTTTGGTTGCGCGGACAAAAGTGAGCATATTGCCCATGTCTTTTGGTTCCCATTTTAAATTGCTTGCCACTGATTATATTAGTATACTCTGTTTTGACATTTTAAGTTGTAGTTGTATGGTGTCTTTTGGTTCTCTGTTTTGACATATTAGTGTCTTTTGGTTCTCATTGTGCTGAGTTTTTTGTATGGACATTTGTAGGTATTTGATAACCCAAAGGCATACACTTTTGAGGAAATTTTAGAGATCCGCAAGCTTTGGGCGGAATTCTATATGAAGATTCGTCCAGTGGAAAATGTCTGATTCGCTAACAAGTTTGATAGAAGTATTTTGTTATCAATTGAAAGAAACATGCACATACTTTCAAGTTTATGAATTGGTGTAATTTTGTGCTACTTTCAAGTTTATGAATTGGTGAATTTTGTGTAACTTTTAAGTTTAAGAATTGGCGTAATTTTGTGCTTGTAGTACTTTTAACTTTAATAGAATTTTATGAATTATTATCAGTTGTTTGTAAATTTGTGGGTTGCTGGAATTAAATTGGTTAATAGGTGTCAATGAAAAAAAATTACAAAAAAAAAAAAAATTGGACATTTTGAATCGGTTATTAAAAATCGATTTTTAAGTAGACTTATATGAATCGGTTGTTTATATAACCAATTTATAAAGTCTCGTTACCAGGTTTGTATTGTGGGTCTGGGAAAGCAATATGAATCGGGTATTTAAATAACCGAGTCAAAATATCCTATTATGAATCGGTTTTTTAACCGATTCATAATGTCCCTCAACATTTAGAATCGGCAGCACATGAATCGTCCAATAACCGATTCCAAATGTGCCCAATAACCGATTCAAAAGGCGTTTTTTCCACTAGTGCCACTTACGGGTCTCACATTGCTAGATTCATCTTGGAGGGCACTGTAAGTAACTTACTTTTTTCTCTAAATAATTTGTTCATTAATTTGTTTCAATACTTTGTATTAATATAGCGTTACATAATGCAGGATCGTGAGGTGTTGAAGCTTGTTGCACATGGAGTTCCACAGATACAGGCCTCTCATCCAAACATTATTGATTTTCTGGAGCGTTCTAGACTGCTACCGCTGAGGGAGATTGGATTTCCTACTATCATTGGTCGGCTCGCCAATGCATTCATGGAGAGGTGGCAGCCATACAAATCATCATTTCACCACACTATAGGTGAGATGACCATCACTCTTGATGATGTATCAGCCTTGCTTCACATCCCTGTTATGGGGAATTTTTTTGATATGCTGAACTATACCAAAGCTGAGGGAGAGGCATTGTTGATTCACCACTTGGGTGCAGACCCTCATGAGGCACATGAGCAGGCATATGACATAGGGTTATCTGTGTCCCTCAAGTGGCTGAGGCAGGTGGTGTACCCTAGGGCTATAGAGGAGGAGCGATGGCAGGATGCTGCTAGGGCATATTTGCTGTATTTGTTGGGCTGGGGCCCGTTCACAGACAAGTAAGGAAACAAGGTCAAGTTAGACTATCTGGGAGCTCCTATTGATTTTGATGTTGCTGGTTCTTACACATGGGGAGGGATGGCTCTGATCCATCTATACGACCAACTTAGGGATGCAAACAAGCCCAAAAACAAGCAGATGGGTGGCTACATAACTCTGCTTCAGGTATCTATTATATTTAATTTGTTAATTTTATTTTGATGTCTCTGTATGGTTACTAAATACATTGATATATTCATTACAGGCATGGATATTCAAGCACTTCCAGGGAGCCCCCTTTGGCTTAAAGACGGTGGACCCAACTTACGATGAGACCTAGTCACGTGCGAAGAGGTGGGTTGCTGATACCACACTTTCGCTGCCCAGGCCTGTTGTTCGACTATCCCTGGATAGGCTGCACGCTGATGAGGTCACCTAGCAACCCTACACTGGCCATAGAGCTACCTGGCCCTTTGAGCTCATCAGTCTATTTAGAGGGAACTTACAGAATGCTGGATGCATGGTGCCCTACATGCCAGACCGTGTCTTGAGACAGTTTGGGAATGTCCAGGGGGTACCAGAGGACCCTAAACCCACCACCAGAGCTGTCATTACACGAGAGATGGTTGACGAGAGGTAGACACATTTTGAGCAGCATTTGGTAGAGAGGGGGGCCCGAGCTAGACCGGGTGATCCAGACACCATGCCAGGGTATGTTGCTTGGTTTGGGAAGGTGTCACACCCATTCCTTATGCAATCTAATTATGTGCAGCTCAAGGATGAGCTTGATACCTGACAGGTACGAGTATTTTACATTTTTTTGTCTTTTATTAGTTTAGGAAATATGTACCTAATTTAATTTTTTTGTTCTCATAGATGGTGCCAGACTTCGTGTGGATGGTGGATGAGATGGAGCGTGCCTTAGATGGTAACGTTCCACAAGAGACCCAACCATAGAGAGTTCTTGAAGGCTTGAAGACTCTCGTGAAGCCATTCCGTAGGCTTCGGAAGAATGGGTGTGTGTATAGCCGGAGGAGCCAGAACACACAGTAGGATCTTATTTTGTATAGACTCTTGTTTGTGTACCTATTGTTTGTATGCACTTATATTTTTATTTAGTAATGACTATTTTTATTTTCAGTGGTATTTAAATTAAGCAACAACTTTTTTATTAGAAATCGTAAACAGAACATAACGAAACAACTAAGAAACTAGAAAAAACGAGATCTAAAATTAAAAATAAAACATTTATTTTATTAATTAAAAACAAGATCTAAAACATGACAGAAACTATTGAGATGGTGGAGTTAAACGACGAAGGATCTCAGCGACTGTTTGTGTGGTTTCGACGTACAAATGCAAATAACCCTTGAATTTAAACAGACCATGAATGGTCATCATGGCTTGGACGTCATCGTTGTTCTTCACATCCATTGTAGACAAGTGCACACGTCCATCAGGTCCCCAATCGGGTTTCCGATAAATGATACGAGTTATCTCTCGCTCGTCGCCCTCCACTTGCATCTTACGCTGTAGTTTATCTCTTAGGACAGCGAATGTTATGCTGTGTTTAAGCCTACACTGCATTGTGTCTTCCCCTTCGAAACAGACAGCATTATCTTTGTTGGTGATGATGCTCTGATGATGAATGATAGTGAGTGAAGAATTCTCGGAGTATTGTGTTAGGGGCATTTTTTGGTGTTGTGTGTGAAAGATTTGAAACCTAAATTGGTCTATTTATAGGGAAAAATTTGAAACCCTAAAGCAGATTTCCACCATTGATAAAAAGTGGTCGGCAAAATCTAGATCGCTGAAAGTGTCGGCAACATCAAGACCGTTTAAAAGTGTCGGCAAAATCTGAGCTATTTAATTTCTATCCGTTGGGGCACAATTTCCAAAGGAAATGCCATCCACTCTCTTTTCTGACACGTTTGACTGTTTGTGAGCCGTTGATCAAAAGTGTCGGTGGAATCTGAGCCATTGAAATTTTGTTTTTAAAAATAACACATATTCGACTGGGGTGGTCCGAATATATTCGGTATAGGTCTGCCGAACGCTTGAAAGTTGAAAATAGGGGGTGTGTCTCAAAAACACACGTTCGGTTGACCCTAACCGAAAGTTTTCGATTGACCCCAACCGAATCGATGAAAACAACGCGTTTTATTAATGGTATATTAGTCATTTCGCAGGGTTTGGGGGTGTGTGGTGAGTAGGAGGGGAGGTGGGACAAGCCTGGGCCAAAAATGAAAGAAACCCTCCTTTATTAACACTTAGCCGCAAAAAAAATCCCAGAGATAGCACCATTATTATCCAAACATAAAAAGGCACCCACTTGTATTGATATTAAAATATAATAAAAGACTTTTGTAAAATTGTGTGCGTTGAAATAATCTAAGGATGGAAAATGATTTAATTGCCGTGACAGCAGAGGCTTTTGACAGCCGAAAATCGCGATTCCTTTTAATCATAGTCAAAGATGGACAAGTCTGTGTAATGAATACATACCTTTTTGGTACATATTCTACCGCAAAAAAAAAGTAACACATGTACAATGTACGGTGTGTGTTATTATTCTTTTTTGTGTATATAAAGAGGGCATACGCCCAAAAATAGAAACAACAGCTATTCAACTACTCTAACATTTTGAGGCATAGAATTCTCCAAGAGGTTAATCCAACTCAACTAAGTCATTATTGTCCAACTGCAAACTGTAATTAGCTAACCAATCAACAAATCTATTTTCCTCCCTCCAAGTATGGATGACTAGTATGCCAATCCGAGTTCAGAAGTCGTTTCATGCGCTTAATCAACTTATAGGACTTTCCTATGTGGCTATTAGGTGAATTGATCAAGTTGACCAAAACCTTAGAATCACTTTGTATAGTTAGATTAGTGAATCCCATGTTTTTGGCAACTTGCATTCCGAGCCACATGCACCACATCTTAGATTGAAGAGCTGTACACACTACAAAAAAAAACAGGGATTAGCGAGGGAAATTTCCCTCGCTAATGGTCATTTGCGAGGGAATTAGCGAGGGACAGGTTCCCTCGCTAAATCCCTCCTCGCTAATCCAATTAGCGAGGGAATTTAAATCCCTCGCTAATTAGCGAGGGAATTTTCCCTCGCTAATTCCATCGCTAATTAGCGAGGGATTTTAATCCCTCGCTAATATTGAGGGACACGTGGTCAAGTTCTGACAGCCACGCGTCCACTATTCCCTCGCTAATTCCCTCGCTAAATCCCTCGCTAATCCCAATTTTTTTTTTAAATTTTTTTTTCTTCTGCTAAACCTATTTTTATTTTTTTATTGATAGACCTGATTTTATACCTGATTGAAATAGCTAAAACAATTTTAATTCCATCCAAATCAACATAATATAAATCCAAATCAACATAAAATCCGAATTAAAACAACATAATATCCGAATCAAAAATAACATAATATCCGAATAAAAAAGTATTGAAATGTCAAACTATCCTAATAGCTGCCTTCAGACTCCTCTGACTCCTCTGACTGCTGAGCTTGCTCCTGATCTTCCTCCTTATCTGGAAAAATATTCTTACTCTTAAAATAGTTATACATCAGCTCCTGTCTCCTTAGCACCTTCGCATGGTTAGCCCTCCAGCCCCTAACCTCCGCTTGAGTATCCTCCAACTGCTATTTAGTAGATTGCAGCTCCTGCCTAAGTTGCTCTGCCTCCGCATCTGACTTAGTAGAAGCTGGTCGACTGCGTCCTCTGCTGCTCCCGGCCCCAGACAAGCCCTTAGAACCCATAATAGGAACCATTGGCCCAGTACCATACAGACGACCCTTGTACCAACCAACTAATTTCTCCCAATTGATGTTTGCCAGATCTCGCATCTCAGGAGGAAGTTCACCAAGTGAGGCAGGGTCCCAGCTCCCCTGAGTCAGTTGAGACATGATCTCATTAATTTGCTCCTGTTTTGCATAACCACAGAACATAGCATAATTAGCGCTCCATTTTAACAAAGCAACTTTATATAATACAAATCAAGTTGTATATTTACCTGAGTAATCCTGGCGCGGTCATCAACATACTCGTTAGTCCCTTTCCTCAAATGGGTGATTCTATGCAGCTCAGGAGCAGTGATAGGGCGTCCTGCCTTCAAACTCTGTAAAATGAAATACATTTTCAAATATTGCAAACTAATTAACTAATGTAAAAATAACACAAAGATTTTTAAAATAATATACCAATCTAAGAGCATGTTGAGCCTGGTTGACGGACCCGCAGGTGTGAAGCAAGCCACCCTTCTCTGAGTTTCTATTCTTCTTGGCTGCTTCAGATTTTGCTTTGAACTTTGTTGTAGCCCAATGAGCCTGGAAGGCATTCCAAACTTCTTCACTCATGTAGTTTGGCCGCTGATTTTTAGCCCGCAACTTATAAAGCAAATCTGATAACTGACCGCTCATCCTTTTATTAAAAACTCTTCCCACTTCTTCATCATCTTCTTCGCGCCATGTCACTTTACCCTAAGTAAAACAAAAATATGTATTAGTAATTATATTAAACATTAAATTTAAACTAACAATATAAGTAATGACATAATTGACATTTACCCTAAAGAATTCCAGCAGTTCCTTCTTTTCCTCGTTAGTGACCTTAGTCCACTTTGAACGAAACTTTTGAAAGTACATTTTTCAGATGACACGGGTAATGTTCGATGAAGCTACCTTTGCAGGAAGAAGCCTGCATAATGAAAGATATATCAAACAATCAAATATAAGTCGTTCCATAAACTAACTTAAAAAAAAACAAACAAAATACTTACGCGTCACCACTAGGATAAATGACCTTTAGTTTAACACCATCGATAACAACCACCTCCACCGTCTCTTCATCGATGTCAATATCATCCTGCTCGGGCTCAATATCAGGATCAATATCATCCTGGGGCGATGGGTAGGCATAGATAACCCAGCTGGTCTGCCCGTATGTCCAGATGGTGCGCCAATATGCCCTGCTGGTCTGCCATGCCCAGATGATGAGCCTATATGTCCATGTGGTGCACCCATATGCCCAGATGATGAGCCTATATGTGGTGCACCCATATGCCCTGCTGCATACATATATGATGGGCCCATATAATGCCCATGCGAGGGTAAATGAAAAAATCTGGGACCAGATGGAGACGGAGGTCGTGGGGCAATCGGCTCGGTACCTGGTGGGCTCATATCGGCAATCTGCTTCCCTGCACATCTCGGTGGGTCAGAACCTCCTAGATCCATATCTATGAAAAAAGAGAAACCAAATGTGATACTAACAACATTAATGATGTATATTATAAATAAATTAAAGAAACTAAATTAACAAGAACAGGTTTATGCTCTTTATCTGATATGAAGATGTGCAATTGATCAAGACATGAACATGTGCTGATTTATGCTCTTTATCTGATAAGTAGCTGGTTGACTTCTTTCCCGAGGGGCGACCAGGTTTGCTAAATACAGATAAAGCGAGCGGGTGTCTTTCTTCTTCAACCTCCATTTGGTTTCTATTATTTGTTGACAACATAACCATCCAATCGGGTGAGCTCCCCTACCTCTGTGGCTTGTGGCAAATCCATAACTCTACTCCAGATTTCACCTGATGTCAACAAAGGCGGTGGTCCATCTGTTTCAACTACCCCTTTCTTGAAGGCCTTCTTGTTCTTTCTAAATTTATGATCTTGTGGTAAGAATCTACGATGTGAGTCAAACCAAGAACTCTTGCCCCCGTACTTTAGCGTAAACGCCTTTGTGCGTTCCATGCAGTGGGGACATGCCAATTTGCCGTGAGTCCCCCAACTAGACAACATACCATATGCAGGAAAGTCGTTAGTTGTCCACATCAATGCCGCTCTCATCATAAAATTTTTCTTTCGTGCTGCATCATATGTCAAAACACCCCCCCCCCCCCCCCACAATCTCTTAAGATCATCAATCAGAGGTTCCAAAAAGATATCAATATTAGCCCTTGGATTGTGTGGACCAGGTATAAGACAAGTCAAAAACATATACGGCTTAGTCATGCACATCTCAGGAGGAAGATTGTAAGGGGTAACAATGACTAGCCAACAAGAGTAGGGTGACGACGATGCTTGGATATATGGAGTAAATCCATCAGAGCACAAGCCAAGCCGAACATTCCGTGGGTCTGAGGCAAAATCAGAATGCACTTCATCAAAGTGCTTCCATGCTTCACCGTCAGATGGGTGGCGTAAAATGTCCGAGGTACACTTATTGTCATAATGCCAAGTCATTTTTTGCGCAATTTCGGCCGATGCAAACATTCTTTGCAACCTTGAAACTATAGGCAAATAGAACATCGACTTTATCGGGATTGGTTTATAATTACGTTTTGCCCCTTTACGATCGTGATACCTCGGTCTTCCACAGAATTTACATTCAAGTAGCTCACCATCGTTTTTACCAAATTTGTTGTTGTAAAACAACATGTGCCCTTCTGAACAACAACCAATCTTCTTAAAATTCAATCCCAGCTTCGAAACTAACTTCTTTGCTTCATAATAACTTTTGGGCAAACTATCCTTATTAGGTGTCGCTTCCAACATCATTTCAATCACATAGTCTAAACCCACCTCAGAAATATTACTCATCGACTTGAGAGATAAAAGCTTCACACACATAGATAATTTTGACTGTGGGGAGTCTTCAAACAACGGTTTGTTCGAATCTATTAACAAGTTATAAAATCTTTGTGCTTCTTCATTTGGAAGTTCATCATAATCGTCATATTGAGGCTCATCAAATGGCACACTCACCCTAAGACCATCACAAATCATGTTTTCCATCGACTCAAAAATTTCATTACGTGCAACACCAAAACCAGAACTGCTTGAAGCCCCTGCGTCAAAATTTGGACGTCCTTTTTCTCCATGTTCCACCCAAATCCAATAATTAGGCTTAAAACCCCAACGATACAAGTGCTCCCTAATTTCATCATCAGTCTTAACAGGTATTCCGTCGCATTTTAAACATGGACATCTAACCCCCTTTTCCCGTCTAGCCAATTCATGTCGCCACGCTACAACAAGAAACTGTTCAACCCCAATTACAAAACTTTGCTTTAAACCCACTCTTCTAGGAAATAACCGATCATACACCCAATCACGATTAAATTTATACCAATTCATCTACACATATTTAAGAAAATGTGTTAGATTCCCATAACATTCCCAATAACCTATCAAGTTAGTGGCATCGATATGATCTCAGTGGAGATGATTCCGAGCCGAGTATGGGGGTCAAGGACAGCACAAAACCCTTTTCCATCCAAGTAGTGAAGGAAGTTATTTCATATAACTCCCAACCTTACCGTTGTTAGTATCGTCTCGCAATTATCTCAATGGAGATGATTTCGAGTAAATTATGGGGGTGAGGGACAGCACCTCACCCTTTTCCATCAACACCACACAGTCATCTAACCTAGGGTTCATCAAAACAACAATTAAACAATTTTCAATTAACAACTCTAAAATAATACACTTTTCAATTTCAACTATTTGACACAATTAACAACATACACAATTTTTAATTCTCAACAATTTTCAATATAACTCTTCTCAACAATTTCACTTTGACAAATTTAAATTCATTTTTCAATTACTAACATTCACATTTCACAATATTCACTCAATTTTAACTCATATTTCACATTCAATCCTACAACTCACATTTTACAATATCACTTAACCAATCCTAACCAATTCACAACAACACACAACAACAACAACAAATAATTCAATCCTAACTAATTCAAAACTTAACACACAACAACAACAACAACAACAACAAATAATTCAATCCTAACTAATTCAATCCTAACCAATTCAACCCTAACCAACAACAACAACAATTTATTTTAATAACAATAATTTATTTTAAAAACTAACTGTTATGAGCGAGATTAACGTACGGTGCGGTGGTTCGGTGACGGTGCGCACTCCGGTGCGATTGTAGGCTTCAAACACCAAATTTCAATCCTAACAAATTTCAATTCCAAGCAAACAATAAATAAATTAAAACAACTTCAATAAATAAAAAATTAAAATTATAACAATATCATAAAAAGTGCAAATCAAAACTTACAAATTGAGGGAAATGGGAGCTCCGGTGGTGGTGGTGGTGGTTTCGTGGGTGGTGATGGTGGTGGAAGAAGAGGCAAATCGTGAGAGAGAGAGAGATAGAGGAGAGGAAAGGAATAGGAGCTCCGGTGGTGGTGGTTTCGTGGGTGGTGGTGGTGGTTTCGTGGGTGGTGGTAGTGGTGGTTGTGTGGTGGTGGAGTGGTGGAAGAAGAGGGAAATCGTGAGAGAGGGAGAGAGGAGAGGAAGAGGAGTTCCGTGGGTGATGGTGGTTTCGTGGGTGGTGGTGGTGGTGGTTGTGTGGTGGTTGTGGTTGTGGATTTGAGAGAAGGGGGTGAGAGAGGGGAGTATTCGGATGGGTGGTGAGAGAGAAGAGTGAAGAATGAAGTGAAGAGTGAGAGAGAAGAGTGAGGAAAAAAAATTAAAACGGTTCATTTATTAAAGTTAGCGACGGATTTTGCGAGGGAACGCATTCCGTCGCTAACTGTCACGTGTTCCTAGGCACTACAACGGACAAAAATTAGCGAGGGATCCCCAATTTCCGTCGCTAACCTCCTTAATTTTCGTGCCCACGAATTTGAATTGGCGCCTAACGATTTGCGAGGGCCAATTCCCTCGCTAACGACCCCTAATTCCCTCGCTAACCTTAAAAAAAACGAGGACCCTATTCCGTCGCAAAATCCCTCGCTAGTCTCTGTTTTTGCGAGGGACAGGGGTTCCCTCGCTACTGTCCCTCGCAAATAATGTCTTTTTTTGTAGTGACACTCTCCAACACGACAAGCAAATCCCATCACTCATCTACCAGCAAACCACCACACCCAGCCTTGCGAAGATCAAGCTTGCAAGCTCCATCACAATTAAGCTTTATCCATCCCATATAAGGAGGTTTTAATCTAACCATAACAGTGTCTATGTGATGTCTTTGGTGTTGGACACTATTTGCGTTGTTAATCTCTCAGGCATATCTGATAGCTACCTTCACTTCATTATAAGGTCTTTCAAAATTAGGCTCAAAGATTGATTTATTACGCCAATTCGATAATAACCAACAAGTTGCCATGTACACTCACTGCCACAACGCACTTTGAACAGATAGCAAAGTGGAGCTTTTATTTTCAAACACCCAATCCAGATCGTCTTGCTCAAAGAAATTCAACACACCTGAAGAGGGAACAATTATTAGCCAAACTCTTGTTTCATACATGAAATCTCGAAGAACATGCATTAGAGTCTCATCACTCTGGCTGCAAAGAGTGCTCAGAGCTAAAATTGAAAGGTTCAATTGATGTCTTCTTGAATTCGTTAATAGCCGCCATTGAGCAACTAACCACATGAAAGTTTGGATCTGAAGCAGTCCTTTCCACCTTGCCAGTCAGTTTCCATCAAACACAGGTTGATCTCCACAAAAAGTTATGTAAGCTCTCTTTGTTGAGAATTGGTAGTCAATAAATTTGTTACAAAAAATTGACTTTTCTAGAACAACACAATCTCTGCTTTCATAGATCGATAGAAGTAGACTTGTACATTCTTCCTTCTTCAGGTGATAAAGAAAAGGATGAAAAGACATATTTTGAGGCATGGTGTTGGATTGAATGTTTTCTCAAATGAAAAGGTGGGTTTACAATGTGATGATGTTTCTGATGCAATATTTGAAGTGGGAGTGATTCGAAGTTGATGAAGGATTGGTAATCTTGACAAAAAAAAGTAAAAAAAAAACGTAAAGTAGATGCGGAAGAAACTTGTAAAGCCGGTGAATAGGTAATCCCTATTTAAAACAAGAGTGATGTGGCCCAATGTATGAGTGTGTTCTTTTCCGCGAGTGTGAAAGTGTTTATCGCAGCATGGGTGAGCCGTACCTTAAAAGTTGAAGATTGTAAGAGGAACCTTGTGGCAGTATGGGCAATGAATCGTCGCAGTATGGGCGAGCCATACTTCAATAGTTGAAATTTGTAGGAGGAACCTTGTGGCAGTATGGGCAAGGACTCGTCGCAGTATGGGCGAGCCGCACCTCAAGGATGGTAGGGATGATGATAGGTGGGGTCGTAAGCAAACGATCATGGGAGTAGTAATAGAGACTGCCACGACCCGGCCTTGCGGGGAGGCCTAGTAGGGAGGTCCTAAGTGGGGCACTGTTGGGGCGTTCCACAAAACAGTAGGGTACCCTAACTAGACTCTATCTATGTCCCGGGATGTGAGGGCACTTGCATCTGCTTACCTAGAGTTAGATGGATCCAGATTTAATGTCTTCGTCTTCACAAACAGGTGGTTTGTACGTTACACAAGAAAAGAAAATAGATTAGGGTTTTCTTAAGTGTGAGAAAAAAAGAGAAAAGAAGAGAAACTAAGAGTGAAGAGGATCTTTACCTAAGGGTTTGTATTGTTGAAAGCGTTTCACTGTAGGAGAGACCACTCTCATGTGTCGAACCACATATCGTAGTACGTGCAAGCCAAGTCACAAAAAACGTAAGAAACTAGGTTTTGACGGTAATGAAAAGCAAACAAAGACACAAATGTGAAGTAAGGTGTTCAATTCCTGTGTTTGAAGCTTCGATTCAAAACCGTGTTTCATCACAACCTGTAATCCAACATTCAAAAAATCAGAACCAAAGGGTTATTGAAGTTCTAACTTTGATTAATTTTTGCAAGTAATATTGTTGAAGATTGGTGCTCAGAATCCTGCAAAATTACGCATAAAATCAACCCCTATGAGAGCTGTGCATAAAGAAACGAAAGAAAAGAGAAAGAAAGGAAAGAACAAGAGAGAGAGAGAGAGAGAGAGAGAGAGAGAGAGAGAGAGAGAGGAACGTAGCTTCAGAGGCTGCAAATTAGGGTTTCACCGTTTTATTTAAGTTACCGGGTTGCATTCGGATCATGCCAGATCTGCATGTTATCTGTTTATACAGGGTACTAGGTTCCGCATATACTCGATTTCACAAGAGGGTGTTTGGTTAATTGGATCAGTGTATTTTGGCAAGTTGGGCTAGGCTAAGTTGGACTGGAATTTTACTATTGACACCCCTGGGTTTGATATTGCTGACCCAAGAAAATGTCAAAAAAAAGTGAGACACCATAATTTGAACTAGACATATAAATTCACTAAAACTTCAAGGATCCTTCCATAAATCATAATTTTTTCAAACACAAAGAAACTAAAAAGGGGAAAAAAATTACAAAATATGGACTAGAAAGAAATGGATCAAGAAAGTGAAGGAATGCCACATTCAAGGATGAATGATAAATTCCTTTTGCCCCTTGATAAGATCCATGGAGGTTCTAAGGAGAACTAAGAGGAGCAACTTGCTCTAGACTCACAATCTTATAAAAATGATCAAAGGTCCCTTACATGAAGCACCACCAACCCTTATATAGATAGGGTTTGGCCAAGACAACATAAGCAAAATAAGGCCAACATATAAGCCTAAAACATGGCCCAAATAGTTTAACACATGTCTACACATTTAAACCCAAGTTTCCAAACTTAAAATATATTACAATTAAAGAAAATCTAAACAATATCAACTATTAAAAGATTTATAGGACGCGAAGTGATTTTAGAACTCTTGCTATCATCAAGCCATTTGAGTCTCTAATTGCTCCTTAATATTCTTTGCTCTCCCTCTTGTTATTGGTCCTAGTGTCAATTCTTGAATCTTCATGTCCTATCACGCCATGTGCCATTCGCTAAAATTTCAAAAAATGTTAAACGCTACCCGAAAAACGCTAAACATTAATGCCTACCAAACATGTATACTCATCACCCGCTAATCAAATACGTTAGCCTCATCTGTTATCCGCTAGCAGATGGAACACACCATCCGCAGTCTCATGATAATTATTATATTTAGCTTCATCTGTGATCAAAAGTTACCGCAAAAATAATACAGCAAAAGACAAGATAGGCAAGTCTGAATAGATTCAACCCAGCCGCCTGTTTTTCCTTTCAAATATTTAGATTTGTGTTGGGTCCAACTATCACAAAGAATAATTCATAAGGTTTGATGGAGAATAATAGAGTAGTAGAAGAAAAACATGAAAGAATAATTCATAACCAGTAAATAAGAAATAGGGGTGGGTTGTGTAACCTAAATTATTTAATTTTTAACTAAATGGTGTCTGACTCATTTAGAAACGACGTCGTAGAGCAGCGTTTCCTAGTAAAGCAGCAATCATGACTTCTTCATTGGCGTGGTTGGCGAAAAGGAAATAAAAGGGGTGTTGGGAATTTTGCCGCCCAACAGTTAGTTTTCTTTGGATTCAGCAAGCAATGGCTCCAAAATCCGATAGCGCAGAAGGTATCGTCATTACACATTTTCTTTGTTGTTATGATTTGTTCAATTAAGAAGTATCTGTTCTCTACTTTCCCCCTTAATGATTTTTGCGATCTCTCTTTTCGTTTGTTTCTCTGTTTAATTGCAGCGATCGTGTTGAACTTCGTGAACGAGGTAAACACTTTCTTAAATCATAATATGCTTCAATTTTGAATCATATCGCGTTTATGAATCTCGGCACTCGCATTGTTTTTCAATTTTGATTATTATTATTATTATTGAAATAAAACTGTTGATTTTAGTTCATGAATGAATTCTGAGTAGTTAGTTAGTGATGGTATCAAATTTACAAATTATTCTTCTGTTAGTGAATTTGGTTATGGATGGACCAAATAAATAAATTTGCGATATCAGTTATTGTTAACATAGGAACCAATTAAATTCATTGAATTATAATTATTTGGCTCTTAAATCAGCAAAATAGGCCATTGAATACGCAAAATGTGGCGGATGCATTACAAAAGTTCAACCTTAAGAAGGGTGCTATACAGAAAGCGTTGGACAATCTTGCTGATGGGGGGCGCATTTCATTCAAAGAGTATGGTAAGCAGAAGATATATGTTGCTCGACAAGATCAATTCGACATTCCCAACAATGATGAGCTCAATCAGATGAAGGAACAAAATGCCAGCCTTCAAAGGCAGCTGCAAGAGCAGAAAAAGACTATTACTGAGGTTGAAGCAGGTATACTTAACAACTCATCTCATTTTTTGATCTCCACCTATTTGCTTTAATTCCCCAATGGTAACAAATCATATAACTTGTTGGTGCAGAAATTAGATCATTGCAATCAAATTTAACGCTGGAACAGATCTGTGAACGAGAAGTGGACCTGAGAATGGAGGTAGCTAATGTAGATCGGATTGGATTGGATGCTTGTTGTCTGTGTTTTTACTTTGTTGATAGTGTTCATCTATTATATCCTCCTGCTTTGCTTCAGGTTCAAGAAATGGAGAACAAATTGAACAAGTTAAGCGGAGGTGTTACTTTGGTGAGGCCAGAAGAACGCGAGGCAGTTGAGAGGATGTTGTTGGAGAAAATAAGTCAGTGGAGGAAGCGCAAAAGAATGTTCAAGGATATATGGGATACCCTCACTGAAAACTCACCTAAGGATCCCAAAGAGTTCAAGGTTTCTCTCTTGGCTTCTCACTCACTGCCTTAATTAGTTGTTCTTATTATTACTAGCTAGTAACAAGTACTAGTGTTGAACTTTGCAGGAGGAGCTTGGAATAGAATATGATGAAGATGTTGGGGTGAGTTTGCAGTCATACAGTGACCTTCTCCAGAACCAGAATGGTAAGAAGCGGCCTAGAGGGCAGTGACATATTTATCCCAACTCTCAACTCTGTCCTTCCTAATAAATAAAATAGGTGTATAGATTATTCTGAGTTCTCACCTCACTTAATATGTTTGCAAATTTCTTGCCAATTTATGTTCAGAATTTAGAACTGGATTTGGGTTTATTACTAGCCTAACCCACCTGACCATGAGTCAGTCTCACTGCAATATTATTCTTTATACTTATCTCTTTGGCCGCTGATATTGCTCAAATTGCATAGCATGCTATTTTAGTGTTCATATTTCTGGGACATTAATCATTATCCTACTTAATTATCAAACGTCATATCTACTGATAAGCGAATGTTGACATCGAAAAGGTTCTAGGAAATGAAACTATGAGCGATACGCATGCAGTAGAATTCCATTTTCGATGGAACAAACCCCACGTCCCTTTTTTGGAATTTTACTAATGCTTTACTTGGTATACTATAATATCCAATTCTAAAGTGGAAGATAACACATGCTTAGCAATTGATTTGATCCAAATTTGAAAACAAATTAACGACATCACTTAGAAATCTCTTGCAATATTCTGGTTTGCTTTTTGCTCATTTATTTCTCTGTATGATGAAATATCAACTTGTTTCTTTTGTTCTCATTTATTTCTTATGTCATAATAGGAATAAGTATATTAATTGTTTAAATATTACAAATCTACAATACAATTTTGATGTTAAATATAAAAAATGAGAATATGTTTTTGGAACTCATTTTGGTAACAGTTTTTTTTTGATAGGCAATGTTAGTAGGGGTGGGGGAAATGTTAGTTTCCGGGGATTGAACCCGGGACCTCCTTTGATGGCCACTTTGTGTGAAATTTGGCCAACTCTTTGCTTTTCAATTTGGGATTCTGGTTGTAACTTGTACTTTTTGTATTTTTTTGGTCAAAGATGAATTATGGGAAAGGAAATGAAAGGGAATTTCGTGGGTTTAGGGAAATGAACAATATGATCAACAATAGATAGTATTCTTTTGTGATTTTTGTGAAGAAATATGGAATGAAGATAAGAGGCGCCACCTTGTCTAATCCAAGACTAGGATAAGCCTATGAATGTGAAGATCACCACAAGAAAAGGATTTCTTGATAAAGATCAAATAAAATGGTCCAATCCAGAACCTAGAGAGTATGAGCTCAAAATATGGATAAAATCTTTGTTAACTTTTTTATTGACTCTTACACATCCTATTTGTAATAAGAAAGGTGTTTGTTGTTACAAATATGGAAGACATAAAGCTAAATTTCGAAATTACATGTATCCTAGGCTTAGTAATTCAGATTTTGCAAGGAATCCTAAGCTAGTGTAATAAAAATCAGTTACAAACAATTCAAGACTAGGAAAGGTTACACAAACACAACTTAATGGGAATTACACTCCATAATGCTCCAATAATGAGGTGTTGTAGCATTTATTCCTTTGTCTTGTAACTCTTTGGCTTTGATTGTCATGAATGTCTTCATTTGATTATATTTATCCCTTTGTCTTGTAACTCCTTAGCTTTGATTGTCATGAATGTCTTCCACTGATTACAACAATTATTGACTCCATCATCACATATGGAATATGTGACTCACCACACCACTTAAAGTGGATTAAACACACCAAAAATTAACTAAAGTGCATTGTTTCCAAATATCAATTGGTCACATGCAATTTTATTCAATTAAAATAAAAGACTCAGATGCCTTTTTGGTCATGCAACTTGCGCCTCCTCCATTACTTGTATGACAAGCATGGTTTTTTGGTGCAATTACATTTTTGGTCTCATTTGACATTGCCTTGGTTATGAATTGGACTAAACTTTCTTGGATTCTCCTTGCCCTTGCCCTAGTCATTGGACCTCCTAAGCTTTGAAGGGTATCTTGGCATTCCATGTCCTCATCATTCCCTCCCTCTTGAGAAGAATTTGACCTCGAATTGAAATCCTCATCACCTACATCAAAAGGAGACAAGTCAGCAACATTAAAAGTGGCACTAAACCATACTCACCGGGAAGGTCCACTTTATAAGCATTATCATTGACTTTTGCAACTACTTGAAAAGGACCATCACCCCTAGGCATTAATTTTGATTTCCTTTGTGTTGGAAACCTTTCTTTCCTCATATGAACCCAAACCCAATCACCGGGTTCAAAAATGACTTGTTTGCGCCCTTTATTGGCACTTTTGGCATAGCCTTCATTTTTCTTTTCAATTTGCATTTTTATTTTCTCATGCAAACTTTTGACAAATTCAGCTTTGGCTTTGCCATCTTTATGCTTCAAGAGAGATGTGTTAGGTAATGGTAAAAGATCAAGAGGAGTTAAAGGGTTATAATTAACCATACACAATCTCAAATGGGGAGTGATTTGTGGTACTATGGACAGCCCTATTATAAGCAAACTCAACATGCGGCAACCATGTTTCCCACATTTTCAAATTCTTTGAAAGCACAGCCCTTAAAAGAGTAGAGAGAGTTCGGTTTACTACCTCAGTTTGCCCATCAGTTTGGGGATGACAAGTTGTAGAGAATAGTAACTTAGTTCCCACCTTACCCCACAAAGTTCTCCAGAAGTGGCTTAGAAATTTAGTGTCTCGGTCGGACACTATGCTTTTTGGTAAGCCATGTAGGCGCACCACTTCTTTGAAAAACAAATCAGCAACGTGGCAAGCATCATCCACCTTTTTGCATGGAATGAAATGTGCCATCTTTGAAAACCTGTCCACAACAACAAAAATAGAATCTTTCCCGTTCTTTGTTCTAGGTAAGCCTAAGACAAAGTCCATGGAAAGGTCAATCCAAGGATATTCGAGAACAGGCAATGGAGTATATAAACCATGGGGCATAACTTTGGATTTGGCCTTCTTGCAAACAATGCATCTTTCACAATATTTTTGCACATCAACTTTCATGTGAGGCCAATAAAAATGTTCTTTCAAAATTTCCAAAGTTTTAGGAACACCAAAATGTCCCATTAAACCCCCTTCATGCGCCTCTTTGACTAAGAGTTCTCTAATGGATCCTTTTGGTACACACAACCTTTTTTCTTTAAACAGATAATCATTGTGCCTAAAAAATCCATTATGGGCAGCATGCACACATTCAGCATATTTAACAGAAAAATCAAGATCATGCTCATACAATTCCTTAATGTGTTCAAGACCAAAAATTTTAGTTTCAAGGGTAGAGAGTAAGGCGTACCTTCTCGACAATGCATCAGCCACAACATTGGCTTTACCCTTCTTATGCTTAATCACATAAGGAAATTGCTTCAAAAATTCAACCCATTTAGCATGCCTCTTGTTCAACTTACCTTGTCCTTTTAGATACTTCAAGGACTCATGATCACTATGAATGACAAATTCTTTGGGCAGCAAATAATGTTGCCATGTTTGCAATGCCCTTACTAAGGCATACAATTCCTTATCGTAAGTTGAGTAATTTAGGGTACCCCCTTTTAATTTCTCACTAAAATAAGCAATTGGATGACCTTCTTGCATCAAAACAGCTCCAATTCCAACATTGGAAGCATCACATTCAATTTCAAAAGATTTTGAAAAATTAGGCAACGCTAGAATTGGTGCTTGGGTGAGCTTTTCTTTAAGGATAGAAAAAGCTTGTTCTTGTTTCTCACCCCATTTAAAACCAATTTCTTTTTTAACAATTTCGTTAAGAGGTGCAGCAATAGTACTAAAATCCTTGACAAACCTCCTATAGAAACTTGCTAAACCATGAAAACTTCTTACCTCAGTCATACTTTTGGGAGTTGGCCATTCTTGGATTGCCTTCACCTTTGCTTCATCCACATGTACTCCTTGAGAGCTTATGACAAAACCTAGAAAAATAACTTGATCCGTGCAAAAAACACATTTTTCCAAGTTTGCATATAAACTTTCTTTTCTTAGCACATTTAAAACAGCCCTTAGATGAATACAATGGTCCTCTAAATTTTTGCTATATATCAAGATATCATCAAAATATACAACAACAAATTTTCCCAAAAATTCCCTCAAAACATGGTTCATTAATCTCATGAAAGTGCTGGGTGCATTAGTTAATCCAAAAGGCATAACTAACCACTCATATAAACCATATTTAGTTTTGAAAGCAGTTTTCCACTCATCCCCTTCCCTTATCCTAATTTGATGATATCCACTTTTCAAATCAATTTTTGAAAATAAACATGCACCAAACAATTCATCAAGCAAGTCATCTAACCTAGGTATTGGATGCCTATACTTGACAGTGATATTATTAACGAAAAGTTTTGATGGTAAGAGAACTAGTGGGGGAGACGCCCCTGCTGGTATTGTATGTTACAAATGTGGCAAACCTGGTCATAAGAGTAACGTGTGCAAGGTTGAGGTGAAGAGGTGCTTTCGTTGTGGTAAGACTGGGCACGAATCATCCGAGTGCAAGCACAAGGAGCAGGTCTGTTTCAATTGGGGCGAAGAAGGGCATATTAGTAATCAATGTCAGAAGCCAAAGAAAGAAAGAGTTAGTGGAAGAGTGTTCGCTCTGGCAGGGACACAGACTACTGAGAACGACGGAATTATTGGAGGTACATGTTTCATTAATGGTGTTCCTCTAATAGCTATTATTGATACTGGTGCTACTCATTGTTTTATTGCTGCGGAATGTGTTAAAAGATTGGGTCTTGTGTTGTCTTCTATGAATAGGGAGATGGTTGTCGATACTCCAGCTAAGGGGTCGGTGACTACTTCTCTTGTGTGTTCTAAGTGCCCTTTGTCGATTTTCGACAGAGAATTTATTGTTGATCTGATTTGTCTGCCGTTAAGCGGATTGGATGTGATCCTAGGCATGGACTGGTTAGAATATAACTATGTTCATATTAATTGTTTTAGCAAGTCTGTGAGTTTCTCCACTCCCGAAGAGGAGGAGGCTGGTTTGTTGTCTGCTGGACAGTTGCGGAAGTTGATGCGGGAAGAAGTTCAGCTATTCTCGCTGATGGCGTCGCTATCTGTTAAGAATCAAGCCATAATTGATGAGTTGCAGGTGGTGCGCGAATTTCCTGAAGTTTTCCCTGATGAGATTCCAAGTGTACCACCAGAGAGGGAAGTTGAATTTGCTATTGATCTTGTACCTGGTACCAAACCTGTTTCTATGGCACCTTACAGGATGTCAGCATCTGAATTATCCAAATTGAAGAAGCAACTTGAGGATCTACTTGAAAAGAAGTTCGTGAGGCCGAGTGTATCACCGTGGGGAGCTCCAGTGTTGCTAGTGAAGAAGAAGGATGGAAGTATGAGGCTTTTTGTTGATTATAGACAGTTGAATAAAGTGACGATTAAGAACAAGTATCCACTCCCAAGAATAGACGATTTGATGGATCAATTGGTGGGTGCTCAAGTATTCAGTAAGATTGATTTGAGATCGGGCTACCATCAGATTAAAGTGAAAGATGAGGATATTCAGAAGACGGCTTTTAGAACTCGGTACGGGCATTATGAGTATTCGGTGATGCCTTTCGGTGTTACTAACGCGCCGGGAGTATTCGTGGAGTACATGAACCGTGTGTTTCATGCTTATTTGGATCGGTTTGTGGTAGTATTCATCGATGATATTTTGATTTACTCTAAGACAGAAGAAGAGCATGCAGAGCACTTGAGATTGGTACTGGAGGTCTTAAGGGACAAGAAGTTATATGCAAAGTTGTCTAAGTGCGAATTTTGGCTGAAGGAGGTGAGTTTTCTTGGTCACGTTATTTCTGGTAGCGGCATTGCGGTGGATCCATCTAAAGTCGATGCTGTATTGCAATGGGAGACTCCAAAGTCGGCTACCGAGATTAGAAGCTTTTTGGGATTAGCTGGCTACTATAGAAGGTTCATTGAAGGCTTTTCTAAGTTGGCACTTCCTTTAACTCAGCTGACCTGCAAAGGTAAAGCCTTTATATGGGACGCTCGTTGCGAAGAGAGTTTCACCGAATTGAAGAAGAGATTGACGACGTCTCCTATCTTGACGTTGCCTAATCCGGGAGAGTCCTTTGTGGTGTACTGTGATGCTTCCATGATGGGTTTAGGAGGTGTGCTTATGCAGAATGGTAAGGTAGTTGCTTATGCATTGAGGCAGTTGAGGACTCATGAGAAGAACTATCCTACGCACGATTTAGAACTTGCTGCAGTTGTTTTTGCGCTGAAAATTTGGAGGCATTATCTTTATGGTTCGAGATTTGAAGTATTTAGCGACCATAAGGGTTTGCAGTACTTGTTTGATCAAAAGGAACTGAATATGAGACAGCGGAGGTGGTTGGAGTTGCTAAAAGACTATTATTTCAGTTTGAATTATCATCCAGGGAAAGCTAATGTCGTGGCTGATGCTTTGAGCCGAAAGACCTTGCACATGTCGGCAATGATGGTCAGGGAGTTTGAATTGATTGAGCAGTTCAGAGATATGAGTTTGATTTGCGAAGTGACACCTCAGAGTGTTATGTTGGGGATGTTGAAGATTAATAATGACTTTTTAGATAGCATCAGAGAAGCTCAGAAACTGGATGTTAAACTGGTAGATTCGACGGTAGGAATCGGGCAGTCTAAGAATAACGATTTTGAGTTGGATGCGCAAGGTGTGTTGAGATACCGTAATAGAATCTGCATTCCTGACGATGCGGAAATGAAGAAAGCAATTCTCGAAGAGAGTCATAGAAGTAAGTTGAGTATTCATCCAGAAGCTACGAAAATGTATCAAAACTTGAGAAGATGGTTCTGGTAGCCTGGGATGAAGCGCGATGTAGCGCAATTCGTGTATGCATGTTTAACTTGTCAGAAGTCAAAAGTTGAACATCAGAAGCCTGCGGGGTTGATGCAACCTTTAGAGATTCCGGAATGGAAATGGGATAGCATTTCAATGGACTTTGTGACGGGGCTGCCTAATACTGTGAAAGGGCATGATGCGATTTGGGTGATTGTTGACAGGCTGACGAAGTTGGCTCATTTTATACCTATTAATATCACGTATCCGGTAACGAAGTTGGCTGAGATTTACCTCCAAAAGATTGTAAAGTTGCATGGTGTTCCTATGTGTATCGTTTCGGATAGAGATCCTAGGTTCACTTCTGATTTCTGGAAGAGTTTGCAAGAGGCGTTGGGTTCTAAGTTGAGATTGAGCTCAGCGTATCACCCTCAGACGGATGGTCAGACAGAGAGGACTATTCAATCGTTGGAGGATTTGTTGAGAGCGTGTATTCTTGAGCAAGGAGGTTCGTGGGATACCCATCTCTCGTTGATAGAGTTTACCTATAATAACAGTTATCATTCTAGTATTGGGATGGCACCTTTCGAAGCGTTGTATGGTCGAAGGTGTAGAACCCCTTTGTGTTGGTATGAATCTGGAGAGAGTATAGTGCTTGGACCTGAAATTGTTCGAGAAACGACTGAGAAGGTGAAGTTGATTCGTGAAAAGATGAAAGCTTCACAAAGTAGACAGAAGAGTTACCATGATAAGCGAAGGAAGGATTTGGAATTTCAAGCTGGTGATCATGTGTTTTTGAGAGTCACCCCTGTGACCGGTGTTGGACGTGCTCTGAAATCTAAGAAGCTTACTCCTCGATTCATTGGTCCGTATCAGATCACGGAAAGAGTTGGGAATGTAGCTTACATAGTGGCCTTACCGCCTAATCTTTCGAATTTGCATGATGTGTTCCATGTGTCACAACTTCGGAAGTATATTCCAGATCCATCTCATGTAATTCATATGGATGATGTGCAAGTACGGGATAACCTCACTGTGGAGACGATGCCTGTACGAATTGCGGACCGTGAGACGAAGACTCTAAGGGGCAAAGAGATCGCCTTGGTGAAAGTAGTCTGGTTAGGAGCTGCCGGAGAGAGCATGACATGGGAGTTGGAAAGCAAGATGCGGGAGTCCTATCCCGAGTTGTTCGAATCAGGTAAATTTTCGAGTACGAAAATATTCTAAGTGGGGGAGAGTTGTAACGCCCTAAAATTTAATCAAATTACTTCGAAGTTGGATTGCCGTAGGATAATTGTAAGAATTGAAATTATGGGCGTAGTAGCTATGTTGAAAATGAGTTAGATGATAATCACGTGTCGTGGGCCAGTTAAAAATAGCATTGGGCTTAGCACCGCGAGTGCGCAGCGCTCACGCAACCCTAGCAGTGTGTCCAGTGCGCAGCTTGCGCAGGAAAGCGCTTGTGCGCCACTCCTCCTTATAAATATAGCGCAAATATGCGCTAGGGCTGATCTTTTTGCGCAGCCGCCCTCTTTTCCCTTCTTCTCCTTCTTCCTCTCACTTCTAAGTTACACAAAAGCCTCAATTTTCAAGAGCTCTAGCCTAGGATTGGATTGGGAGGGTTGATTTTCATTGCAATTCTCTACGTTCGTGATCGTCACGCGTCGTTACTATCGCAGGAGAGTCGCCGTATTCGGAGAATGGAGGAACGAGGCTAAGAGGGAGTTTGCGCCACCATAGTTGAGGTAAGGGTGGGTTCGAATTCTATAATAGCGTATATGAGGGATCGTATGGGGTTTGGGGTTTATTATAGATTGCCTCTGTGTATGTTGCGTAGTTATATATATATATATATATATATATATATATATATATATATATATATATATATATATATATATATATATATCGTATGAGAAATGTTTGATGAATTGACCGTGTGTGCTTGAATTCCTATGTCGTTAGTACTAATTAAATCGAATTGTAATTTTGTTGGATTAAGGTTTTCACTATTATAATAAAAAAAAATGATAGGAATATAGATAACTCGTTTGAAAGAATTATAAATAATTTTCGTAATTGAATTGATGGTTACGTTAATGCTGTTACTGTTTTGATGTAATGCTGTTGCTGTTTTGCTGTTAATGCTGTTGCTGTTTTGCTGATAATGCTGTTGCTGTTTTGCTGTTAATGCTGTTGATGTTTTGATGTTAAAGCTGTTGCGGTTTTGCTGTTATTGTTGTCATTGCGGTTACGTTTTGCTGCTGTGTTGTTGCTATTCTTGCTGTTTTGCGCTGTTGATGTTGCTGCTTTGTCAATATTGTTGCCACAGTTGCTGTTGTGGTTAATTGTTGCGTTGAATACCTTGTCGAAAATGTGGTAAATTGCAGGTGAAGTTGTAAAAGTTGATTTGCCTCTATTTATTGGCAAAGATAGTAAATTGTAGGCCTATGGCCGCCATGACGTTTTGGTGTTGTTGTCGTGCGATTGCGTGACTGTGATTAGCGTTACTTGTACATTCACATTGTGTCGCATACCTTTGCATTTGCTTTACGACGTGAACGATGAGGGCTATGCCCTGTGAGCCACTATTTACTGGCAACGACGATTTTTACGACGGGAGTTTTGCTCCAATGGTACCACATGCATATGCACAGTTGAGTCGCATTCCGCATTGCACTTCGATGATTCTATTGATGACTCTATTGGGGATTTTATTGATGATATGTGTAATTCTATAGTACCTGACCTATCATATTGTTCTTCATACATGCTCTTATATAGTTCGATATCTCACCCCTTCTGTTTGAACGTTACCCCTATGTGGTAACGTGGAGGTAGTCGCGAATGAAGGCGGTGATCCTTCCTTAGTTGAGTCGGTGTCATCACTCTGATACGTAACACTCGGGGGGATTGAACGCTGTTTTTTTTTCCTTCATCATTTAGGTTGCAATATTTGTTGAACTCGAAGTTATTTCTATTAAGCAAATTGTTGATTTTGAGTTGTCAAATGGACAAAGATTGTTAAGATTGCTTCAAATTGAATTTACCATGAATGAATTATATTGTTTGTGTTGGGAAGTAAGTGTAGCACTCCAATATTTTTGTTGAAAATTCCGCACTCTGATTTATAGTATTATTGGGTAGAATTGGGGTGTTACACTTTTTCCTCAGAGACACATTTTGAAATGTTATGATGCCAACCTAGTCAACTATAGTGCAATCTTAGTATCGGCAATCAGGATTACCGAATGTTGTCCGGAATAGTTTACAATCACAGTTCCTGAATTAAGTCCTTTACAAGATGAGATCAATAAGTGCAGTTAATAGAACTAACCCTATTATAACCCTCTGGTTATGTGCATGCCAGTCTTAGTCTATGAGAAATTTCCGCTAATTTTTCGACTCATTTTATTCATAACTTCTAATCCGGAACTTCGATTTTTATGTTCTGAGAGGCATTGAAAAGCTATCGAAAATGTCTACACATCTCAGTAGTTTTTGAACTGTCTTCCCAATTGTACTCTGAATTGCACTCCTGTTTTACCTTAAGATGCTAAACCCTGAGGCGTTAGTAGAGCATAAACCTTCCAATTGTGCAGAAAGTTGGAAACAAGACTTCCAACCATTAAGATTAACTTTTAAATACCAGATTAAGATAATATTCATGGTAGTTTCCCAAAAGATCTACTTCTCGAAAATAGTCGTTGGTGGCAATAACCTTTTGCAATCAAAAGAGTTTTCCGAAGCTTTAGGCTATTAGACCCCAACTAGTGTGCTGAAAGAGAAGGGAAGCTCAAAGTCACCTACGTGTCGAACGTGATGTTGTTCTAGAAGTAGAACTCGTTTTGAAGAATGATTGATTAACGTAATCGTAATGATTATGCTCGGATAGTAACGGGAATTCGAAAAGAAGATGGGCCAAGGAAATGTTCAATGATATTTTACTCAATCGTATGAATCAATACGAAGACACTAATGGTGCGCTCGTTTGATTCCCTAAATAATATTTTTGTTTTCAAAATCTCCTTGGTTTCACCCCAATTTCAATTTCATATCTTATCCGAGAATAACCGTTACTCCGAGGTTAATTGATAAGTCAAGAAGCTCATAGGACGCCAAAGAACCTTACCTTTTAAGGAAATCTTTAAGTCTCGCGAGTAAGATTCCTAGTGCCTTGAACTCGTAATTCCTTAGTATCAGAATAATTGAGACCTTAAGAGGATACAAGTTACAGATGTCGCTCAGGTCATGCCAAGAAAATAGTTGGTGTTGGAAAAGTCATTTAACTTATAATTTCTGAAGAGCCTGCACTCGTGTAAGGATATCAAGGCTTAGGGTTGTATTCCAAAGGTCGATTCATGAGGTTTGAAGACACACCTTGCTAATATTGTGGGTTAGTGACGAGATTGACTCCTATGGGTAGGTGAGAAAACTATTTTATATCCAAATCTTACCCATTTGTGAGTCAGTCATGAACATCGTTGATGTTAAAATCTAACCCAAAATACTAGCGCTTAGAGAAAATCAAAAGGGGAGGTTTCACAGCTTACTACCGAAATGGGGTAGGATGTGGGACGAGTATACGAGTGTAGTGGCTAGTAGTGAGAAGGAAAAGTAATAGGTGTGTAAGGAAGTAGTTTCTCACTCTTCATGCTTGCGCAAGCCTCCACTACAGTGGTAGAATTTTAAACGTTAAGCTCTAGTGTGAAGGTTCACTGTAAGTTGTCATGACTTTAATCCATTGGATTAATCAAGACGAGGTATCTGATTCTGATATTCTATTGGTTAAGTTGTCATGCCATTGGCTTATTTCGATTGGCCATACATAGTGTTGTTCAGAATTTCTGATTAATATTGAGATAATCCTTAAGGCCATGTGCTAGGTGTGCCATAAAAATTTTGTCGAGATGGAGTTAGTATTTTTATTGAGGTTCCGTAATTAGGTTGAATTGAGTAAAGGATTGATCGGGAAAGTAACCGGAGCAGATGGAATAAACTTTTTGTTTGATGAAAACTAAAGTTTTGGAAACTGGTCAAGAAGCCTATCTGAGTGCCCTAGAGCCCGGACCGTGTGTTTTCTTCTGCCCCATTGTTTAAATACCATTTAATTGCTTCCGTAAGACTTGAGTTCCTTCCCCATCCTTTCCCTAATTTAATTAAACCCTAGTGTGACTTCACATTTTATTGAGAAGTCGTAAATCGAGTAGGATTGAATTAAGTTGGGGTGAGTATAAAGCTTAGATCGAGTAAGGATCACGAAACCACTATTGAATTTTAACAAATTTTACCAAGGCTTCATGAAAAGTTTTAACTAATGGTTTTTTTTGTATTTTACTCTCCCGTAGAAACTAAAACCGCAGTTAATTCAATCCGATATACGACAAATAGGTATTAGGCTAAATGGACAGATGATGTTTAAAGATTCAAGCTCATTAAGTAAAATATATGTATGCCCATGATTACCTATGGTTGGATTGGAAACTTATGTGTAGTCAAGCGATCGGCGAATCGCCAACTTAGTGCTTAGTAAATAGAAGGTACTTGATCAATTTTGAGGACAAAGTTTTTCAAGTTGGGGTGAATTGTAACATCCCTAGTTCAGTTAATTTCGGTATTCGAAATTAACTAGTGTTTTTGTTGAATTAATTGTCCAATTAAATAACCGTAGCTATTGATAACTTAAACGCAACGGTTTTAATTTTCACGAAATGGCAACAGTCTAAAACCGTTGCAGGATATGGGAACAATTAAAAAACGTTGCCATTGATGGCAACAGTTGAAAACCGTTGCCATTGATGGCAACAGGTAAAAACCGTTGCTATTAGAGGCAACATCAAAAGAATCATTTTCTATTTTGCTGTGAAATCATTGCTATCTATAGCATAACCAAAAAAACTGAAGGTTTTATAAACTATAATTTAAGATAAGGTTCAAGAATAGGTTTAAATATGTTTTTGGTCCCTGCAAATACACCTGTTTTTCAATTTAGTCCCTGCATTTTCTTTTAAATATGTCCCTGCAAAACATTTTTATTTTAAAGATACCCTTCTGTTAAGTCTCTGTTAGTCAATTGCTGATTTGGCTAACAGAGTGCCACGTAGGTTTTGACACGTTGGATGTTTAATGTGAAGTGGGTTGACACGTTGGATTAAAAACTTAGGGGTTGAACTGGTTTCCCTCACTCTCTCTTCATTCATGTTGTTCATTCTCTCTTCTTTCTTCTTGAGAAACTAAGAAGACACACTAAGAGAGAGAGAGAGAGAGATGGAATGAAGAAGACGAAGAAGTGAGAAGACGAACGACGACGAAGGAAGACGAATGGCGACCAACGATGACGGCGAGACGACCAACGAAGACACGAAGGTAAACCTAAACTTCCAATTTCTTTCAAATTTCTTTAGGGTTTCGCGATTCGTTTACTAGGATCTGCTATTTTTCAAAAAAATTCTAATTTTAGGGCTTCGTTATTGTTTAATCTCTGTATTTAGGGTTTTTACTGTCTCTGTATTGCTGATTTTTAGGGTTTCGTCTGTAACCGAGTTCTAAAAGTCTGTAATTGTCAATTTGTTTAGGGTTTTTATATGTTGGTGTGTTGTCTATTCAAAAAAAAAACTAGAAAGGTACCCTGTTGTTGGATATTGGGTAATGGGGACCATGTTGTTGGATATTAGGGTAATGTTGATGTACCACTTTGAACCTATAACTGGTATACTGAACTAAGGTCAAAGTATTTTGAACCTATCCTATGTTGGTATTTTGAAGTCATGTATTTTGTTGGAACTAAATGCATTTGGAATTTTATCAATGAATTGAATGTTGGAACTATTTGTTGAATGTTCCATAAAAATTAGGTGCACAACATAATTTCTGGCAGGTCATGTACAATGAATTCAATGTTGCATAAAAATTAGGTGCACGACATAAATTCTAGCAGGTGATTTACAATGAATTACATGTTGACAAATACCAAATTTTTTAAAAACGTCCTTGCAATTAACTTTTTTTTAAAAAAGGTCCCTGCAATTAACTTTTTTTTAAAAAGGTCCCTGCAAATATCTGAGAAATTTCAAAATAGTAACTGTTATACCAGATTGCCCAGATAAGAGATAGAACACATAACAGCAAAGTTTACATTACTTCATTAGGATCAAACTTGCAAAGATTACATAACTTGGACAGAATCAAACTTGCATAAAACTGAAACATTCAAACTACGTCTCATTCAACATTAATCCAAATTACATTACAACAACCAAATTTTGTTCAATAAACCATAACACTACAGCACTTAATCTACATTAAATGCACCACAATTACAAGGATAATCAACAAAACCAATGTAAGAGACAACCCAATGACAAGCCCCTAAACCCTGGCCCTTCCTTTCCCTAATTTCAGTTGTAGCTTCTCGATCTTGTTATTCCCTGCTTCCATCAGATTCTCAGCGTATAGGCAGCTACTGCAACGAGGAATTTGTGTTGCCGGTGTCGGTAGAACTTGTTCAGCCACTAGATCTGAGATCTGGGGTTGTATTCTAGGATTTGTGGGGACAAAATCACTTTCTTTCAACTCATCATCCCACCTATACAACCCACAGCTTTGTTCAGGAATCTGGAAAAGGGAGAGTTATGTTACAGACCAGAAAGAATGAGAGAGAATATAAGCATTAGGTTTAGAAAAGGGTTAGAAAGAATGAGAGAACTTACATGATAGTTCACGCATTTCCAATATCTTCGATTTGGGTTTCTCATTGTGTTCGAGGTGTACAACCTCATAGTCCTCCCACAACCACATATGGGTAACCTTGTGAAGATCTGAGCATTCGAAGTCGCGTTTGATTGAGAAGATTGGGAGGAAGCCATGGAAGTTGCTGGTTTTAACAATGGTGGAAGTTGTTGGTTTTAATTTGGGGAAGATGAGAAATTTAGGGTTAAGTTTTAAACACATCAGCTATTAAAAATTTAAATGGAAAATAAGGTCTGACGTGTAATTGCCAACGTGTGACCTACTTGACGTTTTTGTAACGTTTTTCTAACGGAAGGGTATTTTTAAAACTATGTAATTTTGCAGGGACGTATTTTAAAAAAAAAAATTGCAGGGCCTAAATTGAAAAACAAGTGTATTTGCAGGGACCAAAAACATATTTAAACCTCAAGAATATATTGTATTTTAAACAACTAGTAAGTACAAAAAAGGTTTATCCTAATTATAATACAAAAAGCCTTGTTCAATTTCCAAAATAAAACTACACAAGTCTTCAAGACATGTCTTAATACTCTTCTTCATCCAAGTTATCAAGACTTTCATCGATACCTTCATTATTTCCTACAAAAGTAACAAAAGCTCAATTAATGCAATATACTCTATTAAAACAATCAAATGCTACAATAAAACTAAACAATAAATGCATACAAATTTTAAATAGATTGGACTGTATAGCTGATTATTGAATAAATACTTAATTCATCTGGGTACCCAAACACTTCCCAGAATACCATACTAATCCTTCTGATTGTGTTGGCATGTGGAACTTGCTATAGCACTTGAACTTCTCCAATTCATTCCCAGCACAAAGGAAAATAGCAATTTGATTGTTTTAATTTCTAATAACTTTTAGATGTTACTGACATGGCTCCATATCAGGTTAAGAGAGAAATTGAGCAGAAAACCTTTGTTCCCAATTCCCATACATGTGATTTGACAAAGAATAAAAGAAGAAAAATATGAGGATAACATTGGACATAACAAAGAGAAACCTCGGCACCTAATCAATTATTGTTATTGTGAAGTATACCTTCAGTTGCACTCCATTATCGAGCCTCGAGCGAATTCCCACAATGGAATGTTCAACCGTGCACTCTTTTAAAAAGTAACCATCTGAAATCAAAGAATTAATAACCTACAATTGACATTATTGCATACTCTCATTAGGCCAAAATAAAATCATAAAAGGTTAGTTATATGTATTAAGTTCTGCAGTTTTACTTGGCACTTGTCCATAAGAGCCAAGTTTGCATCAAAGAAATATTTTATAGTCCCCAAATCTTCCCAGTAACCATTGAAAAAACAGGTCTGTGAAATAGAAGGGCAAAACTTGATTATTTAGTTTAAAAACAAAATATGATAAATCAATGCATGAATCAAAGGCTACTTTAAACAGAATATCTTCCCAGTAACCGCAAGAATTGATTTCGCCCGTAGATCAACCACCGCCAGCAAAACCGCTCACACTTTCGTCAAAACACCAAAAGACCACAACAAAAGCGGTTGTGACGAAGAAGGTAAAAACATCATCGTTTAGGACCAAGAACTGTCATTCACGATTGAAGGTTGGTCTATGACAAACAGAGGAACTCAAGGTTCTGAAAGGGCGTTATGTTAAGGGACCGGATTATACAACTCAAGGATTAAATTCCTTGAGCCCAATAAATGCTCAACCCCTTTTCATTTCTGTTTGGAATGGTAATGCTTGTTATTTGGCTATGTCATTCTACTCATCATATTTAATAATACCATGGGATCCCGGAAAACCTACGACCTTTATGTCCGAAATTGCTTGTGAATATGGTTGGGGGTACTTTTCTTCAACCTATGGTTTGCTTCATTTTGTATATGACAGAGGGAAGATTTGGGAAGCACAAATTGATGTTAGAAATCACAAAGTGGAGGCAATTCTCATCCCTATTAATCCAAGTCCAACAACAAGGAACTACAAACCGTACCGAAGTCGCACAACACCTAATGCATCAAGGACAAGGCCAAGCATTGAACAACACCTAATGCTCAGACTTGAGGACAAGTCTCTTTTTCGAGGGGGTAGTATTGATAGGCCTTTGGTATGTGGGTTTGTGTTAGTTGGAAGTTAGTTTTGAGTTGTTATGTTAGTTATTAATTAGTTTTGGGGTTGTTAGTTTGTTAAGGATTAATTAGTTAGTTATTGTTAGTTGTGGGTTGTTATAATTCTGTTGGGTAATTAAGGGTTAGTTAGACTCTCTCCCTTCTATCCCATTGAAAGCCTATAAATAAAGGGTTCCACCCCCATTTGGAGATATCTTTGAAATGTATTGAGTTTGAGTTTTAGAATTTATCCGGGTTATGCCGGTGTTCTAATAGGTGGGTTATGCCACCACCCAATATTCAATAAAATTCCCATAATCTTCTACTCCATTTCTATTCTTTAATCCTTTTAATTTCTATTGCCGATAGGCTAGGTTCCTATCAAACTACCTGGACTTTAAAATCTTTTGCAGCCATTGGAATGACGTCGGACCCAAAATCATTTGCATTAGGATAACAGCTCCTGAAAAAGTATTACCAAAGAAAAATGAAAATCACTTCGTATTTATGAGATGGACTTAAAAAACAGCGTGCTTCATTTGAAGTCATGTTTGACAGTATAATTCATGTGATGAAGAAAATCTAACCAACAGGAACCATATGGGAGTACACAAAGTGCAGATAGAAACTTGAATTACCTGAGAAGTTTGAGAAGAACTTCTAATTTAAACACGCATATGCCCACATATTGATGCAATATATGGAAATCTCCTTGCTTCTTGGGCTGATAATCCAAAAATACTTGGATCTAGATGCTATGAGAACAAGTACAAGAACAAGTACAACAATAAGAGACGAGTGATTTCATGTAAACCTTAACTAATCCAAAATCGAATGAAAAGCTAATCAAATTAAAAACTAACACTGACCTGCACAAGCTCCATGTAATCCATTCAATAGAGCTGATCACCACACAATATCAGAACGTTCTCAATGTTTTAATACTCAGAATCCTACTCAAGTTCGAGAAGCTCATTCAATTTTGTAAATTTAGAATGACTCAAATTCATTGCCACTTAAATCTTAAACATTTGTATATATGGCAATCGAATTTGCTGATTGATAAAAGAAATATTCTGCCCTTATCTCATGAACAAATATTGGGGATGAACTTCAAACTTGAATTACGCTATCAGATACCAAGAATCACGTGCATACTACTACCCTTGTCTTCCAAAAAGCATTGTGACAGTCAATACAAGGGCATAGAATCTCTTTTCCTTGGGGTTTTTCTATGGTGTATGCATAATTTAGGAATCCTACTAAATGAATTGAAAAGGAATGAAGCATATAGCTTGTTTATCATTTAGTTTAAGCAATAGACTAATTCACGCAAACTCTTCCAGCCAAGCGACTTAAGAGTAGGTTGGTGTCTCTATTAAAAAATTAAAATTAAAATAACAAACAGAAACATAAGAGTACGGTTTTAAAGCATTGTCTAAAAAGTTCAATAAAAACCGTTGTTGTTGACATTTTGACAACGGTTTTAAATCGTTGCCGATAAACATATTAGAAGAATATTGGAACTACCAACAGTTTCAAAAAACCGTTGCCTGTTACTACCTAATGTAATGGTTTTTTACGTGTTGCAAAGTTAGGCGCTGCCGTAGCCTAAAAATGTTTAGTGAAGTAAGATAAAGTGATAAAAATAGATTTGTATTGATTGATGTGTTTGTTTTGTACAAGTATTCTTCTCTCTCGCTCTCTCTTTCTATATATATATATATGTGTATATAGACACACACACACACACATACACTCACACAGGCCCTTGTCGACCACTATGCGAGCCAACATTTACCTACCATTGGATCAATCATAGATCAATGTCTAATATCGCTCTTAAGCCCTAAGAAATCAGAGTCATAACCCACGATCTTAGCAGCACGGTTAGTGGTACCAAACTTCCTCACTCCACTCCTTAAGGCCTCTTCTCTTCGCTTGATCTTCAAAGCATGTCTTCCTTACTTCGGCCATATAATTCGTCGGTTGACCCTTGTCCTCTGCCTGCAGCCATTATACCTAGGAAACCGAGCCATTGTGGCCGTGGTACTCTATAGGTTGAGACTTTCTCTACCTCGACCTCATCTATTATCTCTCGAGCTTAACCCCCTCCTCGGGGTATTTACATTGCGACTTGCCTCGAGCCTCTCCATTGAGGTATTTCTTCCAGCAAATATCTTTTGGGAATTGTCAAGTGGCTTGCCTTGGTGCCCTTCTCTTCTCTCATCTCTCCCTTTTAGGCCTCAACACACGACTTAATTTATTTTTGGGTGTTAACAAATGCCCTCCTTTTTGTGTTGTCGTATGGCCGCAAGGACGTGACTGATGGTACAAAAATACTTGACATGACCTGATGTGACGGTTGGAGCGGCTAAGTGCCATTATAAAACACTTGGAGGTTCCGCCTCACGGGAATCGATAGGGTGGCAAAACGGTTCCCAATATTTCGCAAGCAATCCTCCCCATAGCTATAAATAGCCTTTATCATTATTACGCACGATTACTTGCAATTCGAAAATGTTTCAGAGTTTCATCACTTCGCTTCTCTTACAAACCAAACTTTTTCTTCCTCAATCATCATCGTCTTCTTGTCACTATGTCTTCTAACTACGATACCCAGAACCAGAACCATAGTTATGGTAACGATGCTAGCCCGGTGAGTTCTTCTTCTTCTGGCTCATCGTCGACGAGCCCTCCCCTAGGTATTACCGCAGACGACCTCCTTGTTGCCGTTTTCGGTGGCATCATAATGTGACCTAGTACCTCTGAGGTTCTTGAGGTCTTTGACGCCTTCAAAAACATTTTTTAACTCCTTGGTGCAGCCTGACTTACCGATCACTCAAGATTGGTTTGCCGCTGACGCCAAAGTGTTAGAAACCAGGGGATGGGGCTAGCCTACTATCGACTACCGTGCCTGGTTTGAAAAGATTCACTTTGCCAATAAAGATATGTGGTGAAAACGGGGCCTCCGAGATACCATCTCCCTTAGTACCTTTGCCATTCCCCCACAATTTCGACGTCTTGCTTCCCCTCTTAGGCTTTTGGTCTTCTGATTTCAATGCCTTTATCTTCCCATGGGGCATGGTGACTCATGAAGTCAATAAATGTCACAACGAAGGGGGTTGGAATTGTGACCCTTTTTAAATTTACCTGAAATAATAGAACTATCTTCCCAAGTATTATTAGATATTAAGATAGTGAGTGTGTTATGAAGGGTGAGTGAAAACAATCTTCTTAACTTCGATAGTTAGTGGAGAAGTTTTAGACTAGACTGTCTTATCAACTATATAACAGAGATGAGAAGGGTCAGTAAGTTCTGTCTTCAACACTTACAATTTTAGTACTTGATTTTTGATCATTTAAGTAGTGTAGGCACCTGTAGTTTATAGTAATACATTAAAGTTCAAAACATCAAGAGACTTCTCAAGTTACTGTTAGTTTAGGTAAGTTGTGAGAAGAGTTGAAAAACTGTGTTTTAGTTTAAAACATTTCTTAGCAGAGAAGGGTCAGCATGGTGCCTTCTTAGTCTTCATAAAGCCTCTCCCGAAGGAGAGTTTTGCAACAAAGTGTAAGACAACTTAGAGAAGCGGTAAATAACACAATGATGTATAGTGGTTCACCAAAAAACCTGAGCTACATCCACTCCTCACTCCTTGTGAGTATTTCCACTATTTTCCAAATAGTTTACAACTTTTACACCTCCCTAGGGTAAAAGTACTCTTGGTAGTTTTCTTCACACAGCTCTACCTACAGTAAACACCCCTAACAGAATCCTTCTGATCTATTACACTGCTTCTATCACAGAACCACTCACTTCGGAAGCCCTACAGCAACTCATACAATTGGAGAAGGTTTCCTACAGGTTTTTTGTTATGCGTTTGGGTTTGTGGGATTTCTAGAACTTGGTTGATACAAATGGAGTATTCAACATATACAGCAACACAAGACTTAATACATACTTAGAGATCAAGTTATTCCCTTCTATTTTGTAGCAGCAGAGTTTGGATGAGAGAAAACGTTGACACTTGAGAAGGTTGGAAGATTTGAGCTCTATGTACTCTCACACGGATTAACGATGGCTAGGAGAATTTATTTATAGCTGAGATTATGTGTGATAACCTCTGGTCCATAGAAAAGAATCGTTGGCAAATGTATATAGCCGTTTATTATCGTTGGAGAGGCTGTCTGTGATTCTGCTTTTCTGGAGAGTACAGCTGTCTATGTTTCTGCTTTTCTGCAGAGTACAGCTGTTTTTAGTTATCATGACTCTGCTCAACAGTGATTCTTCTCAGCTATGACAACTGTTGATGATGATGCTTCTTAAGTTGATGCTTCTCAAGTTGATACTTGAAATGATGATATTTGTAAGATGACCTTTCTCAACTTGACTCTTCTCATTGTGACCCTTCTGATGGTCGTGACTCTTCTCATGATGCTTCTTAACCTGACTCTTCTCATCTGATGCTTCTCATCTCCTTTCTCATAGTTCTGTCAAGATGCTTCTCATCTCCTTTCTCATGTTGCCACAGACAAAGATAAAGCTTCTCATGATGATCTAGTCAACTTTACCCTGATGGTATTGACCTTTGATCTTGTGAGCAACATTCTTTTTAAGTTTTCTCACATATGATGCTTCTCATAAGCTTATACCTTCTTCAAATTAGCTTGATTATTCCTGTTCTTATTGTTCACTCAAGAAGAAGCATTAGTAGCATATGAAATCAGATAACTTAAGCTTCCCACATTTGAGGTTTGTTAATCATAAAAACTAATTAGGGATTTTGCCGCAACAACTCCTACACTATCCTTGACATGGCCGCCATTATTGGCCTGCCCGCTTTTGGCATTAGTGTCCATCCTTCTCGGCTACTAAAGAAGATAACAGATTAAGGAGTGCTTGGTTAGTGACCATTGGGCATTGTCCAAGAACTGCAGCCGTTTGTTGCCCTGGGGTACCAGTGGTACTGTCTATGCATGGGTTCCTTACTTCCTCGGTGGACTCTAGAGAGGCATCCAGGTCATGCTCGACCAAATTAAGGAGTACGACAAAGTGACCAAGATTCAAGGTCCCATGTGATTCCTCCAATTGTGGGTCAACCTCTACTTGGCCCACTTCCTATCTTCAGAGCTTACTATCCTGCCATCTTCAACAAACAGAGCTTTGGGTCTTCAAATCTCATACACCCCTAGCCATTGATTGTCTTCGTCCCAATTCATTAAGGTGCTCCTATGGATGGGTTTGGCCGAAGTTTTGTGGTTCTCAGTCTTGGAGAAGAGATGGTCCCTCTTGGATATTTGCTTCCCAGACACCCCAATCCCGGCTCACTCTCGCTGAACACAATATCGTTCGTGATCACTGGCGATCGCCCTAGTGTCTAGAGATTTACCTGTGGGCTGCAACCACACCTCTCGTTACAGTAAGGCTCTTGCGGAGTTCTACTATCCAAGTTTTTCTTGCAGACTGTTCGGACTTATGCAGCAGCATGTGCGCTTGACCTACAAGGCTATGAGTAGTCCTCACCGCTTTAACGGTCTGACGGATGGTGACGTGTGCAAGATGCTTACCACCAACAACTACAAGATCACTGAGACCATATGAGCACACTACGAGGTCTACTCGGGGGAAACCTGTGCCTTTACAAATTGGCCGCTTGGTGTTAAAGACCTCGTCTTTTCGCGGGCACTCGACGAATATCTAGCCAAATACCTCGGTTTACCGTACACAATTCCAACACCTTCTATAGAGTTAGCTAGTACCTGTAAAGCCCCTCTTACTGCCAAGAAGACACCTAAATCCACAGCCCCCAATCGGTGGCCATCTACTCGGTCTCAGCCAGCCATTGGTGAGTTTTGTTTCTTTCAACACAGTTGTTACCCTATTTCTATGCCCATCTTCTTGATAACTCTCATTTATGATAGTTATTAAGGTATTCCCAAACTTAAATCATTGCATGTTCTTAAGCAAAGTAGTCAATTATGTTGTAAATATTATGTTTTAGAAAGAGTTTAAGGTGAAATCCTGGAATATTGTTATTTGGCTCTTAGGTGCCTCATTTGTGCTTTGATATGTGGATTTCTTTGCTACAGCATTAGATCACCCAAATGCGTCAGATGAGAGAGAAAGAAGAAAGGCGCTAAAAGATAGGAGCGTGTGAACTGGCAAGCAAGGACAGTACCTGTATAGAGTGCTAGCACTGTAATATGCGAATATGCCACTTTATTGTGGGCACATGTACTTTTGGGCACACATCATGACAAAAGGCGCCTCCAAATTAGGGTTTTTCTAGGATCATGTGCCTTGTACTATTTAAGGTAGCCTATCCTCTTCATTTATAAGACTTGGACCGAATGAGAAAGTTTAGAAATAGCTTTCCTCCATTTTAGTACCAAGTAACCTCAAATTACCAAACAAAGACACCATTGCTGAGTTCATTGCTGCATCAATCACAGGAGCTGAACATACTTGGAAGATTTCTACTTAAGGGAGCTACTTTTGTACCTCCGTGACCTATATCTTGGAGCTCATCTTCGGTTTCTTCTTCTTAGTATAACTTCTTACCTTGTGTTTTTAGTATGACTTTAGGATTCATGTTTAAGTTAGTTTTGTTGTGTTGTTCGCTCATTATGAGCTAAATACTCATAGTTGGGATGTTTAATTTGATGTAATGAAGTTTTAATGAAGTATGATTGATGTTTCACATTTTATCTTGTGTATGATAATATTTCCATCTTAGATTAGGAATGGCCAACTAATCTCAAGTAGCATTTATGAATTCAGAAATGGTTTGTAAATTTAACTCACAAGATAATATGGATTGTGTGTATTAAAAGACATTTTAATATTCCTTGCTTAAACCCTAGACATAGGAGGGCAATATCCGTAAGGTGAATACTGTGGGTGTCTCAGCAGCCTAAGGTGTACTATTTTGGGGCTTAGACATAAGCTCTTGTAAGGAAACCCTAGTGGGAAGTATTTGACAAATTACATCTATTGCTACAGCACCTAATGCTGCAGCATCTATCATAGCATTAACGCATTTTGATGGAATTACTGAAGTATAGCATCTCAACTTGTTCTCATCTCTGATCTTACTACCCGTATACCATTTTACTGTCGTAAATGATACCAACAAACTTGTGTCTTTACTTTTATTAGCATATATTGTTAATCTAATTGAACACATATTGAGCATTAAATCCTCGTGGGAACAAATCTTATTTCTACTATACTACTTGTTGGAAAGTGTATACTTGCACTATGTTTTCTCACAACACTTCTCCCTCATCTTTAATTTCTCTTTTGGTCGCCGGATCCTCTGGGGTTGTGAGGTTGACAAGGATGAAGACAGTCCCATTACATTTTCTAGACCATCTCGACCAGCCCTAGTGGAGACTTATTCGCTACCAATAGCCAAGAGCACGGCTGTGGTGGCAGAAGAGATTCCTTGTCCTTCCTTCTACTGGATTATCCCTCTTATTACTGTCGTTCTTGATCGTAGTTTGCCACCTTTGCAGCATCAAATGATCCCCTCATTCTTGTGCCAAACTCTACCATACCAATACGCTAGCCTCCAACTGCTCCTCCTCAACCAGATTCCAACCAAGTAACCGCGGTAGAGATGGCTCGGTACGTTGACTCTCAAGATTTATCTCAAATAGTTCCCTCCTGGGTGGATGAACTGAGGAATTAGGAGGAAGCTTTCTAGGGAGGTATAGTTACCAATCTTACCCAACTCTCGGAGCTAAGATCTTTGGCTATTAGATTGTCATTGTCCAAGGACTTTTCGGAGAAACGAAATAGCTTATCGGCTCCCAAAAGTCTCCCAACTCTTTTTAACGGTCAAGGCTGCCCACGATAATTCCCAAAAAGAATTGGACCGCCTCAACATACTTCAAGTTGAGAAGAAGATGCACCTTACGGCGTATAGTGAGAAGGAGATAGAGAGGAAATTGGCACTTTCCAAAGAAGAGGCAACCAGGCGCCGTATCGGAGAGATCGAGACTTCTCTCAACAAGAAGTGGCTGTGCGAAAACTCAATGTGGCTGTCTAGGAGCAAAGTCATCTATAAATTTTGAGCATGACCTTGGACCAGCGCATCTAGAAAATGGTGTCACATAAGGGGGGTTTTATCTATTATCTTGAGCGTGGCCAGAGTGACGTCCAACTGCGGCCTCCTCATGGACCAGGTTGCATTCTCACTTGGTAGGCCCTCTTGTCATCCCCCCTGTAGTTGACTCTTCGACAGTAGCCACTCCAGATCCAACTGCTCTTTCTTTTGTATGCGTGCCACCAAGCCAAGAGGTGCCTGAATCGTAGAGGGGGAGACCTCTGTACCAGAAGAGTTAGGGTTTTGTATAAAGACTTTTCTCTATTTCTTACTAGACCGCTAGTGTGTGGCGTGCCACTTAGACACTTTTACTCTTTAACTACCATTTCTCTTTCTTGCATAGTTTCCCATAAAGTAGAGTAATATGATTTAAGATATTTGCCGTTAATTTTCATTTCAAATTCTTCTCTGTCTAAAGTAATCTACTAGTATGCTCCACCGTTAAATAGTTCACTCACAATGTAGGGCCCACCCCAATTCGTGGACCACTTGCTAGATTTTGGGTCTTTCCTCCCAAGTGGCAGAATAGTCTTCCAAGCGAGGTCACCTTCAACAAATATTTTTGGCTTGACTTGCTTGTTGTAGGCGCAAGCCGTTTTAGCCTTACTTATTTGCCAGTCTTTCATCATCCACCGAGTCCAACACCATTAGCATTGCCTGTTGGTACTCATCGATATTGAGAGAGTGCTTCCGAGCCACTCTTAATAATGTCACACTAATATCATGTGGTAACACGTCATCTTAACCTTATACTAAACGATAGGGAGTTTCCCCTGGGGTCGTAGACTTGGAATTCCTCATGGCCCGCATAACTTCATTGAGGGTTTCCTTCCAACTTCGAGGCTTGTCCTCTATGTTTTTATTGATGCCCTCAATGACGGTTTTATTGGTGGCCTCAACCAGTCTATTAGCTTCGGCATAATAGGAAGACGAGTGTCTCTTCTTGATGTCGTATTCTTGGGCAAAGGCCACCACTAGTTCTCCTTGAACATTGTGCCTTGGTCGGCCGTGATGGTCTCGGGGATCCCAAATTTTTATATGATTTGATTCTCTATGAATTTGATCACCGCGACCTGAATGATATCCCCAGTGGCACGGCTTCCACCCATTTAGTGAAGTAATCAGTAGCTACAATGATGAAGTTATGGTCCTTTGAGCTCGGGTGGTGTATCTTGCCGATCAAGTCCATGGCCCACCGTCTAAAAGGCCAAGGTTTGATGATGGGGTGAAGCTCGTCCGCAGACACTTTTTGGATTGATCCATGTAGTTGGCAAGCTTCAAAACCTTTCGCAAACGGGAAACAATCGGCCATGATCATCGGCCAATAGTATCCATGCCTGTAGATGAGCCACCTCCAGATGGGGTTGGATTTGTGGGAACCACATGTCCCCATCCCCTTCTGTACATGAGCCATGAACATATAAGCATCCTTCCTCTTGAGGCACCGTAACAACACCCCGTTGGTGCTTCTCTTGTAAAATTCGTCCCCTATCATGATCACTTGAGTGCCCTCTACTTGACCTTGAAGTCAGTGTTTGCTGTTGGGTTACAATGGTAATCAATCAACACTCTGATCTATGTATCAGTGGGGTCTACCCCGGTTGATACCACGACATCTTGCTGCAGCACTTCGACCACCAATTCCTTATACCCCAAGGCTTGTTGGGCCAAGTCATTTGCCTCTTGATTCTCGTTTCTAGGGACGTATATGATTATGACATCGGCAAACAACTTTAAAAAGTTATGAGTCGAGGCCCGTAGCTTCTTGAGCTTCGCATTATAGTTCTTGTATTTCCAAGTTGTTGTCGTCAAACTCTGAAGTCCTAGCCGTAGTGTCGGCCAGAGGTTTGGAAAGTCTTTGATTCCTCTTTTCTTCAAGCAATTGCATCGAGGAGGGAACTCTGCTCCTCAACTGTGGGCTTCCTAACTCCTCTAGAAAGGGTCAGGCAAGGTGAGAATTGGACGCGAGTGTTGGATTATACTACGGCTAATGCATAAAGTAAAATAAAGTAAATGCAATAAAGGAAGATAAATTGAAACAAACGTAGAGTTTGATTGATTGATGTCTTTTTACATTTCACTCTATTGCTATATATATACACAGGGCCTCATCGGCCACTATGCTTGCCAACATTTTCCTGTCGTTGGATTGATCTAAGATCGACGGCTCTCATCGCTTCATAGGCCCTCAACAAAGCGGAATAACTACCCATGATCCCACTGGCACGATTAGTGGGGTAAGTGCTTGTTGTTCCGTGTTTTTCGGCCTTGCTCTTCCGCTTGAACTTCAACCGCTCCCACGTTCTATCTTCGTGTCGTGTCTTGCCTTCGAAGAAACGCCCGCCTTGCCTCAGCCATATG
Source organism: Astragalus glycyphyllos (assembly GCA_963573325.1). NCBI lineage: Eukaryota > Viridiplantae > Streptophyta > Magnoliopsida > Fabales > Fabaceae > Astragalus > Astragalus glycyphyllos. Next base: position 26,093,306 of record OY754314.1, on the reverse strand, counting down.
GTGGCTCGGCTATCCTAGCCCATTTTAGGTAATGATTCAGGCGTCCGAGCCACCTAGGCCTTGGCACTCTATAGGCAGGGCCAGTCACTTTCCCTCAGCTTGGCTCACTGGCCCTCAGGCGTGGCCCTCCCTCGGGGGTTTTTGTCATTTAATGCGCCCCGAGGACCTCCTTTTGGTTTCACTCTTTTTGGCAAATACCATTTCTGCCCTTGTCGAGTAGCTTGCCTTCGCACCATAATCCCTTTTTCCCTTTCTTGGCACTCGGCCTACGACTTACTTATTCTTGGGTGTTAACAATTGCCCCCCTTTTTGTGCTGTCGCGCGGCCTGGAGAACGTGATTGACGGTACGAAAACCCTTGAAATGATTTGGGGTGACGGTTAGAGGGGACATAACTGCTGCTACGTGACACTTGGCGCTTCGCACAAATTGAAACAATCGCGCGACGGTTCCCATGGACATGCCAGTTGAGATTTCTCATGAGGCTATAAATAGCCCTCATCATTACAGAGTTACTTGATCCCTCGAGAAACCTCTCATCGTTTCATTTTCCCTATGAACCGATCCCCCCTTTAGTTCTGCTGTTGTCCCTACCTCTGTTTGCCATGCTTCCAAACTCTGATTCTCAGAATGCAGATCACGACTACGGCGGCGATGATGGTCCCCTGAGTTTCCAACTATTTCCTGGGGGATCTCTCCTTGATGTTACCCCGCCAGGCGTTTCGGTGGCCTCTACAGGGGACGGAGGCATCCAAATTCCTGTCTCTAAGGTCCGCGCAGGTCTCAAAGTGTTGGCGCCTAATTTTGGAACGTCTGGTGGCTCGCTTCTCCCCCAGGATTGGTCTATGATGGCAGAGAGTGGGGGTGGGGCTTATCCTACCGACGGGTATTGCCGCCGATTAAAATGCCTCTGCGTCTTAGGAGGGGTACTTGGAACAGGTGGCGCCTTTAGTGTTTCAAGAGGAAATCCTTTACCGACCCTAACTTTCATGTTGTATTTCAAGGTTTGTCCATGGACAATGGGTCTATACGGCCCCTTGGTAAGCCAGAGGAGGATCTTTAACAGCTTTCTTTTGGCACTCTCACCAATATTTATAAGTGGTTCCCTGGGCTTTGGTATCTATCAGGAGGGGATGGCTCTTGTAACGGGAAAGTAAGGATTTTTAGATTCGCCTCTATTTTTCTCTAGGCCGTCGGTGTGTGGCGAGCCATCTTGACAATAAGGGTCTCGTGCCACCGCCGAGGCTTGTCCTCTATGTTCTTTTTGATGAGTTTGATGATGATTTTGTTGGTAGCCTCCGCTTGTCCGTTGGCTTGGGCGTAATAATGAGACAAATGTCTCATCTTAATGTCGTATTCCTGGGCAAAGACTACCACCCACTCCCCGGTGAATATTGTACCTAGATCGGCCGTGATGGTCTCAGGAATTCCAAACCTGAAAATGATTTGGTTCTCGATGAATCTGATCACCGATCCTGATCAACGTTTCCTAATGGCATAGCTTCCACCCACTTGGTGAAGAAATCGGTGGAGACAATAATAAAGTTGTGCCCTTTTGAACTTGGAGGGTATATCTTGCCAATTAAATCCATGGCCCATCCTCTAAATGGCCACAGTTTGACAATGGGGTGTAGCTCCTCTGCCGGCACCCTTTGGATTAGTCCGTGCAGCTGACAAGCGTCGCATCCCTTGGCAAACTGGAAGCAATCGACAGTGATCGTCGGCCAATAACATCTGTGCGTGTAGATGAGCGATTTCATGAAGGGGCCAGACTTGTGGGCACCATAGATTCCTGCATGGATCCGTGCCATTACCATATGGGCGTTCTTCATCTTGAGGCACTTTAACAGTACCCCATTGGCACTCCTTTTGTATAGATCGTCCCCTATCAAGATATACTGCAATGCCCTTTGTTTGACTTTGAAGTCAGTATCAGCCGTTGGGTTACGGAGGTACCTCGTCAACACCCCAATCCAGGCAACGACGGGATCCTCTTCGGGGCGGCCGTGGTGCTCTGTTGTAGTACTTCGACCACCCGTTCCTTGTATCCCGAGGCTTGTTGGGCCAAGTCATTCGCTTCCTAGTTCTCAATCCTGGGGACATACAGGATGATGACATCGGCAAACAACTTCAGCAAATCGTGCGCCGAGGCCCTTAGCTCTTTGAGCTTAGCATTGTAACACTGGTATTCCCCGGTGACTTGTTTGATCACCAGTTGTGAGTCACCCCTTATCTTCACGTGGTGAGCTTTCATGCCGGCAAAGATATCATGTCCCATGATCAAAGCCTCAAACTCGGCCTGATTATTGGAGGCTTGATCCTCTATCCAGCACATGAACCTCCATGTCTGGCCGCAAGGGCTGGTGATAACTATCCCTACTCCTGCCCTCGTTTGGGTGATAGACCCATCGAACATGAGAACCTAGGGCTTAAGGCCCAAGTAATTAACAGCTTCGCCGAGAGCATCGTGTACTTCTACATATGGGTGCTGAGCCAAGAAGTCTGCAAAGGTTTGGCTTTTTACGGCTCTCAAAGGTACATAAGTTAAAGCAAAAGCATTCAACTTAGTGGCCCATATAACGAGTTCCTTGTAAGATGGGCCTATTAAGAAGATATCAAATGATGTCAACCTTGCATACAACCAAAACTTCCTTAGGTAAAAGATAGTACTCAAATTTTGTACAAGCATTAAACAAGGACAAACACATTTTCTCGATAGGAGAGTATCTAGTCTCAGCATCATTGAGGATCCTACTGAGATAATATATAGCACGCTCGGCGCCATTATCATCATCTTGAGCCAACAAGCAGCCGATGGCTTGGTCTTCGGCCGCAATGTATAACTTCAGAGGTCTCCCAAGATGTGGAGGCACCAGGACAGGGGGTTGGTCAAGGCAGCCTTGACTTGGTCGAAGGCTTCCTGTTGTTTGGCTCCCCAAATCATCTCCTCGTCATTCTTCATTCGTAGCAACAGCGAGAAGGTTTTAAGCTTCCCTGCCTTTTTGTCCACTTCAGTACCCTTGTTATGCACCAGAAACCCCAAGAAGTTACCTGCAGACACGTCAAAGGCACATTTATTAGGCTTCATCTTGAGATTGCGGAGTCTCGTCCGTTTCAGAGATTGTTCGAGATCTATCAAGTGGTCTTCAAAGCTGTTGGATTTGACCACCAAATCGTCGATGTACACCTCCATGTTTTCACCAATAAGGTCATGGAAGATGGCGTTCATCGCCCTTTGGCATGTCGCCCCAGTATTCTTGAGGCCAAAAGGCATCACGAGCCGCTCATAGATACCTAAGGCGCCTTGGCACCTAAAGGCACTCTTATCGGTGTCAGCCTCGGCCACATAAATATTGTTGTAACCTGAATAGTAGTCCATAAAAGTCAAGATGGCATTGTTTTGCGCGGCATCGACGAGCATATCGGCCACAGGCATACCGTACTCATCTTTTGGAGTGGCCAAGTTCAGGTTTCTATAATCAAGACCTGGCATCTCATGGTAGTCCCATGCAAAGTAGTCACGGTTGTCCCGTATCAATGCTACCATCTGATCACGTTGCTGCGGCTGGAGCTTACCGCTAACTTTAGTCATCCTTGGTTCACTTTCGGTTCCCAAATTTACCTCGACCAAGGGGTCTTGAGCTTCAAAGGTAGGTATTTTCCTCTAGATGGGCTCTATGTAGGGAGGTTCGGCCGACATCTTACTGGCAAGGTCATTCGAAACCTCCAACGGAGGAGTTTCTGAGCTTTCACCCTCTCCATACACAGCACGAAACATAGCCTCTTCAATGCTGGACTCTATTTGAAATAGGTGCAATCAGTCCTGCAGGCTGTGTACCTCCGAAGGAAGACTAACCATTATTCTCATTGTTAGGCCGTGGGTCGGCCACCATCTTGAATTCAAAGCCCTTCTTGGTCCAGTCGCATGACTTAATATCGCTATCTTCGTAGTCCCCTGGAATGGAAATAGGACGCAGGTAGGGGGAGTAGAACACGACCTCGAACATCTTTATCTCCGCTGGAAAATGATTAGGACCGGCCTCAACTATCTCCACTTTGTCTTCCACCCATATCATGAGTTTCTAGTGCAGAGTGGAGGGAACAGATTCACTTGTGTGGATCCAATCTCTCCCTAGGATCACCGTGTGTGAGGGTTTTACTTCGATGATGAAGAATGCCGATCGAGTTACCTTTGACCCAGCCGTTACATCGGCGACCAACACTCCCAATGCATGAGAGGGGCGGCCCATGAAACTGGTCATCGTCATGGCAGTAGGAATGAGGTCCTCGGCGTTCTTCCCTAACCTCTTCATAGTCGATAGTGGCATGATGTTCAGTACAACACCACCATCCACGAAGACCCTATTGAAGAACTTCCGATTGAGGTGGGCTTCGATGTACAATGGCTTCGGGCGTCTGGTCATGCCTGCAGTTGGCTTCTCAAATAGCAAGCCTCCTCGACAAGGCGGCCCATTCGGCCTCCTCGACAAAGACATCTCCTTCGAGGGCCCTAGGCTGATCCTTGGTTCCCCAAAAGTCCGGTGGAAGGAGGCCTACCATCTCTGTGTCGTCGTAGATTTCCCCATCGGCCTCGTCCATCAAGTCGTCTAGTATTGACTCAGTCATGGAATTCCCATCGAAATCTCGGGGTCCGAAAGAGTGTTCCTCTTCTTCCCCCAGGAGGTCATCTTCATGCAACTCTTGCTCTGTCATCGCACCCTCACCCTGAGGTTCACTAACTGGTTGGGATCGCCCGGGACGATGATGTCCGTAAAGGTAGTCTATCACCGCCTTTATGAGTGGACTATAGGGTGCATCTACTATGCCCACCAGTGCTTGGTCTCCTCCCTCGTAATCAATAGGTGGCTCGAGGATGGCCGGTTCGGGAAGCTGCTCTGGAGCTGTATCCTCGGCTGGTTTTGGGAAGGCTTGTTCCAATGTCGTAGCAACGGTTGCTTGAAAACGATAATCTCAGTATTGCTAGATGGACCTTAACAATCGCTGCGTATTTCACCCGGATTGGGAAACCAGCAACTAGGCTCTGGTTACCAAATGATGAGAAACACGTAGGGAGAACCTAGAAATTGAGATTTAGAGAATGATATTGACGCCACACTCAAGAAATGGATGAGAAAGTGAGTGATAAGTCATGGATTTCGATCACCACAAGTTGCCTTGATTAGATCGCATTTGGTTCTTTTACCCAAGAACACAAGGGAAGCTCTCACAAGTGGAGGAAACTCAACTTTCATTCATAATTCAAATTTGATTTTTCCTTTCTAGATAGGTGTTGCGTAGAAACAATGATAGTGCAAGTGTACACTGTTAACAAGTAATATAGAATAAGTAAAGTTCGTTCCCACGAGGATTAGCACTTAAACAATGTTTAATTTAATCAACAAATTAGTGATGGTAAAAATAAAGTAAAAGACACAAATATTTGGTAACATGCACAATAATAAAAAGGTATCAGGGTAATAAAGATCAAATGATTGGAACAAGTTGACATGCATTCACTTTCAGTAACTTCATTAAAATGCAATTAATGGTATGTTAAGTGCTGCAGCATTAGGTGCTGCAGCAATGGATATATTTTCTCAAATACTTCTCACTAGGGTTTAGTCCCAAAAGTTTATCTCTAGACCTTAAAGGATTACGCCTTAGGCTGCATAGGCACCCGCAGTATTCACCTTATGGCTTATGCCCTCCTATCTCTAGTGGTTTAAGCAAGAAACACTAAAATCTCTTTTAATGTAACAAACCATATTATCTTGTGAGGTAAATTTACAAACCATCTCTGAATTCATAAATGCTGCTTAGATTAGACGACCAATCCTAATCTAAGATGGAAATATTAAAGCACACAAGATAAAAGGCTCAACACTTAAACATACTTCATTAATCACACAATAAATTCATTACATTAAGTTCAGCATCCCAACTATAAGGAATTAGCTCATGTTGAGCTTAAACAACAAGGAAAACAACTTAAACATAAAAGAAGAAGTCATACTACAATCTCAAGGAGAGAGTTTACACTACTAATTGTTGAACCAAGAGGGTAGCTCCAAAGATGATCAATGAAGCACACTCCAGCTCTTCAACGTAGATTCCTCCAAGAAATGATGTTCCAGTGTTGTTGCAGCAATAACAATTCCAGCAATTGATCTTTGAGTGAGCTTGAGAATGCACGAAATGGTGGCTATCTCTATACCAACCTTTTCGGCATACCCTAATTGAGGAAGAATGGTCATATTTATAGATGAGGCTCATGATCCTAGGTAACCCTAATTTGGGAGGCGCCAATTGTCCTTTAATGAACACAAAAAGTGCTTTTTGCCCAAACTCCTAGGTCATCAACGAATATTCTTCAATTAGCACGCACACCCATGCCTAGTGATGACTGACAGCTGTCCCTTCCTTAATTTCCGTGTTTCCTTCAGCTTTCTCTCTCATATTGCGCATTTTTGCATTCTCGCCACATTAGATGCTGCAGCAATTAGGCAAACACATCAAACCCACAATTGGGCACCAAAGTGCCAAATATAACAAATTAAAGCATGAACCTTAGACTTACTCTAAACTACCATATTTACAATGATAATCACACTATTGCTTGAGAATTAATAATTATTTAAGCTTGAAATAAGAGGTAATAACCATCATAAATGATTGTTATCAATAGGCACATATATGTAGCCTTTTTGGGCAGCAACAATGGAGATGCAAACAATGGATTCTAAGTGACATTATTCCTAATGATAGTCTTAACTATCTTTACTTAGTTGATTATAAATACCTTAACTAAGTTACTAATCAAATAGCACTTATAAGTGGATTTTCAGAAAGCACTAAAACTATCTAAAGAATCACCAAGGCATGCAAGCCAAAGGTTTCCTCTTTTTGTTACAAAAATTAAAATAAAAAACATTAAAATCTTCACCAAAATTCGTCTGTGACATCCAGCCTGTTTTTCACCATATTGGTACCCAAATCTGAGATAATGTATTGAATAAAACGTGTAGGACTCTTTCTTATCTTTCCAATTGTTGAGAATCATAAGATCAGATCCATATGAGAGGTAGAGAGCATAAGAATACTCATGAAGAAAAAAGAGGTAAAAACTCTTCAGACGGAATCGTATTGAAAAAATATAGTGAAAAAGACTTCAATGTGCTCTATATATTGAGACCTCTAGGAAAGTTTAACCACTAATAAACTAATTACCACTTAACAAATTTTTATCTAATTTCTTATTTCAAATAGCCTCCCTCAAGATGAAAGTGGCATCACCACAACAGCTTGAAATACAAATATTATCCCCCACTAATAAAAAAACAGTAGACAAAGGAAATATAACAAAACTTAACAAGAAAAACTAAGAGCAGATTTTTGATGGAGTCGATGACTTGAACTTGAGGCAAATCCAAATCTGCTATAGTGAATGCTCTTTCGCCCAAAGTATCTTTGGAGAGTCAACATCAGCCCAATCCACAAGAATAATCCAAACATTCCAAATATCTCCCCCTTAAGTGATATGGACCAATGTTCTGGCCCAAAACATGACCTGAAAACACACAAAGGATGCAAATAGCAAGATCCGGAAATGGATCAGAGGCTTCTCGATGGAGAAGGAGATCCCATGGTAGCTCTAGCGAGCAAACCAGGCTCCAATGATCAACGAAGAACTACCTGTCTTCCTCCCTTGTCTTCTATGGTGGTTCTATTGATGCGAAGTAGAAGAGATTCACTGATAGGTGAAGGTCCATGGCGGAATCGTGTTTGTGTTCCTTGAACCTGTTGCAAACAACAATGGCGTCATGGTTTCCTGTGTGTAATGAACTCGAAGCAAGAAGCGGTTCCGAATTTGTTTCTCCCACAAGATTAAACAAGATTTATTGTGAAAATTTGGTGTGTTGTGTGGAAATGGAGCTCAAAGCAGTGTTCTGAACTTGTTATGGCACATCAGATCTTTGATCTTCAACTTGCATTTTCTTCACAAATTCTTAAAAAACAAAAAAGTCGGTAGATGAAGTGGCACATTCAAAATCGTTTCCTTCGTAGTCGAGATCGTCAACTTACAACGACTTCGTAAGCGAATGGTTAGCAACCGGAGTCGTTGTGCGTTTTTCTTGGACACAAGAATGAACGTTCAATTCTCTGTGCAGCCTCTGCAAATGCTTCTTCTAGGCATGGTTGGATTCAAGATCCACTAAATCTACAGTATTATTGTTACAATCAAAGGTCACATCAGAATCACAACAAGTTTCAATCTCCTCCATTATCTTTGTTTGAAATACCTTAGTGTTGCTGTCAGGTTCCAGTGATTGTGATGGAATGACATTCTCAAGGGAACCTCCATCATCGTTCTGTTTGAAGTCCGTAAGGTGACAACTGATTTCTCCAATCTTGATTGTAGATCCATGAAACTCTGGTTGGATTGGAATTAACGAAACTGCGAAAATCATATCCAGATTAGAATCCTTACCAAAACTACCGAAAACAATACTGAGATGATCTATTTCATGCTGAGAATACGATCGCTGCGTGTTTCAGCATGAAAACGATCATCTCAGTATTGCTGGATGGACCTTTACAATCGCTCTGTATTTCACTCGGATTGGTAAGCCAGCAACTAGGCTCTGGGTACCAAATGATGAGAAACACGTAGGGAGCACCTAGAAATTGAGATTTAGAGAATGATATTGACTCCACACTCAAGAAATGGATGAGAAAGTGAGTGATAAGTCATGGATTAAGATCACCACAAGTTGCCTTGATTAGATCGCATTTGGTTCTTTTACCCATGAACACAAGGGAAGCTCTCACAAGTGGAGGAAACTCAACTTTCAGTCATAATTCAAATTTGATTTTTCCTTTCTAGATAGGCACATATATATAGCCTTTTTGGGCAGCAACAATGGAGATGCAAACAAAAGGATTCTAAGTGACATTATTCCTAATGATAATCTTAACTATCTTTACTTAGTTGATTATAAATATCTTACCTATGTGACTAATCAAATAGCACTTATAAGTGGATATTCAGAAAGCACTAAAACTATCTAAAGAATCACCAAGGCATGCAAGGCAAAGGTTTCCACATTTTGATACAAAAATTAAAATAAAAAACACTAAAATCTTCACCAAAACTTGTCTGTGACATCCAGCCCGTTTTTCACAATATTGTTACCCAAATCTGAGATAATATATTGAATAAAAGGTGTAGGACTCTTTCTTATCTTTCCAACTGTTGAGAATCATGGGATCATACATGCATAGATCAGACCCATATGAGAGGTAGAGAGCATAAGAATACTCATGAGGAAAAAAGAGGTAAAAACTCTTCATAAGGAATCGTATTGAAAAAAGATAGTGAAAATGATTACAATGTGCTCTATATATTGAGATCTCTAAGAAAGTTTAACCAACATACAATTCCCTAACAAACTAATTACCACTTAACAAATTTTTATCTAATTTTATATTTCAAATAGCCTCCTTCACGATGAAAGTGGGATCACCACAACAGCTTGAAATACAAATATTATCCCCCATTAATAAAAAAAACAGTAGAGAAAGGAAATATAACAAAGCTTAACAAAAAAAACTAAGAGCAGATTTTGGATGGATTCGATGACTTGAACTTGAGGCAAATCCAAAGTAGCTATAGTGAATGTTCCTTGGCCCAAAGTATCTTTGGAGAGTCAGCATTAGCCCAATTCATAATAATAATCCAAATATTCCAGATATCTCCTGGTCCAACTAAAGAAGGCCTTAAGTGATATGGCCGAATGTTCTGGCCCAAAACATGACCTGAAAACACACGAAGGATGCAAATAGCAAGATCCAGAAATGGATCAGAGGCTTCTCGATGAAGAAGGAGCTCCCATGGTGGCTCTGGCGAGCAAACCAGGCTCCAATGATCAGCAAAGAACAACCTGTCTTCCTCCCTTATCTTCTATGGTGGTTCTTTTGATGCGATGTAGAAGAGATTCACTGTTAGGGGAAGGTCCATGGAGGAATCGTGTCTGTGTTCCTTGAACCTGTTGCAAACAACAATGGCGTCATGGTTTCCTGTGTGTAATGAACTCGAAGCAAGAAGCGATTCCGCCTTTGATTCTCCCTAAGATTAAACAAGATTTTTGGTGAAAATTTGGTGTGTTGTGTGGAAATGGAGCCCAAATCAAAGTTCTGAACTTGTTATGGCACATCAGATCTTTGATCTTCAACTTGCATTTTCTTCACAAATTCTTAAAGAACAGAAAGATCGGTAGATGAAATGGCACATTCAAAATCGTTACCTTCGTAGTCGAGATCGTCAACTTACAACGACTTCGTAAGGGAAATGTTAGCAACCGGAGTCGCTGCAACATCATTGTTGCGATACTCTTAAACTTGTGCCATCGCTTTGCGTTTTTCCTGGACACAGGAATGAACGTTCAATTCTCTGTGCATCCTTTGCAATTGCTTTTTCTAGGCATGGTTGGATTCAAGATCCACTAATCTACTGTATTATTGTTACAATCAAAGGTAACATCGGAATCACAAAATGTTTCAATCTCCTCCATTATCTTTGTTTGAAATTCCTTAGTGTTGCCGTCAGGTTCCAGTGATTGTGATGGAATGACATTATCAAGGGAACCTTCATCATCGTTCTGTTTGAAGTCCGTAAGGTGACAACCGATTTCTCCAATCTTGATGGTAGATCCATGAAACTCTGGTTGGATTGGAATTAACGAAACTGCGAAAATCATATCCACATTAGAATCCTTACTGAAACTACCGAAAACAATACTTTGATGATACGATCACTGCGTGTTTCAGCATGAAAACGATCATCTCAGTATTGCTGGTTGGACCTTTACAATCGCTGCGTATTTCACCCAAATTAGGAAACCAACAACTAGGCTCTGGGTAACAAATGATGAGAAACACGCAGGGAGCAACTAGAAATTGAGATTTAGAGAATGATATTGACGCCACACTCAAGAAGTGGATGAGAAAGTGAGTGATAAGTCATGGATTTTGATCCCCACAAGTTTCCTTGATTAGATAGCATTTGGTTCTTTTACCCAAGAACACAAGGGAAGCTCTCACAAGTGGAGGAAACTTAACTTTCATTCATAATTCAAATTTGATTTTTGATGGAGTCGATGACTTGAACTTGAGGCAAATCCAAATCTGCTATCGTGGATGTTCTTTGGCCGAAATTATCTTTGGAGAGTCAACATCGGCCCATTCCACAAGAATAATCCAAATATTCCAAATATCTCTTAGTCCAACAAAAGAAGGCCTTAAGTGATATGGCCCAATGTTCTGGCCCAAACCATGACCCGAAAACACACGAAGGATGTAAATCGCAAGATGCAGAAATGGATCGGTGGCTTCTCGATGGAGAAGGAGCTCCGATGGTGGCTCTGGAGAGCAAACCAGGCTCCACTGATCAGCGATGAAAAACCTATCTTCCTCCCTTATCTTCTATGGTGGTTCTGTTGATGTGGTGTAGATGAGATTCACTGATAGGTGAAGGTCCATGGCGGAATCGTGTTGGTGTTCCTTGAACCTGTTGCAAACAACAATGGCGTCATGGTTTCCTGTGTTAATGAACTCGAAGCAAGAAGCGGTTCTGGCTTTGATTCTTCCTAAAGATTAAACAAGATTTATTGTGAAAAATAGGTGTGTTGTGTGGAAATGGAGCCCAAATCATTGTTCTGAACTTGTTTTGGCCCTTCAGATCCTTGATCTTCAACTTGCATTTTCTTCACAAATTCTTAAAGAACAGAAAGATAGGTAGATGAAATGGCACATTCAAAACCGTCACCTTCGTAGTTGAGATCGTCATCTTACAACGACTTTGTAAGCGAAAGGTTCGTAACACGAGCCGCTGCCACATCATTGTTGCGATACTCTTGAACTTGTACTATCGATGTGTGTTTTTCTTCGACACATGAGTGAAAGTTCAATTCTCTGTGCAGCCTTTGCAATTGTTTCTTCTAGGCATGGTTGGATTCAAGATCCCCTAAATCTACATTATTATTGTTACAATCAGAGTTAACATCGGAATCACAGCAAGTTTCAATCTCCTCCATTCTCTTTGTTTGAAATTCCTTAGTGTTGCCATCAGGTCCCAGTGATTGTGATGGAATGACATTCTCAAGGGAACCTCGATCATCGTTCAGTTTGAAGTCACTAAGGTGACAACTGATTTCTCCAATCTTGATGGTAGATCCATGAAACTCTGGTTGGATTGGAATTAACGAAACAACGGAAATCATATCCAGATTAGAATCCTTATTAAAACTACCGAAAAAAATACTGAGATGATACTATCGCTGCGTATTTCAGCATGAAAACGATCATCTCAGTATTGCTGGATGGACATTTACAATCGCTGCGTATTTCACCCGAATTGGGAAACGAACAACTAGGCTCTGGGTAACAAATGATGAGAAACACGCAGGGGGCAACTAGAAACTGAGATTTAGATAATTATATTGACGCCACACTCAAGAAATGGATGAGAAAGTGAGTGATAAGTCATGGATTTTGATCCCCACAAGTTGCCTTGATTAGATCGCATTTGGTTCTTTTACCCAAGAACACAAGGGAAGCTCTCACAAGTGGAGGAAACTCAACTTTCATTCATAATTCAAATTTGATTTTTACCTTCTAGATAGGCACATATATATAGCCGTTTTGGGCAGCAACAATGGAGATGCAAATGGAAGGTCACTTCTTAGTGATATTATTCCAATTGATAGTCTTAACTATCTTTACTTAGTTGATTATAAAATCCTTAACTAAGTGACTAATAAAATAGCACTTATAAGTGGATATTCAGAAAGCACTAAAACTATGTAAAGAATCACCAAGGCATGCAAGCCAAAGGTTTCCTCTTTTTTTACATAAATTAAAATAAAAAACATTAAAATCTTCACCAAAATTCGTCTGTGACATCTAGCCAGTTTTTCACCATATTGGTACCCGAACCTGAAATAATGTATTGAATAAAAGGTGTAGGACACTTTCTTATCTTTCCAACTGTTGACAATCATGGGATCATACATGCATATATCAAACCCATGCGAGAGGGAGAGAGCATAAGAATATTCATGAGGAAAAAAGAGGTAAAAACTCTTCATAAGGAATCATACTGAAAAAAGATAGTGAAAATGATTACGATGTGCTCTATATATTGAGAGCTCTAGGAAAGTTTAACCAACTAACAATTCCCTAATAAACTAACTACCAGTTAACAAATTTTTATCTAATTTTATATTTCTAATAGCCTCCCTCAAGATGAAAGTGGGATCACCACAACAGCTTGAAATACAAGTATTATTGTTGTATAGAATATGGGGTAGTGCAATTGTACACTGTCCAACAAGTAATATAGTAGAAATACAGTTCGTTCCCACGAGGATTAATGCTTAAATGGTGTTAGATTTGATTAACAAATTAGTGATGGTAACAAAAGTAAAAACACAAATATTTGGTAACATTCAAAACAATAAAAGGTAAAGGGTTATAAAGATCAGATGATTGGAACAAGTTGAGATGCATTAACTTTCAGTAACTTCATTAAAATGCAATTAATGGTATGTAAGTGCTGCAGCATTAGGTGCTGCAGCAACAGATATATTTTCTCAACTACTTCTCACTAGGGTTTCCTCACAAGTGTTTATCTCTAGACCCTAAAGGAGTACGCCCTAGGCTGCTTAGGCACCCGCAGTATTCACCTTATGGAATATGCCCTCCTATCTCTAGGGTTTAAGCATGAAACACTAAAATCTCTTTTAATGCACACAATCCATATTATCTTGTGAGGTAAATTTATAAACCATCTCTGAATTCATAAATGCTACTTAGATTAGACGGTCAATCCTAGTCTAAGATGGAAATATTATTGCACACAAGATAAAATGCTCAACACTTAAACATACTTCATTAATCACACAATAAATTCGTTACATAAAGTTTAGCATCCCAACTATAAGAAATTAGCTCATGTTGAGCGTAAACAACAAAGGAAACAACTAAGACATAGAAGTAGAAGTCATACTACAATCTCAAGGAGACGGGTTACACTACTAGTTGTTGAATCACGAAGGTAACTCCAAAGACAGCAATGGAGGAACAATCTAACTCTTCAATGTTGATTCCCCCACGAAATTGTAGCTTCCAGTGTTGGTGCAGCAACTATTCCCGCAATTGATCTTTGAGTAAGTTTGAGAGTGCACGAAATGGTGGCTATCTCTATACCAACCTTTTCGGCTTACCGTAAATGAGGAAGAAGGGTTCTATTTATAGATGAGGCTCATGATCCTAGGCAACTCTAGTTTTGGGAGGCGCCCTTGTCCTTTTATGAGCCCAAAAAGTCCTTTTTATCCAAACTTTAAGGGCATCAGCGAATATTCCCTATCTCGCACGCACACCCATGCTTGATGATTACTGACACCTGTCCCTTCCTTGTTTTTCGTGTTTCCAGCAGCATTCTCTCTCATCTTAGATGCTGCAGCAATTAGGCAAACATATTAAAACACACAAATGGGCACCAATGTGCCAAATATCACATTTCCAAGCATGCACCTTAGACTACTTCTAAACTACCATAATTTCACAATATTTACACCAATGCTTGAGAATTAACAATGAATTAAACTTGAAATAAGAGGTAATAACCATCATAAATGATAGTTATCAACTATCCCCCATTACTAAAAAAACTCAAGACAAAGGAAATATAACAAAGCTTAACAAAAAAAAACTAAGAGCAGATTTTTGATGGAGTCGATGACTTGAACTTGAGGCAAATCCAAATCTGCTATCATGGATGTTCTTTGGCCCAAAGTATCTTTGGAGAGTAAACATCAGCCCATTCCACTAGAATAATCCAAACATTCCAAATATCTCAGAGTCCAACTAAAGAAGGCCTTAAGTGATATGGCCCAATGTTCTTGCCCAAAACATGACCTGAAAACACACGAAGGATGCAAATTGCAAGATCATGAAATGGATCAGAGGTTTCTCGATGGAGAAGGAGCTCCGATAATGGCTCTGGCGAGAAAACCAGGCTCCACTGATCAGCGAAGAACAACATGTCTTCCTCCCTTATCATCTATAGTGGTTTTGTCGATGCGGTGTAGAAGAGATTCACTGATAGGCGAAGGCCCATGGCGGATTCGTGTTTGTGTTCCTTGAACTTGTTGCAAACAACAATGGCATCATGGTTTCCTGTGTGTAATGAACTCGAAGCAAAAAGCGGTTCCAGCTTTGACTCTCCCTCAAGACTAAACAAGATTTATTGTGAAAAATGGGTGTGTTGTGTGGAAATGGAGCCCAAATTATGGCACATCAGATCCTTGATCTCCAACTTGCATTTTCTTCACAATTTCATAAAGAACAGAAAGATCGGTAGATGAAATGGCACAATCAAAATCGTTACCTTCGTAGTCGAGATCGTCTACTTACAACGACTTCGTAAGCTAATGGTTTGCAACCAGAGTCGCTGCCACATCATTGTTGCGATATTCTTGAACTTGTGCTATCGTTGTGCGTTTTTCTTGGACACAGAAATGAAGGTTCAATTCTCTGTGCATCTTTTGCAATTCCTTCTTCTAGGCATAGTTGGATTCAAGATCCACTAAATCTACAGTATTATTGTTACAATCAGTGGTAACATCGAAATCACAACAAGTTTCAATCTCCTCCATTCTCTTTGCTTGAAATTCCTTAGTGTTGCCGTCAGGTTCCAGTGATTGTGAT